>JAWNON010000225.1:18452500-19652500 GCA_035045945.1 Drosophila anceps | reverse complement strand
CCATTAAAGAAAAGATAAATTTATGTGTTATGAATATTCATTTAGTCACCGAATTTTGAATTTATTTGCTATAAATAAGTAAGCAGAGATATGTTTCTATCATTGAAGTATGTTTGCATCTAATTTAAAATATATATAACTCAACAAATGAATAAACAAATTACCTTTAATAATTTGTCATGGTAAATTAAAGTTTTATTGTTTATGTAATTTTTAACTTACTCATGTTATTCTATGACTTCTATGTTTAATATTATCCTATAGAAAATAACTATATATTTATTTACTTACCAACATTAATTTTTATCTGCAATATAATTAAAATTTTGTCCATGGTTCGTATTTGTGTTGCCTGGAACGGGTTTTGGTCCTGCCTGCCGCTAGCCGTTAAATGAGTGGCTCCAACAAATCCAGCGCTCGGCCAACTGCCGGTTCAGTTTCAGTTTTTCCGTTGAATGGCACCAAAAATTTATGCACATTTTATTGACCACAACACTGAGAAAAAACACATTTGAGTTGTTGTACGTGTTGCTGTTGTTGTTGTTGGCACAACAACATGTCCAAAAGTGTTTTATGGTCGTTGTGGGTGCTCAAGTGGCCATTTTGGGTTTGTTGGCTGTGAGGGGGAGCTGCATATGCACTCGCCGGTCTTGTCCGACAAGCACTTGGCCAGCAAAAATGTGTAGAACCCTGAATACAGATGAGCTTAGACATGGCTCTCCAGCTAAATATGGCTATTTGCGACTTGAACCATTTGATTTATATACATTTATTCAGCTGGGGAATTTCTTTTAAGCTAATCGCAATTAAAGCCAAGTCAACGACCTGGGCCAATGTGGTTCAAAGTCAAAATCTCAATTAGCTGCTGATGAGCGGAAAGGGAAGAAAAACAGAAGCAGCTCGGCGGCAGTCATCTAAAAATAAGCGTACATTAAAAAGCGCAATGGAGTCGAGTGGAAATCTCGTTAAAAGTCAATAACAGACGCCATTAAATGCGCATGAAAACGAAATGAGAACCGCTTGATGAGGCGGGCTGTCGACCACGCAGAGATTGTGGGGCGCGGTCTTTAGAGCAACAGCCACGCGCCCACTTGAGCCGTTCAATTCAATGAAGTAATTCCGACTGACCTCACTGTAGTCCAGACAAGTTCAATGGCATTTGTGCATAATAAAACTCAAGAAAGATACATTGAAATATTTAAAAAAAATTCTGAGATAAGCAGAAATACCTTATGGAGGGAAATGCCATTGCATTCGTACAGAAAATATATCGAAAATAATTCGGTTGATACTCTATGACAATATCTTAGACTTAATATTATTTTAAAATAATCTGAAAATATTCCTTCTATGTTTATTATTTTTCTTTTCTACTTTTGTTTCTGGTCAAATATGAAAATTTAAAATTATTTTCGACAACTTCAAAAATAAACGAAGCTAACAAAGTAACCTTTCCAAATCTCTGTCGAGCTCTTATACTTTGAATTTGTTGCTTTTCAGTCTCTCTACAGATCTCACATTGAAAACATAAAAAACAACATTTAGAAAGGTTTATAATTTATCTAATTCATATCTAACAATCTGGTAAATCAATCGAAGCCACAATGAATCGGGTGCTGGAGGATATCATTCACAAAAACGCTGCCAACACAGAGCGTATAACAGCTGAGAATACACTGGGCTACGTGGTATCGGATAACACCTCTGGCAATGTGGCTGCCACCTCTTTCGACAATACCAGTGCCCAGGGCATAGTGAAGCACATGAATATCCTTTTGACCGGACTTGTGCAGAGCGCCGTCCGTGACATGGATCCATCCAATTCGCTCTGCTATATGCGTGTGCTAACTCGCAAATTTGAATATCTCGTTGCACCCGAGGATCTATTTACTATAACCGTAATACAATAAAAATAGAAAACATTTGAGTTGGTCTTCAGTGTGCAGACGGCGCATGAGCATATTTGTGTGTACATAAAGCAAATTTAAAATTCCAAAAAGAGTTAATATACAGAATATTTCTTTGTTTTCATCGTATATTGAGCTACTTCTGCTTAGTATTCACTTTAGCCTAACCTCTAGTTAAAAATTTGGATTCTAAAAAGCAATAAATTTTTTATTTATTATATGTTGAGTTACTTTTAGAGCATACGTACGCTTAAGCTAAGATACCACAAAGTACTTTTATATTTTATTTGACTTCGCATAATATTAAAAAAATTAAATAAATATGTGTAGTATATTTGCTTATCTTCTATGGAATTGCTTATGCTTTCAATCTTCACTTAAGCTTGCACCCTTTCGTCTGGCTAACACGAATAGCAAGCAGTTGAATGCTTGAATCAACAACACCAATAGGTATAGATTGCATGAGCAGGCCGAAAATCCTTTATAATACCCAAGTGACATTGCTGTTATTTATGGCATGGCTTCATTGGGCAGCAAGGCTGGAAATTTATCCATGAGAATGCGGCATTCTAATGCGATAATTCAAAAGATTTACTTCTGTCAACATGACCATTTTGTAGACAAACTTGGGGTGGAAATGGCCTTTGACCTTTTTCGTATTCGTTTTTCTCTTTTTCTTTTTTTTTTGCTGTTTTCATCTTGCAATGGATGCTGGCTGCTATTTTAATTTAAAATGGCAGAGCTCGTAACTCATTTTAACGGCGCACCCTCCACACTATCAAAGTGAGTATACATACATACGTGTGTGTGTGTGTGTATGTGTGAGTGTGTGAGTGAACTTGTCCTATTTTTACAGGCCTAGGCCTTTGCAGGGGTTGCTCGCTCGTTACAATAACTTATCTGGCCTTTTTTACCCCGGGCCTCGGCAACGCCATAATCACCACGAAGACGCTCCTGGGGTGCGCTTTGTACTTATCCATGCTCAGTCCCATTCCCATACCCATTCTTCCATTGCTATCTCGAAGCGGTTGTCCATTGTCTTGAGTCGTTTTGTGGTACATACACATGATATAGAAATAAATAAAAATTTGTACAGCAATTGTAACTGGAGAGAGTTCCTTGAATATAACTGGCTTTTCGCCTCGCTCTTCGAAAGGTCTATTGTGAACTCCACCTTGGTGGCAAGGTCGGGTTCATTTTGCGCACTTCATTTCATTCAGCGTGAAATTCAATTAATCCATGGACCATTTTGCTGACGACTTCATTTCAGGAACTCATCTCTGGCTACCCCCCAAGCATTCATATTTCATCTGGCGATTCGAAACACTCGGCATTATATTCAAATAAAACGCTTTTCACTGCTCAACTTGAATTTCAAGCTAACATTTTAATAGAATACGCACATATCCTTTAGTATGAGCCCCCTCTGCCGCGTCCCGCGTCCCTTTGGGCGTGTCCATGGCACATGTATTCAGCTTTCAGCATAACGCGAGCTGCGCTATGAATTTAATTAAGTTGTGCGACAAACCAAACATGAAATACAACAACAAACAAACACGAATCATGTATGCATATTAGACTAACATTGTACCTCTAGGGAAGAGCGTCAAACGGGTTGGTCAGCCTTCATAGTAGACAACAGAAAAAATAGTCTGCATTACGTTCGTTCTTTAAAAATATTAATAAGACTTATGCTTCATCAGAAGAAAACAAATATATTATATTAAATCAATTTTAAATACTTTTCTTTCCATTCAAATTTTCAAGACCAAATAAATATTTTTTTTTTATATATTTTAATATCTAAAATATAAAAATTTCTATTAATATATCTCACAAATTATATATTTGTCTTGAACTTTATTCAAAAATAAACAATTAAAAAGCTCACAAATGTGTCTATTAGCTTCAGTTATTAGAACTTTCTTGCTTCTCAATTTTTGTTTAGCTTTATATTCCGACTATAAATAAAAATTTGTGAGTGAAATCCAAAACAAATCGTAGCTGTTGCATTCACGAGCCTCTTCCAAATCAATTAAGTTAATTCAAACGTCGAAAAGCCATAGAAATTGGATTTCAGTGAGTGCCATAAGAAGCAACTGCTAAATATAGAGAAAACACACACACACACACACACACACACACACACACACACTGTATATACGCGTACAGTGTGTGACAGGGATGGAGATGGAGCTGGAGACTGAGACGGAGCTAAGCGAGCAACAGAAAAATCCTCTCACTCAAATGCACAGGCCAAACCCATTTTGCCTGGTGCTGGCTCAGCCCCTGCCGCTACACTGAGAAAATTTAGCTATGTAAGGTAGGAAGACACTTGACTAAATACAATTTTGCGAATAACATAATCAATTTCTTTGGCAATTATATTAATAATTCTTTCAGTAATGCATATTCTAGCTGTCCGATTCAATTTGTAATGTTCGTATGTCAGCATAGCTCATAACAAGGCAACTCAACCGGTTTCTCGCAGTGCACCCCAACCCGAACCCGTTTTGATGAAATTCTCAATTTTTTCTGACTTGTTCAACCACCAAACATTTCCAGTCGAGACTCGCAGCGGCGCAGACGTCATTCACGTACAGCGGTGGAGGCCGTACAGACATTTTGCTGCCTCACAGAGTCGGACGGACGGAAAGACAGACGGATAGGTGTACTGACGGAAAAGAACAGAAAGAGCATTATTAAAAAAATAACTCAATAAATAAATAAATAAATTTATATATAAAATATATAAATAAATATAAATTAAATTATTTATTTAATTTTAAACAAAATAATTCATAAATATTTAAAAAATCTATAAGTGAATGACATTTATTTGACATACAGAACTCAACGAATTAAAGTGAAATTATTCAGAGGCCCATAAAGTAAAATTACCAAAAATATCAATAAATTGAGTACAATAAAACTTAAAGAAAAGTTTAAATTAAATAAATTGCATAAATATTAAACTGAATATTCCATTTGCTGCTGCTGCTGCTGCTGCAGCTGCTGTCCACAGTATTTACAATACGCAGCAGTTGCAGCTATTATGCAATAGATGGCAGCAGCATATTGCATGCGCCATCTATGGGTCATTATGCGCTGACGTCAATGCTGGCTTTGAGAGTCACTGCTTATACGGTTTGATTGCCATTGTTACTCCTTTGAAGTTTGTCTGCAGTCTAACAGCGATTTATGCTTTCAGATATGTTAACTTTCTTGATATGTTAAATGTTTCAAATTATATAGACTATATGAAGTAACCCATTTCTAGCCACTGATCACTTTGGGCAATAAGCATAGATATTGTTAAAGCGAAAACTCTTATAGTTATACTTATACATCTTATAGTTACACATACATTTTATTATGCGTTGCTTCTCATCTCTCAAATTTCTCAATATTTTTTGCCAATTCCTCAAGGTTCAGCTTGGCGCTGTAATTATGCAGTAGCTGATGAAGAGGAAGATACAAAATTCAAGGTTTACGTGTCTGCTTTCTCCATGCTTACTACAGGTTCAATTATTGAAAATGGGTAGCTCAGAGTAAACTGAACACACCAGAAAAATAAATAAGTAAGAGTAGTTAAATTAAAATTGATTTGATTGTGGATGAACTAATAAAGAGAAGCACTGCTAAGCCAACGACTTGGTAGAGGGAAAGGGTCTGTTGCCAATCAAAGATTTCAATTCAATTTCGTTTGCTTGTCACAACATTTGGGACTGCGCATTAAGTTGAAGCGCAGAGCATTTCATTCAAAATCGGAGCAATCGAGGCATCAAGATGTCAGTAAACGCGAGCTTGAGACAACAAGATTGCATCGATGCATCGTTAGGATCCTTGAGTTCATTGAGGCGAAACGTGGCAACGTTGTGGTGGTTGGGCATGGCTTGCGGGTCGAGGGCATTTGCCGAAGTAAAACATGAAAATCATCTTTCAACGCGCTGCGCTAGCAGCTCGATGCAGCTCGATGGGGCTCAATCGCAAGCTGGTGAAGCGGGAGGGGGAGGGAGCAGGGTCTCGAGGTGCTGCATGCGCACAAGTGCAAAAAGGCAAAACCGAATATGTTAACTAAAAACCTCAAGTGAGTCGAAGTCCGAGTCCAGTCCAACCATTTGCGCTTCACTTGCCATATCCAGCTTTTCGTACTTGCAATTCCAGCTTTTCATTTTGCTGCCGGCGTTGTCCACAAAATGCGCTGCACGCGAGCACCTCGACATGGCGATGCATTCTGTCCGTCTTGAACGCCAACCTAACTGGTTTTCACGAACAAGGTGCCGCCCTCTTGCCCTACCATTCTCATAGTGCCACAATGGCTACAAAAAATATCGTATATATATAAATAATAAATATTAAATAATTGCGTTTGGTATTCCTTATGAAATATGATAGTTTAAATAAAATAATAATAGTATTATTCTGTGATTTAATGATTTAAAACTTCTTTATGAATTTGTTGATTGTGCTTCGTTTTACAAACTTTAAACTGAACATTTTTCTTTGTATTCTTTATAATTTTTGCATATTTTGTATAGTATTTAGAAGAATTGTTTAGTATGTACGAGCATAAGCCATCTCCCTGCTCTTATAGCTAAAAAAATTCTAAGAAAATTTGAAAATATATACAGCAGACATAAAATTATCACAGCTGCGCTTGTATTGTGTCTTCTACAGAATCGAGTGGTTATTGTTCAGCTTCTTTATAGATGGATCTAAAACAATATACACGGTTTCAGAACTAGGAGCACCACATTCTGCTGATGGATCAGCTTTGTTTTCGATTATTATTACATCTTATCTTATAACTTATTGCTTAATTTTAGTTACTCGTTTTCTTTGTAAGTATTGATCATGATTTTATTACATATATTGGATGAAAAAAAAATATATTAAAAGTTGTTTAAGTATGTGTTTAACTTTATGCACTGATAGTCCTGCTAGAACTGGCCTAAAGATGTAAAGAAAAGTACTTATTTTATTATACATATACTATTCTGCTAAAAATATAAAAAAAGGAATTTGTTTTTGTACGGCTAATTTTATTTCTTCTTCTATATGTATAAATTTGATAAATAGACTTTAATGTTTCCGCAATCCTTCCAAAAAAGATACAGGAAATGTGGTTAACAATCAATAGAGCTACACATATAATAGATCTCTATTTACTCAGAGAAAGTATGACGTAACTCGTAAATACATTTGCTTACATATAGGTTTTGTTCTATCTATATATACAACTTGATATATTATATTATATTGATATATTTGATACATTGATATACTACTTCTCATCTTCATCTACTTCCTTTTCAGTTCATTTGATTTTAAGTTTTCTACAATTGTTTCCTCCCCATTTGACACCTCCCCATTTGACCCAGGCTAAACATTCAGAGTCGACGTAGCTTGGTTCATCAACTTAAGCATCAAAGCTGCATCGATACAGTTGCTAGCGCTTGCCCTATACAGTCGAAGATAAGTTCCATTTCTCTCTCTCTATCTCTCTCTCTCTCTCTCTCACTCTCTCAGTCTTGCTCTGAGTTTGGCATTGTGTTGTGTCTCTGTTTCGGTGTCTCAGTTCGCTTTGCTTTGGTTCCGTAAATTACACTTTTGATTTTTAGTGGCCGTAAAATAATCGTAAATGTCGTGGTTATTGCGACCGAAAGTGCCCATTTTGAGTGCTGCTGTTGATTCTCAGCTGGCATTAACTGATATTCTCGTTTCGCTCAGTGCAGCGATGTCCGACGTAGATGGAGACGGTCTCTGGCTGTGGGACGTGCTGCCACTGCACAAACAGCTCGCAGACCCCCACTGCACCCACTGAGTGGCCGCTGCCTCGCTTGCAGCTCCCTCAAGCTTGTTTTGCTGCCAAGCTGCGCTGCACTTGTTGTTTTTAATAAGTTTCTGGTTACTGTTGCTGTTGTTGTCTCTCCTCTGGACTCCTTTGATGCTTCGATTAAGTTCGGAGTTCGCGTTGTCGAAACTGGTTGGTTAGGTCTGCCTTATACTGCTCCTTCTCCTCCTCCTCCTTCTCCTGACAGTCAGGCCCTGGCACACACCCGCACACCCGCACTGTTCCCCCGTTTTTAGCCGTTTGGCTTAAGTTTATGGCCATTTCGTTTGCAGTGTCTTTGCAGCAGTTGCCGCACTCGAATTGCCGTTCAGTTCAGTTCTGCCATGCTGGCTGCTCGTTGAGTTGATTTTCTTAAGCATTTCACCCATTTACCTTTATACATTTGGCTTGTGCAAGACATTTTCTCACATTGCCAACTCTCACTCTCTCTCTCTCTTTCTCTCTGTGTTTCTTTCTGTTGGCTGACGCAACTGGTTGCCGATTGCCCATTGCCAAGTTGCCTTGTTGCCCGTTGCGGTGGCCCGTTCGCGTACTCACAAATTTCGAATTTGATTTTATTGTTATGATTTCAATTGTTTTCGCAATGTAAACACTGGAGATTTCCAGCATAGAGCTGCCATTCTCAACGAGAGCATGTCGACTTGTCTACTACATAATTGTGAAGAGCTCTTTCATATGAGCCACTAAAACAAGTTTTCAGAATTGGAAAATTAAATTAAAACAAAAGATAAAAATTTAGTATATGAAATAGATGTACTCGGATATGCATCTACATATGATTGACACAAGAGCTGTTCATCTTGGTAGAGCTAGAATCTTATTTATGCATATAGTATTGTCCTAGCAGTCCTGGCGCCATAATTATTGCATCTTATCTAAGATGAGTTTTCAGTTTTCAACAAGTCGCTGACTTACTTGCCTCGACAATAGCCTAATTACAATTTTGTCAAAAGTCACATCGGTACGCCCAATTTCACGTAAACAATTATAAACAAAGCCTGTGAAGGCTGATCATAATGCCAACTTGGGCTGCTAAACGTTCTGCGCGGTGGCCCTCCCAGCATTTTTTTTGAAGGTCGCGTTTACAAATAAAAAGAAGAAAGACTAAAAACCAAAGCAATTCATAAATCATAAAAATGTGTCATAAAAAAGAAAAACAAAATGAAAACATGCCGAAGAACTCTACGGAAAACTAGCTCTGTTATGAAGCTGCCTTTCAACATGTCCTCGAGCATAAAAAAAATTGCTCAAGGCGACAGAGAGGAGACTTTTTAGCTGACCTCAGAGGCACATATATTTGTTTTGACTCACGGCTGAGGCTTGTTATCTCGCATATCTCTCGTTCTAGTCACACACAGACACACACACATAGATACTGCTAGATGCGCTAGGTATTGTGCTCGGCGGCCTTTCGATTATTGCCGGCGTGGTAATAAATCATAAAAATATGTTTCACTAGCCCAAAAGCCGAGCGATCTTTCGATCGTTCTGGTCGCTCGCTCGTTACACGCTGCAATTGTAAATGCCTGTAAAATTGCCCAACTGTCGAGCCTTTTAGCCGGTCTGGTGTTTCACTGTAGGTAATGCGCAACTGTGATTGGAATTGGGCTTCGATTTGGGTCTGTCACGGGGATGCTCCTGCTGCTGCTGTGGTGATCGCGCCCTCGAGCATCTGATAACAAAACCACTGCCAAATTCCAAACAAAGGGCCAACAACTTTCTCTTTTGCCTCACATGATTTGGGCCGCAATGATGCTCAGCTCATTCCATCGACTTGTTTTTGCATTGCTAAAAATTTTGATTTATTCTCGTAAAATTGAACGTCGCCAAGAGGCGCCTGTATTTGTTTGCTCTGACAATTATGTTTTGAAAATAGCAAAAATGCTATATATTTAGATTTTAAATAGAATTAAAATAATCATTTAAATAAATAATTAAGCTTTGCTTTTTAAAATTGGGTTTCTTTGTATAATATATTTATGAATTAGTGTAAAAATTAAAATTGAAAATAATTTGTTTAAAAATATTGCTTTACTTTCGTGATGTTTATATGAATTTTGCAAGAAACAAAATTTAAATTAATATAGCTATATAAAACTATCTCGCGGGTTCTTTCTATAATCAAATATCATAAATATTTATAAAATCTAACAATTTTTTTTTATAACAAATCTGACTGAATTCCAATTTACCTCATGATATGTTTTTTCTATCTTTATATCTACAAAGTCTTTATATTATTTATTGTAGTGTTTGCAATAAATATTTGAAGTACTTATTCAAGCAGTCATATTTGAGCTTTGAATTAATTAAAATTGTGCAGCAGCGAAATTTAATTTAAGCACATAGTATACGATGCTCTTGCATTCGTCAGAGACAAATGCGCTGCGCATTTAAGACTCTCATTGGATGAGTATGACTTCATTTCCAAATACATATGTGCCTATATGCGATATATATATATATATATATATATATATATATATATATATATATATATTTATAAATGGTATATTTGTCAGGCCTGTACTTGTGCGTGAGCGAGTGCATACTGCTATTTCTCCATTCCGAAGCGAAGATGATATACTACAAGCAGATGATTTAATGTGACCGCATATTGTGCAGGCACTTAAGAAGCAGCAGCCTTTTCGAACCCGAGCTCTAGAACGGGCGTTCCACATATGTTTCAATTCAAGCGTTTGAGCTGCCATCTTGAAAACTGAAACGCGACAAGCGTAAAAGAAGAAAGACTATTCGTAGAATGCGGAGTTTAAGCAGTTATATATAAATATGTTCGAGACATATTCTAAAGACTGATCGAACTAGAAGAGTTAGAGCATTAGATTGTAGTTTGTTTCACAGATTACTAAAGCATTTCATTCATTTTTATTACAGGCCAAAAGATGCTGTTCCCAGGCTGTAAATCAGAGCCCCAACGAGCTGTGGCAGTGCACGCATAGCTCATCAAGATGGTGGCCAATCCGCAGTCAAAACAAATCGTTAAAATGCCATAAAAAATTCCTTATGCAACGGACATGGGCAGCAGCAGAGGAGCTGGCAAGGCAAATGCATTCAAATAAAATTTTACCACCGTTTCCTCAAACATCATCAACAGCAAACTAACGGCAGCAACATCCGAGCCACCTCATAAAAGTAACGATGTCTATGGAAAAAAGTATATGATGGATACAAACATCGCAATCGCAGGCTCCGTTGAGGAGTTTGAGGGGTATCAGAATAATTATGGCATACGTCACGGAACTTGGCTTTTATGTCTTTTATATTGATTGTCATCATGTCACACTAACAGATCGTAAAAAAGTCGTAAAACCCAACTCTCGAGTGCAAAAGCAAATGAACGCCGCAACGAGCCGCAACTGCACTCAAACAGGATCAGGATGCTGACAACGACTCAGTCAGAGTCTCAGGACACTTCAACCCCCGCCGAAGGATCCTCGTCGAGTGAGTGAGTGAGTGAGTTAGTGATTGAGTCGAGCGAGTGAGTGCTCGGCGAGCGGATTTGGCAGCGCATTGGCCCAAGTGGCGTCAAGTCGTAAAAAGAACATAAAATTCGGGCCAGGCGCTTGTATTAACCGCAATTTGTTTATATAGTTGTTAAAATGCCATTTCGGCTTGTTGTGCTATTCTGCTTGGCATTTAATTGTCGGCTGCTGCTTGTATTTCTTTTTACGACCACACAAAGTGGGCAAACCTAATAAAATTTATTTTTACGACAATTTAAATGGTCTCTCTTCGAATACGCCGAAAGCACGGGCTGACACAAGGCTGACAACAGGTTGCTGCTCGTCTATTTGTTTTTCAATAACTCTGAGATTATAAAATAATGATATACTTAAGGTAATCCGTTAGCGCATAACATAATTTAAGAGCCCATGAAGTGAGCTGTCAAAGGTAGTATTTTATTTGTACTTAAAGTAAATGATATAACTTTATATAATATATTAAATAATATGGCAGCAATAAATTTGTTTAATTATTTATATAATTAATATATTAAAATAAATTTGTTTGAATTGTTTAAAAAATATAATTTAAATTATACCTCCACAAAAAGAAAGAATAAAAATGATTACAGCAAACGTTTTTATTTATGTTTATTTTGTTCTTTGAACAATTCGATTGCCTCACTGTGGCCTGCCTTACAAGCAAATACAATTTGATCGCATCACCTTTGACGTAGCCACAATAAAAGCCAACAATGTTTTGAGCTCTGCTCGCTGAGAAACCCGCGGAGATGATGACTTAATCCCACAAAACCACAAAGTGGCTCAACAGCACCGATGCCAATACAAACACAGACGCAAACGTCTCATTACGAGGTCAAGAATCAATTGCAGCTCAAGTCCAAACACCAAATAGAGAGAGGTGAAACAAAGCCAACCGCCTCCTTATGCAAAATGCTAATGGCGGGACAAAAGAGCCGCCGTTCGCTGAATAGAGTACGAGAGTCGAGAGTAGAGATAGCCCAACCGGCAGAGTAACAGCCGCAATGAAGACATTCGTTACAGTTAGAGTTACCTAGAGTTAGAGCTGGCCTGTGAATGAACCCTTGGACACGTTCATCGAGCAATTGGCAGCATTTGCATGCGCCCCTGAGTTCTGCCCACTGACTGCTGACTGCTGCCTGTTCGTCAAATCCAGCCAAATGGCAGCGAGTCCTTTAGCCGGTCTAATTGAGCATTTTTCGTTGACTGCGATTGCTCACGGTTTTGCCCACTCGTTAGCCAGCTGGTTAGCCAACAACGCCCACCCTTCTTGGCCGTGTTACCTGCCTGGCCGCCGCCTGGATTCGAGTGGGAAGTGGCACAAACTGAAATCCTTTTTCACTTTCCATGGCCGGCGCTTGCGAAAACGTGCAAAGTGGGTGTAAACGGATCGCGATGATGATTGTTTATTGTAATTTTTATGACTGCTTTGCACACAAACACGCCAAGGCGCCGATGATGATGACTGCAGCCAGCCCAGACCGCCCAGCCCGCCCTTATCCCCAACCATTAAAGCCGGGGATGGCCTCTTTGGCCCAAAGGGTAATTCTCTGTCTCAGCATTGAACCTCCCTTCCGTTGTTGTTGCAAGCACTTGAAAACTTTCTAATTAAGACATTTCAATGATGGCTGAGCTTAAAGAATTGGCTTGTCAATGAAGCTTACTTCTAGATGTTTTAAATTATTTTACTACTTTTTACTTATGTAATAATATATGTTATAAGAGTTGACTGTCTGAAAGGAGCAAATAGATATTCTGTTCAAATATTTGTAATATATGTGCTCTTACTTTTAATATATTAAATTTTATTTAGTTGTTTGACTGCCGCGAAGTCTGACTAAAAATTGCAAACAGAAACTGTCTTATTTCATTTCAATATATTTGTTTCTCTAGTATTTGCCGTAGACTTGATTACGGATTAAAAGTTGGCCACAAATCTCATATAACAGATCTGAACTTATGAACGATTCCAAACAACTTTTATAAGACAAATGATCTAAGATTTGACGCCCTAATATCGAGGCTTAGTATAAATTATATCAGTTTTTTCTTTTTTAGGAGTTCTTTTTAAATAGCATGTTCTTTTCAACTTGAAGCTGAAGTCTGTGTGTCTCTTGTTTGACTTAATGTGCTTTAATTAATTTGTCATAGTTAATCAAAAATTGACTTTGATAGTCATCTATCAATCCAACTGGCAATCAAGTGGTAAGTGCAGCAACTGAGTTGCCACAAGAGCAACAACATGGGGCAATTAGCTGCCTCGGATTGGCGACTGGTACGAGGAATCGTAATGCTTGTGGCTGTGATTCTGGTTTGCTTTATGGCCATGTTGGCGTTGATGGAGGAGCAGCTCACCAGCACACCGGGACAGCAGCAACGGCAGCAGTTGAGAGCATAAATTAAAGCTGCGTTTATGAAATGGCGCTGGGGGCGTTTATGATGCATTTTTAATTGACGTTCATTTGAAGAAACGCGAAGAGCGCTTCAATTCAATTATGCACTGGCCCCTTCCGCCTCACCTGACAAACAACAGCTGCCGCCCGACTTCAGTTTCAACTTCTGCTGCAACGGCAACGGCAACTGCAACTGCAAATGCAACTGCAAATGCAACTGCCGGCCATAAAAGGCGCTCGCAACGGTTTTGGGCCAAATTGGCACTTTGTGTGCAAATTTGAATTGTAGAAATGCTGGGCATAAAAATGAAAAGACGTCTGAACAATTGTTGAGGTCTCGGTATCAGTCGCATGCGATCTCTGGCAAATATTTTAAACGATGCAGCTCGTCAAGAAATCAGCAAGGCAGCAGCGCGTGGCAGCTTTGACTATGCCTGCAACTGTGGCTGTTGCTCCTGCCTGGTCACGCCCCGTTTCGACGCACGCCCACGCTGATTCATGCCGGTTGGCAATTACGTTTTGTCGACGTTGGTGGCAAACGGGCTTCTAACTCAAGCCAACTCCTGGCCCCTAACGAATGCACGCCCAATTGTTGCACATCCATTGACAGTCGATCGCTCGGCAGTCGGTGGCACGTCAACTTATTCATTAATTCATCAAAATGGCCACCCCTATTACCCCCTTGCGTTTTCTAACCATAGCTCGCACGATTTATTTGCAATGCAGAGTCGCATTCGCCGTTGAATCGTTGATAGTCTTAATTGGCTTCGTTTCTTCGTTTCGATTGCATAAAATAATCGTTAGAAAACGTGTTTTGCTTAATTGGAAAATTTGTATGTCTTGCCCGTCTACGTCTCCGTCCCGAGTCGCCTCCCTGTACTAGTCCGCGTCCTCGCCTTGGTGCTTCCTCTTGGATCTGTCGTGCGTGCTTGGCCCCTCGGCTTATTGATTTTCCACTGGTTAATGAAGAAAAATGCCTGTGCCCAGCTCTCGAATAGCTCTCTTAACAAACAGCACCGACTGAATGCTAAATTTCTATCCATCTACAAACATACATATACTTTTTGCAAACTTGCAAACAAAATATTCACAGATCATGTGTCATGCGAATTACATGTGTGCACAAGTGTGTGCAACATATGTAAATATTGAAGTGGGTTAACAATGTTTTATTCATTAAATGCTAAAAAACTGAGTAACAAATTAAATAAATATTAAATAGGCGTAATTTACATAAGAAATATTTCTTGAATTCTATTGTTTTTGAATAATTTCTGTAATTATTTAATTCACATTATTAATTTTTAATTTAGAATATGTAATCTTGTAATTTGAGATTGAAATAGTTTAATTATTTATTTAGAGAACTTTCTCAGGGCACATAAAATGTCTTGGGGACTTTTAGAAGAATTGAACTGATAGCATTATTAAATTAAAGTCTAAACTCATTCAAATTCACTAGAGTCTAACCAAGCACACTTTCCTCTTCAACCTCGTGCAGCAACTTAAAATTATTGTAGAATAGACTTGAGACAATGTTTTGTAAAATATTTGTCAGTCTTTAAGTAGACTTATACCTTATCAGTTAAGCAAATATACTAAAAACCAAAAAAGTTTAAAATTGTGTGAGTCTTAAGAAGGAAGTATATAACAAGCTCTTATGTATAGTAATGCGGTTTCTCTATATTGCATTTATGATCTCTAAAGCAACAGCTGAGCAGCTGAGGTTTAAATTTAAATATACATAAGTCCATCAGGAAGAACTTGGTCTATTGCTTGCTTCAGCTCTAAGGTTGCTGTATAACTTTCGAATCTTTGGAATCGCTTACAGGTGAGTAAGTCTAGCTTACTAATCTGGTATTACCTGAAAAATATCCTCTAAGGAAACGAATATTAAACGCGAGAATAATTTAAAAGTAATTTAGGCTGTTGCTCGAGCTTCCTTTTTCAGCAAACTTCAAATGAATATATACATTCAATAATTCAATAATAAATTTATTTTTTTAAGTTAATTTAAAAACTTTAATTTTAAACATAGATTTGATTTTCACACCATACTATTCTATAAGCTTAATATACTAACACAAGTTAAAGTCTAACAAATAGTTTTTAGTAGAATGTGTTAATGCTCAGCTTTACCCAGTTCCACAATTTTCATATATTTTATGGGCGGGATGCGGGGCATTCGCACACAAATCGGCGTTAAGTTTAAATCCGCAAATATTTATAATTCCGTATTAAATTCATAATGTAGAATGTTTAATGCATAAATACATAATAAAATTTTACGACTTTTACCTTATCTTGTCACACAAAAGCAACAACAACAACGACAGCAACAACATTAATAGCAACAACAATAATAAACTTTCATTTAAAAATGAAAGAGGAAATTTTTCGCCTACCTTTTTTGTGGGCCGCTGCATTTTACGAGTATTTTATTGTGCTGCATGCAACGCACACGTTGCAACTGGCAGAAGGCAATGCACGTGCAAAACGCAGGCGCCACATTCAGTTGCAACAGCTCCAATCCGGCGACGTCTATGTGGCGTCCAATTCCTGCGCCAATCGAGCGCCAAACAATTTGTCATTTTTTGCGGCATGCAACGAGGGGAAGTTGTGAAGGGGGGGGGGGGGGGGAGAGGGGGTTGGAGCGATGATCAATGCTTTGAATTATGATGAGGATTTATGCTTGACACTGTCGCAGTGTGGCAGATAGTGCCAGAGCGACAGCGAGACAGCCAGACATCCAGACAGCCGGACAGCTGGACAAATGGATGAATGGATGAATGGACAAACATTTACAGCACTGACTGCGGCATTGGCGCTAGTTTTATGGCCTCCACTTCCCTTCGTCCGCATCAATCGATGGCAGCTGGAGACGAGACCCGCCTCTGTGTGCCCCACCAGCTACGTTCAGCAGCGACTGCCCGCTGCTCTATGATTTATTAAGTGTTAATAAAGAACTTAAATCCGTTGGCTTGCATTTCGTATCCATTTCGTATTCTCCATATTCCACATTCACGCTCATTCACTCTCACACTCGCTGCTAGGTTCATTTTTTTTTGTTGCTTTGCGATGAGAGCCTCGCTCAGGATTTCCTTATCAATGCATTCCATATTCGATGCAGATTTCATTTGTGCGCCCAGCAATTTTGCAATAAAATTTCGCCTGCCTGCAAATTAAAATTGCATTGTAATTGGTTAATCCATGCGTACATTATGCTCCCATTGCCGCAGTCCAGTTGCAACTGGGCAGAGGAAGTGCACCCAAACTGCATTGTTTTTGTCCTTTTTTTATGTTTTTGGCTCCATTTGATTTCATTTCGTAATTTCCTCTTTTCTTGCTACTGTTAAATACTTTAATGGATACACAGAACTATATAAAAGACTATATATATATTGTTACTGTTATTATAAATGAAGTTTTTATTAACTTTTGGAGAGAATCTGTGAATACTTGACGAGAACTTCCATGCTTGATTTGTTATCTGAAATTTTAAAGTTAAGATCAATTCAAAGATATTGAAAAAAAATTATTACAAATCTGTGCATATTTAATTAACCACTTGTTGTCTTTAGTTTTATTAGTCTTCGAGTTATATTAATAAAGTAAAGTCTTAATATAGCTTTCCTCACAATTTATTAGAATAACTGATGTGGTATACTTCAAAATTTAATATCTGTATGGATATTAAATATTAAATATACTTAGAGTTATATATATAGTTTCTGAAATTAAGGCGTTCACACATATGTAGGAATAGGCAGACAGGAAACTTCTTTATCAACTCAGTTTTTATTTAGATTTTCAGAGGCTTTAACTTTAAATAAATATTTAATGAACTTACGTGTGTAAAAAAACTATTCACTTTATAAATGTTTATCTTATAGTATAAAAAAAAAAAGTTATTCGTAAAAAGAACATATACTCTAAACCATGTTTTTCAGGTGAAGCATTCATTTTGCACTTTAAAGATTCTTTTCGATGGTTTTGCAGTTGGATTTGCATACAAAGCAAAACACATTAACATATGCGCCCCACCTGCACTCAACAGTAGCCGAGAGTAGGCAATTTACGAGTGCCACCGTTCAGATACAAAGACAAAGATATAGCCATATAGAGATATAAAGAGATATACGAAGGAAAAAGAAGGCAAGAATAGAGCGCGTACCGTGTGAGAGTTTCTGCCACCTTTCGAGTTGGTCAGCACCTTTTCAGATGCACTGCATACCGCACCTGCTGATGGATGGCATTTTAATGTCTGAGCTCATTTTGGTCTCGCAGATTATGTACACAGCAATTAGACAGCTAATTTAATTACCACACCCACCCACTGTTTAATTGGCCCATAATCGCTCAAAGCGAGCGCCGGCGCTGATTGCCGCCCAGTCGATACAGTGAGACGCCTCCAACTATATCTGTATGTGTAGCCGTAGCTGTATCTCTAGCTGTAGCTATGGCCAAATGTATCTGCATTTATGTCTGGCGTTTGGGTGGGGCTCGGCTGTGCTGTTCTGTGCTGTGCTGTGGCCGCCACTTACGCAGCTAATAAAGCAGCAATTTGGCAGCTGACGCCGCTGCCAACGCAAACAAAACATCAAAAGGCGAACAGCCTCACCGTTGCCCCACTCTGCACCACCCTAACATCAAACGCCAAATGTGTGGAGGTTTATTTACAACAAAAACACAAAACTAAAAGAAATTTGTAGCAAGTACAAAACACTCGATCGCCGGATCGCTTGGCCCTTGTTTATGTGTGCGTCTGTCTATTAAGGGGTTTGGAATTTCGGATGCTGGCGCTCGACTCGGCACCTGTTGGCTGTTTTGAAGGGCGCTGTTATCGCCGTCTTACAGATTTATGCCAACAATCCTTCAGTTATCCAAAACTCAATAGTTTTGCCTTGGCCATTGGCTTTGAAGCGGCCGCCGTCGACATTTTTATGGGCCAAAAACGAGACGTATTTGATGCATAGCCATCGCAATGGGCCCTAAACTTGCCTCAAGTGGACTCATGCTGGTTGCACATTGATTAGCTCTGGCTAAAATGAGCTGCAAAGAAAAAGTAATCATTAAATAATCATTCTACGCATAAAGATATTTTTTCTATATCGAGCTTTCTGAAATAATACTTAACTATTTATTTAAGTCTAATAAATACTTTATTATTTTTCAATTTAAAAATAAAGATTTATTTATTTTTTAAATTTTTATTACCATATTCCATGCAATGTTATATACCCGTAATCTTTTAATTGACTTTTTTGTATTATATTTATTTTATATTTAGTACTTTTTTATTTATATTTGCTGTACATAGCAAACCTTTTGCTTAGGTATGTATTGCGTTCTTATTTATGCCTACATAAATATATCAATAGATATATACATATAAGAAAACTCATATCTTTATACTCATTTACATAGGTATTTATTCTATGCTGTCTGTCAGTCAAAGAGTATAAATTTTATTAATATACTCGTGAATGCCCTTGCGTTCCATTTCAACTTGATTCTTGAAGCTAATGACTTTGAATTTGAAATATATACTCGGATATACCTTAACAGAAAGAATATTAACTAAAGTTTGATAGTGGTTAATTGAAAACAAAACGTATAGTTTATTTCCATGTCAATAGAGTTCACAGTTCAGCTAAATGTTGAACTTTGATATATAAATTCGTTTATTGGAAACGCAACACAGAGAGATAGATCTTTGATCTTTGAATCTGGGATCATCAAATCTTATACGTACTTGTTGAAACGATATATTTCACAGTTTTCTAGGCAATACCACAGTTAATCATTTTTGCCTCATTCATGTTCTGCAGTTAATATATCTATTTCAATATTATTGTATCTATATAGATATAAATATATATTGAAATAAGAAAAAGAATTGAAGCAGAATATAGAAAAATTAATATAAGATATAAAAGTAAATTGAAGTACTATAAATATAAAAATGAGCAGAGATAAACTATGGAAATATTTGAAATATTTGATTTAAGTATTTTACAACTTTGGAAAATAGATTTATTATTATTTGATGAAAAGCGCAGTTAGCCTATTTGAAGAAAATCAATTGAAGTGTTTATTTTGATGAACTTATAAGACAATCATGGCTCGATAATACTTACATAACCAATTGTGCAACCAACTGGCGCCCAAGCTGGGGACCCGCCACAACAACAACCATCGATTCAGAGCAACAGCAGCACCAGCATCCACTGAAGCCACATCCCGACAACAGTTACACGAGCAACAACAATTGAGCCACATAACGAACCAAGTTTGAATATACTCGTAAGATTCCTGAGTATATTAGGTAGCAAAATTTTTACGAGCTCATTATGGCTCATTTCGGCGATTGTTGTGATCCTTTTATGCGCCTTCGAATGGCTTCAAATGGTTATGAGGCTATTCGCTGTCTGTCCCTGGCCTCGCAGTCCTGCTCGACTGCCGCTGGTGCTGCCACAAGGACTCACGATATTTAGTTTGCAGTTGCGACTGCGATTTTTACTTTTGGCTGTCGTTTCGTTTCGTTTGGTTTGGTTTGCTTTGCTTTGGCTTTGGCTTTTTTGCTTGGCTTTCCGCTCATGTTACTTTGCAGTTTGTTGTTGCTATTGCTGTTGGCAAAATGTCGCCGTCTGTCTGCGTATGTGTGTGTGTGTGTGTGTGTGTGTTTGTGTGTGTTTGTGGGGACATCCGTGCGCTGTGTGTGCAAGTTTTTGTATCTTTTTCGCATGTTGTTGATTTTAGAGACTTGGCAACGAATGCGAGCGACGACTGCGACTGACTGGGCTGCTGAGCTTCTGGGCTGCTGGGCTGCTAGGGCTACTGAGTTGCTGGGGAGGTTGCACAAAAGTAAATTTCTTCTTATAATAAGTTTATTTTGCAAACACTTGTGGCAAGCAACTTTGTTTGTTCGCCTCTAATCTACGAGCCGTTTGTGTGAATGTGCAAACTTTGACAAATATTTGCAAAAGTTTTGCACAACTGCGCGAACTGCGAACCGAACGCCGATCTCTTTGCATTATGCATATGAATTTATTAGCATCAATTTGGAGACGCATTAATAACACATCTCAAATATGAATGAATATATATGTATATGTATGCATGTAAATGAAAATATATATGTATATATACATATATTTGTATGGGCAACAATTTATATATTGACGTCAATCGGCATTTAGCAAACTGCATTGATATTTTATTTTGAGATTCGGGCTATATAAGAAATAGTAATTAGCTGTTAAGCGCTGTGAATAAGCTATAAAAAGCCAAATAGTAAGAATGCAATTAAAACTAAGTTCGATTGTGCATTAATATTCAAAAAACATATTCTGCGATTTGAAATTGGCATTCAAAAAACTTTTAGAATATTGCACAAAAACCAAAATAAAATCGAAATGCGACAAATGCAATTGGAATAATAGAATAGCTGCATGACTCATGCGAATCTAATCTATAATTCAGGGAATCATCAATTAGATGTATGTAACATATATGTTTTTTTTTCAAATAATTGTAATAAACTTAAGAAAGAAAAGGAATAACAAATGTTTAGCTGAAAATATATTTGTAAAACTACAATAATTTTTAAAGTTGTTGTTTATAGAAAGAGAAACTTGAGCTTATTTATACTCTAAGCGAAATATATTGAATAGAAAAGACGGCTGCAAAGTAATTTCTTACATAAGCAATTGTTGGTTCAGCGGAAAATTTTTCATATTTTATGTATTAAAATTTGTATTTCTAAATTAAAATTTATTTTAATTAAATGAATAATTTAACTAAAGAAACAAAAACAATAAATTAGTTGAGGCCTTGAAGCGAACCAAAGATTGACATTAAAGTTCAGTGTTATATATCAACTAGTAGCTAATTGATATGAATGAATATATTATATTTTAAACTTTTGTATATCGTCGAAATATTAGCAACGACAGATGACCAGATTCTGTGACTGGTCAGCCAAACAAACACCAGATGCCAGATACACAGATGAGTCTATGTTTAAATTGACATTTGGTAAAAAGTTGGCGAGTTACAAAAAGAAATGAAGATCATTTTTAATATCTGAATTGTAGGTTCTATTTAGTTGAAAGCTCTAAACTGTATTTCGATCAATTGTTTCATTTAAAAATTACATTTTTATGAAGGCAAAGGGTATTACGAATGAACGAGATATAAAACAGAATTTAAAAAGAAAAAAATTGATTTGCTTTCAATAGACTTCAGTGCCATACAAAACATAGCAAATGTTTCTATATGAAAGAGCAGTCTGCAATGAAAAATACAGAGTAAAAGCTAAGAAGTATACACTTTTACTAAACCTACATATATTTTAAAATTTTAAAACATTTTGGTTTTTATATCTATCTAAAGATATATTTTAAAGGCATTTATTCATATTTGTTTTTTATTTTTATTTATTTTTTTCATTTAGTTTTTGTTTGCTAAAAAATCTCGCACAAAATGCAGCGGAGAAATGGTCATCAAATTGTGGTCAACAGCGTCAGCATTGTATCTGTATCTGAATGTAAATTTATTTCTGCAGCGCGTTGCGTGCAACGGGCAACCGACAACTGGCAACTGGCAACTGGCGAGCGCTGCCAAATTGAGTGCAAAAGTGACGAAAATCGTTTGAGTGCAAACGTGCGCTGTCTGGCCTATAAGAAAAATCAGCCCTCCTCCATGATGAATTTCCACGGCCAGAGCGCATTTTCCATACGCGCAAATGATGAATTCTTCACTCAGAGCGAACTGAACGCTCAAACATGTTCGAATGAACGCGCTCGAACATGCCGAATGAACGCAAGCGAGCAGCCACTCCGAGTCAGATTCATTGGTGAGAGAGGAAGCGAACCGCTGGTTTGAGTAGCCCTTATCACTTGGTGAGCGCAGCGAGTGGAGCGATTGTGGCTCATTCTGTTTCAGTTTCGCTCATTCATTTAGTTGTTTGGCCTCTCTGTTTTGGCTGCTTCTTCTTCCGTCGCTGCTGCGTATCGGGGGAGCTCTACAGGCAAAACGCTGCTGCTGCTGCTTCTGCTGCTTCTGCTGCTGCTGCCGTCGTTGCCGCCGACGTTCGCTGCTTGCGGCCCGTTGCCATTCAGTTGAGTTTAGTTGAGTCTCAGTCAAAACACAACCAACTGCGATTTGGTGGCACATTCGTTCGATGGCAACGGTTTGGATAACAGGCGCGCGCTTTGTTTTATTATCCCACATTATCAGCGGCATTATTGTTATTGGCATTGTACGCTCAATTTTAATGTTGTATGGCCCTCGCGCTCTGAATTCGCACTCGCATACGTATCTGTAGTCCAGTGGCCAGTGTACATCTCTATCTGCATCTGTATCTGAATTTGAATTTCAATTTGTATTTCAATTTGAATCTTCAGCTGAAGCGTCAGTTGAACGTGAAGCGCGCGCTCGTCGCTGTCGTCGGTCGTCGTCGCTAATAACAATAATAATTATAATAACAATAACAGCAATAATACTAATAATAATAATAATAATAATAATAATCGTAATAATAATAGTTCGTTATAACTATAATGACAACGCTATGAATGCTAAACGAGGCATTGAATTCAATATGATTCAATAGGCGCCGCATCAAATACTTCAAATCAAAATTTATCCATTCAAAAACAACACAAATTTTTACATAAATTATGGTGTCAGTGTCAAGTGCATAAAACACGCGTGCAATTGGAAAACAAAAAAATTTTAAAATTAAAACGAAACCAAAATCAAGTATACGAAACTTTAATTTAAACAAAATAAAATTAAATAAATATATTTTATAGAATTCTACGGCCGGCAAAAGTGCAATAAATAATTATAAAAAAAAAAAAAAAAAACAAAATTAAAAATTATTAAAAATACAAATATATTGTTAAAACATTATTGAAAAACAGCAAACCAAAATATAAGAAAGAAATCAAAAATAGAGAATAATATTAACTTAACTTATTAAAATAAGTATTGCTTAGGCAATGCCCATTGTGGAACACAACTGAGTGTTGAGTTTTTGTATACGAGTGCCGTGCGCCGCGTGCAGTTACTTTTAGTAGCGGCTGTAGCTGCTGACAGTTAGCCGCCAAAATTCTCACCGCCAGCAGCAGCCACAACATGAACTCCTACTTCGAGCAGGCCTCCGGCTTCTATGGCCATCCGCATCAGGCAACGGGCATGGCCATGGGCACGGGCGGCCATCACGATCAGACGACGGCCAGCGCCGCAGCGGCCGCCTACAGAGGCTTCCCGCTATCGCTGGGCATGTCACCGTATGCCAACCATCATCTGCAGCGCACCACACAGGACTCGCCGTACGATGCGAGCATCACGGCCGCCTGCAACAAGATCTACGGCGATGCCGGCAGCGCCTACAAACAGGACTGCCTCAACATCAAAGCGGACGCCGTAAATGGCTACAAGGACATTTGGAACACGGGCGGCACCAATGGCGGGGGCGGTGGCGGAGGTGGCGGCGGTGCCAACGCTGGCAATACCACCAACGGCTCCAATGCGCCCAACGCTGCCAACGGACAGAATAATGCGGGCGGCGGTGGCATGCCTGTCCGTCCATCCGCCTGCACGCCCGACTCCCGCGTCGGCGGTTACTTGGACACATCGGGCGGTAGCCCAGTTAGCCATCGCGGTGGCGGCAGTGCCGGCGGCGGCAATGGCAGCGCCGGCGGCGTACCACAGAACACAGCCAGCGGCGTGGGCGGCGGTGTGGGCGCGGCCACAGCCTGGAATGCCAATTGCACCATCTCGGGCGCTGCGGCGGCTCAAACAGCGGCTGCCAGCAGTTTACACCAGGCCAGCAATCACACCTTCTACCCCTGGATGGCAATCGCAGGTGAGTCCACAGCAGATCCAATCAAAAGTGAGTGTCCAGCGCAGTCTCGACTCTTGATCAACTCGATCTATATCTTAAGTTTCAGTTCCGTTTGAATTTCTTTGATTATTATTATTATTTATTGTTGTTGTTGTTGTTGTTGTTGTTGTTGTTGTTGTTGTTATTGTTGTTGTTGTTGCTGTTGCACTTGTGGTTTCATATGTGTTTTCATAGTTGTTTTCGCTGGTCAAGTGATGAGCCATTAGACATCCACTTGGCAAGTGAATGACCACACAATAATAATAATAATTATGTGACTTTTATTAGTTAATTATTGTCACTCGCTGAGCAGTTGTAAACACTTGTAAAGCAGTTTCAGAAATTAGTTTACATAGTGTAAACAGACCTACAAATTGAATATACTTATTACACGAACATATGATAAAATATGCCCAAGCTTGTTTGTTTTAAATATCAGTTTTAAATGAATATATTTTTATGAAAAAAAAATTGAATTGTCACAATTTTTAATGTGTCTGAATTACTTTGAAAATTTCATTAAAAAAAGGTTTTAAACAAAATTTTATTGAATTTATAAAATAAAATACTTTTTTCATTTTTAATCACTTTTTGAGATTTCATTGAAGAGAAATAAATTTAAGATGCTTAAAACAAATTAAATTTTTTGATAAAAAAATAAAATTCTTCTCAAATATTTCTCAAAAAAAAAACATGTTTTCATATACTGAATATTTTAGCTATTAAAAATTTTATTGAAATTTTTAAAGAATCAGTATAATTGCTGCTGCCTGCCGCTGATTTGATGCAGTTCATCAATTTATAGCGCCCAATCGGTGCACAAATTGAGCTTGAAGTCAGCTCAACAGACTCATAAATAAAGCTCAACCACTCGAAGCAAGCATAACCACCCAGCCAACCAGTGGCAGTTACACCTGGTAGTTAGCTATTCTTCAGCTTCTTCTTCTTCTTCCTCTCCTTTTTCGTTATCGTCTATGCGCTGCTGCCACACGCCTTGAAGCACTCGCGCAGTAGCTGCCTCATAATTTTCAACACTTTGTTTACTAATTTTTGTCACCTTTGGTTTTAATGATGCTCAGCGGCGACTTGGTCGACGGCGACGACGATGCCGACAACGTTGTCCGTAATTGCTGCAACAACGTTGGCGGCAAAGTGGCAACAAAAGTGTGCTGCAATTTGTGCAACAAGAACGGCAGCCAACTGGCAGCGCAGTAAATTATGGCCAAGCAGCTGAAAGAGCTGCGAAAATAGCAAAAATCCTTTTGCCAGGACACACACTGTGCGTGCACATTGGGCGGTTGAGCAGAAGTCGCGCTTATTACAGTTAACAGCACCATTATGTAATTATGTACAGAACGTTCTCAACTCAAGCAAGCAATAAGGCCACCAGCCGAGCCAAGTCCACAGGTTGCCTCGCCAGCCAGTCAACCCGTCCGCCTGTCGGCTCCTAAGCCTTATCAGCTGCACCTCTCAGAACCCAGAACTGGGGATCAAAGAGTCGCTGATAAGCCACAAGGCGCTCATAACACCTTCAGCGAAATTACATTTTCAAATCGTATACAACTGCAATCAAAACCCAATTCAAGAGCTCCCCGAAAACAAAAAAACGGACCAAGCGAAATTTATTATTCCCTTCATGTAGGTGGTCGACGACCGGTCAAGCATAAATTTTTAATTCGCGTTGTGAGCGCGTTAAGTTTGCAACATTTGTGTGGCACTTGGACAGCGGGGCAGGCCAGAAGTTCGCAAAAAATCAATCAAATTTCACTTGGGCTATCGATAATTACAAAACTTGGCACCCGAAGCAGCCGAAGGGGCCAACAGAGCTGGTTAAAAAACAATTAAAGTTGAACTAAATACGAGTTGAAGGTACGCTCCAGCGACAGGTTTTTGCCGGAACTGGTTCGCTCCACTCAAAACTCAATCACAATCAATCGATCCTGCTATAACACAGAGATGATCGTAATGTAATTTATGCCCAAAGTGAAATCCTGACGTTGCATTACACAGTCAATTTTTATTTTGATGAAATCTCTATACAGGGTGTTCCAGGCAAACTTAATTTGTTCAGCTCTCAAATTCTGTCTGCTGTGATAGGCAGAGAGAGAGAGAGAGAGAGAGAGAAAGAGAGTCCAACTGTGAACAAGATTCACATAAGTCCTAAAGAGGTCTAAGACAAACTAATTTACCTGAGTCTTGCTGCAATTATGCCAATAAGAATACGATATGGGAGAATATTCAACTCACCAGACGTTTAGCGCTGTGTGAGCTGATGGTGAATTGTTTGTGCGTTGTTCATTTATTCACCACTTAAGATATTCTGAAGTTATGTTTAGTATTCTAAACATTATAAACAATGGTATTAAATAAATTAATATTAATGAATGCATAAAATGTATTTTAATTTCGAGATAGTTTGAATATTATGCTTAAAAGTATATAAATAAAGGTGAATTGTTAAATAAATATATATTTTATTTATTTTTCTATTTATACAACAACAGTCGAGAGATTAAAACATCTTTTAAAAAAAGTTTAGTATGTAAAACAATTTTCTCTATTCATTTTATAGCTTCAAATAAGAGTCAATTAGTTCAAAACTAAAATGTTTTTTATATCTTTCTTAATCTTTTTTATTTGTTTATAAATATAACTAACAAAAATTAATTTTTTAAAAAAGTATTGTATAAAAGGAATTTATATTTTTGATTTTCATTTACTAGATTTAATAAAAATAATAAATGCCTATTGTCTATCAAACACTTTTCACTTTAATCTGCTAATCTCTAATTTTAACATATTGATTTGTTGTTCGAATCGACGTCAAAAATCTCTATTTAAATCAATATTGAATCTAAATTGTTTACACTGCTGATTTATTTAACACTCGAAACAATTTGTAATGTGAACAATAATTTCGTTTGGCGGGAGAGCCACTGATTCCATCGCGAAAATATTCGCAGAGGGGATAAACCCAATCAAGCCATAAATAAATCGGCGCACACTTCCAGCGATCATCGATCATTTGCAGCGACCGCCAATGCTGAATCGAAAGAAAAATACAAAAAATAAATATATATACTACATACATACATACATATATACAAAAAGTGCAAGAAAATAATGAAAAATTCCGTTTTTATCGTATCTAAACATGGTTTAAGATTTGAGAACCTACTTCAGATTTGTTGGCCTGTGTTGGCCTGTTGGGTGTTTGTGTTGGCTGACTTGACTTGAGCAGTTGTTGCTGTTGTTTGTTTGTGTTATGTGTGAACACGTTGAGCGCGGAGCCATTAAATCATTGTCCTGAAGGCTTTTAAGTCATTATCGATAAATTTCAACATAAATTCGTAAATTCGTAAATTTGCTTTATTTGCCTGGGCCCCACACGCACACACACACACACACATACACACACTCACCCATGAGCCAACCACAAACGCATTTGTGTGTGTGAGTGTATGTGTTTCTGTCTCGGGGCCTAAATTTGTTTGGCTAATTTTGTTGCTTGTATCAGCGCCCACGCCAAAGCCAAATACAAAAAAAGATCGATATCATTGGCAAAGACAGGCCGCAAATGTTTGCCTGTTCGTTCAAATTTTTTTTGTCCCACAATGACCTTGAGACTCTGCCAGCAGGTCCTGCAATTGACACGTTCTGTTGCAATCATAATTCATATTTTTAGGGTAACTTCCAAATGAACGCAATTATCAGTGGTCATTGTCTCTCGGGACTTAGGTAGATGAACGCAGCAGCCTATCGACCTTTTGTATCCGTCTTCTCTGTTTCGGAAATCTCAATGTCAATTAGTTGCAGTGCAGTGCAATTGTGGTTCACACGTACAATGGCCAAAGGCACGTCGAATTCCCATATTCCCTAGCAGCCAAGGTTAATGTGCTTGGCAACATTTTTGGCCAACATTGCATAACAATATTGCCCATAGCTCATAATTCATATCGTTTTGCAGGCAGTTCAAATGCCAATGTACTGCAAACATTCAGCATTTCATGCAACTTGCAACTGCAACTGCAACTGCAACCGAAACTGAAACGGCAACATGCAATTAATAGGCCACAAGTGGCGCACACCCCCATCCACACACATAAATGTTTTATAGATGATTATGTAAAGCAGGGCAAGAGAAACAGGAAAACATTTCAACGCGCGCTTTTAATCAACATTTGCAAAAATCAAAATCAAAAGCAAATCAAATCGATTGAAAAATTGGTTAACAACTTGCAGCGGATGCGACTGCAGCAGACGCTGTGGCAGAGTCCGAGGCCGCGTCGTCGGAGCAGCTGACTCAGATGACTCGCCGCATTCGGGGATTGGTCTGTGTTCTGGGGCAGCTTCTTGCATTTTTTAATGTATTTTTAAATAAGGAATTTAATAAGCACCTTGGCGGCCCTCGGACAACGACTCGAGCACAGACAACGACTTCACCGACGACGACGACGACGACGACAACGCAAAGTGGCCCAGACACATGGCCCAAAAGAAGAAAAAAAAATGAAAATAATAATAAAAAAAGACAAAAAGACTGCAGGGCGAGAAGCAATTTTTGGTTATAGCCCAAAACAGACAGTGGGCCGAAAACTAATTGTGTAGACAAAAAATAAAACAAAAGTAAAGTTTTGCTGAAACAAAAAAGAACTTACAATATATAAAAAAAAATATATATATAAATATAAAGCTTACTCGCTAAATTCTATTTGAGTTCTATTTATATTTTTATTAAATATTTCACTTGCCAACAAATGGTTTACATACAACACTAAAATTTATACAAAACATAATAAATATTATAGAACAACTAATTTCTATTCCAAAATATTTTATCATTTATAGTTACTCATACAATTTTTAAAGTAGGCCAAACAGATGTGTTAACTATGATAAAAACTTTTTTTTTTATTTAAAATTTGCATTAAATAATCTGAGTTTCAAATTTAGACATTTGACATTTTAAATTAAATTAATTTGATCTTTTTGAATATTTGAAAGCTGCAAAATAAGGTCAGAAATATTAAATATTCCTGTTATATTATATTATATATATTTACATAATTATCTTCAATATTTCTATAATATTATATAATTATTTTACTTAAAAATATATTCATTTATCATAATTTAAATTTGAGCACCCCGCTCAGTTTCTTTGGTCTTGTGCCATTGTTCGTTGGTCGCTTCTTGGCAGTTGCAAAATCATGTTTTAAGGTGTTTTTGATACCTAATAAAAACAACAACACGGCCTCGGTAAGAAGCACACACATACACACACACACACACTCGCTCACATGTAGAACTGCATCGAAAACGCGCCATGCCAAAGGGTCAACTGTAGATGGGGAAAAGAGAGAAAGAGAGAAAGAGAGGGAGATAGAGAGGGAGAGGGCGGCAGGTTGGCAGGCAGGCAGGCAGGGCTGCCTTGGCTTTAAGGGCAGCGCCGCAGTGGCCAACAGAAGAAATTGTCTTCGGGCCCAGGTCCCCAACATACGTCATAGCAGCGACGCGTCGCTTCGACGCCGACTGCGACGCCGTTCAGCGTGTTTATTATAAAACAACAAATCATTCATTATAACCACTTGTGTACAGACACAGATGCATACACATGCAAACACACACGCATACCCATAGGTGGAAGTGTGTGTGAGCATATGAGAAAGTGGCGTAAACATGAAAAGAAACACGAGTTGCCAACGCCATGAAGTTTTGGACTTGGCCATCTATGTGTTGTATCCGAATATGAGTATCTGAGAATAAGTATCTGTATCGGTATCTGTATCTGTATCTGTATCTGTATCTGAACCTGTATCTGTGTGTGCTTGTGCTGTCGTATAATATGCATATTTGCGTATTATTTTGATTTTAATAATGATTTATTTATTATTAATAATTCATTGGTGGTGGGCCCTCGCCGAGATCGGATTGGATTTGTGCTGGCTTGGACGCTGATTGCGATCTGATCTGAAGCCACCAAGCAGCACCAACAGCAGCTGCTGCTGCTGCTGCTGCTCAAGTGCAAAAGCAGAGTCCGAACTCGATCTCCAGCCAAGTTGCCATTTGAATACGATCCGATACATTGGTTCGATTCGAACTCCATGAATGGGCATATAGTAGATGCTATAAATGTGCTCAGCTGGGCCCGATCAGCCAGCAGCGAGCAGCTAGCTATGGTAACACAAGTTGCGTTTAACTATGTTCGAAACGTAGGAAACGCATATTTTAATGAGCTTCAATTAAGATAGAAATCTCGAAAACAAAAGAGACAAAGATTTATGGGTTCACAATTATGCAGTGACTGCCTTGAGGCTCTAGACCAAAAGACCAAAACTATGTGAGCTTAGTACAAGTTAACTAGTTAGTGAATCACTCACACATACATACACTCACACACACACACGTACCCTCACTGTCAAACGAACTATCTTCGGGTATACTTGGAATATGTGTAAAGGGTTGCAGATCACATTAGATTATATTTTACATATAACCAGCCATGTGAATCATCTATGTTTGCTTATGGCATAAATTATATTATTTTATTTAGAGAAAATTTGTTATTCGTAATAGTCTCAGTAACAGCGGGCTTATTTAGAAATAGGTGGAGTGAAAAAAGTTAATTCAAATAACGGCTCAAATTCTATATACACTATAAAGCAATCGAGTCATTTCTTGCAAATTGATTCAGAAGCAAAATGTTTTCAATTCAATTTATGACTTAAAAAATATGTATATAATTTGCATTAGCCAATCAGATTACAATCATAATTCTTCGAAATTGAAGCTTTACATTTTCAATAAAATTCTATAGTTGAACTGAATATAATGAACCTGAAAAATTGTTGAGCTAGGTTACATTTTTACATTTAATCACTTTAAATTTGTTAATTCCCCATTTATTTCTGGGCAAGAGCATTTTACTAGCCACCAATTGCCTAGCTTCTGGTGGCCAATTGGCACTCTTTCGTTCAACTTGAACAGTAGCCTAGTGTGTTTGCCGGGTCTCCAATCTGTGATTTACGAGTGCGGCATGCAAAACTGGGTAACTGTTATACCAGTTTAAATATTTGGTAAAAGCGAATCGATGTGCTATATGCGACTTCTGGCCAACGTGAATTATAGACCAAATATTTTGATTTACAGCCGTACATTGAACTCGAAACCCTAACAACTTGCCCCTGGCGCCTCGGTGTCCAACGAGTCTCCACCTTCGTAGTCTGACCAGTGGGGCCTTCGTCTTCGGCTACGGCTTCGTCTCCGCCTCCGCCTCCGCCTTACAACATTAATGTCAATTTAATGTTTCCTTAATGACTTCTTTCGTTGCAACTTGTTTGCCTCTTGTTGCTGTTGCCGTTGTCGTTCTTGTTGTTGTTTTTGTTTTTGTCGTTGTTGTTTTAGTTCTTATCAGTTGCTGGTCAAACTTGTCGCATGGCTGGAAAGTGTTTATGCTAAATAGCTAACGAGTTTTCTCCACGAAAGTGAAGAGAGTCCAACCAAATAGTTGGCATCGACTTTAAGTTTAGAGAGCTACTGCTCTGCCGTGATACGATATGATATAGTATATATGCTCTGGCTGACATGTGTCTGACTCAATGTGCCAGCTATTTATTTGGGTCGGCAATTAAGATTTATATCAGCGCCTTTGATGGGGCAATAAAAGCGCTAAGATCTTGCAAACAAACGCAGACTCTCTCTCTCTCTCTCTCACACTCTCATTGGCCTTCTCTGTGTCGCTTTCTCTCTCTCTCTCTCTCTGTCTAGCTAGCTCATTTATGCGGCTGGGTATTTGTCAAGAGCGTGCGCCGCTTTTAAAGAGTCATAAAAATCAGCTAAATGCGCGAGGTGTGAAAACACAAGACACCCAGCAGGCACAGTGCTTAGGGTATGCCTCGGGTGTTGCACTTGACGAACTGTTTGCCAGCTAAAGCCGCAAACTAAATGTTTAGTTTTTATAAACACTTTTTCCCCCTCACACTCTCTCTCTCTCTCTCTCTCTGTGTGTGTGATTCTCACTTGCGTCTGCCTGCCGACGCTACGGCGAGCCGCCAACCATTTGTTTGAATTTGTCTAAAGTGGCTGCCCCTTTTTTCTCCCCCCTTTTCTCACTCGCTCTCTCACTTTTCTCTGATACCATTTTCATAATTTTCATTGCTGCTACTGCTGCTGCTGCTGCTGCTGCAAAAAAAAACGTTTGTCAAATTTTCCGTTTACTTTTAGCTGGCGCCCCTGCTCACAGGCCCCTGCTCTGTCTCCCCCTCATAGTTGTGTTTCCTTTTTCTTTTTAATTTAATATTTTTCTTTGTTGTTTCTTTTTGGGCGCTGTGTCTGCTGTCTGCATCTGGCTGTCCGTCTGTGTCTGCAACGGTCTCTCGCGCTCGCTCTCGCTCTCTGTTCTATTGCTGCATCTCATTCTCTCTCTCTCTTTCTCGTTGGCTGTATGCTCTTCAGCTGGAAATTACGTTTACTCAGGCGCCAGGCGCGCATATTTAAATACACACGTGTTTTATCGCTGCCATTAAATCATATTTTTATACTTTACCTTTTTGCTGTGCCACCTTCAATGACTCCAAGCACCCCTCCACGCCTCTTACTACTCCCGTCCAACACGTTGGCATTTTGATTGTTTACATTTTGCACTTTCACGGCGTAAACAAACAAACGGCGTTAAAAATTGTGAAAGAAATATAAAAAAAAACATAGATTCACGAAACAGAAATGGAGAAGGAGGCGGAGATGGAGATGGAGCCAACGTCCCGTTGGCGCATGGCCAGTGGAAGGGTATTGAAGCTCCTGCAAGTGGGTTTGGTCATAGCTTATAGAAATGGCTCTTATAGTGTCAGACGAAATGTCAAGTGGTCTTAAAGGTAATTGAACCACTAGAGATATTGAAAAGCAATGCAACAAATGATTCCAAAATGCCTGATATTATGATAAGTAAATAATAAAGTAAATAAGTAAATCTTCTTTAATTCTTTAGCTCACGCTTGATCAGCTACTCAATAGATTAATAGAATAAATCTGAAAGAAAGGCATCTTTAGATAATAATAATTCAATCTTCAAATGCTTTAATTCGATCTTCTCCATATTTTATTAACTTAATTTAGTAAACTTTAAGATGTTGACTCGATTTCATTACTACTTTCCAAGATGGCAATCGCAAGCTGATAGAACAAGTCTGGTCTTGCACTTCTCATCTGATCAGTAGCATAGGTTAAAGATCAAAAGAGCGTTTTAATCGGCTACTGTTTAGCCTATACTTAGATGCAGCACCACCAAACCACCTCCCTCTTGAATACTCTGCGCGATGGCAACCACAATAACCGCAACAACAACTAAGCTTAGTTTCAATTTACTCGAGTGGCCTGCACCACACGTGCGGCTGCTTAAGCGTTAATGCCTCATGCAACGCTCTGTCCCTGGCTGCACCATGCCGCCTGCTGTGGCATGGAGCTGCTGGTGGAGCGTTGAACAGTTTTTTAACATTTTTTAAACGTTTCTCTTCTCTGGTCTTCTGCATTTTCAGGTAAGATAAGATCTGATTTAACACAATACGGCGGCATATCAACAGACATGGGTAAGAAAATTTCCACATTTTTATTTCGTTTATATTTTAAATTTATTTCGCAAAGGAAACTGGTTAAGCTCTAGTCTAAAAAATAGTAGAACTTGTATACTAATACAACAAATTAGCTAGAAATTAGCATAAGGTGTTGGCTCCACACCCTCCAGGAAACCATCGAAAGGCGTCAAAGCCCAACAAAATATGAGCTTGCAGAATTTCTCTCTTGGGCGTCAAATGTTAACTCAAATGCGCCAGCCCCAGCCCGTGTGGAAATGATTGATTACTCGGCTTCATGCGGCTCTGACGAGCTGATTAGACCAAATGCAGGCTGGCAACACGCAACAGCAGTGCAATTAATGTTAACATTAAACAGAGTCAAGTAGCAGCCGCACGTTGCAGCCAAAGCTCAGCCTGCCTCGGCCATCGGCAACTTCTGTGGCCAACCACCATTGGAGGCGTTTCATCTGCAGCCTGCTGCGCGGTGGAGCCTTTTGCGTAGCCAGGTTATCAATCAGCGCGTCGACGACTGTAAGCAGCTACTTCTTAAAATCCAATTACACGCACAGACTGCCCCACTGGCAGACTGACAGAATGTGCAACTGAAAGACTGAAAGAAGCTGCCCGACTGATCAGCGCTTGTTGCCGCTCCACTCAAATTACATGAATCGCCGGCACAAGGCATGTATTGAGGCGCAAAATTACGAAGACGCGCCACCCAGACTTAAGTCCCATCGCCCCTTTGCCCCCTGTGTGTCTACCTCTGCTTATTATTGACTATATTCAATTGATTATCTCGTGCAAATCGGTAGCTAAATATTGGCACAGACACAACAAGTGGGCAGCTAGCTCGAGCGTGAGCGTTAGCATCTCTAGAGCATCTCTTTGGCCCTGATCATCCTCGATGCGGTGGGCAGCTCTTTTGGCACTTGGCACTTGGCACTTGGCAATTGTCTAGTGCTAGATAAGATGCAAGATATAGATTGAAGTTGGCAAACTGGGTGCCACCGTGAAGAACTACCACTTTGGCCAAGTGAGTGGGTATTATAATAAGGTTGGCTCAACGAAACGATCTGTTAATTCCGATCTGGAATATTGCAATAAAGTATATAGTAAATAATATTATTTTGATAGATTGCCAGGCTAAAGCAAAGACTTTAGCTGAGCTAAAAATCCATAAGTTCGGAAAAATAGATATACATATCGATTTGTTTGTATATATATATGTATATAAGCTATGTATCTTATCTCAAATATTTGATGATATTTCATAGCACAAATGAATCTTTTCTGCTGCTTTTAAACATTCAACATTCTTCAAAAAAGTTAATAGTTATAAATATAGTGAATACGACATTGTAATAGTACTAGAAAGCAAATATTTCTATAGGAACTGTTGACTATTTTTCATTCAAGTTGCCTCCACATTGTATACCATAATCAAATCAAACAGTATGTAGCATATACATGCCTATAATATTATATACACATAGCCTTTGCCATATCTCTCTTCCCATGCCCTGCCAATCCATTCCGCCTTCTATCTGCTTAATCTACACTATAATAATAAATAAATGTTTTTTTTGTTTTTTTTTTTTTTGCCGCACAGGTTAAATCTCATAATTTCGCTGTCATTTCTCACTCATTTCAACAGAGTTCGAACCCCAACAGCTACATAGTTTGGTGCTGTGTAAAGGGGGGAGCGGGGCGCTTTCAGTTAGTGGGCGTGGCTTGCATTCGCAATGCTGCTGACATTGAACATGACATTTTCCCCCAAAGAGATAATTAAATTGCGGGCTTAATAGAATTAAATGCCGTGTTTGCATTTCAAAATCCAAAACGTGCCAAATGCCAATGGCCGTGCTACCCGTTGCACGACGACGCGGTTGGCCTGGCAACAACAACAACAATAACAACAACAGCAACAACAACAGCAACAAAAGTACAAAAAATGTCAATTTGGACAAGTTTTGATAATTGCAGGCGCGGACGCGGCCGCGGCCGAGGTCCAGAATCGCATACGGATTGTGGCAGCGGCTACTGTGCTGCATGTTGCACGTAGCATGCCGCCCAGACTGTGCTGTGCTGTGGTGTGGTGTGCGTGTGTGTTGCGGCTGCTCCATGTTGCATGTTGCAGTTAATAATTATTGAAATGTGCGGCCGCCAGGAATTGTGCTCGTGCTCCTTGTGCTTCCTGCGCGGCTTCCGTTAGCGGCAGCGGAGGCAGCGTCAATGTTGCATGCATCGTTACCTTTAAGCACTGCTGCTGTTATAGTTGCTGTTGCTGGTGCTGCTGCTGTTGCTGCTGCTGTTGCTGCTGCTGTTGCTGTTGCTGCTGTTGCTGCTCAGCTAAAGACTAACAATGCTTGCATTTTCCCACCTTTTTCACATAACTTTTCAGTTGTTGTTTTGTTTTTTTCGTAATGTTCGCTTTCGTTTGGCTGGTTTAGTGCGTCTTCGGCTGTTTCGATGTTGCCACCGGCTGGGCAAACAAGTCGGCCACTTGGCCGGCAGCTCGTTGTACACCCCTCGCCCTGCTAGCACCGTGTTAACCCTCTGTTTCGATGTCTCGGACTTGTTACCACTTTAAAAAGCGGGCCGGCCCCCGTTCGGACTGGCCCCTGTAATAAATTCATATTCAAATTGTTAATTGAATATTATTTGTTAAATTTGCAAGCATTAAATGTAAATGTCGGCTGGCTGGGCAAATGTGGCGGGGGCGTGACCGCGGGCAGTACAAATTCCATTTTATCGTATAATTTCGTCATTCTTTTTGTTTAGTCTGATATACCACTGCCTGGTTGAACTAATTTATGGGACATTCCTAAATGGATTATGGATAAGTCTTAAATCGAATTTGATAGATATATTTGCTTTGCTTTGCTCTCGCACAAATGTGCGCTTGATACTGTGTCAATTGCCTGGCGCCAACCAAAATTTGGTCACTGTACCAACGACCTCCATAAAAATCTCGCCCAAAAATAAAAAAATAAAAAAAAAGAAGAAAAACCTCGCCGAACGACGAGTGTGGGAAGAGCTCTCGTAGCTGTAATTGTGTCCTGCATCCTGTGCGACTGTTGGCTGTTGTCTGTTGGCTGTTGGTTGTTGGTTATTGTCCTTGTCATACGCTTTGCTAGCCGCTGTTGTGCAATTTCCATAATTCATATTCATAGACATAACAAGCGACCAGACAACAACAAACAAACGAGGCTGGCGCGTCGCTAGCTGCACCTGCAATACGGACAAATGTCCGTCCTCACAGTCGCCAAAAAAGTATCTGCAAAGTGTAAATGCGGCCAAAGTGCAAAAATTTCACATATGCTTTTGGGGGCAACTTGCAAAAAAAGCTGGCATGAAATGGAGCTTACATAAAACGTTTGAGCAGACAAGGGAGAGATGTATAAAGTAAGACACAGAGAGGGAATGATGGAGATTTCAGCAAGAGCAAGCGACAAAGGCTTTTCAATTCATTGGATTACGCTTAACTTATGTGACTCTAGGAATTTGTACAACAAATCAACAAGCCCATCATTCTCGTCATCAACGTAAACATCAAAGCAGAGCAAGACTAGACTTAAGTATCTTATAGATACGCACGCACACTCAACGTGCAGCCACATTTGATTTCACACACATACTCACACACTCTTCGAAATTATTAACTGGGGAGCATTTTGTAGTTCGGCAAGCGTAAGTGTTGTCCTGGACCCCGAACAGCAAACACTTCATAAAATGGCACACGGCACTTTCCGTTTTACCGTTGGCATCTGCAGCACGTGGATGGACATGGTCGAAAACATAGAAGTATAAGCAGAGTGTGTAACCGAGAGCAACAGATGGAGGGAGAGAAAGCGAGTGAGTGGACAACGACAGCTGAAGCTGACCGCCGGGTTTCAATTAATGAATTAGTAATTTCGGCTTCATTGCTGTAATGAACACTTGGACCAAAGCCTTGTGGATGAATTGTTATTGTGTTAAACTTCTGTTAATATTGTTATAAAGCAGGTGGAATATAGCTTGGATGTGGAAGCTGTAGGGCAGAGAAGCAAGTTTTGTGGATTACCAAAAATTGAGTTGGCCCAAAAGTGCTCTTAAGTTGATATTAGCTTGAAAATCAAATATAAACGTATTTGAGTAGGAATAAGTAATTAGTTTTTTTAGACTTACAGGTAGATTTTGATAAGTAAACGACGTAAACTATAGTTCATATGTATATACCTACAAATATAAAGAGCGTTAAGTCAGATGTTATGTTAAAAAAAAAGTATAAACATAAACTCATTCAACGAACTCATGAGAATCGCAGACGAAAGTGACATGAAAAGTATCTTATTTTAGTGGTCTCAGCAGTGTAAGGTATAGTTGATATAAGGACACAGTAGAGTGAAAGATATAAACTAAAAATCTCATATGCGCACCGCACAGTAATATAACAAATTTGCTTCTCATTTAGATTTCCTTCGATGTTCTTTCTTTTATCTGGTTTGCATTGAAGAAGACATACACACGTACATTCATCTATACATTCACATAAATTTACATATAAATGTAGATTTTGACATATTTGATATTAGCACGAACAGAATATATGTATAATATATTGAGCCCAACTCATGAACACAACAAACAAAAGTTTCTCCAGTGATCCAAAGACTTTGCACTAAGTGTCAATTCGAGTTCCCAAATGCAATATTCCGATCGATTTATTTGTTCCATATACTTTTATTATTTAAGCCAAATCAGAACTCAAACATTTGCTTAGCAATTACACATTTGTTCGTGGTGACGACTGTCGGGGAGTTGAACGCATCCATTAAAAGTATTAAAATTGAGAATACCTTTAAAGCAATGATAATTTTGTAATTGTAGTGGCAGAGAGCTGGCATTTGACCAGCGAGACCACGAACCACGTTTATTTGCTTTGCTTCTTTCGTTGTATTCGCTTCATTTGTTTACGGCTACTAATGAACGGTTGCACTTTGCAGCACTCGTATTATCCGGGTATCTTGGGGCGGTGACACGCCCACCTTACATTTGTTGTAAATGTTATGGAACTCGCGGCCATTTGTTTTATATATATATATGTATATCTGTATATATCTATCACTGGAACTGACAATTGTGACATTAGAGCCGCAATTACGAACGTTAATCCATTGAGAGCCAAACAAAGTCACATTCACGATAAGAAATCAGCATTGAAATTCACTTGCTGCACAGCTTGAGATAATTTTTGTTCTTGCTGTATCTCTTGGGCGACGCTGTAGGTATGCAATTAGTCAATTAATTTGGAAATTTATTAACCGCCAAAAAGCAATTTGCTCCACATCAAAATATTTACACACACACACACACACGCGCACTCAGAGAGAGGTTGAAGCGCGCGCTGTTTGCGAAATGCCGGCGGTAAACCGAGACAGAAACCGATACCGAAACTGAAACTGAATCAGAAACTGGGGCCTCTGTCAGATAGCGATTACGATAGGATCTGGCTATAGAGATACCGTTCTGCGAGTTGGTAGCCGGATCGATTCACGTTCTCCCTCGGCGGTCAGCTGGCAAATGAAGGAGTTCTGTTGAAGGCAGCGTTTGCAAAGTTTCGTTTGCTGTGGATTTTGCTTTGAACAAATTTACTTATGATTTGCGAAGGCAACTCTGAGTCGAAGCTCAGTTGTGGCTCAGGCCAGCAAGGAGCAGAAGTAGAGTAGAAGAACGTGGTGCACATAATTTATGGGTTTAGGCTTCAGGTTCAGCCCCTTGGCAGCGGAAGTGCGTGTGTCTGTTATGTTATATATATTTTTTTTTGTGTGCTTGTGTACTATGAGTTTGTGTATCTTGCAGATATGAATCGCAGCTACTACTGGCCAAAATTCTAGGTCAAATGAAATAAATAAATGACTTTTGTGCATGTCGCGCTGTGTGGACCGTCGGCTTGTGCTTGGCACATAAATTTACAGCTCAAAATCAAAATTGTTTTCAAATTTCAAATGTTTGTTCGCTCTCTTCTGTATCGCTCGCTCGCTCTCACTCTTTCTCTCTGCGACTCTCTGTTGCGTGCTAATGATTAATAACGAACCATACGAAAACCTGCTTTGGGCCGCGGCCATCATGGCGATCAGCTGATCCCAGAGCAGGCGACACTCACGTCATGTCACCGCCATCTCCGCTAACCAAATGTAGAGGCCATCAGTCAAATCGCAACTGCAACCTGCGTATCTGTATCTGTAACTGTAACTGTGCCTGTATCTGTATCTGTATCTGTGTCTGTGTATGTGCGTGTGTCTGTGTGAACCCATTTTGAATTACAGGTACAGCAAATAGAATATCGAAAACAAAAAACTACACAAACATCACCTGAGCGAGCTGCTGATCTGCTTGCTCAGAGCACAGGTATGCCATGCTCTCAGTTGTTCGCTCACTCTCTTGCTCTCTTTCCCTTTCTCTCTCTCTCTCTCTCTCTCTCTCTCTCACTCTCTTTCGCTGGGTAAGGTGATTGATCATCTTTTTGCTCAGCCACAGCCGGTTTTCATTTAATTTATGTGCGCTCAGCGTTGCGTCTGAATGAATCTCACCTTTTATTATTCGAATTGGAACATTTTGCTGGCTAGTTGGATTCTTGATGATCGTATACGATATTCGCCATGCGAGTTCGTTGTGGCTGGTTCCACTTGGAGTTGCGTTTGATGTTAGAAGTCTGATCGAAGCGTATAACAGCAGCCAGCTAAAAACTGTTATACTGAACATCTATTACACCCGGATCTTCCAATTAGATTTCGAGTAGATTTTGTGGCAGTTAGCTTTTTTAATGAACTGAAAAAAATGTTAATGGAATTTAGTTTTTTACAATCAAATTAAGTTGCAGAAAATATTTTGAATGTTTATGTTAATATAGAATGGCTATGACGTATTTATATGATATATGAAACTTAAAAAACATTTTTGACTACCAATTATAAATTTAAGTTTTATTTCCACAATTGTTAAATCGAATCAATTTATATTATGTATAAAGTTTCACTGCCGTTCTTCGTATTTACCCCTATTGAATATGCAATCTAAGAAAGGCTCAAACAGTTTCTCAGTTTGCGGCTTTCTTACTTTCTGATAGCAACCACTATCGAAACGAAATTCCTAAACGTTTTTCAGAGTTCATAGGAATTTCGAATGCGACCCACCACAGCTAATCGAAATGGTTTCCAATCTCAATTGATGATCTATTAACGAGCGACCATAAAAATTATGCAACGTTCCATAGCAACTACAAAATGGTGCCCACATAGACCGAAAACTACAACAATAACAACAGCAACTAGTACAACAACTATAACAACAGTTGACATGCAATGCCATTTCCTTTGTCATCGAGAGGCAATAAATCTTGAGCATATTAACATGGAAGTGCGATGAAAGTGCCAGCCAAATATGTCATTGTCAGTGCTTGGCTCTGACTTGGGCATTGGGATTTGGATTTGGATTGGGTTTGGGATTGGGATTGGGATTGGGATCGGGATCAGGGTATGAACAGGGGCATGTCCGATGGCCGCCTCTGCGGCTACCAAATACGAGTGTATTGACACCTGAGCCCAGACCCAACCCAAACAGAACCAAAGCGTATCGAACCGTTTGCCTCTGGCGCCAATTTCTGTTGCTGATGTTGCTCTCATCGTCGTCGTCGTCGTCGTTGTTGTTGTTGTTGCTGCTGCTGTTGCTGTTGCAAATGAAGTGAAGGAAAAAGAAAGTGTCAGCAGTCTACGAGGCTCTGGGCCTCCGTGAAACAGGTAAAAGAGTGCGACTAAAACCGATAGGCTAGAATGCCTACAGCTACGACTCCCGCAACACTTTCCAATGAAAACGGTCGTTCATAAATCACTGATTGGATGCCTGACCAAATGTGTGTATGCGTGTGCGTGTGTGTGTGTGCTTGTGTGCTGATAACTGACAGAGAGTCAAGCATTTCGAGCTGCTGCTGTTGCTTATCGTGCATTTGAATTGGTAGACAACGCATTTTTATTTATACATATAAAAATTCTCTCTACGTCACATAACATGACAACATTTTGGGCGTGAACTCACACACATACACACACATGCATACGCATTTACACTTAGCTGCCCAGCAACAGAAACAACAACAACAGCAGCAACAAACATGGCTCAAAAGGCAGCAGCATCGTCGTCCGTGGTGACAGCGCACATAAATCTCTGTAACATGACACTTTTGGCAATGGAAATAAAATATGGCATACGGCGCACCAAAATGTCGCACCAAAAACTCAACAACAACAACAGCAACAACAGCAACAACCAAGCAACAACAGCAACAGCAGCAACACACTTTTTTCTTTTTTTTTTTTTTTTTGGCACTTGGCTACAATTTTTGGCCCACTGCGGTCCACTGTGCCATTTGAGAAGCGACTCATGCCGCATTCAGCTAATTACAAATGAAATTACAATGGTCAAGTCCCAGTTGCAGTCAGCTTAATACCGCAATGACATGAGCTGAAAGAGCCGGAGTAAGGGAGAACCAGTTGGGCAGATATATAAAATAGCAACAGACGAGTGTATCAATGCGATTTTCTATACTTTCTATAACAGGCCTCGCATATTATATATATAAGTCTTGATCAGCATTAAAACAGCTTTTTTAATAACTAATTTATTTATCTAAATAGGACACCATGTTTTGTTCATTATGAGCTCTAATCTATGAATACTTAAAGTTCCATTTGCCTGCAAGGTGCAAGAAACTAAATTGAATATGTTGCGCACAATTTAAGCAAGTGTCATTGGGTCTATGGCAACGTCTGCCTCTGATGGCGATGCTGTCACTTGCCACTGTCATTTTCATTTCGTTTTCATGTGTCACTTGGCGCGCCTGCGCACGCCTGACTCCGGCCAGTGTCCAGCGTCCTGCTTCGTCTCCTTCTCTTTGTAATAAAGCAAAACGGCTGCGCATACGCGCTAGTCACTCAGCAACAACAGCAACGGCAACAGCAACAACAATGAGAAACATCTAAAGCCGCTGCCTCTGTCAGATTTTGTGAGTGTCACTTGGCTGCTTTGTTGACTCGAGCTCGGTCGCAAAGCCGGAGTCGTAGTCGGAGTCGAGTCTTGGGGACTTTGGAGACTTGGGTGTTATCTGTCCCGTCGACCGTCTTCAGTTTCGTTTGGCCATCTCCCAGTTGGCTGCATTCCTCGCACAACACGCAAAATCTACGCGCTTGCGTATAAAACTGTTAACTAACTCAATTTTGTAGCTGTCAGTTGGTTCCTGTTCTCCCTCCTCACCTGCTCAACGACGTGATCTTGGCTGCTTACAGATGTTGGCTGGTTAGTTGGTCGGTTGGTTGGTTGGTTGGTTGGTTAGCTGCTAGCTTGGTGCTTCAGAGTTCAGCATGGGTTAATGAGTTGTTGTTGTCGCTGTTGCTGTTGCTGTTGTTGTTGCCGTTGCTGTTACTGTTGCTGGCGTGCCGCTTACACATGTCACAACAAATTGCTAACCGTTGTGCGTCCCGGGCTCATAAACAAATCACTTGACCTTCGCATTGAAAACATTTGCGTAAAGCGCAAAAAAAACTCGGCCAGAAAAGGGACCGTGGAATATGGTTGAAGCAAAGAATGAATGGAAAATTTAAATAACAATATGAGAATACTTTAAATATAATTGGGGTCCATAATATATAAAAATTTATTGAAGACTGTTTTTTTTTTAAAGAAACGACTTAGTCTTTATGTTATTTAAGATTTGATTTCAAGATTTGTCTACTTTCTCCCATTGTGTATATTATGCATCTGCAGCAAACACTCTTTAAGCGCGCCCTCATGTCCCGTCTGCCACAGCTTTTGACAGCTGTGCGTGACACGAAAGCGGACTCACGGATGCACGCGCGCATGTCTGTCACACAAATGTCACTTAAAACTGCAAAACTCGACGCACGCATTGCAATTTCATAACTTTATTAAGCATGTGCGAGGCGTGGCAGAAGGCGGGGGTGGCAACGAGCTCCGAGCTCCGAGCTTCGAGCTCCACCTGACAACTGAGGCACACAGAATATTCACAATGCACAATACCCATTCACAATGCCCGTCACGTTCTGGTATCTAAACGCCAGGCCAAGCAGCTGTAACTACTCCACAGCTGGCAGGGCGGGCAGGCGTCGAGACTTAGACCTGAATCGAGCTTCAAGTAGGCGCTAGCCGAGCGCCACAAAAGTGGGCAAGAGGAAGCCGACTGATATAGAGTTGGCAATTCAATCATTTAATGCCATGGCCCACATAAGGCCATCAACGGCAGGCAATTGCAATTGCAACTGCAATTGGTAGTGCATTGCTTAGTCAGAGCTGCCCTTCCACCTCTCTCCCCCATTAGAGCATTGTTGTCATGGGGTTTGTGCCGTTCCTTGGCATTTTCTTTACATATTTTTTGTGTATTTGTACTTTCGTTTGTTTGTGTCACTTGGCAGTTGCTGGGCGCAGTGACAACAACAACAACAACAACAATTGCAACGACAGCAACAACAGCAACAGCAACAACTGTAGTAGCATTATGGGGAGCGCAGCGAACCACGCGGTAATTCTACAATGAAAGCGTTTCGCACACACAAACACACACACACACACACACACACACACACACAAACTTAGTGTGTGTACAAACAAAACTTGTGGCAATAAATTTGAAACGGATCACATAAATCACATTCAAGTGAAGCTTAACACACGCGCCCAACTAGAAGAGACACAAATACCAGCATACTATAAATATGCACACAGACACACACACAGATATATTACTATATATATATGTGTGTGCGTGTGTGTGTGTGTGTGTGTGTGTGTGAATAAGACACTCGCACATATACATACATACATATGTACATGTTTGTGCGCTTGACATAGAAAACATTTATTTGCAGCTTGAAGAGCTTTTAAGAGTTCCTTTGCGAGTTGAAAGAAACGAAAGGCTGCTAAGGCGCAAATAGAAACTTGTAAATATATATATATTTAAATCGATTAGACACGGATTCTTTTAAGTTTAAAATTAATCAAATTAAATTCTTGAGTAGCTTCTGAGTTGGATAGAAGAGGAAAGAGAAAAATAACTAAGTTGTATTCAATGGAATATCTGACATCAGTTGCAGATGTTCATAGAGCTAGAACCTGGTTAAATATCTTTCTTCTACACATTCCATTCACACACACTCACACTTCTTGTATACCGAAGAACGAACTAGCACAAATTATTTGGAACGCTTGTAAAAGTTGTTCGCGTTCGCCAAATTAACTAAACGGTTAAAGCAACAACTGCAAATTGGCAACAAATTCACAGATCATAAAGTTGCAGCTGCAACGAGGCGGCCAACAACAATGAAAAGGGGAACGAGCAGGCGAAGCATCATTTCATTTGAAGAACTTTGGCATTTGAACTTGACATTTAGCACACGGTTCGGGGACTTCTTTGAAAACAATTGCAACCCAAACACACACACACACACACACGCACACACACACACACAGCAGCAATGCACTTTTGGCATTCCTCGGCTGTCTGCCATGGAATGCCAGCACACACCAAACAACAACAACAACAACTGCTACTTGGGCAAAGGGATTCCAACTAGAACGAAACAGTTGCAAATAGTCAGTAAGAGAGAGGGAGAATGAGAGAGAGAGAGAGAGAGAAAGAGCGAGAGCGCACATACGTCTGCAACCCTCTGCAGCAGCAGCAACATCAGCAGCTGAGGGTGAGTGCTGACCCACAGCTCACATACAGAACGCAGACAGCCGGCCATTGCAGCACCTGTCGGCCATGCGACAGCGTCTATATGTGTGTGTGTGTGTGTGTGTGTGTACATGTCTGTTTGTGTGTGTGTGTGTGTGTGTGTGTTTGCCCTCCGGATTTTGCACCATTAACAATATGGTTCGCTTGGCTTGCGGCGCGGCGCCACGGCACACGCTTTGCCTTATTGAGGAAATGAGGCACAAATGTCATGTACACTTGCAGCCACACCCCCCACACGCACACACACACACGGGCACACACACAGCAGGCAGGACAGGCGCAGAGGGTTGGGTTTAATGCAACGCCATTGATTTGCTTATAAATTAACCCATTGACAAATGAAAATATTGTCTGTTAATTGATCAATGTGTATGCACAGAGAGTGCAGCAGCAGTTGTTGTTGCCCTTTTAGGGGGGTCCTACTGTACGTGTGTGTGTGCACTGCAGCTAAAATTTAATTAGATGCGTTATTTGTATTTGTATGCGCCAAATGCGTTTTGGTCATTGTGGGCGCTGCAGTCGGCCAGCTGAATGGAGGGTGTGGTCTTCCTCTATCTGCATTGCGTGTGAAGCATTCACACACCCATACACACACACACACATACACACGGTCGCGTACACAACATCGTATCTCATGTCGTACGTGCAAAATTTATTGTTATTGAAATACAATTGCAAAATTAACTGTCAAAGTGTGCGACCCATCGTCAATTTAGTTCAGCGCCATATGTTTCATTGCATATATACCCGTATGTGTGTGTGTGTGAGAGTGTGTGTGTATTGGTAGCAGCACATGTGCTCCTAATTAGTTGACCTGAGCTGTGGATAGTCCTTAAACAATATTCTATATTCGACATTATTTAAGTCGCCAAAAGAGTCGTCGCAGCCGCAGTGACCAAGAGTCACAGCAAGCAGCAAAACACTCTGCCTCTCGGAAATAGCACTTACCTCAACCCCTCCGCCGTTCAGCTCTTCAGCTACCCCTTGGCGACCTAACTAACCCTTTATTTGCACCGCTAAACGAGCTTTGCATATTTACTGTACTAGCAACAGACATTTTACGATATATTGAGAATTATTTGCAATATATTTGGCAAACGTGGACGGCAGGGATTGCGGGGGCAACAGCAGCAGCGGCAGCAGCAGCAACAAGGACGACAAATGTTCCAACGACACCACCAACAACAACAACAGCAAGTGCAGCTCGGTGCAAATGCAAGCAGAAAGCTTCTAATTCCGGCACTGAAACCATAAGTCTTTGCCGCATTGTACACACACACACACACACACATATATATAAATATATATATTGGAGAGCACATATGTATCTATGTGTGCAGTCTATCTTTGTGTTGTCCTGACATCCCAGTAGGAATTTTGCACATGAAATAGTACTTATTAAGTGAGCACATTAATGTGATATTTGATTCGAAATTGGAATATGAAATCTATACAATAATTAGATGCTATTAAGCAGGTATATAAAATGTATAATTTAATTTAAATAATAAAATTAATGAGGTAAACTTAGAAAACCTCGGCCTTGAGCTCCATCACATTTGATTAACACACATTCGATTAACATTTGATTAAATTTGACAAAGTAAAAGTTTAAGTTACAGCAATATACGAAATCTACTAGTCTATTCAATTCCTCTGCAAAACTGCCTTTTCCACTGGGCTGTTCGCAAAGCTACCTGAACTAAAGTCGAGAATCTTTCGGAACAGCCGCTGCTTAATAACTTAAGTGTCGATACACAAGTTTTACATATACATAAAGAGCAAATACTTATTTTTCTGTTTTCCAAAGATTTTGTTTAATTTACGTAAATTTGCATAAGATACAATTGCGAGTCCGGGGCCTGCACTCTGCAGTCTCTAAATTTGTGCGAGAATTGAGCCAAAGTTCAGCTGTATAAAAAAAAAAAAAAAAATAGAAAATAGAAAAATAAAAAAAAAGAGTCGGAGAGTTTATTGCCTTTGGCCTCGGCTGTTGCCGGGGCTAAATTTGAATTCAGCTCAAATTGAAAGTTAGCAAAGGCAACAACACACAGTCACAATGGCAACTCTTTAGCTCCCGCCTAGCGTCCCTTCTTCACTCCACTCGATATTTATGCCTTTTCGAATGCAGCTCAGCTTTAATTTAAATGGATTTCTCTGCCGGCTACCATGGCAGACATATGGCAGCATTCGCAATTGCCAATGGAGTTGCGAGTGGGGGGTCGAAGAACTCACGACTCCCGACACCCGATTTCCGACTGCCGACTGCCAACTGCCAACTGCCAACTGCAAGCTTGCGACTGGCGACTGGCGACTGCCTCCTGGCAACTGCTGAGGATTGATTGTGCTTGTTGATATTTTGTCAAATAACGCAAATAAATACACAATTACACACTCAAGTGAGTCCAAGGGTGGGCCGCAACGAGTCCAATTTGTGGGGTTAAACTGGGCAGGTCTCTCGTATGTTCAACACACACACACAAAAACACACACACACTTCGTGATCCTGTTGCTGTCTGGACGCACCGGCTGGCCGCTTGCTGTTATCCTTGTTTAAAGGATTTTCATTTGTTTAAATGTGCTTTATCGAAAATGGCCAAATGGCCAAATGGTCGCTGGGCATTGCTGCTGCCGCCACGTGAAATTTATACTAGCTGCACACTGGTACAAAATGAGCTGTGAGTTGTGCTCAAAATAGAGTTAATTGTGGAAAGAAATTAAGGTTGCTATGAGTTGAATATGAAAATAAATAAATATATTTGAATAATATATGAGGAAAAATCTTCTTCATATAAATCTTCTGAGAAGCCATTATGTATCGTATAAAAAATAATACAAAATCAATTTAAATATTTTGGGGGAACGAAAAACTTTGATAATGAAAATATCATTTGTCAAAGTCAATTTTGAAATTACCCTTTAAATTACATAAAAATATATAGAAAATATTTAATAATATGTTTGTCATTATGAAAACCTTTTCACAGCTAAGTTCTTGCTAAAGAACACCTTTTCCATGACATTATCGCCACATGCTTGCCACTGTGCAGCGACATTTGACTTTGTCATTGTAGTCGCTGTTGTTGCTATTGTTGGTGTTGTTGTCGTTTTTTGCCACACGCCCGTAAATTCCAATGTAAAATGTTGCATTTATCTTGTAAAAATAATAAATCCAGCAAAGGGACTTTACTCTCTCACGCTTGGCAGCACAGGGGACTGTTGAACGGAGAGCAAGGCGGGCCAGTATTGTTAGCTAATAGCCAATGTCCGATGGAAAGAGCTGTGTAGATTTAGCTAATGATATAAACAGTCGAATAGACATTTAACCCTTGACCGAACGGGGGCCGTGGCTAAAGGGGATGCAGCAGAAAAAACAACAAAAAAATCAACAGCAGCTGCCATTAATTTAATTTATTTATTGGCTGCTGTTTCATTGGCGCAAATCCCGAATACTGTGCGATAAATTTAGTCAAATGTGAAAATTGTTTGTGCAGTGCAGTTTCCACACACACACACACACACACACACACACACACATACACCAGCACACACACACGTTTGTCAAGCGAGGATTTTCATTATAAAATATCGCCTGGTATGCGGCTCGAATATGGAAATGCAGTTGAGCCAAACAAACTGGCAAAAGAGTTTGCAATTTATTTCAGAATAAAAGTATCTCTGCTCTGACAAATAGTGTGAGATATGTTTTTGCGCAATGCGGCCAACACAGCCGCCAAATGCCAGAGCCCCCTCCCAATCACGCCCACTAGCCAACCCGCCCCTAACCACCCTACCCATCCAGCTAGAAATGCGACATGTGACGCGGCGTCGCTGATTTATTTGCATACAAAAGCGCAGACGTGCATAAAAAATACGCAAATTCAACAAGAATAATAAAAAAAATGTATATAAACAAACAAGCAAAAGCAGCAACAACCACTGCGTAACGCCCCATTTTGACGCCAGCGCGGAAACTGGGCTAGTTGACTGGGTTGCCAAATGGCAGAAGGTGGGAGCACAGGATGCGACCTTTGAGAGTTCATAAAAAATGAATTACAAATCAGAAATCAAAATGAGTTTGACTACGTTCAGGCAGAACAAAAAGTGGGCGAAATGAAATGTGTGGCGTGAAATAGAACTCAATATATTTGACTAAATACTAAAGGCAAATCTCATTAGACAAAAATAAAATAATGACTACAAGCTGAGAGCAATTGCAAATAAAAACTGATTATATGTAAATAAAAATTGGTTAAACTCAATTTGTTGCAGAAATTACTTAAGACAATAATTTTAAAATTATTTATATATTTAATAAAAAGATTTTCATAGATCAGTTTTAAGTCTAAAAGTTGATCATCTATTGGAATCGAAGAAAAATTGCTTAAGACATCAAATGGCAACTCAAATTTGAATGTAAAAAAATTATAAAAAAGACTCAAAATTGTTAAATAAAATAAAAATAAAAAAATAAATTAATAAAATATTTAATAAATATAAAATGAATTAAACTATTCAAAAAAAACATAGTCAGCTATAATAGGTGTTCTGCTTCCATTGGTACTTGAGGCACATTGCCGCCCCCGCTGAGTGTTGCAAACTCTGAAAAATACCTTTATTAAGTCTTCAACTTCTCCATTCCGTCGCTATTCATCATTTGGCGCCATTTTGAGCGTCAAGTTGCATTTAGTTGTTATTTATGCAAATTTTGCATGTTTCAACTTTTCACCAAGTGCGTCGAGTCGTTTTCGATTATTTAAAACTTTGGCAGAAATTTAGTAGAAATGCCAAGAGAATGGGAGTTCTTTTAATGCGCGCACCTGACGCGCTTCAATGTCTTACTGCCAGCTCCTTGGCACATAACGGCGACTGCCACCTGGATTACTGGGAGCAGGAGATGGTTAGATGGCTCCGAGTCTTTGCTGGCTGCGTGCTGTGTGCATAATTTCGTGCGCTGCTGTTAGGACAAATAAATTGTAGACGGCTAAAGTTATTAGATTAGCATTAGGGACGAGGCTCCTTGCGCCTTGCGCCTTGCGCCTTGCACCTTGCTGGCTGCTCGCTAAGCTTAAAATTATGATTTACCCGAGGTTATTTACATGCATATAGACCAAATATGGAATGCTGCGATGCTGGCCAAAATTTATGAAAAACCTGCCGCACTTCTGGCAGTCATGTGCTTTTTATAGTGCCCCACGCCCAACCTTCTCCTATATTAGCCGAAAATGTGCAGAAATTAATAGCCAAATAGGAAATATATGGAATTTAGTTGCTTAACTGCCAGGTAATAGAGCATTACTTTTTTATTTTCTTAAACAACTGTGGAAATTTTCAAGCAAAGAAACAAAAACTTTTTTTATAAACTCATACAAATCACATTTTCAGCAAACAAATAATATTTTCTCAATCGCAAAATTTTAATTTATTAGAAACTTAATTTTTTTAAATAATTATATGATTTATTGTTTTCAGATATATTAAGGAAATATTTAATAAATTTTTCTTTTTTTTATTTTTATCTTATCGTATTTTATTTAATAATTAATTATCAATTCGCAATTTATTTGTATTTATTTTATTTATTTATGTATTTATTTAAATGTAAAAAATTTCCTTAAGCTGACAATACAATTCTTACACAAATATTTATTATTATTTATTTTTTGTACTAACTTAAAATACTTTTTAATAACTAATTAACAACGATGCTAAAAATTATTATATATTTTGTATTAATTTTAATACTAACACCCAAATCAATCTCTTAGGCATTTAACCAGATTAAACTATCCCAACTAAACCAAATATTTTTCTATTACTTTTCAGGTAAGAGATACTCAGAATCTCTTGCGGGCTCTCTTCTACCAGACTGGCTAGGTAAGTGCAATGTTATTTATATTCATTTCTTAAGCTTATAGTTTACGAATATATTTTTGAACATTTTGGTTTTTTGTCTTACAAATATATTTTGAATATTTTTCCTTTAACAATTTTAAGCAATTTTTTGTTGTTTTGTTTTTTTTTTCGACATTTTTTATAAGTTGCAGCACTCAGAAATCTTTGAATTTTGCTTTCGAGTGTGCCCCTCAACAAATTCCCTCAACCCCAATGAAAAAAATCAAATCTTTAGACAGCAATTCCCACAAAAAATATGAAAATTTTGAATACCCTTTGCCCAATCCGTACATATGATCCGCAATACTCTTCTTCTGAAACCTATCAAAATGCTTCTTCGACCTTTTTTGTTTTTCATTTCTTGAATTTTGTTATTGTTCATGTTGTTGTTGATGTTGTTGCGCATATTGCATCCTCTTCAGTTGGTGTGTCCAGTGTGTCAGTCAAAGGAGGTCCCCACAGAGCGAGAGAGGTAAACCCTAAAATATACTCAAAATACCAATAAATTGTAAATGTTGTGTACATTTGCCAAAATTATCAACAAACACATATATTTCAATATATACTGTATATACTGTATATAAACTTTAGCATGTGCATGCCCCAACAAAGTGAATGAGAGATAGAGAAAGAGAGAGAGTGAGCGAGTGAGAGAGAGAGAGAGGGAGAAAACAGATTGACTGCATAGGTGTTTTGCGATATGAATTTAACAATATATAATATGTGAAATTATCAGCTCATAAAACTTGCCAAATAATTGGCAATTATTCAGTTTGTCAAACTGCACACACACACACACACACACACACACACACACACACACACACACACAGATGCTTGCTCTTTAGGTTTTCATTGCTGCACAATTAAAGCCGCCCCACAGACTGGGCGCATTCTCTCATTTCTTGATTTGATTTTCCTTTCATTTTCATTTTTGTTTTTTTTTTATGTGTGTAGAAAAAGTATCACTTGGCACGCAAAGAAAAGCGAGTGAGAAAATTGCAGGCGTAACACACGGCGAGTGTGTGTGAGCAAGAGAGAGAGAGAGAGAGAGAGAGAGCACAGTTTACAAAGCGTATCATTTTGTTAGCAATTTTTCAGCATGCTGCACTTTATCGTAAACCGCTTTGAGGCACGCAGCCAGGCTGCAACAAGCCGCCAACCCGCCAAACCACCAAACATCCCTCGCATGCAATCACACATACAAACGCATATCGTTTAAGCCAGGCAGTTGCCAATTAAATGCAATTGAGTTAACAACTCTTGACACAGACGATGCCAATTGTTAATTGTTGTTAATTTTTGTGTGTGTTTTTAGTTGTGTTAACCAGGCCTCTCAAGTGTTTTGGCTGTCAGCGACAGGGCCGAATATGCAACCTTTGCAGTTTTCCGCTTGTCCAAATGTTGTTTGTTTATTGGCAATTTATACATGCGCATAAATTACCAACACACATACACACACCAGCAAGGAAAAAATACATAAACAAACTTTGCTCACTAAATGCCACTTGCCAATCGTAATCAATGCGTATGTGTGTGTGTGTGTGTGTGTGTGTGTGTGTGTGTGTGTGTGTGTGTGTGTGTGTGTGTGTGTGTGTGTGTCTATAAAAAAGGCACCCAAAAGACTGTCGCAGACAAGTCAGCAAGTCAGCATCCGTATCCGCATCTCTAGATGTATCTGCGCCCCCTCACAGCCGAGACGATGCGCATAAATATTTATCTGAACTGTTGAAATCTTCAAATGCAGAAACGTAAAATCCATTAGAAAATTAATAAAGAGCCCATAGAAACACACTTACTTACAGAAATATATATGTAAGTATATATGTGTGTATATAAATGCGGTTTGGCTCACCCTATAACCAAAAAAACATGTTATGGAACCTTAGCTGGGGGTTGAGATTGAGCTTAAATTGATTAAAATGATTTTGTGTCTGGCTAATGTTTCGATTTACAGTTGGTTGCTCGTAGAGATATGGATAAGCAGCTCAAATACAATTACAAAACTTGTACATATAACAAAATCTTTATGCATGCAGCTCTATATGTATAGGCATAATATCTTGTAAATATTTTAATAATACAAATATAATGTATATAAATATCTGTTGTTTTTTCTTATGCTCACTCTATATCTGAACAATAAACAGTATAAATATATTCAATAATCTACGTACAATACTCACATTAAGACATTTTTTATATTCAACATAATTTCAAGATATATTTAATATTCTCAAAGTAATTTCTAGCTATCAACCATGCGGAAAATCAATTAAAATGTTGTTGACCGTAGTCTAATGCACCTTAAACAATCTGTACTTAAGCCAGATATTATATATAATTATTACACTAGCTTACAAGTTGCTTAATCTGTTCCATTGAATCGAAACATATAATCAGCTGACCGATCTATTTATAGTGCTCTAGAAACTTATCCAGACTCAACAATATTTGGAATATTATCACGTGCTCGAGTTTGTGGTCTCGTGGCCATATGTCGGGCACTCGCAGCTCGCATTCACAATTATAACAAAACATCTATTTATAAAGCTGGAGCAAATGTCTTGTATCGACGGGTCGACGAAACGACGAGTCGTTGGCTGCCCGAGGGGCTCCAACTGGCACGCCATTCACAATAAGAGCATAATAATGTGCAATAAACTATCTAAATTTGTTGAATTGTTGATAAACTTTGGCGCCACTTTGCGGAAAACATGAAACGAAGCAATTGGACTCGCGCATTGCCCCCAGCTCCTCTGCAAGATCCACCCATCCACAGCTTTGAAGTGGCCAACTAGCTGAGCGTGTGCCAAATATTTCGTTTTCTTTTTCTTAATTTTTTACTTATTTTCTTTTTTAGTTTTTATACTCGTTCATAAAGTGAAAAGAGTATATTTGCGAGATCTTGAATTTCTTATATATTTGTGCAGAGTAAGAGATTTCTTGTAACTGGAAATATACTTCATATAAGAAGTTTAATTATTCTCAATGCTATTAGAGCTTCAAAGTGACACAGCTACGCTTTCGCAGTCTTACATCTAGGATCTCCAAGTTTAGCATTTGGCTTACCGCTTTATACGTTATAGAACTCCCCTATTAGGCTGTGGTAAGTCGGAAATCATAATTTTTTTTACAAATTCTGCTGCCTTTGGACTGTGAACGAGTATTAAGCAGTTAGAGTCGCTCGACAGCAACATTCTTTGTATTTCCTCAGTTCGATTTAGACTCCCGATTCTAAAGTTCCATTAGAAAAAAAACCCATTTTGAAAACAATTTCCGGTACATTTTTTATCTGCTGGCAAACTATTAACAAAATTATCAGTTCGGCTGACATTTAACATTTGACATTTGCAGGTAAAGCAGCAACTGGCTGCAGTTCCTAGTTAATTATCAACAATTGTGTGTGTGCGTGTGTGTGTGCGTGTGTGTGTGTGTGTGTGTGTGCAGTTGAGCTGAGTCTCTATCTAACACACATGTCGCTGGCGCCACGGTCCGTGTACATTTAATTGCCCCTCGGAGAAGCTTTTGCAAATTAGTTAATTGGCGGCCAGTTTATGGCGGCTGCAGTCAGTCGCAAGTACTTCCCATGAAAGACAATCTAAACGAGTTCACATAGCACTATATATCTATATATATTGGACTACATGAGTATATAGACTTGTGACTGTACGACTTGTGCGTGTATGAAAAGTAAGGATTATCTTAAATATAAATTTTAATGTATTAAACTACTCTTGAGACAAACAATTCTCATTTAAGCTGGAGAGCATGAATAAAGTAGAAATACCTAATCCATGTAAGGTAATCACATATCATTGAAGTTGGGCTAAAGAGTTTACTCGAAAGTAGAGTATTCAACGAGTCTAATTGGAATTTACGAAAACTCTAACAATTTCTGTCGATTTTTTGCACTTTTGCATTTGCATATTTAATTAATATGAATTAATATTAATACTGCAATAACTTTGAAGACTTATTCTTTGCTTAAACATATTTTAAACTTTATTCGGCATATTTTAAAATTATTAAATATTAAAAAAAAGAAGAAAACATATATTTATTTTTTTATAAACTTATAGAAACACAGTTGAAGCAATCGTATAGCAGAAACTTCGGAAAAAATTAGGAACTTCTCTTTTATTAACTCTTAGCTAATTTGGCTTATAGTATATGAGAAGCAAAGCTGCCAAGCTTCACATATCGAAAGCCAAGTCAGGAAAGTAGTACGAACTGCAAACGAAACCAAAGACTATTTTGAAGGCCAGCATTTGAGCTAGAGAAATAATTATGACTCAGCTAATTTTCATTGTGATCTTATTAAACATACATATGTTTTGTGTCACTTTTGGCCAGCTCAAGTCAACTGTTTAGCGCATTCAACAGTCGCTTCGATAACAACAACAATATTTTGCATTTCTAATTCGCCAATGGCTTGAACTTGTTATTGAACGAACCTTTTGCAGTTATGACAAACGGCGCTGAATTTCAATGAATATGCGCGTATAAACAAGTCGCCATTTAGCATTGACAAACGACATGCAATCAAATTATGCAAAGACACAAAAATTTAAAAAACATCAAGAGGAGAAGAAGAAGAAGAAGAAATGTAGTCTAATACAAATATAATAATGGCAATACATAAAAAGGTATCTCTACCTGTGCGAAACTTTGAAGAAGCCGCTGTTAACGACGTCCTTTTATTGATTTTCGTACGCCATTAAATTTCGCACAGTTACCCATATTTTCCGCCATTTGCCAACCCCCATTTGTAGCGCCTGCCACGCCCCCGCCTCCGCCCCCGCCAACATTTGTAGGGCAATGTGGCAGATATTTCTTTCTTCTTTTGCCAGCTCAGCAGATGAATGCGTGCGTAATTTTCGGTTTGATTTATGCCCGCTGACCCCCGCTCCAGGCTCCAAACACATTCGCCCGCACACATGGCCAGCCACGCAGCCACACAGCCCTCACCGCCCACCGCCCACCACTCCCCAAACTCCACTCGCTCTGTTAAGGTTGGCAACCTCAGATTTGTTACGGCAGCTGCAGGCTCTTCTTTTGCTCTCGGTGTGTCCTGCTGGTCCTGGTTTTATCGCCAGGAATGCTAAACGCAGGCAATACATTTTAGCCAGCCTTTGGCTGTCTCAGGGCGGGCTTTATTACATTAGGCGTTCGTAAAATAAAAATTGTGCCACTTTCTCAAAAACACGCACAACAATACACACACACACACACACACACACACACACACAAACACACACACACAGAGAGAGACTCACGCACAGCCTGCGCGTATCTGTGTGTGGAAATCAACCTGCTGCGGCAAACTGCCGAAAAAAGGGCAGGCCAAGCAGAAAAATAGCGCCTCAGGCTGTGCGTGAGAGGGTGACTGGCATAGGGCGGGCGGGGATCGGCTGAAGGGGGCGTGGCGGCTTTGCCGGGACACCAAAATGCGCTGAGCTTTGTTTGTGCGCTTCCTCGCCTTAGCCACATTTGCTTACATAATCAGTCATGTTATCCTTGTTTCACTTATTCTCTCTGACAAACACACCTACGCACACACGCACACACACACACACGCACACACACACAAACACGCATAGAGCGTGCATATAAAAATTATTTATTTATGTCGCTAGCTTTACTTGGATATCTCCTTTTTTATATTTTGATTACGTGTGGACCGCGTGCAGCGTTTGCTTTTTGTTGTCTCTCTCTGTGTGTGTGTGTGTGTGTGCGTGTGTGTGTGTGTGTGTGCGTGTGTGTGGGTATGGATTTGGCTTGAAAATCGGTCAACGTAGAATAATATTTTAGTATGCAGAGAAATATAAAGCAATTTAAGAGATATGAATGTGTTTACATAGACACAAAAAAAAGATATCCCATAGATATCTTAGCCTAAGTCGGCAGTTGGTGAACTAGTTTGGAATATACATACACAAGACATGTATATATATATATATATATACATACTATATACATATAAGATATAAAATATATATATCTAACTTACTGAATGATATGTAATATTCAACACCAGATACTGAAATGGAAACATAAATATTAATAATTCATAGCAAAAATAATTTGAATAATAATAAATTAGTTAAGGTTAGATCATTTATTAGCTTAGTAATATATAGTATGCCTTCATCTATCTTAGATGCTGTTATAGGTATGCATATAACTTTTTATCAAACATATTTCAATCGGTGTTAATGAGACGCAAACCTTTAGTTTTATACAAACATTCATATCAAAAGTATATCCATATATATATTTTTAAAATGTTAGCCAAACTTCGTTATGTATTCTATCCAAGTTATACAGTAAACTATATGTCTATAATAATGCGTGATATGTCTAAACATATCTTCGATATACGTGTCACCTATAAGAGTATACAAGTACTATTATTCTCAAGAATAAATAAATATACAGAGTTACTTGACTGGCAGTTCTAATAGATCAATATGAGAGCAACCCTTTAATGTTTACCTACATATGCTTAGGGGTTGTTTTATAAAAGAAATAAATAAGCTTGGCTAGCTTAGTCCCATCTCTGTCTAACAATCTATTAATACCAACTAGCCAGCATAATTTTAGTTAATATTGAAAATTATATGAAACATAAACGCCACGTCTATTTAAGCGGCCCTCTCAGTTTCCAATTCCAATTTCCACTTAGTTTCTCATATTTGTCCTTAATGTTCTCTCTCTCAGAGTTCTCTTTAGTTTTTTTTTTCGTTTTTTTCTTTTTTCCCCTCGACAACATTTTGTAGCTTTCCGCACTGAATTCCGAATTCCTTTGCCATTGATAAATGGCATTTGGAGCTCTGTTTGTTGTTGTTTGTGCTCTTCGTCTTCTTTCGACTTTGCGCCTTCTGCTGCTTCTCCTTCTTCGTCGCGCTGTTTGTTTTGCGCTTTTCGTACAGCGTTTTAGCGGTTTGTCCTTTGGCAAAGCAAAGTTTTGTTTGTTTCTGTTCCACTTGCCTTGCTGCTCCCTTCCTCCTCACTCTCTCTCTGTCTCTCTCTGTCTCTCTCACTAACTCGCACGCTCACTCGCGCTCTCTTTCTCATTCAGCTTTTTTTATTTTTCCTTTTTTTCTGCTTGCTCAACGGAATCTGGGCTATTTATTCACCCAATTTCTTTTTTTTTTCCACATTTATCATTGTGCCTTCAGCTACACACACACACAGAGAGACACACACTCGCATACAGACAACAGTTACACCCACTAAGTTGTACACTCGCAGAAATTAGTCGGTTAAATGTTGTAATCGAACGTTTCCGCGATTTTCGCTTCACAGTTGAACCACAATCACAAATTCTTTTTGTTATTTAAAATAAATTTATTTGTATGCTTTTATTAGTTTATTCTGAAGAAATAGGTAAAATCAAATATTTCAAGGTTTTTGTATTTTCTTTGTGTAGATTAAGCTCGGCGGCCAGCTGAATTCCCTATGGGCCACAGTTCCATATCGCTTGGGGAAATTAAAAAAAGTTTCTGGCATAAATCAACAGCGTTTATCAGCATTTTAATTGAAATGTGACAGCTGCTGATATTGGCGACTTTGACTTAAAATATAAACAACAATATTTTATAAAAACTATGCAAAAACATAAAATTTCATCTACATTTAAGATTTCCGTTAATTACTCATTACACAAAGCACTCACATTAAAAGCCGATCTGATTGAGCGTGATCTACAACTGATCGCTGCGCACTTATTGGCAGTTCCGCTTGATTTTGACTCATTGCACGTTTCGCACTCGCTCGCTCGCTGAACTCATAAACTTCGCAGTGTTTGTATTTCCACGCACGTGAAATCCCCCTCCCCGCAACATGCGATTAAAACCATTTTGCATTCACGCACATTCATGCGTTGTTGTGCGTGTTGGTTTGCCAAAAATAACTTTTAAGGCTTGGCCGTCGCTCATTCAGTAACAACCGAAATTGAGCAGAGTTAGAAAGAGAGAGAGAGAGAGAGGCGAGCACGATAAATGAGTCAAGCGGGCCACGCAGTGCCATCTGTTGGGCATTAGCGGCAACTAAGAAGGGTTCAGCGAGCAAAGCTTTAACAAGCTTTACGCGGGATCAGATTTCGGATGCAGCTCAAATCGAATCGAACATAAATCGTGCAATCGAGCCATACATAGACACAACATCCTCTCATACTCACACACACACACACACACACACGCACAATTGGAGTTTCTTTCATTAAAATGCATTGCAGGCGTTCAGTGCGGGTGGAAAAACATTCGTTTTGATGAGGTGTTGACTGTAATTTAAATGACAGCGTTAGCAAAAATTCAAATAAAATTCATTAACTGAATTTTGAATGCAACGCAATGGCGCCGCGCTATTATATAATTGTGCGCGGCATGCAAACGCCGACGGCCGCCGCTAAGCAGGCCAGCGGCTCATACAATTCCCAATGGAATTGACCCATATAACAATCGAATGCTCTGCCATTCCAGCGACGTCGCTGCTGCTGCTGCTGCTGATGATAAAGCGAGGCAATAAATGAGTGCTTTATTGACCGGCAGCTTATGCAAAAAAAAAAGCAAAAAGCGCTCAAGCTCAAGGCGAGAACAAGCGCTCTCTTCAGCGTCTGGCCGTGTGCGACGGAGTCTGAGCTCTTTCTGTTTTCGGCGCGCACACATAAATAAATCGATTAGCGCTCGAGCCGCGTCGCGTCGCGCCGTGAGTTGCAATATTTTATTGATTTTGAGTGCGTTGTTGTTGCCAGCGAATTGTTTATGCGCTCATTAAGTGTCAAGTGCAGTGAGTTTAGCAAGTAATTGTGAAAAAGAGCCAAATCTATAAATAAACACAATCGAGTGTCGAACATTGAAATAATTCCAAATCTAGCTTCAAGCTGCAAGCTCTTGCACTCACTCTTTCATTCTCTCTCTCTCTCTCCGTCTCTCTCTGGCGTTCGTTCGATGTGCTTGTGTGAGTGTATGGAATTTATGGCGGCGCATAAGAAAGCGCGGCAAGTGCGATAAATTTTGCAGCCCTGCGGCCATAAAACATGCGACTTGCAGTTGAGTAATTTTTCGTTGCTGTTTATTTTGTGGCAACATTTACGGAACATGCGCAAAAAGCAAACCAAAGACGAAGAAGAAGCAGAAGAAGAAGCAGGAACAACAGAAATAAACAGCGTCGCGTGTGTTGCAAATTAAATTTATTTATTGCATTTAAAATTGTATTTAAAATGCGAGCAACAGTGCTTGGTGTTGTTGTTGTTTTTTGTTGGTTCTCACATAAATTTCCAGGCAGAAGACGTGCTTAATACGCTTTATGCTCATTTGTCGCCTAGTCTCACAGCCGCAAACCCAAATTGTTTATGTGCACAAAAATTGAGCGATTGTCGCTCGTAAATCGCGCGCACGGTAAGAAATGTTATAAATATTAAATGAATTTCATATTGTTAATTAATAAACAAGCGTACGTACAACTAACATTAACTACGTGTGAAGAGTGCCCAACATTTTTTGTCACTCAGTTTCGAGTCTGTCGTGAGCAAGTGCTGGAATTTTATTTCCCCTTCACACACACACAGCCAAACACGCACACACACACACACACACACGCGCAGAGGCGCACAATGTCTGCCTGATTTATTTGCCATAAGTCAAAGCAGGCGCGCGCACATGCTCGTCGCCTATACGCTCAGCGTGTGCGAGAGCGAGCGAGCGCATATATGAAGAAAAGGCTGGGTTATTTGTCTTGCGGCAACGCTATTATTCATTTGGGCTGTTGTCTTGCGCTCGCTCGCTCTTTCACTCACTCACTCATGTTCATTCTTCGCCACTCATTCGCTCTCTCGGCTACTGATGCCCTGCGTGTGTGACTGTGTGTGTGTGCGACTGTTTTATGGTATGTGTGAGTATCACTGTGCGTTAGTTTTGTGTGTGTGTGGCTGTGCGCTCGCGCTCGCTCTCGCTCTCGTGCGCTCTCTCTCTCTGGCTGATTTTAATGGCCGAAGTGAAGTGTTTATCGTTGGCACACAATATTCGCAAGTGGCATTTCTTATGCCGTCGGCCAAGCCCGCCCCCTTTTTCACTCAACTAACACACACACACACACACATACATTTCTATACATAGGGACAGTGTCGCATTCTTTTACTCTCTGGCAGTGTGCTTTGTTTTTGTTCGACTGTTTTCCTGTTGCTGCTGTCTCTTATTGTTGTTGTTGCTATTGCTATTGCTGCTGCCGCTGCTGTTACTGCACTTTTCCTCTTGGCTTTTCTTGGCAGCAGTTGAAAAACCGCGCCACAATTGGCAAAGCGTCTTGCTGCTTTTTTTTTCTTCTGCTGCGACTTCTTCTTCATCATCATCTTAGCGTAAGACTTGGCAAAAAGAGTTGTTTTAAAAATTGTTTATGGCCAGCCGCAAACGCTGGCGCTGTTCATTTTCCAGGCGGCGAGCAAAGGGAAAATTTCTGCCCCATCTTCGCCTGCAACATTCCACTGATTAATAGTTTTATTTATTTTTAGCGCTCATCTTCCAAGTCGCTTTTGTCGTTGCCTCTGCTGCCTCTTCTTTTTCTTCATCATCTTCTTGTGTCTTTTTTTTCACTCTTTCTGTTGTCGTCTCTCTCAAAATTTATGATTCTTTATTAAAATGTTATACGACTTTGTTGTATGTTTTCCCCCCTCTCCATGTGCAGTTCGTCTGCTTTTTTATTCGTTTTATCAGCTCTGCGTTTGCCTTTTTATCAAATTTTCTGTCAGTTTTGCCAGATTTATTGTTCGTTTATATAGTTTTATTGGATGTGCTCCAATGAAGTATATCGAATAGCTGCGCAGCTTCCAGTTGGGGTGTTCTGGAAAGGATTTAGGTACTTGACAAGTATTTAATCTTTAGATTACAACTGAATCTGAGACAAAGTAAATAATTGAGTGCGATTTAATAATAGATATCAAGTATTCTCTTTATTGAAGCAGATCTAGCAAACAAAACGTTCTATTTATATATCTATATTTTACTATATGCTATACTACTATACTATATATTATATATTACTATACTACTATGTTTTTTATGCAGTTGATGCCTTGAAGTTTGATATAACAATATTCTTCTCGTTTCTAAAGAAAAGTATAAATTGATCTTTAATATTCATATTACATATTTACTTAAATACAACACATTCTACATTTCCATTAAAATATATAAAATGCTTACTGAAATATTTTCAATACATTAATAAATACGTATTATAACTTATAGATGAAGAGAACTAGAAATAAATCGTAAGTTAATATAAAAATATATAGTAAAACCTATACAAAGATATTTATAAATATGAATTGTGCACATTTATGTATATAGAACAAATGCAAAACAGGAATTCTTTGTCGTTCTCTTTGATCTTCTCCAGTGCGCACTTAGAGAACTCATCCATTGGGAACTGCCAAGACTTTGGCTTAGATTTGAGCATAGTTTTAATTGGATTGCTGCTTCGATCAGTTGCAGTTAGAACTGTATGTGTCTCTCAGCAGTTGACAATTGTCCCATCGACAAAGAACTCAACGTTGCTTTCAGCACTTTTTTTTTGTTGGTTTTGTTATCTGAACCACGACTTTTGGACTCTGTAACTGAAGCTGAACTTTTGTGACCCCCGAAGTGCAACATGTGCACGTTGCTTGTTGTATCTGCAGTTGTTCATTCTCTACTCGCTGTGGTACTAGTTGCTGTTGTTGTTGTTGTTGTTGTTGTTGGTCGCATCGTGTCTGTGTCCTCTGGATTCGATCGAATCATGACAAGAATTTCGTGCCGAAAACTCCAAGCGAATGAGAAATGTTGTTCATGCCGCGTTATTTCTGGGCAAACGCTCGTAAATTGAAGGCGGCACGAACTGCTGGCAGACGTTGAGACATTCAATGTTAGACTTATCCTTGAGCGAGTCCCTTTCCCAGGTTTTTTATGCACTCAACACACATTTTTTTTTTTAGCCAAAAGTCGAAACACATGAGCCACAGCAGATTTTTATGATTGATAATTAACTTTTTAACGGCATCATAGTCAAGGTCCTCACTTGTCCTTGAGCCTTGGGTTTGCGTCTTTGTTTTTTAAGGCTTTGTCTGTCGGGTCATAAAAAATATAGTTCCAAGTGCCATAAACAAAACGCGCGAACCTCGTGCGACGGCAGCGCTGCTAATTTGCGCTTCCGTTGAAAATTCGCTCGCAGGATGCTGGCTGACAGGACGCAAACACACACACACACACACACACACAGAGACAGATAGGCAGTTAGTGCCGTGTTTTGGCATTGTCTTTTAGGTAGACAGGCCACGAATGCGCCTGGCATTTGTCAGTTTTTTATTAAGTGTCCAGCAACTGCCAACTGTCAGGAGCACAAAAAGCAGAAGAATAAAGTCAACAAATTGCAGGTAAATACCACGAAATAGCTGGATAAATTAGCTAAAGGCAAGTAAAAGAAAAATTAGTTAGAGGATTGCAAATAGTTTGTTAAGTTAAAAATCGTTAAACTTATCTTAAACAAGACTCGAAATTCTTCTCATAATTTGATTTTTTTTATATCAATTTGTATTTTTTCTATAAATTGAATATGCAAGCAAAACAAACTCAAATATTAACTGAGGATCACGCAAATGCCTTCTATTTGTATTAGAATAGCTAAGACTGAGATCCAGAGTAGTTGAAATATACTAAATTTAATGATAGTTGACAGATCAAAATCTAAATGTCTAAATGCCAATTGAAAACGGAGCTGGAGCCGAAAATTGCAACACTGTAATTATAGTGCATCAAGACTTGATTTAAGAAAAGACTAATTCTAATTGAATTACAAAAAGTTTAGCAAATTATGAAAGATATTAGAAAATTATATTCCATATACAAATAGGTAAACTCATACAAAATTATGAAAATCTTAATTAAATTATTTGTTGACAAGTGAAAACAACAAACTGATTGGGTGGTAAATGCCAGTGAATAACCTAAGACCTTCTATAAAGTGCTGCATAGAGCAGCTGTTTTTTTCCTTCTAAATGCGGATTCTCAGAGGAGAATTAATTTTTAATGACAATGCCATAGGTGACAGACAGTAAATATTATTAAGACTTTATTGTCTGAGCCAATAAATATAAAATATTAATGGTTCGACTAGCGCCAAGCTAAAAGCAATTAGAATTCAGTTTACAGTTTACTATCTGCCTTAATGTCAACCTTTAACATGCTCCTCTCTTTCTCTCTTTCTCTCTCTCTCTCTCACTGTTGCTCTCTGTGCTCTTGTCTACATATAACTTGACAGTTTTTGCAAATTAACTGAGGCGCAATTCGAGTAAGAGAGCTTATCAGATTTCTAATTAATTTAATTTTGCGCCGTGTGCCTTTCCCGTTAACTGCCTGAGTCGACAGAAAAGTGAGCGGAGCCGAGAGTGGCGTCAGTGGGGTTAAGGGGGTTAGGCAGGTGGTGGTTGGGCGACTTCCTGGCTCTTGTCAAAGTCTGCTGATTAAATCAGTCATAGAAATGTCGACAGAGCCAGCAAAAAAAAAGCAAAAAAGAAAAAAAAATAGAAAAAAATAGAAAAAGGAAAGCAAGAAAAAACCTTTAGACCAAATCAAATATTTGCCTGGTCAGGACGGCCAAAAGTTGAGAGTGTGTGTAGGGTAATGAAGAGTGGGGGGCATACCAGCATTTAACCGTTAGTTTTGTGGTCTTATTATGCAAAAAGTCGCAGTCGGAGAGTCGGACCACCACCAAGCGCAGGCCTAGCCAGCCAGCCAGCCAGCCAGCAAGACAGCCAGCCAGTCAGCCAGCCAGCCAAGCAAAGAGCCACGACACAAAAACCAAACACGAAACGGCTAAAAAGGCCAAATGGAGGGGCCCATAGGGTGCAGAGGGTGCAGGCAGGGCAGTGAGGGGGCTGTGTGCTGTGCACATACATACAAGGAGAAAAAGTCATCATCAATTCAAACATATGCAGGCCACTCCATGCTGCCTGCCCCGCCGGCTCGCTGCCTGCTTAGTTAGCCTCATTTAGAAAACGTTTGTTATGCAATGCCAACATTTGTATTCGAAAATGTTTTTTATTCAGTTGTTGACTGTTTTTTTTTTCTTTTTCCATTGCTGCCACTGCTGCCGCTGCTGCCTTTTGTATTGTAAGTTTTTCGTCGACTGGCGCGGCCTAAATGGCCGCTGAGCCTCTTACCGAGCGCCTGGCCCCTGTGTCCCTGTGTCCCTGTGCCGCCGTGCCTCCGTGCCTCCGTGTCTCCCTTGCCGCCTGAGAACGTGGCGACATGGCTTTTGCGCCGACTTCAGCTGTTTTTCCAACGATCCGAGTCGAGTTTGAATTTTAAATGCAATCATTTCCTTTGCCGCAGTTGGCTGCCCTGCTGCTCCGGCTAAGGACACTTCGTGATTTTTGCTATGATTGTCTGGCCCCAACCGTTTGCCCGCTGCCAGTCGCCCGCTACCCGCTATTGGCCCAAACTCGTTTTCTTAACTAACGAGCCGAAATTGTTTAAATATGCGCGAGATATAAAACATTTCGTGAGCTACGAGAGCGCACAGCGCACTGCGCAATGCTCAATTCAACTTCGACATCGACATCGACATCGACATCGAATTTGAATTTGAATTTGAATTCAAATGCCTCTTTTGGCCAACTGCACAACGGGACACCTAAGCCAAAGATGGCCAAGAGGGCCTTAGCGTCGAGTCGATGCCGATCGCAGCACGCCCGCAGAATTTCCACACAAAAAATCAACAAAACAAAATCTCATTTGATTTATGTTGAGCAGCTTTTTTTTTATTATTATTTTTGGCGCAATTTATAAAGATGTCGACTGCAACTTAGCTTACGTTATATATACAGATATGTATATATAATATATAAATGTATTTAAGGTATATATTTGGGAGGTTTCACGTTTTACCTGAGCGTTCAGCAACTCAATGAGATAGCCGGAAAAAAATAAGAGAGAAACGACAAACATTTCGACGCTGTCAACCCAATTCAAATTGTGTAGAAAATCGTGAGGTGCATAATTAAAACTTTTATAAAAACATATATACATTTATATATGTACATGTATACATATGTTTTATATACCGATTCATATATATATATATATATATATATATATATATATATATATATATATATATATTGTTGAAGGCAAAGGGGACGGCACATCAAAACAACAAAAAGCGTCAATTGAGTTGTATTCGAGTTATTTTCAAAGGGCAAGTATATCGCAAGCGTTTATAAATTAAGCTTATAACAAGTTAATAACAATCGTGAATATCAAATTTTTATTATCAATTTGAGCAGCGTGTATTTGCGCTTTAAAACAATAAATGTCTTGCAAAGTGTTTTCATTTACGAATAAAATTTAGCAAATGCCACAAAATAATTACTAAAATTATTGTTTACCTGTTTCTAAGTTATTCATTTGTTATTATATTTATTGACTGAACAAGTTAATACCATATCTTGGCGAAGCTAATAATTACTGCTTGAAAAATTAACTAATTAATTGGGCTACTGCTCCTAATCAACTGTATCACTAAGCTCGTTATTTATTTTAAACATATATTAGATTTGCTCAGGTGACTGATGAACTTTGCCTTTGATTTGTAAATTTGTGCTTTACTCTATGATGAATATTGTCAATAATTAATAACTATATAACTATAACTATACGATTCATATACTCATGTATTATTATATGCTCTTTCCCTTTCTCAGTTTTGAGCTCTGATCGTGATTACTTAATATCGATCAATAATAGTCTCTGAAATAGTGCACTGTCACTTAAAATAAATTTCATTTATATTATTCCTTTATTTATATATATTTTGAATCATCTATTGATCAGCTTTGAATACAGTTATTGCATGAGAACATTTTTTCATGGGTCCACTTTCTGTCTATCGATTATAATGAAGACGATCTAAAAGGTGGCTAAAAATCTGCTTTAACAATTTATAGTCACAGCTCGCTGCTTGTTACATACATTAAGCAATATAAACTCCCACTTGAGATAGTTATTCGGGCCATACAAATGGCGCCAGTTAGCCAAGGCGGAGCTTGAGCCAAGTCATAGTCATGGGAAGTGGTCAGGGCCATGAGGGGTCTGGCCAAGACGCTGAGGCGCTGCCATTTTTGGTGCGATGCGAAAACTTTACAATGGCAATTAAAAGTAATTACCACAGCCATTAACGCAGCAGCAACAGCAGCGACAACAAAAAAGCCAAAAAAAAGGCCGACGCGATACCAAAAACGGGCAAAGCCGGCTAAAAGGAAAAACGTCAACTAAAATGCAAGAAAAGCAAACGGCAAAAAATGCACGTAATTTATTTGTCATCAATTGGCTGGCAATAAATCAGACAATCACAAAAATGCTGTCAGCATTAAGACATGTGAATTCGAATACATTTGCAGCGACAACAGTCGCTGTGGCGCAGCAACAGTTGCTGCTGTAGTTGCTTTTTTGCTGCTGCGGCTGCTACTGCTGCTGGCTGAGACAACAACGTCGAAGTCGCCAGCATTTCAAGATTTATGGGCGTGTAACCTGTTTCTTTAATTGCACATTTGCAGCCCCCAAACGACAACGACAACAGCAACAGCAACAGCAACAGCAGCAGCAAAAACGTGAAAAATGAATTAAATAAAAATGCACACAAAACAAACGAAACGATTTGAAATGAACTGAAAACAGTAGCAAAAACATGGGCAAAAAGTGGACTCGATTCTCTTGTTGCTGCTGCTGTTGCTGTTGCTGCTGTCGCCGCTTGGCTGCACTGCATCAAATTTGGCTGAATTGCAGAAAGGTTTTCATATATATATATATACATTTTTTTTGTTGCTTACTTGTCGCCATTTTGGATCTGTGTTGCAGCTACAGGCGGCATGCAACATCGTTAATTAGCCGTTGCCATATAAGAGCAACTGCAGTCAATCATTAAAATCAATTGCCAAGTTTTCCTTGGCTATTTATGGCCGAACGCTTGAAGCTGCGGCAATTGGCAAAAAAATCTACTCAATTAAAGCACAATTCAAAGCATTTAACTGTGGCTAAATAGATGATATTTAATATTACAAAAATATGCCTAGACTCGATTTAAAAAGACTCTAATTCAATATATATTAGTAAATATAGTATAAGTAAGTCAGATAGATAGATTTTCTATTATATTATTTTATTGTATATCTCTTCTTATTCTTATTTATTGTTATATAAGATATATTTTATTATATATATATATAATAGTAGAGTAACTTCTCATTTCTGTCAAAAAATTGCAAATTAAATTCAAGTTTAAATTTGATTTCATAGCCAAAGCCACGAAAATTATCAGCAACGAGTTTTATAATTTTGCATTTGAAAGGATTCATTTTTAGAACAACAATCAAAGGCTATCGTAACATATATAAATATCTCAAAAATAAGGCTCGGCGAAAACTCTTTATGCAACTTCACATTTGGGCCAAGTTGCATGTGGCAAGTGGCAGCAGCAGCTACCAAATAACCAATAACAATTTCAGTTGCATGTTTTTGTCGAATTAAAATTTGCAACGTGGCACGTTCGCAGTTAGCTGGCAAAGTTTGGCGCTGATCCTGCCACAAGCAGAGGCCGCATGCAGCACAGCATCTCTGCGACTGCGACAGCGACTGCGTCTGCGTCTGCGTCTGCGTCTGCATCTGCCCCTGTTTCTGCTTCTGCCGCCGTGTCAAGGCTGTGGCAGACGCAAGCAACTGGAGTCCTATTGCCGCTTAGTTATTCATGTACATTTGTATCCTGCGCATAAAATGCGGCTGCGGCTGCTGTGCGGAAAGGCAGCAGACAAATAGTAATGAAAACTCTTCTCCTCGCCAGCCAGGACACTAGTTCTTCTGGCTCCATTGTGTGGCTGCCACAAGTGGGAGGGTGGCAGGGGGGGGGCAAGGCGTACAGCGAGGCAGCAACATTTCGACATAATGTAAACTAATTAAAATTCAAAAGCCATAAACAGATTTTGCCAATAAAACTTTGCCAGCTAAATATTTTTTGCGCATACACACACACACACAGAAAGAGAGGGAGAGAGTGCGAGCGAGTGGCTGTAGGGAAAACAAAGAAAACTTTGGCCAACTGCGGAGATTTCTGTTTTTTATTTTAGTTTTAGGGTCTCAGTCTCAAAGTTAAAGCCGTCTCTTAAAGCGTTTTCTCTGCGCTGCTGTTATTGTTACTGTGCATTGTTAGTGGAGGCTATAGAAACAGTTAGATGTACATGCCCCCATCCCCTCTAGCTATATAAGATATGCATGTGTGCTTAAGATGTGCTCTCGAGACGAGGCGAGGCCAGGCCAGGCGAGGCGAGGCGAGACGAGCCGAGGCGAGCCGAGTCGAGTGCAGGAAGTGAAACGTAGGAAGTGTGGCCAACAACATTTTATACTCGAGCGCATAATATTCATATGCAGGCCATAAAAAACTTTGGCAGCTCAACGAGAGATCTCCATTTTCTACTACGTCTTCTCGTGCACCCACCCATCCACCGCCCAATGCCGCAGTCGTGCTGGCAAGTGTTTGCACAATGGGCACGAAAAACGTCAAATAGTGTTAATCTCTCAATTTATGAGCAATATTATGGAGTAACAATTTCAAATTCATTTGCATTGAACACATTATATTAATTATATCTGTAGGGAATAATAATGTCTATATAATCGATATTTCTTTGATGAGATATATAGATATAAAGTTAATTTTTATGAATACTGAAGTTTATATGGTTATTTTTGAATATATAACGAATGTTTTATTATAGATTCTGAATAGTATAATTATAATATGAAGACTTTTTCATAAGTACTTAAACATTGCAAATGCAAAACTTTTCCATTGTGCGTTTTGCAACACTTGAATCTTGGACAGACATTTGTGCAATATACGAGTTGGTTCGGTTTCGAGTTGAGCTGAGAGTCAGAGTTATATGTGTAGGTGTGTGTGTGTGTAAGTGTGTGTGGGTGTGTTTGTTGCTGAACAATTGAAGTTCGCCGGGGCAAATATAAAAAATGAGCGCTACAGATAGAGATAGCAAGAGCGGGCAGGAGAGAGATAGCCGATTTGCTGTTGTTGTTGTTGTTGCTGCTGCTGTTGCTGCTGCTGCTGCTGCAACGCCTCCATTTGCTGGCAAAGTTGCAGTTAGCGGCTGAAGAGCAGGGGCCGAGGGGCGCTTGGGTGCTGGCGGCAGCTTAACTTAACTTTGCTTTTACTGCGATAAAATGAAAATTGCACACGCGCCATAAATAAGGATTCTCACAAGGATAATTTATAAAACTTTGCTCACAACGTTTTACTTATGAGCAGCAGGCGACGCCAGACGAACACACACACACGGAGACAGAGAGAGAGAGAGACAGCTGCCCTCTCTTCAAATACCCTGGCTGACTGCTCCACCTGTGGGGCTGTTACGTTTGCCTTTTGGGGGCAACTGATGCACTTCAGCCGCATCCCTCTTAGTGTCCCGCTCGCTTTGCCCCTTTGGACAGGTTAAGTTTGTAAATTCTGCAAGTGTTGAGACTATGACGTATGCAGCAAGTCCCATCTAATGGGACCTGCCACCGGCTGACCAGGCCAGAACCCAATCGGCCCACCGGCCAACCGGCCAACAGACCAACAGACCAACAAAATGGCTCCCACAGCAGTCGAAAAGTGTAATCGATGTGCGAAATAAACAAAAGCGGACATAATTATCGAGTTATCGCGCGGCGCCTTGCTGCGGGTGTGTGCCCAACGCCCCCAACGACCCACCCGACGAAATGTATGACCCTGGCGGGCCTGCTGGCTCTTCTGTTGTGTTGTGTGTGCGCTAAGCCCGCACCGAAAATGTTCGCAATGGCAACGCATCGATATTTATGATGTCATGGATTTTATTGTTGCCTCTGCTGCAAAATATTCATATGCGTTGCAGAACCTGCTACGGCAGTGGCAATGGCCACAGCTCCAAGTCCGGCTCCGGGTCCGGGTCCGGGTCCGGGCCCGGGTCGGGAGTCCGGCACGGAAACAGTAAAACGACCATCAGCCGAACAGGATGTAAATTTTGCAGCAAAACGAGACGCACAAGGATGTGAGCTGGACAGAGACAGAGACAGAGACAGAGAGGCTGAGAGTGAGTGTGGGGTTTTAGGGTGGACCAAAATGAATGTCGTCGGGTGGCTTGTTATTGACGCTGGCGATAAGGAGGTGGCGGCTGTACTGAGCCCAGAGCGAGATGACGCTGCCATGATACGGCAGTCCAGTCGACCATAGTCAAAATCGAGTAGGTTCAGTAGCGAACGTGGCTGCCACAGATGCTCTAGGTCACAGTGCAATAAAATGTTGCCAATATTATTTCGCTGTTGTTCTATTGCTTCTCTTTTCTTTCATTTTTTTTTCTTTTTCGTTTTTGCTGCCTATTGCCAACTTTGATGCAAACGGGGCCCGCAGAACGAGCCGCTGCCCAGGCTGAGGGAACGCAGCATCAGTTAAGAGACGTGCACGGAAGTTGCACATATGCCTCGAACAGAGCGAGGGGGAGTGGAAGTCGCGTAGTCCGGGTTGCGGGGCAGCAGGGCAGCAGGGGTCGCGCGCTGTTATGCGGGTCGAGCTTTGGGGTGTCGGGCTTTGTTGTGGCTGTTGCTGCTGCGCCGACACTTGAGTTATGCGCATAGATTGAAAATTGTCGATAACCGAAAAAAGAATCGCACGAACTGCAGCAACAAACAACAAACAGATACAACAACAACAACTGGCAGCAGTTTGCAATTGTTGTTTGGTTTGTCAGGCACAGGGGTCAGGTTGTGTATGTTGTGAGTTGGCAGGCATCGCTGCTTTTTGGGGGCGTGTCCACACGAAGTTCGAGCGCGTGATACAACACGCCATTATAAAGTTATTAAAAGACAACACACACACACATACACACTGTAACAGCAAAAAGTATAAAGCGACAGCAGAGCAACCGAAACAGGTTGAAGAAGTAAGCTAATGGTAGGATAGGAGATCAGAGCGGGCTTAAAGCTTAGGAAGGCGTGTGTTTGCTAAATGTTGGTTGTGCGACAATTTTTGTGGGCAATGCGTCCTCTAGCAAATGGATCGAGAGAGCATGCTGACTGAGTATTAGAAAACCAGGGCCGAGTGATAACTGATCTATGTATATAAGTTTAATTCTACTGACAACTGCAAGTCTGATGTCAACCATTTTGTATAAATTAATAAGGAATTCCCTACTAACAAATTTATTTACTTGGAACTGCTGATTTGGCAATGCATCTGCTTAAAATTGAATGTGAAATTTGAAATATTTAAACTAACTTTTAGTATTTTCGCTGTGCTTTCCTATTCCATATATCATAAAATAGAATTGGTATTTTTTTGTTGTTGATAGCTTCTCCCCTACAGTTCAGTTAACGTTAATTTGCCACTCTGTATTTAACAAAAAAAGCATTTAAACCGTCTGCTGACAGTCAGAAATCGCGACAAACAAAAAGAACTTTGCAACAATGCAAAAATTGTTTATGAGATTAAGCTCATAAACTGCGAAAATGCATTTTAATTGAAGTGCAGCTTTGGGACTTCATAATATACTGGGCTTTTCGCTTTTTGTTTTTGGTTTCGAGAATGCGATGCGCTGCCTTTACTGCAGTTGTTGCTGATAGTAAATTGTGCATATATCGATATATGAAAACTGGGAAATGTAGACAAAATGAACGGCAAACTGGCCTGCTGTCCGTAACCCTCCACCCGTAACCCTCCAGCCCGGACAATGGCGTTGATTGTTTGAACTTTGTTGGCGCTGAACATTTTTCCTCTCGTTCCATTTTTTTTTGGTTTTTTTTTTTTTTTTGTGGAACTGCCAATAAATTTGCAATGAGCATAAATCGTTAAGATTTATGACACGCATGCATATAAAATAAATTAGTTTCTTTTTATTATAAAAGAAAAATGTAAAAATGTAAAAACGCAAAAATAATGGCTGCAATTAAGAGCGTTGATTGGCGCTGCAGTCGGAGCCGTAGGCAAAGTTCAGCTAGAGCAAATGTCCATAATGAACTGATATATAGATAGAACTTTGCTAGAATATGCGAGTAGCCTCTTCATAGAGGCTCCCATTTGTCAGCATTTGATTTATAGCTGGAGCTGCTTCCATGCTGCTGCCGTGTGTATATCAGGCGTTGCCATCGCCGTCGGATGTGGCACTCAAGATGCAGCGGAAGTGTCGCACTAATTGCTAGTCACCCCTGCCGCAACGGCCTGGTGTGTGGGTGGTTCGCCTCGGCCTCATAAATACGCCATGTTTGCATGCATTTCAAATGAGAAATTGTCTGTGTCGAAATACGGCAAAGCACGCCATTTAATTTCTATGAATCCATCAGCGCCTTTGTCTTGGCCAACACAGAAAATAAAAAATAAAAAATGAAAAAAAAATAAAACCAGACGGCGACGCGACAAGTGAAAGCGGAGTCCCCAGGCCCTTCAGTTACAACGCCTCATCCTGTTGCCAGTTTTCATGGCTTTGTTCAGAATTACCATCAAGTTGACAGTTCTATGGCGCGTTGACAGTTCGCACACACACACACACACACATGCAGAGACACATACAGGGACACATATGCAAATGTCGGTGGACTCATTCTTGTGGAAAATGTGTCGTGTGAAGAGCCCGCAAAGCGGAAGGAAGGAACCCGACCAAACCAAACCAAACCAAAACGGAACGAAACGAGCTAAACTGAAATGAGGAATGTGCCCGGCAAGTCGTCGTGTGCTTTCACACACAAAAAGCGAAAAACGTGGCCAAATTCAAATGTCTCTAGCGATAAAAAAACAACAACAACAACAACAACAAATACAAAATTTCCTCGCGCACTGTCCAGAAACTTGAAAATGCAAATAAATGTAAGTTGGCCATTTTCATTTTTATTTGCTTTTTTTTGTCTCCTTTTCGTTTGTTTGTTTGCCACGTCACGAATTCGTCACGTGAAGTAACTGCGGCTGCCCCTCTGAACGCCCCTCTGCATTCAAAACTATTTTGGTCGTTGGCATTTAAAGTGTCACATTTATATGGCATTTTTATGCGGTCCTAAGAGAACAACTGCCGCTCCATCCCCATTTCCAGTCTCATTCCAGCCCCACCAACACGCCACCAACAATACAAACCGCACAACTGCACACCACATTCACCGCACGTCCCGCTCCTTTTCCCTTTCGCGCGTATGTGTGAATTTTCCTGTGCCTGGGCTGGCATTTTAAAACGACTCATCTCCAGACAATGGCCACGTATAAAAGTCACTCACGTGTTAAAATACAACGACACTTGAATAGCCTCACTCGCCACTCATTGTCGCATCGGATGAATGTAGCTGACAGCTGTGGTGATTAGACAGTCGACAACAGTCTAGCAGGCTATTGGGCCAGTCAAGTCAAGGGTGTTTTGCTCACAGTGAAACATATCTGACGACTACATAAACTAAAAACGCTTTTTGAATAGCTAAACATCAGCAATCGATGGATAGAGCTTCTCTAAAAATCTTTCACATGGAATGAGCTTGCTCTAAACTCAATGGAGGCGTGTTATAAAGATATAAAGAAACTATGCTTGGTTTCTCTTTGTGGCTAGAGTGAGTTAAGTTAGATCATATCTATTATATCTTAGTTAGTTTTATGTATAAATAGTTTCGATAGTTTCAACTTTAGCGCACCTAAGTGCTTACCAGAACTCTATAAGTATAACAAAAAGAAATGGTTTTCATATATCTTATCAATATTCAAAATTGAGTTTCTTGTCCTACTCTCCCCAATTCAGATTTATACTTTTGATTTGTCGACATACAGAAAAGGTCCAGTCGAGACACACAAATCTGTCTCAGAGCCTTCAAAGTATGCTGTTGCCACTTAAATTGATGGCTCCAAAGTCGAAAACTCATTGATACACAACTCACAATGGAAGTATTTATATATACTTACACACAATGCCTAATGACTAAATTCTTAGTCTCGAAATTTATTTTCATTTGAAATTCTATTATACACAGCTAAACTCTGGAGATTATGCGCATCCTGTTAATGTTCCCGAATGGGATAATGGCATAATTGTTAGGCCATTGCAGGCATTGCAGCTCCAATTACATTGCATTGACTTGTCACACGTTCCCATCGCGCAAAGAATTGTGAACTAGAAACGCAAAACATGGCGACTGTTTCCATTTTTTTTCTCTTCTTCTCAAGTGCATCACAAATGTCGCTATTTTGGGACGACAACCACTTCAGATTCCAACTCTGAGCACCTAACTTTGGGCTGCATTGCAGCAAATGTCGCGCTAACTAGCGCATATGCGCACATTCTACAGAAACACACAGTCACACACGCACGCACATACACTTGTACACGTAGATATTCTAAGTACCCTTGCGCCAGCTACAACATGTTTCAGTCATAAATCATAATTCAATATGGAGTACAACTCCCCCTAAAACAGCACAGAGACTGAGAGAGAGAGAGAGAGAGAGAGAGAGAGAGAGAAAGGGAGAGACTGTGTGAGAGAGGAAGGCAGAGTTTAACAAGAGCTAGACAAGCATTCAATGGGCAATGAGACATCGGGCGTTATCCCTCGACCAAGTAACGTTGTACAATGAAATATGCATTAAAATTGCCTACCAATTGGCAGGCCATAAAGTAGAACCCGATCGGGCAAATGCTGCCATGTCGAATTACTCGGCACATTATGTGGATTTTTTCGTGGAAATTCGATTATGCTTTGGGACTCCTCCAACTGGAGTGCGCTGCAGCAGCTGTATCTGTCCTGTATCTGTGCGTACGGCTATAATTTGATTTTTGTGGGAGTTGCCGGAGCGTTCATTGGCGCCACGGTTCGTCGCCTGGCAGCGTTGCCAGAGTGTTGCCAGCGGCATGTCGTTCATTAAGCAGACTTAGTTGAGTGCTAATTGCATAAATCACATGAGGATTTCAGTCGTCTGGTTGCCCCCGCCCCCCTCCCCAACAATTCTCAAAAATTTAATATGTGCATTTGCCATACTTATGTCTGGGGGACTCTTGACTTTGGCAATTGTGTTGGCTTTTTGTGTGTGTGTGTGTGTGTGTGTGTGTGTGTGTGTGTGCGATTAGGCAAGCGAGTGTCTAAATAATCGCACACTAGCTAAGACCGTAAGCCCACTCGTTGGCCACAACACAAAGATGCCTCAGACATACGGCACTAAAGTATCTTGTGGATGCCGAAGTATCTTTTGGCAGTGTTCGAGTAACCGCAACAGCAACACCTGAAGCTACAAACAGCATAAACTCAAATGAGCCCAGGCATTCGGATTAGAGCTTAAGAGATATTATGGATTAAGTACATACATACGTGGCCAAATTTGTTTTGTCTACTCGGCTGCAAGGCGGCGGCACACACAAAAAAAAAAAGAAAAGAGAACTTGCCAATAGTTCGATGACATCGCCACAAAACAACACATGAGACAAGTACAGCAAGAGCAACAACGAAGAACGAAGAACGAACAACATCATCAAGCTGCGTCTGCGTCTCGAGTTTGGGGCCTGAGAAACTTGCCACCGCCAGCGCTAAAGTGCCACAAAAGACCCGCATCCGCAGCGACAACAGTCCATGGGAGAGGGCAGAGCAGCAGCAATGCTTGTTTAAGATTTAAAAGTAAAAATAGCTCCTTATTCATCTTCGATACACGAAGGCAGTTGAGGATGCGGATGCACCCCAAACTGTCTGACTGCCAGGCCAGCTGTCCTGCTGTCTGCCTGTCTGTCCGTCTGTCCGTCTGTCTGCCTGGCTGGCTGTCTGCACTGGGAGCCAAGTCTTGGGCTGCCACAAAACGCGGAACGTGCAACGTAGCTTCAAGTCGCATGTTGCGCCGCATGTTGCATTATTTGCATATGTGCGAGGGAGGCGCTAGAGCGGAGGCGGGCCAGCGCCTCGGTGCCGCCAGCATAAAACGCAGTTCGCCAACTACAGGAAAAGGCATTGGCTGCTGGGCGATAGGCGAATGTTGCAAAATGGGCTCGAATATTGTAGCCAAAGCCAACAGCATTTCAGGCGTTTGGCGTGCGGTTTGCCAGCGATTTTTGCGCGATTTTGACAAAAGTTCTTAATAATAATTTATTTTAAATATTTTAATTATAAGAAAAACTCAAACAAAAAGCAAGCAAAATTCGTTGTTGAAATATAAATTTTTTTGTCATTTATTTTTGAATTCTTTCGCTATTTTTCTTTTGATATTCGAAATATAAACAGCAAAATTCATGTTGCTCACATATGTCACATATGTTGTATGTCTAAAAATGGGTCAGTAATTTTTAAGATTTATTAAATATGTTTCTATGCTACAAAACAGATTTATTTAAATTTAATTTTAATTCAATTTTAAATCTGTCAAATATAAATTTAAAACAATTTCCCTAAAGGTATCCGGCGGAGTTAAGTAATTTAAATGTGTTTCCAGCTTATCAGCGCCTTTTAATGGGTATCTTTGAGTCGTACTGAGTGCAGTATTTCTATTGATTTTATTGTAGTCTTCTTTTGCTTATCCGCTCTCCATTATTTAGCTATGTATTTGTATTGCCATTGTGTGCGCGCGTGTGTGTATTTCCTTCATGTGTTGCTTCGTCTACTTCTTTTATCTGTTTCGCGTCGCAGCTCGACCCGCCGAAAGATTCGCTTTTGAGATATGCCCACAATAAAACACACAAATAAAAGCTGGCAAACCTGCAGCAACTGCGACTCACCTTTGCAGGCGATGCCCCACTGCACCCTGCCCCTGCCCCCTGCCCCCTACCCCATGACCCTGCCTCGTGGCACCCCCTTCAAGGTTCGTCTTAGCCATTCGGCTGCGTTTTCTTTAGCTGGCCAAAGCTGGCGGCAAACCTTTTGTTTATTTTATTATCGTTGGCTATTTGGGCGCTGGTTGCTCCTGCGGCTCCTGCAGCTCCTTTTGTATATGGAGTGTGGCGAAAACGCTTAAAGCGAAATTTATTTAGTCGGCCCAGAGACAAAAACTGAGAGAGACAGCGACAGAGATTCGCAATGCGACAAAAATGCGACTAAAAATAAGGCAAAAGAAAAAAATATTTGAAAAATCTGCGACGCAGAAAAACAAAAACAAAAACAAAAACAAAAGCAAAAGTAAAAACATGAAAAACTAAAAATAAATAAACGCTATGGCCGAAACGTTGGCTAAAATTAATTTTAATTTCTATATTGCAGGCCAACATTTTAATTCAGAAATGTTGTGCGCGAAAAAGCGGCTTAAAATAGCCGCCGAATCAGCTGCCAAATCCAATTTTATGATGGTCCGACATTTGCATAACTGTGTGTGCGTGTGTGTGTGTGTGTGTGTGAAGAGTGTAGCATGCTGTGTGTGTGTGCGTGCAACAGGGACAACAGGACAGCACAGCATGTGGCAGCCTGCTAGCTGTTGATGTTGCTGCCGTTTGAAGGTGGGGTTAGGGCAGATGGGGTCTAGGGCGGGGCACTGCATCGCATGTTGCTCGTGTTCTGCAATGCTCGCATGCAAGCAAAACAGCACGCGAAGACAGATTAGAAATCCGGCAGTAAATGCGCGATTTCTAGAATTGAGAGCCCCGACATAGCAAATTCGTATTCTGCCAGCTGGAATGCGGGAACAGGAGTGGGAAATGGCGAATGCCTGTTATCATAGCAGGCACAGCGGGAAACAGCGCAGCGGCTTATTGCCCATCGCCAAGGCAGTTGATTCGTAATCAAAACTACAATTGAATGTTGGCTGCGACAGCTGTTGTTGGCGTAGGTAAAACTACTACAGCTGCAGATCTATTTCCCACTGTTCCCAATGGAAGCTCATTCAATAGAGCGACAGAAGCTCTGTCTATTTAGGGTTTTGCTAACATGCAGCTGAAGAGAGAATAACTGAAATCTGGAATATTTCCTTATCACTTCAAGCATATTGTAACCGTTGGCCATTGTTGAAATTGGGCTCTAGCGAAGGCCTATGGTCTCTAATCTATAAGACTTTTTATTTATCTTTAAAGTCTCTTAAAGCTTCTCGGTTATACGACTTCATTATTATATTAAAGTTAGAGTAATAGCATATTTAATTCAATTTGAATACTCATTTAAAACAATTTGACTTTAATTTATTTTGTCGTAAACTTCAAAGTAAAAAAACTGCTTCAAACTAAGCGAATCATTTCAGACATTTTTAAGAAATGCATAAAAAGAAACTTCCACCTTAACTTGTGAATTATTTGCAATGCAAGGCAGCTGCAGGAGCAAGGAAATCATTTTCTTCAAGGAGTGCCCAACAATTGTCGCCATTTCTCTTCGCATTTCTCGCTGCCTTTCTCTAGCTGCAGCACAACTTTAGAATTTGCATATGCTGCCTGTCGTCGAGGGGATTGAAGGCGGGGCTTGGCGAAGCTAGAGAAATGGCAAAAAGTTCTTTTGCAATTTTTCTTTGTGTTGCTCCACTTGTCTAGCTAGCTTGCATTGTTGTTTGGCTGTTGGGCTGTTTGGTTGTTTGGCTTGCAACTGTCGGCATTGCCATTTGCAACTAAAAAGTAAATAGAAATACGAGCTGAGAGTTGAGCCATGGCCAGAAGCAGAGGCAGCCAGTCCAGGCAATCTAGGCAATCGAGGCAATCCCAGCTTCAGCTAGAGCATCTCTGCCTCCAATTCACAGACTCATTTCTTTAATTTTCTAAACGATTTTCAATTTATGTGCCGCTGTTTTGGCTCGACGCAGTCAAGATCTTCAATTATACGAGAGTTTGGTTGGGTTCCAGGTAAGGCAGGCGTCTTGCAACTTGGCCTCTGCCTCCCTGGGGCATTGCTTGTTAGTCGCGTACACCCGTTCCGAGGCTGCGAAATTGCAATAATGTTAATTTTTTGCAACTATTTGCCATGCCCCATGCCCCAAGCCCCAATCCCCCTTGCCTTGTCCCTGGTCCTGCCCCAAACCATTCTCGGCAGCGTTCCTCTTCGGCAGCAGTCACCGAAAAGGGTTTAATTTCATTTCATTCCATTGCCCCAAGTACGTGTAAGTGTGTGTTTATGCTTAGCAGCTGCTGAGAGGGGGCCAGACGTGGCAAGTAGAAGCTGCAGATGGAGCTGCTGTTGCTGTTGCTGTTGTCGTTGCCATTGCCAGTGCCTTTGCCTTTGCCTTTGCCGTTGTCGTTGCCTCTTATCTGCAAAACTCCATTAGAAAGGCAACGCGGCGGCACGCAGGAAGCAAATGGCAATGGCGCGCTCCAGCTCCCAGCTTCGAGCTTCGAGCTTCCAGCTACGAGCTCCCAGCTTCAACTCCATTGCAAGCTAACGAACGGAGGCACATACAAAAGGCCGCGGCTGAGGCCGAGGCTGAGGCAGGCGCAAAAAACGACGACGCTTAACGACTTTAAAGAAAAATTAAAAACATCCCAAAAGGAATACATCTTCGCCCTGCCGCATCCATCGACATGGAGTGAAACTGGAACCTGAGACTCGGGCACAGGCGCTGGCTCTGGCTCTGGCTCTGGCTCTGGCTGTGGCTGTGGCTCTTCGCTCTTTGCTGTTTCTGTTGCTGCGGCAACCGTTGCATGTTGCCCATCCGTCCATCCGTCCGTCTGGTTGTCCGCGCAACATTGTTAGTGGCTCTCGAATTTATTTTAACGAACTAGTTTGGTCACTTCATACAACATTTTGTGTTTTCTCTCTTTTTTTGTTGCCTTCTTTCAGCCAAGACTTTTTTTTTGCTTTTTCTGCTCTGTGCTCGACTGCATTTGCTGCGGGTTATAAAATATATTCGCCTTATATAAATAAATAAATTGGTAAATGGCGTTTCATTTGGAGCTGGCATCTCATGTGTGCCTGTCTCTCGTCCTCGTCGTCGCCGTCGCCGTCGTCGTCGTTGTCGCTGTCTTCGATGTTGATGCGATGATAAATGCGGCAAAAACCTGTCGCAGTTCGTCGACTAGCCGCAAATTGAATTTATTTGCTCGCAAGCATAGCCAGGCATTTGGCCAGGCCAAAAGATGGAGACCAGCAAATACAAATGCAGAACCAGTTGAGTTTTTAATGGCTTACAGCGCGTTTTCTCTGATTGCCAGCAATGTGGAGTATTCTGGCAGATCTGCAGAAATGCAGACAACTTTGATTTTGAATGGCAAACGAAACAGAGGAAGATTCTGGAGCACTAGCGAAAAGATATAAGGAAAAATAAAAGAAAAATATAAAGCTGCATAGAAAACAACTAATTTTTGAAAAATGTTTGTTGCAGAATTTTGGTTATTTCCGTGAGAGTTTCATAAATCCTTTTTATAGATATTTGCGCTACAGCTTTTGACTTAAGTTGGATATAGAACTGCATCATTTCCTTTATTTTCTTTCACTTTAACTTTACCAATTTTGTCTAACTGCTTTTGCCATTTAATGCACTTAGCCGTAGATGCATATATCATTAATCCTATCTATAGCACTGACGTCATTATGCCGCCAAGTGAATCGCTTACTTAAAACGACTTTACTCATCGTATTATGCTTTAGAGGGTACACTGCAGAACGCACCCAAATATGAGATAAACGAAACGGAACCACTTTTCGCAGCTGGCGCGCCCTTTTTATTTTGCTTTTTAGACACATATATATATATATATATATATATATATATATATATATATATATATATATATATATATATATATATATATATATATATATATATATATATATATATATATATATATATATATTTATATACATATATATATATTGTTTTTTTTTTTTTTTTTTTTTTGGTGGCGCATTATGAGGAACAGCAGCAGCAACAAAAGAAAAGAAATCGCAGAGCAAAATGCTTAACGAGCACGAAGCACTTGCAAAAAAACGAACAGCAAAGAATTATTTACTTCAAATTCCGAGTGCAACATAGAATTCGTGCAGCGGCAACATGTTAACCAAAAAGCGCAGCAGCAAACAGCAACAGCAGCAGCCGGGACTGTGTTGCATATAGGAAAAGAGCTAAAATGCCGATAAAAGCAACGATGGCAGTTCAGCTTCGTTTGGCTGCCCAGGCGGCCATGTTGCTGATTGCCATTGCAGTCAGCAAGCAGCAACAGCAACAGCAACCAGCAACCAGCAACCAGTAACAGCGACAACAGCAACTCATTGCGAATGCAACAACTGCGCGCCTTTCTCAAGACTTGGACAACGTTTGGGGCAGCATCATTACTTCCATTCAAGCTGTTTGGCTTGGCGTGTACATAAAAAAAAATGCTGCACGCTGTAGCGGCTGTTGCTGTTGCTGTAGCTGCCACAACCATTTTGGACATTGGTTGCATGTGGCTGTCGCTGCCGCTGCTGTTGCTGTTGCTGCTGCAGCTTTCAGCGAGCCACTGCCAAATAAAGCAAACGCATTGCAAATTCCTCGTTGGCCGCTGTTGCTGTTGCTGCTGCTGCTGCTGCTGCTGTTGTTGACTTTTTTGCAGCGTCTTTTTAATGATTTAAAATTCCATTTTAAGAATTTTATACTTAATGATGTGTTTTGCGTTGTATAGCATCGTTGGTGCGCCCCTCTCTCGCTGCCAGCGTCCTTTGCAGTGTGTCCTGCCATTGGCGACGTCGTCTTTGCTTTTGATCTAAACGCTGCGTGCTTTTTGTAAATTGCTTTTCGTTGTCGTCCCGGAACGGAGACGGGGCTTGGGCCGACTCTTACCTTTTGTGGAAGCCGCGTGAAATGTGTGCGACTTGTTCCTTTTTCTTTTTTTTTTTTTTGCTCAGTTGCTGCTGCTGTTCGTCGGGGTTTTCGCTTCTTTAGTTTTGTTTTATTTTGCACAAATTAAATGGGCCCAAGTGCAATGCAATTGCCGTCTGCGGGGCATGAAATCGCTGCAACCAAAATATTTGCCACACACACACACACACACGTGGAAGAGATTTATGATCGTCCCTGCAACTGGCCGTAAATCAACGCAAAATGCCCAACAACTGCCACTGCCACTGCCACTGCAACTGCAGTCACTGCGGCAACTGCAAATTGCAACAGTTTCTAAATTTTCATATTCCATTGACGCATGCAAATTTCACGCCCACCACCCGCAGCGATGCCCTAAAATAGAAAAAAAAAACAATGCGCAAATACCTGTGCCGTGCCAAATTTCCGCATTTCCCGCCAAGTGCGTGCGGCAATATGAATTTTCATAATTTTTGCACCGTTTGCGGTTTTTGCCTGGCACAGTCGCAGTTCGACCTGTCATAAAGCAGCTGCAGTGCAAATTTTTCCTTTTTTTTCTCTATTTTTTTCTGTTGTTTTTCTTTTTTTTTTTTTGTTGATACATTTTCATAACAATTGTCATACAGTTCGAGTTTTTTTGTTAGCCTAGTTTTTTGTTTTTACCTCTGGGTCTTTCGTGCTGTTTAGAAAGTGCGTTACATGCCCCGAAATTGAGGGCCAGCGCTGAGCGAGTGATTTATGGCCCAGCGGCAATTTTGTCCATTTAGAAAGTTGGCGGCACAATTTAGTGGAAAAAGAGCTGACATCAGTTGCGGCAATATGGCCCAGAGCAGTGGAACGAGCGTCTCAAAGAAGTGCAAGAAAAATAGTAAAAAATATTGAAATGAGAATATCAAATGAAAAATATTGAATATATAATGAACGAAAATTGTATATATGTATAATAACATGTAAAAACAAAATAGTTCACTTTAAATATTTTATATAATTATATTTTCAAAGCTCATTAAATAATAAAAAATAAAGTAAATAGTAAATTAGTATTCAACTATAATCATAAATAAAATAAATAAATTATATATAACAGAACTTGCTCTAAGAACTTTCAATAATATAAAGCCAAGTAAAATCTGTTAAAAGAAATCAAAAAGTTTTATATTTCAACTCACTGAGTCATCTTTAAGCTGCAGCTTCATTTTATGCATCGGGTCATCTTAACTGTCGCGCTGACCTCTCTGCTAATTGCGAAAGGCTCTGAAGTTCATTTCGTGTCGCCTGTTGGCGCTGGCATAAAAATTCAATTATCACTTAATAACAGCAGCAAATGAAAATTGCGTGCGGCGCGCAGTTGCAATTGTTGTTGCTGCAGCTGGCATAACGCATGTAAATGGCCAGTGGACAACGTGCGACTGTGCAACCTGCCGCCGTGCAACCGTGCAACCGTGCAACCGTGCAACAATCAGCGTGAGAGAACATTTGCACTTTGCGTTATTAACAAAAGGTCGTTAAAGCATTTTAAGTTACTTTATGCGACGCATTTTAATTATTTCATTTTGCTCAATTATTCCACAAAAATATGGGGCACAGCCAAGCTGGGCTCTTAATGAAAATTCGTGCCATAAAAATCTGCTGAGAGTCATACAAAAAAATATAAATGTCGAATTGCATGTTTTAGTTGACTGTATTTGATATTTAATTAAGCAAATTAAATTATAAATAATATATGAAATTATAAAATAATGTCAATGTTTTCAAGTATTTATTAAATTATATAATAGCTTTCTTTAAATAATATAAATGTAATTAAAAGTGTTACGCAATTTCATTTTAACTAAATACATTTTTTATCTTATTTTTCAGGTAAGTGCTGAATTTCATCAAGAAGTAGCTAAACTCTTCCATATCAAGCATTGACAAAGCAAGATCAAATCAGATTATAGTAAGTAAATAAATAAAACAGAAAAATCTTTTAAAAGATAGCCCTCTCCCAAAGAGAAAAGAAACCATCCCACTCCAAGTGAGAAGAAAAATCCATTTTCCAGATTAGCTGCAAATGCGAAACAAAAATTGGAAAATTACTCATGCGTGTTATGCTACAGTGCCTGCTGCCAATATGGGCACACATGCGAGCTTACTTTTCCCTTAAAAAAAATAGACATTTTTTGCTGCCTGCCCACAAGGGGGCGCGGCCAAAAAGCAACTGCAAACTCAACGCCCTCATTTAAATTTATTTGCGCAAATTTACTTTCCCATAGCATAAAATCAAATCCAATCAATAAGCATCTTAAATAAATTCATGGCGGCCGCGCACACCCACAACACACACCCTCACAGAATGCCGCCCGCCTTGGTTCTTCGCCCCCTTTGCCAAGCCACTCAGCTACCTCATTTTTTGTAATGCTAAATAAATTTATTTGCTAATGTAGTTTTTTTTTTTTGGCTCACTCTCTTTGCCACATGTCGAAGCACTGCAGCAGGGCAGAGAGAACGAGCGGAAGGCAGAGCAAAAGGGAAACCGAAAGGGAAATAACGAAACTTGGTACTTGTTAGTTTTATCTGCATATCATTGAGATAAATTTGGTGGCGATCAAATGCCGTGTCTGCTATCTGTAGCTCTCTGACTGTCTGCCAATGTTGCGGCCTGGGCGTGGAAAAAATTCGAAGTTAAGGAAACGGGCGGGGGTTTAGCTGGCAAAAAAAAGTCTGCAGAAAAGCCGCTGATTTGCATACGAAAGTAATTTGATGTCTTGTGAGCCACATACATTCGAGCTCACACACACACAATCATACAGTTACTCACAAAAGTAAGCCGCCATAACGACACGTCACAAGTAACATTTCCCGAGCTACTGATAAGCGACTCGCGAGCAAGCGAGCAGAGATAAAGAAAGGCTCTAAAATGGCTTTCCAATTATCATGTTGAATGGGGCAAGACGGCTTATAATAACTATACACCCGTATATGAATATATATGGTATATAGTGAACTAAGCTTAAAAAGATGAAGCTCAAAATGACAGTGTTGATTAGGTGTCAGAACTCTTAATAATTCAAAGCAAATTGCAGTTCAAATTACGTCTTAGTTTAATTCAATTGAATTTTTAATTAGCTAATTTAATAAGCATTTCAGTTGTGAAATGTAACTTTATATAATTGCTTATCAGATTCATATATAGTTATACATAGATTTTCGGATAGCCAAATATGTATTGAAGTAATCTAAGCCTTCAAAAGGCATTGCCATGCACATTCGCTATTGCCAAGTCAAGAGTAGTTGCTTCCGTTTTCAATATGATTTGAAGAATTTTCAATTAAACGCTTGCTCGTTGTGTCACCCTTATCGGGATCAGATCGGGGGCGGTTTGTGGAGGCCATGATGCTCGCGACCAAATGCAAAATGGCCGTTCAGCGAGTAAATTGAAAATTTTCCAAAATTTTCACAGCCATTGTTGATGGTCGGGCACAGCTCGGCGCAGCCCCCACATAGTTTAATAGTTGTTTGGTCAGTGCATATGTAGATTTTCAGCTGACCTGACAATTTGCCCAGAATGGGGTATACCCAACCCCTAAGGCGGGTTGGGCGGCAGCAATTTATGGTGCTACGAAATTCCTGGTACTTAATTGTCTGCGTATAATGAATGGGTAAATGCGTTTTCCTGACCGAACTACATACAACACATATACCACTACTGTAAGCATATTTGTGGAGCAGTTGCAGCTACTGAACGCTAGGGGCGCACATGAGCAGCCATTAACTTACGATTATTATTAGTTTTTATTGCGCTTTTCATTGTTGATTTTCAATTTTTAATTGAATTTTAATGGAATTCATGGGCCGTGCGTTTCCACCTTTTTTCCGTGAATATTTTGATTTAATTGCGCGCTCGTTTGGAGTTAATCAAAGGCGCGTCTGATTATTTTCGCTAAATTAAATTTTAATCATAATTTTAATGGTTCCACGCGTTTATTGCCATTTTGCGGCCATCCTTATGCATATATGTATATATGCTTTCGTACATATTTATTTTATATATATATATATATAAATATATACATATGTATGTGTGTGTGTGTGTGTGTGTATTTTGCAACACATGCAACACTTTTGCGCGCCGTTTAATTAGTTTACACTGCGCTACAACCAATTTTTGGCTTTGCCTTTTTTTCTGCTTTTGTTTTTACGCGGCTCCCTCTGCCGCCCCCTGTTTTGCTCCATGCCGACAAACGTTTTATTTCGTTATCTTTTTGCCGCAGGCAGCTGCAAATGCCACGCAAATTAAACATGCTACCTTTTTTTATTTTGCTACCTCGTCCCTTTGGGCTGCCCCTTTTTTTCACCTTTGTCGGTTGACAAACTGCGCTCAGCTCTCGCATTGCTCTTACGTTTCGGGCTCTCTGGTTGGGCTGAAATGGTCGTTGGGCCATTTGGTTGTTGGCCATCCGGTTATTAAACACCCACTTATTAGCTGCTTTTATTTACATATTCATGCGGCACACTCCCAGCTTAATTGGCAGCCTTGCCACAGCCTGAATGCCTGCCTGCGCGCCTGCCTGCCGGAGCCAGCTCGGTTACCATTTTAGTTATGTGGCCAGCGTAAATTTGGTCTCCTTGCAACCTGCAAAGCAACAGCAAAAGTCTGCTAATCGTATCATAAATATGCAGCGTGGTTTTGCTCTGCTCTTTGATTCAAGTTTTCACACCCTCCGGCAATTCGGGCGTTTAACATATTTTATGACAGCGCAGGCCTCGAATAAAAAGTGTTGCATACACCGCGGCGCACGCATGAGGCACAGCCAAAGGCAAAGGATTGGGCTCAAGCAATTGGATATGGGCTGTGCACCGAGTAGCACACAGTATATGGTAGGCAGGCATAAATAATTTCACAGCAGCCTGTAAATTATATTCGAGAAAAGTTTGTTGAACTTGTTCTCATTTCATATTGGGTATATGGGCGTGTATGTGTGTGTGAATGTGAGTGTATCTCGCTTGCCTTTCACTGCGGCCGCTGCTCGAAAATTAATTGCTTAATTAGTTACGGGCAAACACTTTGAAATATGGCCGCGACGCTCGACTTTGCTTCAATTCAGTTTTCAGTTTTTATTTTATTTTATTTTTTGTTTTTGTATTTTTTTCTCAGCTGCGTTCTCGACTTTCAACTGGTCATAATTGCTCTATTAAATGGGCTTACTTTGGAAATGCCTTTTGTTTTTTATTGTGGATGCGACATGGGGCTGCAACCGTTTGTGCTAATGGCCAGTTAGCTGTCTAGGTTTAGCTTTAGGGGTTAGGCGGCGGTTGCATTGAGTTATACAACTTTCGGCTTTGCCATTAGGCATGCAATATTTTTATATACTAACACGCGAACGCTTGCAGATATACAGATACACAGCACAAATACAGCTACAAATACAACTACAAATACAGCTACAGATACAGATACAGATACTTATGGCCATTGCAACAAAAACATGTTTTATGTCGTCCTTAATGACCCCCGAGTCGAGTCGAGTCGAGTCGCCATCCTCGCCTCCGCCGCGTCGTCGCACTTAATCGCTTTGAATTGCAAAAGCAAATAATGTGCAAAAAAGCATAAGGATAAAGGATAAAAGGATAAACCATAGCGTCGCCAGCAGCGGCGGTTCCTTGCTGCCTTATGGCATCTTTGTCGGCTCGCCACGCCCGCCACACCCACATTCAATCGCCCGTTCCCCAACCAGACCCTTTGGCTAGCCCTCTGGCGGCCACTGCAGAATGACGCCATTATTTTGACAAATTTTTTGGCAATGCTCTTTGTTGCTGTTGCTGCTGTTTTTGTTGTTGTTGTTGTTGCTGTTGCTGTTGCTTGGCTAAAAGCTCGACTGCTGTCAGCTTTTGTTGGTTTTTAAATTGCATGCAATAATTCAATTTTATATTTCCGCATGAAAAAAAAACAGCGCAAATCTTTATCATTTTTATTGGTCCAAGATTTTTCTTGAACAACTTTTTGCCTAGCACATAGAGTTCTGTTTATATATAGATTTGGTTCTTTTTTTTTTGGCACAGATCAACATGACTGGCTTTCCAAGTAAAGTGCAATTTATCATAAATATGAAAGCAATCGAGGGTTCAGTAATGTTGTTAAGAAGCTTAGATATTAGTCAAATAAAGCAAGAACTCATTTGACATTTATATGTAGTCTCTATTCTCTATTTTCCTAAAGAGATTATGTATTGTCTATACATTATATTAAATATATATTATCTTATATCCACTGTCCCTAGATAATCTTTACTTTTAGAAAAAAATTACAATATTTTTATTAATAAATAAATAATATAATATATATGAAAAAATTCTTTAGCGCTCCGACCTTTTAAATAAAAATATTTTTAATATATTTTAACAGGATCAATTTTGTATTCATATATCTGAGACATCTATTCAATTCATAAATATTTGAACTCATTTTCAAGCTTATGATATTAAATGGTTGATGCAAATCCTTTTTTAGCATTATAATCAGCTCTTTAATTTCCACACCTAGCCGCTCATTTTCGTTTTTTTTTTCGGTCAGCATATGCTGCTGTGAAAATGTATGCAAATTACTTAATAAAATGTTGACAACAACAAAACTAAATACAATTTCAATAGACCAATATGAACATTTGCTTCCCTGGCCAGTTCGGTCAGCTCTCGCCAAGGGGCGTTTTTTTGGTTGGCCATTTATGGTGTTTTAGGGGCGGCAACCCCCAGTCCAGGCCAGTCCACCCCTTTGGTGAGTGCTGCAGCACCCGTGGTGTTGGTGGTTAAATCACTTGGCTGACACAGTTTTCCGAGCAGGCAGGCAATACGAAGCGAAATGATGAACCTGTCCTGAGGGGCTTGAGGGGGTTACAATTTGGCATTTTCGTTGGGTGACAGCACATAAATATCGCATTAACCTGACACGTGAGAAGTTTAAGACATAAATAAGAGCAGCAGCTACTCTTGTTGCAACCCTCGCTTTCGAGACGCTCACGTGCCACACGAGGCAGCAACTGCTCCTTCTCCAGCTCCAGTTTCGCCTCCTGCTCTGCGCTGCTTTCTGTTTGGCTTCTGTGCCGATTTCAGCCGAAAGATAAATAATAAAGCGCTTCCCAGACGCAGTCATATTTGCGGTTCTCCTCGCCCTCCGCCCATTTCCCCTGTGACCGCCTGACTTCTTCGCATTTTCGCAATAAAATCGTAATAAAACACATTGGTCACGTAATTTCGTTTGTCTGTGGGATTTTATTGCCATTTTTTCGTGCAATTTTAAATTGTTATAAATGTGACGGCGGCCCACAGAAGCCGTGTGTTTACGCTCAGCTCCATTCGCCTGCCCCCTGCCATGTCCAGCCTCCCAACTTCCCAGCCTTTGCGCACTTATGTATTTATGATGTGGAAAATATCTTGAAAACTGCAGTCAGGCAAAATCGATGATATTTGCTGTCGCAGGGGGGAGGGGGAGGGGGGGGGGCAACTGAAAAATGTCCTTTCTCATAAGAGACTTCTGCTCTAGCTCACACTTCTTGCCCACACTCAGATCGGCCAAATGAACAGCCGCATACGCACGCCCCCTTATTTGCCTACTGGAGCGAGCAAATGGCCAAACTTTCACTACCAACACCGCATGGACGACAATTAAGCAACAAAACTTTGATAAATTGCTTCCTTGCTGGCATTTTATGAGTTCTGTAGACCCCAACCTACAGCCTGAGGGCGGTTCGAGAGCTTCTTTACACTAATTAAGGGGCTCATGGTTTCCTGCAAATATTTGTTATCTACTTTGTGGCGCTGCCAGCAGCCGTTGGCAACCAGTAGACCAAAATCCAATAGCAAACAAGCAGCAACAGCAGGGCAGCAAGAGCAGTAAAAGAAGCAACAACAACAACAACAACAAGCAGGAGGCAGCCATGTGGCGCCACAGAACGATGTTTGCCTCATTGGGCAGGTTCTGTTATAAAGTGCAGATTGTTGAAATAGTTTTCATTTGTCGGCATTCATCGAAAGACTAAAGCATTTTAGGTTCATATTATTTTTGGGCAAATTAAGAGCATATTTTAAATACTTATTTCTAGAGACAAAAAAGTTTTTTTTGATGACTATTACTTTATTTCTTAACAATTGGCTCGTTCTCTTCGATGACTTTTAACAGTTAAGCATTTAATATTGGAGTTCTCTTTGAAAAATAAACCAGTCCTATTTGTGTACAGCTTTCCGAGCAGCCCTTCACTATTCGCCAAAAATAAAAAATACTTTAAACGTTTCAGAGCAATCCATCATTTATAATAAATAGTTAGCAGAGCTGGCCGTATTGTCTATATTGATTAAATGCACTTCAGGGAAAATAAATTGTTGGCTTGGCGTCGAAGAGGTGGAAGAAGAGGCGGAGTAGGGTGGACGAGGGGGTGGCCATTGTTATGGTTATGGATAAAGCGCAATCTTCAGCAAATTATAGCAATTTTTATGCTTATAGAAAAGCGCATTGCATTCAAGTCGCAATTTGCTCCACTCGCTAACCCTAAAGGGTAAAGACGCAATTACTTTTATTATTCAACCGGACAAACAGCGGACCGCAACGGACGGCGTCTTGGCCAAAGCTTCACCTTCACATTCACCCCAAAGGCAGCAGCAGCAGCAGCAGGAGCAGGAACATCGGCAGCTGTGTCGAGTGCAGGCGCAGGTCAATTCCTTTGAGCTCCGACTGATTGATGACTGTCTAGGCAATTTTATATACGACTATATATATATATATATGTATATATATGCATCGTGGCATTTTTCGTAAAGTATAGTTTGATATTATTATAATGCAAAATGTATTATTACAAGTAAATGGCAGCCAGGAATTTTTCAGCAACTTTTTCCGTGGGCGTTGCGGCTATATGCAGCAGGTATATATACCTGGCCTCTCCCCTTTACCTTTACCTCTGTCCCTGTCTCTGCTGCTGCGTCTTATACTCGCTCTTATACTTGGCCATAAATCGCAATGAGTCAACGACTGCAGCAAACTGTCCACAGTTCTTAACTCATTTTGGCTGAACGAGCGATGAACGCAGAACGCGCGACGTTTATTGGTTCCGTCTGGCCATTTATTTCACTCCTATGATCCGCTGGCGGAAGCCATTAAAGCCACCACCAACATGCGACGACGACGATGATGACTGTAGCACAGTAGGCACTCGGAACCGGCTGCGGCGGCTGCTGCTGCTGCTGCTGCTGCCGCTGTTGCTCTACCTGACTTGAGTCGAGTTTTTAAGATAAGCAAAACCGGTTTGCTGCGACTCGCTGCTGCCATGGCAACCATAAACATGGCAAAGAGCAACAACAATAACAACTTAAAGATGCAATGGCAGTAGGCAGTAGGCAATGGGCAGCAGGCAATACATCAGCTTGGCTCATCCAGTTGCAACAGTTGCAGAGGGAGCCGCTGCCCATTTGGCGACCCATTAGACAATCGCGCACATTTCATCAAGCCAACCACTTTGCACTGCACGTGGCTCACGTATACACGTATCAACCTCCGCTAGCACCACCGAAGAGTCCAGGTTAATCATATGCGCAAGTGCCAAAAGCCCGACTGATGAACGAGCCTCATTCGCATACGTATTCGCTGTTTGTTGTTGATGTTGTAGAACCTGTGTCTACCTTGGCCAGCTTCTTCGTGTGTGGCCAGCAGTTTCTATGCGATCGCCGTTGGCTCTTGCCGCAGACCGGGGTCCGGCCCATCACGGTGATCGCAGTGGCGGGCACAGTCATTAGTTTAATTGCGCTGTTTATGAAGCGTTTTCATTGACTGCTGCCCAACAAGTGTCTGCAGCTGGTTCTGCGTGCCTCCACTACCTGATTATCATTTAACAATTTTGTTGCTGTTGTTGCTTGATGTTTGATGTTTGCTGTTTGTTGTTTGTTGTTTGCATTTTGCATGCGAATCGCTCATTTAGCCATGATGTGTGTTGTTAGTTTTAAATTAAATTAAATTTAACGTCAGTTAATAGAAAACTTCATTTATGCCGCTCGATGCATGCAAGCTGTAACAATGTGCATACACAATTTATGTTAGACAGCAATAACTATATTTAACTGAGTGAGATAAAAAATAATACTCAAAAATGATAAGCCTCAATCTTAAATCATAATCTCGGCCAACAACTTTCCACAAATTGATCTCAGCAATCAATTACCAGATTTAAGAAAGAGATATGCTTATAATAGATAGTAAAATAATAATAAAAAATAATAGATAAGATAAAGACATTGATTGGTCAAGGTAGAATATACATATATAATATTTAAGCAGAATATGTATATATGTTTATATATATAAGACTTAACATTAATTTTTTTTATTTATATTTTGAAAACTGATAAAATTTTAATTAAATCTTCCAAGTGAAACTTTATTTAATTTGTTTCAGCTTAAAGACTTTATATTGCATTTGTTCTTCGCTCTACGTAATTGTCGTTCGGGCTTCGAACATATTATGCCGCACTTTTAGCGTGGCCTAATCTTAATGGAAATCAGCAGCAAATTGCTGGCGATGTTAACAATCAATTTTTATGCTCAACTTCATATAAATGCGGTTCTTATCGCAACTAAAACATAAAAATACAAGGGAAAAAAACTTTGTCACAATAACAACTACGAGCTGTGCGAAAATGTTGTTAGAATCCAAGGCGGGGGGCAAAAGCAACAAAACATTTAGAGGCAAATAATTTCGAAACGTACTTAAAATCAATTTACTTAATAACTGGGTAATTTGAGTGAGCGCTGAAGCCCGCTCATTTAAAGCGGCTACTTTTGAATGTGCCGACGCACTCGCACACAACACACATGCACACAAAAACACATACATATAGACACACTCTGTGGCTGTGGATGTGCGTGTGAGCTTATGAATAAACTAAACATGTTGCATGCCAAGAGTCGAGCCTCTTGCCACAACGTCTCGGCCAGCTCAATTCATTTTGGCATGCGAATAATAATTTCCAGCCAAAGCAGAACAATGGCCGCACTACCACCACAAGCAACAACAGCAACAACAACAACAACAACAACAATAACAGCGAAGCTTGTAATAACAACAACTAGTGAACGCGCTTAATAATAGTTGTTCCAACACATACGCGAGCACTAACCAAAGCAGGCCTAGCCGGCGGGTAATCGTTTTACTCACCCGGCGAACGTTCAACGGGCAATTTGAAAAGCGCGCAACAGCAACAGCAACAGCAACAATAACAACAACAACAATAATAATAACAACAACAACAGCTGCAACAGCAACAGCAACACCGCCAGCAACAGCAACTGGCCAAAACAAATCAACCTGCTGACCAGTCAGAGTTAGTTCCCAACTCTTGACTCTGGAACGTGTCCCTGGCCATGGGGCATGCAACCATACCCCCTCAGCCTTCTGCTGCAGCACTTCGCATGCAGTTGCAATCAAGCTGTGGTTGCCTTTCGTCCCGGCACACAAATCGCAGATCAAATTTGCAAAAGAACGGAAATTTTTAATAAATAAAAGCTGTTGCCTGCGTTTAATCAACTCGAGTCAGGGTTTAGCAACTGCTTGAGTCAAGGTTTATAAATTGAATTAAATACGCGCCTCAATTATTTGCAATTGCATTTGACCAATCCTAATGTCTCTTTGGCCAATGTGCGTCTTGTTTATGCGCTTAATCTGTAAATTTATTTGCATGCTCGTCTTGCGTGTGCTCAGCTTAGCACATACTCAGCCGCTATGAGTTGTCGACCCCTGCCTCTGCCCCTAGTGCAACTGCCACCCTGCAGCGTTGTCGGCATGTGCATCGCATCTTGGCCAGCCTGCTGTGCAGGATGCGAACGCCTCCAAAGCTCCCATTCGGCCATGTTGCAGCAGTTGAAGCGCAAAATATTTCAGTCCAGGCACAAGCAGTTGCTGAACAAGTCGAAGGCAATAGTCATCTAATCTTTCACTTATATATCTTGAGATATATTTTAGCTAAATAAACTAATGTGTTACATAATATAGAATCGAGTTACAAATCTAAAATGAAATAATAAATAATGAAACCAGCATCTGGTTCACGAAGACAACTCTCAAAACAGACAGAATAAAAGTTAATACATTTTGTTCTGCTTGTTCAACACAATTGATTATTTATTAAAGAAATTAAAAGAAATGTTATTATAATATTGTATAATAAATAAAAATTAAACTATATTCTATTATTGTTATTATAATTTTATTGTTAAAGCAAAGTTAAAAAATGCTAGCTACAAGACCCCTAGACTATATTCGATTAATATATTGTATATATATTCTTTTTAGCATTTCCACTTTTTTAAAATTACTTGAATTTCTTCTATAATATCAAAGCATATACATTTGAGTAAATAGTAATTATACTAGTCAATAGCCAATACTTTTGTGTATAAATTTAATGTCCAAACATACGTATTAGCATTGCATCTATATACGTTAGTCGAGCTCACTCACTAACTTAACTAATTGTCTAATGATGCTAGGAACTTTACCAGAACAACAAATTATATTGCCAACTTATTTGTCATTTCAGTTTACTAGCCGATCTCTCTCTCTCTCTCTCTCTCTCTCTCTCTCTCTCTCTCTGTGTTTGTGTGTGTGTGTGTGCATCTATCTGTTTTTGAATGGGCTGGTAGTTAGTTTTTGCTGTCCAAGCAGAGCAGTTTCTGGGCAGAGTTTGTTTTGTGGCTATTTTATTGTACACACACATATAAATGTATATATATGTATATATATATATATATATATATACATATATGTATTGTATAATACGCAAACACTAGCATAAATATCAAATATATATATATATATATTTATATAAGTATATATGTGTGTATATCTGTTTGTTGTTGTTGCTGCTGCTGGCTGGCTGCAAAATTTGTGTGCCGAGAGATAAAAGTGCCAGAGCAACTTGTCATAATAAATTTTGGAGCGAACGCTGCGTCGCCTTTTTGCCATTTTATTTATGCGCTTTTCATAAAACACAATAGCTTTTGTTTAATAACAGTGAAATTTATTTTACAACAACAATTATTTTTTCGCCTTAATGAAGCGCCCGCAGACAAATTTCATGCACTTCGATTTTTTTTTGTTTGCCTTGGCTACTATTTTTTTGTTGTTGTTGTTGTTGTTTTTTTTTTGCAATCATTTTGCAATTATAAATTTCCATAAATTTATTTTTAATTTTAATAATCTGTTAACAATGCAATTGTGTGTTGCCCGGTCGACTGATCAAATCGATTGCGAAAACTACGGAATACTCAGTCCAATAATGTTTATCAGTTCCAACACACTCACTCACTCACACAGGCACATGCACACACACTCGCATACACTGCTGCAAATAAAGTGCAACAGTGTTTAGAGCTTGCATTGCCAGTCGGGCTGTTGGGGAGGGCGGGCATGAAAACAATGTGCAGCATTCAAATGATTAAAACAGCTCCAAAATGCTGCAGCCACAGACCAAGCTCAACTCATACACACACGCACACAGACACAGGCATATACACACAGGCGCGCACACAATAACAACAACAACAACAACAACAACAACAACAACAACAACTGACCAACAACTGTGTGCGCCACGTTAATCTTTGAAAATCCGAGTGCTGTATGCGGTATTATGCGAAAATTTATCTGATTTAACACCTAATATACAATAACTTAATATGCAGTGTGTTCCAAACGCTTGCACGAGCCTGCAGTCATTCAGCAGCCCAAGCACAGCCCCACCAAGCCCGCTGTTCTACCAATGCGGCCCCAACAGCATTTGGTCAGAACTGCGCTAGGCCAGGCCAACAGGCAAGCAGCGCACAGTGGTACACATATAGCCAAGTGTCGGCAGCATATATCGGTTTTATATATACATAATGTTGGTTAAGTTAAATAAACTTAAATTGTACAATACGTACGTAGTTGAAAGATTGCATTGCCACTTTTTAAATGAATTGTTGTGTTACTTATTTGTTTCTTAAGATATATAGTATTTTATGATTTCAAATATATAAAGATATATGTATCTATATATTTATTAATTCAATCGATCATTTCTATTCAGTTAAAATTGCTAAGCAAATATGTTAAAGATGTGTAATTTTCATATCAAACATTTTTGTTTGCGCAAACACCACGCTTATCCCACTGTGATGTGGCTGTGTGTTTTTGGGGCTAGCAGCAGCAGCAGCAGCAGCAGCAGCAGCAGCAGCAGCAACAGCAACAGCAACAACAACATTAGCAATATCAAACTGCAATGTTCAGCGTTCCAAAAAAGCTTCAACAACTGCGACTGGCCGTTCACTTCCTCCCCTCCCTCTCTCACTCTCTTTCTCTCTCTCTCTTGCTCTTTTAAGTTCTCTCCGTCTCGCACACACGTTTAGGCACGTTTACAATGTCCATAGCCATGTGAGTCGCTCCTCGACTGCGTTCGAATGCTGCGCTGCTGGTATGCGGCGTTTGGAAAATGTGAATATGAACTGCATAAATCTTCCAGAGGCAACGGCGGCAGTCTTTGCCTGTGCGTCGTGCGCCTCGTCCCGCCGCTGGCTTTACGGCTTTTCGGCTTCGGCCTCGCAGAAATACCAAAAAAAAAAAAATAAAGGAATAGCAGGCGGCCTGCCTGGCGCTGGTGCGAGCCAGTCCTAGGCCGGCCGCTGCAGATATATGGCCATAGGTACTCGTAGTTGGAGCGCAAATGCGAATAGAATGTGGCGGCATCAAAGTTCAGCTCACTTACTCACCCGGCGTTGATGGCCATGCCCAGGGAGCTGTGGGGGGGAGGCAGATGGGGCACTGCATTTTACGCCCGCCGCTTAGTTCACTGCAGCATCATGCGTCTGTGGGGGCCATGCTATGGTCTGTTCTCTCATGGCTTTTCTTTTTTCCTTCTTTTTTCATTTTGAGCCTAACACTTATAACTCTGATATTATTATGCATTCATATCGCCATTTTAATCACACACATGTAACTGAGCATGTGTCCAGCGATGTGGGGATTATGGGAATTGCAATCGACTGTAAAAGCAACGAACGGTGAACTCAACAGAGGAGAGTGGGTGGATAGCCATGTTGGTGCAACAGTTGTTGCAGCGGATCATCTAAAAATGATAATATTCATTTAGTAGCGCTTTATGCGTTGGGTCCTGAAACCCACAATGTTTATATGATTGATGTTTATATAATTGAATATAGTTGAGCAGTCAATACTCGTGAAACCTTTTTAAATATACATCATTTCTCAAGTAGTTATAAATGAAATACATTATAATAGAAGCCTTAGCTTATTAGCTTTTAATTGAATCAGTGAAAATGTTCCAAAGGTCTGCTGCACAGCAGATGGGACGCTCGTCTGTTCAGCACAACAGCGAACTCCAGCAAAATGTCGCAAAATCTATATAATTTGTAGCGCAACAAATTCCAACTGTGTGCCGCTATATATATATATATATATATATATATATATATATATATATATATATATATATATATATATATATATATATATATATATATATATATATATATATATATATATATATATATATATATATATATATATATATATATATATATATATATATTGAAGGCAACACTTTGAGGCCCCCCAATGATTTATTACCCAATTTTACTGCCATGTTTTCTTAATTTCGCATTCGACATTTCCCCTGTACGGGCGCCTCCTTTGCCGTGGCAGCCATGCGTACCAAGATACAACTAGTACACACACAAGCACAAGCACAAGCACACACACACACACACAGAGATACATACACTGAAGCCCCCGACCCACCCCTAGGCAAAGGGCGGGCATGTACCGTTAGCTGGCGGGTAGTAGCTCAAAGAAATAAAATAAAACACGCACCAAAGCACATTCATCCCTCGAGAAATATCGCTTATTTGGTCGGTAATAATTCTTGTGCTCTGCCAGGCCAAAAAACCCACCCACCTTCCTCTGCCTCTCTCGCTCTCTCTTTCTCTCTCTACCTCTCTCTTGCATGTCTTGACAGTACAACGAGCAGGCGGGGGCGGGCGCTAAAACAAAAGCAACAACAATGACGGCAGAATAGAATGCCAGCAGCATCTTCTGCCTCTCTGCTTTTCGTTCCTCTGCACAGCATCCAGCTGCCACGTGCGTGAGCTGCCGGCAAAGGCGTGGAGTCGTAGCTGGAGCTGGAGCCGGAATGATAGCTGGAGCCGGAGCCCGAGCCGGAGCTCATGAATGCCGCAAGGAGAAAGTTTTGTACTTGGCCGAAACGCAACTCAAGGTCCAAAAAAACCAAGACGTTGGCCAAAGGTGAAACTGACTGAGAATAGGAGCGGCCCAGGCTCGCATTTTTCGCTCGTAGACACTTTTTACGAAATATTTCATCGAAATGTGTCCCTGGTGTAACATTTAATATTAAAGGTGGGCGTCCACCAAAGGGGCGGTGGGTGGTGGGCGGTGGGTGGTGTGTGTTGGGCAATGGCCGGGTGGGACGGCCACTTATAAATTAGCTTTACTTTTAAGACATTTTGTTGCGAATAAAGCAGCGCCCGGAGAAAGTTCACAAAATGAACCACGAGCTGCGCGACAAAGAAAACAAAATGAAAGAAAAGAATAGAGGTCTAAGGGAATGGGATAGAAAAAAAAGAGAAGAAAATAAAAGAAAAGGCAGCTCAATGAAGCGGTGCCGTACCGTACCGCTAAAAACTTAAACCAATAAATCACAAGTTAATTACAGCCGCGTATTAACTCAGTTCACTGCATTGAGAGGGCTCGCTCTCGTGCCCCTCACATTCCCTTCACACTCTGCCTGGCAACATGGCCCGACACACCGACCACCGACCACCGCCCACCGCCCCCTGCCCGCAAGCAAACAAGCTACAAATTTCATAATTATATTTTATGCGATTTATTATTTGTGGCTCGCTGTCATGTCTGTTTGTTCAGAGATAATGCCCAGGCTGCGTCTTCTCAGCCACTTATCTTGTACAGAGCTCTCCCCTCAAATGGCCTCTTCGCTCCTGCTGCCCTATCCACTTGCAGTTTACCCCATTGTCGTCATGTGTTGGGCCAATTTAATTACCGAACTTTCTTTGGGCGACAAATGCGGGCATTTTTAATATGGCGCACAGCCAGGGCAGCGGGGAAAACGGACCCAGCTCGATTTATGCCTGGCAAATTTAATTGCGCGCCTCGATAAGAAGAAATCATATTAATTATGATTATTAATTTTATTGGTTTCATCTGCTGATTCTGTAAATGTTGTTGTAGCTGCCGACAGCAGAAGATGCCCCAATTTAATAATGGCAGCAGCATAAGGTTTAAATGGTTCCAGAAGCGTTACTTGAATTCTTATCATTAAGGAACAATAAATTCAAATAATAAGTGCAACGTTTGACAGAACGATACAGCTAGACTGATAGTTGACTTGAATAAGAGTGATTATAGCAAATAAATGTACAAACAATGCCACGAAAGTAGCTAATGCTGCATTGCATACATGCATAAATATATGCATACATGCATACAGACATGCATGCATACATACACGAATGCAAACGTGAATACATCAATGTATACAAATATGTACATGTTCATGCATGCATACATGCATAAATACATACATGCATACATGCATGCATGCATGCATACATGCATGAATACATACATGCATACATATATAAATGCATACATGCATACATGCATAAATACATACATGCATACGTACATACATGCATGCATACGTACATACTTGCATACATGCAAGCATACATGCATACCTACACGAATGCAAACGTAAATACATCAATGTATACAAATATATCCATGTGCATGCATGCATACATGCATGAATACATACATGCATACGTACATTCATGCATGCATACATACAATCAAACATATAATCGAATCATGGAAGAGTTTTGTATACTGAAGAATGCGCATACTAGTTTGCTCCATGATACACAAGTCTTTCTCGTTCAATATCTTGCCCAGCAGGGGGTAGTTTTACAAAAGTATGTATTCGCATCTATATTACGCTTATACGGCTATCTGTTAGGATTTTGTTAAAAGAACAATTACGAGCATATTCCTCCTGAGGCTTTTGCTACTTATTAAAAATTGTCATTATTATGTTGATCCACATAATCTCTTGATACACTCAAAATTTAGGGCCGCTGAAGTTTTATATTTTTTAACGAGCGTTCATATACTGGAAGGCATTCGCAGCTGCTCAGACGCGAGCCCTTAGTAATTTGCACTTTATAAATGGCATGCGAAGAATAGGAAAGTTTTCATTGCCCTCTGAAGATTGCGTGTGGCATTTCTTGCATGTTAGTGTAAACAATTTCTTGTTCTTTTTAATTTTGTTATTGTTGTTGTTGTTGCTGCTGTTGTTATTTTTCCTGAAGTTTTTGTGTTTGTTTGTGTGTGTTTTTTTTTTTTTTGCCAAGTAATTTACATATTTCCAAGCATGGCCGGGCCATTCGTCTAAGCGCCCCCGCCATTTATTCATTAATTCCAAGTCGTCCGACATAAATTAGTTAACTTGGACTCGAAATCGGACTCAGTCGCTGGCTCTGTCTCATTCCCATTCTACTTCTCAGTCCCGTTCTTTTTCTCTTACTCGGTCTCGGCTGGGAAGAATTTTAATGTGGCGGCGCACAAGGGGCTGCCCGTTCAGTACTCCCTCAAGGGAAAGGCGGGAGCATCCAAGGCGAAGTCGGACAGCTTTGGGTGCCCAACGGTACAAGCTCGGAAACTCGACGGCGAGAAGGCAGGAGAGCCAGATACAACTAACATAAGCTGCGGTTTCTTTTTGCCAGCAAGTGAAGTGCATGTTGAAAAAGCAACAGCAAAGGCAACAACACTCGAAACCTTGGGCAGGGCAAGCGGAGCTGCCAACTCAAGTAGAAAAATACTCGTACAATGCAATAATACAAAACAAAAACAAAAGCAAAAAAATAAAAACCAGCCTGCAAAAAAAAAAAACATTGTAAAATGAAACGACGGGCGTGAGCATGAAAAGCGAGCGAGTGCCGCTTCGTTGGTTGGTTGTTCGTTGTTTGGTTGTTTGGCTGTTTGCTTGGGTTGGTTGTGCCACCTTTTTCGTTGTTGCAAAGTTTTCCTCGACTTTTTGTTTTGTTCGCAACAATCTTGAAAATTTTTTGGCGCTGTCTTTTTGTGCAGCATTCAGAGAGAGAGAGAGAGAGAGAGAATGTGGGCCGCAGGCGGAAACACCCAATACAAGTCACATCTGGATTTATGTCATGCCTTTAATTGGCTGCTGTACCGATGCCGATGCCGATGCCGACTCCAACTCCAACTTCAACTCCGACACCCACTTTCAAGCCCCACAGCCACAGCCACAGACCAAGCCCAGGCCAACAACAACAGTTTCCATTAGCTGCGAAATCGAGTTTTGGGGGCGGACAAAAGACTAAAAAACACAAGTGCCCAAGCAGGATGCCGGCCCGGCCATGTGCCGGGCATCTGCCCGCCTTTGCCAGCAATTAAAAGCAAATTTTTCTGGTCGCCATCTTCGGGATTTTCAGTCGCAATTAAAAACGAATTTCGCGCAGCTTCATTAGGCGACGCGACCAAATGCGACTTTAAATATTCATATGCCCAGCGCGGGATTACGTATAGAATCAATGACCGGATCTACGGCTCCACCCGAGAATGATATACTAGCGGGCACATAACTAACAGAGTCTCGCAGTGCCAGCTGTCGCCGGCTGTTATGCGATTTCAAATTAAATTCAATAAATTTTTTGCATATGCAGAAACTCAGTAAAATATCAACACTTGCAAGGGTTCAAATGTGCGCAGGAGGTTGGAGGATTGCTTGGGGGCTACGGGTAGCTCCACTTGAGAGTTAACACTGAAGCCGTCGCCCAGTCTGTGGCCCCTTGGAATTTATGTGCTCCAACGACAACATATGGTCACGTAAATTCATGCGACAATATACGATATGATGTCACACACACACACGCACACGCACACCGCCAGAGAGACATATTTTTTATGCAAAATGTTGTAGGGATTTTTTAATATGTGAAAAAAGTCTTAAAACTCTTGAACTCCGTGCACCATCAACAGTCGCAGCTCTCGAGCCGCCCCGGACTCCATCTCTGCCTCTGATTTACGAGCGACAGCCGCCATTCGCTTTGCCTAATAAGCGTGTCAGGCATTGAACAATAATTTTGGGAACTTTAATGGTTGGGCCGAAATGGATTAAGGAGTGCATAGCGAAGAAAGAAAAGAGAGCTCTCTAAGACATATAAGACAATATAAGTATATTGAAAAATAAATAAAAAATATACTAAAAACTATAGGAAGACAAATGCAGACTGAAAGAAAACGCAAGAAATATATATTATAATAAAGATATACTTCAATGTCAGGAAATTTTTGATATTAGATGTATATTCAATTATATTTAATGAATAAAATAAGTGAAAATATTTTCTCTTCTTTCTTAGATAATGATAAATATAAAGCAAAAGCTGTAGAACTTAAAAGTTTTGCAAAAATGTTATAAAACTTGAAGAATCACAACATTTTTTATTATATGCCAGATAAAAAGTGATTTTAATAATGTAAAACTCAGAAATAAGTTAAAAATGGTAAAAGACGTTTAAATTGAACCACAACAGTTTGTGTTGAATGTTTACTAATTAAACAAAAGTTGCTGTTATAGTCTTTAAGATCTTGCCGATCAATATACATTATGTTTAGCCAATAGCGGGTAGCAAAGTTTGCCAGCTTTTGTTTTTTGCAGTTGCCAGACTCTTGGCCTCTCCCGGCTGACCCCTTTCCGGGGCAGCTATCGGCTGTAACTTATGGCTGCCCCAGCAGCGTTTGGCAGAGTGTGAAATTGGCAAGCAGCAAAATAAAGAAACTTTGCCTTGTGGCCAGCTAGACAAGCAGAGAGATAGAGACAGAGGGTGGGCAGGGTGTGGGGCAGTTCATAATTTCGAGCAAGATTTTATAAAATATTAGTTAAACAAAACATAAACCAAAGCGTTGCAGACGTTTCTGCATACGAACGTGAGCTAAATCACCTAAAAGCATGCAACATAATTCAGCAGGCAACACAGCCAGCTTCTTGCCTCGCACACACACTCACACACATGTGAGTGTCTATGGAGCAGAGACGAAGACAAAGACACAGACTGGCGACAAAGTCAGCCCAAGAAGCGACGAAGCTTAACGTTTCCGTTTCCTGCATGCTCAAGCAGCATACGAACACCCACTCGAGCACACCACGCCCCGCCGCCCACTTTTAATGGCACTATGAAAAAGTAGGTGGAGGTGGCATGGGTATTGCCTTTTTGGAGTACGTTTTGTTTTGCATGTGCATGAGCTAAGTGAATCTCGAGACTGGAATAGGGACTGCTGCTAGCTCCTGCTCTGGCTCTGGCTCTGGCTCTGGTTCTGACTCTGACTCTGGCTCTGGGAGTGGGCAAGACAACAAGGTTGACATTAGCGCGCTCAGCGCACAACGAAACCCAATTAGAAACGAGATATACGACACCAAAGTGAGGCGATGAAACAACATGAAAATGGAGCCAACCTCAGCGCCCTTCCCTCCAAGTGTGCTGAAGGATGCGACCAGGACGCTGCCTGGCCCGTGCGCGCAAAGGCCAACAATGAAGCGTGTAATTACAAGCGTAAACGGCGGCCCAAGACGCAGCGGTGGGTGGTGCGAGATAGCTGGTGAATGGGTGGTTGCCTTGCCCCGTGAAAAATCTCACATACTCGCGCGCGCGCGAAAAAGACGACAGCCATTTTTTGAAAAGGGTTGCGACTGAGTTATGAGCCGGGTGGTGCTCGAAGGTGGTGCACACGAATGAACGCGTCGCAGCGCATAATTACTTTACAAGTTCATTATAAACCATCATAAATCTATAAAAGAAAGTGTAGCGGGGGTCCCACAATGGAGCTCGAATACAATTCTGAACTTTAGCACTTGCTGCTGGCCCATTGTCGGCCTGCTAAATTGCTACCGCTGCTGCGGGTGCGACGCCAGAGAAAAAACAATAGCAAGTAATTCACTTGCGCAAATGTTATTGATTACGAAACACACGAAACACGATGACAAAAGTGCGCAGCTAGCAACAACTGCGGCACTGAGGCCAAAAATGCAGAGCAATAGCAACTGCACTGTGGACTACAGTGGGCCAGTTTCAAGTTTTTGTGAGTTCGCAATGTGCAACAACATATTATATATATATATATATATATATATTATACATGCAAAAAAAACATCATTTCATATTGGTCTTCAGGTTGAAAAATATTTATTTCTAAAGTTACAAATTTATAACAGATTTTATACGTCTCTGTTCCATTGTGCCATTGCCTCCCTGTAGCTGTTTTTGTTGATTTTGCGCAAAAGCAATTTGAGCATAAATCTTCCAAACGACAAACTCGCCTGCACTCACACGCACACACACATGCCCAATCGCAGAGGAGTCAATGTGCAAGGCAAGTTGTGAAAATGGACGAGACAGGAATGGCTACAAGCAGAGGATTGCGAATAGGAATCGGTTGCAGCAATAGGAATATGAACGCCGGAGCCAGCGAAATTAACTGCTAGTTTCACACGTTCTAGCAGCCAGCAAAAGGAAGGGCAAAAGGCACCAGGCTAGCCTCGAGTTGAAACAGTCGCGCAAAAAAGAGGAAAGACCTAAAAGAAATGTTGCACTAAACTTTCACTTTTGCACAGGGCAACAGCAGAAACAATGAAAATAAAAGCAGAAAAAAAACTAAGAAGAAATGTTTGGCTTTTGCCAGGGAGCAGCTGCTCTGAACCCGAACCTCTATACTCTCTCTCTCTCTCTCTCTTTCTGTTCCTCTCTTTCTCTCGCTGTGGCTCTCCCACACATTTCGACCATAAGTTTGTCGTTTAGTTTTTGGGTGGCAAATAAAAATAAAACTTCAAGTGCCAATTATGTGTGAAATTCCGACACTTTTAGCTTGTTTAGTTTTATGCGCTCTTAATGAAGTTGCAGTTGCCGCACATATACACACACACACACACACCACACACACACTCATCTGTGTAATGTGAGCTAAGGTGTGCAAGGCAATTCAGTGCGAACTTTAAGCTAATTATATAGCTCATATGAAATTTGTAGCTAGTTAAGAATCTCCTTCTGGCCCAAGTGAGGCATCTGATAAGCCGGCGAGGCGTTGTCTCTGCAAATGGCCGCCACAGCTGGCAGCACCATTGAAAAAGCAATTAAAAACGCATTCGATGCGATTCTCTGAAACGATAAACAAGGCAAACGGCTAACAAAAAAAAAGAAGAAACTACGACTTCCAAACGGCAGCCTGTTAAGCGAGTGGGCGTGTCAAATCAGTGGGGCGCACTCGAATGCAATTAAAAGATACAGATACGGAATGTATCTCAAAGATTGCCTTGCGTGCACGCTCAACCCCCCCTTGCTCCCGCTCCATAAATAATCGCATCTGCCGCTTATCAGCTCGAGCCGCCATTTTGTTGCACAGTGTAATTTATGCTTGACACTTGCGTTGATTTTTATTGGGCAACAACATTTGAAGAGCCTGCGGAAATGTTGCACATTTCCGTTTCTAGCAGCTTCCATAACTCTCCCAGATAGTCATCAAGAGCTGTCGATTACGTCAGAGCTGAACGTTGTTTCTGTTGCTGTATTTGTGCGTTTTTAGTTTTTGTCTAATGAACTCTGAAATTGAAAATATATCGCTGCCAAAACTGGACACTGGCCACATCAACATCATCATCGTCTTCGCCAGCTTCCCTTCTTGGCTCCATACCCTTGCAGCTGCTGCTGCCACCGCTGCTGCCGATGCTGCCCCACGATATGAAACAGCTTGACATCGTGCCACTTATTTATTTATTTATAATGTCCGACAACGAGTTCGGTCTTTGGATTTGGCGCTTGATCTGCCTGCTGCCGAATAACTTCATTTTATAGTCGCGTATAGTCGCTTCTCTCAAAATGCTTTTGCTTGTGCTTCTTCGCATTTGAGTCGCTTGTAGTATTTGTAGATATATCTCGGCGCGTCCCGCCAGCTGTCGTTTGTCCATGGAATCGAGCCAAAATAGAGTCGTTGATTATTTAAATGAAGGCACGACAGCAGAAGGCGTTCCACGCACTCACACATGCCCATCTATCTCTATCTATTGCTATATAAGTATGTATCTCTTGTTTCAGTATCTACTATATCTATGGAAATATGGAAATGGCGTGTTGCGTGTTCAAACTGTGTTTTGTTTTTTTTTTTTTTTTTTTGGTTTTTTCGTTCTGTTACTGATTCTGTTTCTGTTTCTGTTTCATTTCTATTTTGTATTTCTATTTCTTGTATTTTGTTGGGGCGTTTCACGGCTCTCATTAATTGAGCTATTAAGATAAACCCGCAGCGCTTTTTGTTCAGCTTCGACGCTTCGAAGCGTTTCAGCAGCCTCGGCCACTGGGTCAGTCGTCATATGGAGCGTCAGTCAACCAATGATGGAATTATTATACAACCCAACACAATCCACTACAGCACTACAAAGAAGACATATTCAAGCAGCGACAATAAATTTGTGATGTATTCATTGTCTATTCAAATGTTTTTTTAATTGCCGTAACATGGCGGCCAATTCATTCCGGGTTCGCAACCACCTTGAGAGTGAAACCAACAACTGAATGGAAAAATGTATAATATACGACCTCACGTATTCAGTCATGCATGAATTTGATTAAGCCCGTATAATAGATGAACTCTAGACAATATGCTCTTAGTTATGGATTGATTAAAGACGTGCTGAATAATCTATGAATTGATTCATGATCTTTTGTATTTTTAATATTTAATATAGATAATTATATAGTTTTAGTGATATTTGTAATAGTTTAATTTATTTAGACTAGACTAGACTTATTTTAGTAGCCTAAGTAACCACATATAGTATACGTTAAAGGTTGGATATACTTACCTTACTTACTCTCTTACTGTCTCGTTCTTTCATTTCTTTTGGCTGCTTCGCTGCAACGTGTATAATGGACTTCATTAAATTGCAGTACCGTAAAAGCTTCAATGCATAACTCAAAACTAAACGCAGGGCTGCAGTTCTTTGCCTTTAACGCTCTGTCTCTGCCCGCCTCTGATCCAGTGATCTTTGTTGATCGCTGCTCACTGATCACTCGTTGGCCTGGTCGTGCACAGGAGGCTACCTGTTGCAACGGCAGCTCGGGCAATGAATTATTTTAATGACGAGCAAAATGTCCGTCTGGCCAACTGCTTGTCCGCGTGTCCTGCGCATGCGTGAGCAGCAGTTGCCGCCATCCCATGAAAACCAGTTTCAACCGCAGTCAACCCCTTCCCCCATCAGGCGGCCATTGAACGTTGTGCTTGCACCTTAAAATTGCCAAAAACAAAAAAAAAAAACAAAAAAGAAGAAAAAGAAGAAAGAATGCGTGAGCTGCAGTTGCCCCAAAAAGAAGCTGAGCCCTAAGCCCGTTCGTTAAGCTGATTTTATCGATGCGGCAATTTCTCCAGCGAAATGAAGCACGAGCAGCTCCATAGCGCAGCATGCCCCATCGACAAAGTGAATTTTCGGGGCCACAATTATGCCCAGTTTCAGATAATTTGGAAGGCACTTTAAAGCGCTCATATACGTACGCTTAATCATCTTTGGCACATCATTTCGGGCTCATGAGAATGGGCACAGGCAAGCAAGTAAGCCTGAACTGGGAAAAAGAAAGAAGAAGGAACTGGGCTTTTGGTTTGATGCTCGGGGTTTGCTGGCTCTCAAGTGCAGTTTTGCAGCTCTGGTATAAATCGCCAAACTCAAACAAAGTCAATTACCAAAGTGTCAGCAGAGCTCCCCCTAGATATGCAGATAGCTGTGTGCGTGCGTGTGTGTGTGTGTGTGTGTGTGTGTGTGTGTGCAATTAAAAGCTGATTGCCTGCTACTGTTGCAAGGATATGAGTTGGAGAAAAATTGAAATTCCGATTGTTTGGCTGCATATCCGCAAGATGCAGCTGAAAGGTGTGTGTGCCTATGCGCGTGTGTGTGTGTGTGTGTGTATGTCTGTGCAGCTGTGCACACCCGAATCGTGTAGCTCAAAATTTGAAAACCACACACATATACACGCACACACGCATATATGTATATGTGTATGTGTATAGCCGTATACAGCCGGCATCGTGTATCTCGAAGATTGCGTTCGTGTTCGCAATTGCAACTCAATTGCGCATTTGCCACCGCAAACATCAATATTCTGTAGGGAGACATCGGCATAGGCATAGACCATAATCACGTCTGAGGAAACAGCGGCTACCACCCCCATCCACTCAGTCACTCACCCACTCTATAAGCACTGGGAATCGCACTCCCTGCGGCCAATTTAATTGACAGATTTAGTGCGACTCGATTGGCAGTGCGGAAAATTAGTTTTCCGTCTCGCAATCAGCTTTTGGCTTGATTTTCTGCGGCTTTTGTGCGTCTCACTTTAATTGTTTTATCGACACTCGAGTAGTATATATATATATATATATATGTATATGTATATGTATATATTTATACACATATGTATACCTTATAAGGTGAAAACACGCCCACGAGCGACACGCACGAAAATAGATTTAATTAAATTGCGTGCGTTGTAGTAATCGGAATACGCAATGGGAAGAGAGACCATCACACACTCAATTAATCGATTTTGTATTGATTTTATATGTGTATGTGTGTGCGAACCTTATGGCAACAAAGGGTTTCTGTCAAACAATTTCCGGTTGAGCAACTTTCGCACAGATTCTGCGCCTGGCCTTGAGCTCAGCTTGCGAGGAAACAGGACAGGAATCAGCCCGAACCCATTCAAGCGAAACAAACAGCTGTGGAATTAAAGAACAGGCTACTAAAATTCCCTACTAATTTATTTGCTAAAAATAGTAAATACTTAATAATGAAATTGAAGTTGAATACCTATACATACAGGAATCTCTTGTTGGCCAGCGTTTTAATATTATTTCAGAATTCTGTTAAGATTTGAATTCATATGTAGAGAGTATTTTTGATCTCTATCGAGTAAAACTTAAAGACTCCTGCTCTGCGCACCCCTTTTCCAGCTAAGCGCTTGTAATTCCAGCGAATTACACACAAAATTGTTGGCTGATTATCAAAGTACTCTCAGACCTTGGTCGAGACGTGTTCCGCGATGGATTCTTCTCAGTTTTTGGGCCAGTGGCGGGCGCGTGCGTGACAATTTTATGTGCCGGCAAAGGCAACAGCGACGACAAAACAAAACATAAATTAGAGCAAGGGGCGGAGCAGAGCAGAGCGGAGGCTTGTAGGTAGCATTTAGGGGAGCCATTGGCATTGGGAGCTGGGAAATCGAATTAGATATAAGTAGTTGCCCGACAGCCTGTGTATAACTGTATATGGCACACACATGCGCACTGCTGGTGCGTGTATCTGTGTCTGTTTCACCACATGTATCTGTCTGTATCTGTAGTCGTGTATCTGTGTATATAAATAGTTATAATAGAAGCATAGATCACACGATGCGCCGCGTGCAACATGGAGTCACCGTCACCTGGAGATTTATTGGCAACGTCACGGCCAGGGGTGCGAGGCGAACAGCGAAAGACACAAAGAGAGAGAGAGAGAGAGAGATAGAAAGAAAGAGGCACACTGTATGTGGCAGTTGGCCAAAGACGTGGGCTCTACTTTTTTTGTATCTTCCTTTCTTGCTTTTTGGGCGCTCGGGCTTGGTTCAAAGTTCGCTGCAAAGGCAAACACGTAAACTGTCAAAACTTTAAATCCCGCAGGAATTTAAGTTAAAAAATACAACACGTACTGGGCGCCCGGGCACAGCTGCTACCCAGCAAGTAGCTATGCTTCCGCGCCCCGCCCTCAAATGAAAACCAAAATCAGCCATCAGCCGCGTAGACAGAACCTTGAAATTGTATCTCAGAGTCAGATAGATATACGAGTGTGCTCCTAAGATTCTAGAAGACAACGATGCTTCCCAACTTTCCATTTACCCTCCGCTCTAATGCTTACACTCGTCTAAATAATCTAAAAAAATTTCGCGCCTTGCCATAGAAAGTTTTATTGTCTAGTTGAAGTCCTGCCACCCGTGTCCCCGTGCCTAATCCACATGCCAGCATTTAAATTATGTACTTAGAAATACACAAAAATTCTCCGAAAGTCTACAAAAGAAAATGGCGCGACGCAGCAGGAGATGTGGCAGCAACAGCAGCAGAAGCAAAGGAAGAAGAAGAGCGCGGCAGCAAAATGAATTTCGCACTTTTTCGCATAATAAATTTAAAACTTGGCCAGCACTGAAGAAAAAAAGTGAGCCCCGAAAAAATAAGCCAAAGCTGGAAAAAAATAGCAGCAAACTTTGGTGAAAAGTTTATTTTTGCATATATATATGTATATATATTTATATGTATAAATATATATACATATATATATCTGCATAGTCGGGGTATCAGTAGGGGTCAGGGGTGAAGGTGGCACTGTGGCAGGCGCGTGACAAATTCCATTTAAAATTGTTGAGCTCAACGCACGTACTGGCAGGAAGCGACTCGGGAGCCGCCTTCTTGCCCGTTGCCTCCTAAATAAAATGAAACTTTTGCTAACCTCAGCGTGATGTATTCCACTGGCACAGGACATGCGCCAGGACTCCAGGCAGCCAGCCAGCCAGCCAGCGAGTGAGCCGGTGCGTGCGAGTGAGCCAGCGAATACTAGAGCGAAAGAGATGGGGCTAGAGAGGGCCGAAGGGGCTGGCCAAGTGAAGCGCTGAGACTTAAGTTAATCAGCAAACAGGTTTAGTGCTAAATAAATTTATTTATGCGCTTACGGGTTGCCATTTCATTTGTATTTTTTTGCATTTGAAGAGAACGCGTGGGGAGCTAAGGAACTTGAGAGGGCTAGCGTATAAATTGGAATTTCAAATATGCTGCCTGAAGACGGCAAGGAAAGTAAAACAGAAAAGCTAATTTTGATATGAGCAATAAAAAATAAATAAGATTCTTTAAGTCTCAATAAAACAGAAATAATATAAGAAATGATAATATTTAACAGAAGTATCTGTTCATCTATTTATTTGACTAAAGATCGAAGCTAATTGTTTCTAAATAGATCAATAATAATGCAACATAGATGGTTGAATATGTTGTGAAATTGATTGAATTATGCTTGACTTACTTTGAAACTCAAGTTGCGTGATAATAAAAAAGACATTTCACAATGTTCTCTATACGTAAGTATTATTATGCCATCAATCTGACGACTTATCTCGTTTTTCCATATCTGATAAGCCACAAAAGGCACAAATTTCCATACAATTTATGTAAATGTTTATATTTTGTAGTCGATTTGCGCTGTTTCCAATTAAATAAATGTTTTCACAAAAAAATAAAAATAAAAAATAAAATAAAAATATATGCATGTGTGTGTGTATGTTTATTTTGTCTGCGCAGATAAGTAGATAATTTCTTTGTTGCATGCTGGAAATTTTATTTTCATATCGTTTTTATTGTCTATAAAATTTTCTCGCCATTTATTTAACGTGTGTCTGGGCAAATGCACACACACACACACACACACGCACACACGCACACATACGTGCACACAAATGAAGACAGCTCAGATACATACAGGCTCGCATGCTGGAATACTCGTACATGGGCCAATGTGAAAGATAAATGCGTTTTCACTTTATGACTTTCGTGTCGGCATAAATTTGTTAATACCTTTAGGCCAAATTTATAACATAATAAATGCTCATAATATTTAACTTAACATTTTGCCAGGGCAGGCCAGGCAGGCCAGCTCTGGCGAGGCCCAGACTCCAACCGCCCCAATAAAATGCGAAAGTTACTTAACATTGTCCATTGGCAGCAGGTCGAAAGGAGAGTGGAGTATCTGATAAAATCTCTCCAGCTCTTGTGCTCTTCTGATTGTGCATAATGCAGTCGAGAATGCGTGTGTGTGTGTGTGTGTGTGTGTGTGCACATAAAATTGAGTTATTGCACTTGAGGCAAATTAAACTTCATAAATATTTAAAATCAGAGATTAACACGGCAGAATAGCAAAGCCTACAAAAGAGAGGGAAAGGGAGATAGAGAGAGAGAGAGAGAGAGAGAGAGAGAGAGAGGGAAGCATTCGAGAACTGTTAAAGCGTAAACACACTCCATGTGTTGTTGGCGACTTTTGTGTTTGGCCAATTAAAGTTGCATTACAATGGCATAACTGCAATTTAAGTGGCAGACAACTGAAAGGCTGCCAGTCAGCATATGCCAAATGCAGCGTGCAGCGTGCGGCATGCAACGTGCAACTCAACTGACAGCCGCTTGAACGTCGCTTGGCGGCAGCACAGCAGCAAACGTTCAATTTAAAGTAACGATCTCTGCGCCCAAGAAACAGATACAACAACATCAACAGCAGCAGCAACTACAAGCTTCGAGCTTGCCAACAGGCAACAGCTAAGAGCTAAGAGCTAAGAGCCAACAGCCATTGGCCATAAAAATGAAATGTATTTTGTTGTTGTTGTTGTTGTTGTTGTTGTGTTTTGTTTGGGTTTCTTGTTGCCAGCCTACGTCAAAATGTTGCTGATCGTTGCTGAAAAATTTATATTTATGTTTTTGACAACGACAAAAAACAGCACAACGACAACAAAAAGCATCAAAAAACAAATGATCTTTGTTGCAAATTTTGCGAAATGATTTTTCAATTTAATATGCCTGTTGAAATGTTTATAAACGACCCAAATGAGGCAATTGAACCCACACTCGCCGGCTTGGTTTGTCAATGCATTTGAATACCCTGCATCTACAAAATAGAATAGCTAGACTATAGGGTATATGAAGCATATGTCTAAAAGGTTCACTTAACTGTCTTGCTTTGTCAATGTATCGGAATATCTGGAATTTGGCAATTGATTCCTCTTGAAACTTTACTAATTTGTTACTTATTTTATATGCTTAACAGGCACAAATGGTCTGAGGAGACGCGGCCGACAGACATACACCCGCTACCAGACGCTCGAGCTGGAGAAGGAGTTCCACACGAATCACTATCTGACCCGCAGACGGAGAATCGAGATGGCGCACGCGCTGTGTTTGACAGAGCGACAAATTAAGATTTGGTTCCAGAATCGACGAATGAAGTTGAAAAAGGAGATCCAGGCGATCAAGGAGCTCAACGAGCAGGAGAAGCAAGCGCAGGCGCAAAAGGCAGCGGCAGCAGCGGCCGCGGCGGCGGCTGTGCAGGGCGGGCATTTAGATCAGAACTAGAACGAATTCAACTTGCTGCATCCCATCCAGTGCAACAATATTGTAACAAATAAACCATTTACTTAACTTAAATTAATTCAATAATTCAATAATCATATTGATATTGTATGGTACCATGAAGCAACTATTTCAAATTGTTTGAAAAGCAACCGAAAATACGTAAAGCAGCAGCAAACAGCAACAAAAATTACAAATAAATTTCGTAGACTCTAAGTAAATGAAAAAAAAAAACAAAAACAAAAACTAAAATTAAAACTAAAAAATAATAAATAAATAAAAAATACAAATTGAATATGAAAGTAGTTGAAAGAACACAAGAAATCTACTTACCTAGATACATACATACGTAACTTTATGCATACGAATACAAAATACAAATTTAATTTAAATTCCACAAAGAGTGTTAGAAGTAAACTAAAACTTAAATTTGAAAATTGTTTGCCCGCGTAAGATTTATGTTTAAAACGAGCAACAAATTTATTTTTCAAAAATTCTGTTCACATGTTGTTTACGAACCCTAAGCCCCGCCCTCTCCCACAAAAAAAAAAAAAAAACAAAACAAAACAAAACAAAACAAAAAAAAAAAACAAAATAAAATAAATTAAAGAAATCCCCTTTGTTGCTTACTGCTATGTTTAAATTATATTATTTTCTTTCGAATAAAAAGAAACGTTTCGAAAATCAAAATAATTACTCAAAATGTTAAAAGGTAAAATTTAAATTCTGTTAATATGAATTTTTGTAAAACGCGTTTTTAAACCAATTGAAATTCAAAACTAAAACAAAAATCACTTAACTATTGAAAATTTAACTTAAATATAAATAGAATTTGTTAGCAAAGTAAAAGTATATTTAAAAAAAAAAATATATATATATAAATAAAAACGAAAAATGAATAATAGAAACGTAAATAAATGACTTAAAAACGAGAGAAATATTATAATAAAAACAATGTGTATAGTTCGTGCTTAAAATTAATGCAATTTTAGTTAACTTTGTTTAATTTTAAATTAATTTGTTTAGTTTTCGTCTTAGGCTTTTTAAGCGTGCAACAACAACACAAACACAAACAACAAACAACAAACAAACAACAAAAAACGTGAAGCTGTTTTCTTTAAGTAATTTTTAAAGTTTTTTTAAACTAAATTAAATCCTATTTTTATTATGTTTAGTTTAATGAAAAGCGTTTATGAGATTATCTGACAACAACAAAGCAGAAAAACAAAAACAAAAACAAAAACAAAAACTTTGCCCTGGCAAAACGAATAAATTATTGGTTTTGAAAAAATCTAAAAAAAAAATCAAAGAAAAACGAATGAATGAATTGTGTTATTATTTTAGTTGCAATTTTTGTTGTTTCGTTTTGTCTCCACTTAGAATTATAGAGCTTAGAGTTCTTTGATATCGCCGGGTCGCACTTACGTGTGTGGCCCTCGTTTATTGTGCATGCGAAATTGCTTTTGATCTCGTTTTCGTTAATTGTTCGTAAGTTGAATAGAGATGCTACCCATACCGATAACATACTCGATTATCGACTATCGACTATCGATAGCGCATCCGAGCTGTGCTCGAGATATTATGCGTTAGACTATTTTCAGTTCGATTCACTTAAGGGCTAACCAAGCAACCTTCACAAGATGTATACGTAATTAGCGCATAAGGTTCAACAGATAAATATATATACATAAATCTCTATATATACATACATACATATATATATATTTATATTTATGTATTTTACATGAAAATCGAGAATAAATGAACAACAATAAGAGAATATTTGCGAAAAGAGAAAATAAAAATGGATGACAGTACGTAAGCGATAAGTTAAATGTTATAGATTTTAAATGAAACATATACGTAAATATATACAAAGAAGAAGAAGCGCGGCATATGTGGCTAAGAGAGGCCCAGCACCAACCACACCCCCTCCCACAAACACTGAAAAATAAAAAATAAAACAAAAAAACAACAAGAAAACCAGATGCTAAAAATACAATACTTAATTAATTAAATGTGAATTGTCGTAGCAAACGGATATACGTAAAAGATGGAACGGAGCGCGTCGGCGTTAGAATTTATTTCACTCTACAAACTTACCTACTACTTACTTATGTAACACACATATGTGTGTGTATGTATATGTATTAATAAAACACTACATTACGATTATTGTACATTCTTGTGGCTTTTTTACTTTGCCCCTCACCACAGCCTCACAACCTAATTGACTTTAATCATGTTTTTTCAAATCCTAACCTAACTCATGTATAAACGGAGCAAGCAATACCCGAAAGGCACTTACTTGAAAAAACAATGCAGAGAGAAAACTTCTATTGTCATTTTGTGTAGGGTAATCAAATCGTTTATACTCGCATACTATGTAATTCTAATTTAACGCCATTATATGTTAGATCCGTAAGTTGTAAATTATCAATATAAAATATACGTACTTTAAATAAAAGAAAAACAACCAGTGAGAATGTGGTAAACAAAATAAAGTAAATAAAAATTTGATTTAAAACTCAAAAATTGCGACTTTTCAATTTCAATTGTGGCACACAGAGGGCGGTAGTTGTTAGCGCCACCTTGTGGTCAGTTTATCCAGCTTGGGGCAGGCAAACGAAAGCTGACTGCCGTGCGCAGTTGGTCTACTGCTCACTAGGTGGCGCTACCAACAAATTAGGAGTTGCCCTGTGACGATGGCACGCATCGTTTAACGCTTGATAGGATATATCGATAGTGAACATTTACAGCAAATATATTGTATGACCATCTATATCCAATACAGATAAATAAAAAAAATTAAAAATAGGTCTGTACAATACAGTTATCAATACGAAACAAATAAATGTATATATTTTCGAGTATTCATCAGACTTATATTAATCTTTCCTTATAATTATAATATATGGATGTAAATGTATATATGTATGTATAAAATATCTATATTTTAATTGTTCTTATGTGAGTAATAAATAAATTAAAGTTTTTGCATAATTTGATCAACGTTTGCTAAGTACTTTTATAAGAAAGAAGCTCTCTTAGGCGCCAATGCTCTCTTCACGATTTGAGATGCGTGGAGCATCCAGTTCTGAAAACTTGTTTTAGCACTTAACAATCTCAATTCATACTCTTGCCAAATCAATGTCTGCTGAGTTTTTTACTGGAAATGTAAATGTTCAAGACCATTTTGACGAGCACAATATAATGTGATATATAATATATATATATATTAATATATACATGGAACATATGTTTTACAAAAAACTATTCTAGTAAATCAACATTATTTTTGATTAACCAACAGTCCTTATAATACTGAAAAGTGCTAGAGTATTTAGGCATCGGCGTGCTGCAAACGTTTTCTCTCATATCAATTGCGGTTTTAATATTTTTCAACTCAGTTCAGTTTGTGCTGTCGATCGGCCAGGTGCTTCCTGATAGCACAATCTTCTCAGTTTAAATTCGGATTAATATATACATATACATATATATGTATATATATACACTAGCAACTAAGAACAGTGCCAATATACATATAATTATATATATAGAGTAAATTTTTTGAATATTTAACATGATATTGAAGTATTTAAAGTCTCATTTGCTATACATCTGCGTGACTTTGTTAAGCTTCAGTGCAAGTAAGTAAATTATAGAAATATAATCAAACTCAGGCTAAATATAAATGCCAAACACACACACACATACACACACACATAGGCTCCTGCTCAATTGTTGCATGTCTCGCGTGTTAATGCAAAGGTCTGTTTTGAGTCAGAATCTGTGAGTGTCAATTGAGTCAAGATTGTAAGATCTTTACTTAAGACAATGAAAGAGAGATGAGAAAGAGAAAAAGAGAGAGAGAGAGAGAGAGAGAGAGAGTAAGAGAGAGCATGACACAGATTGAAAGATAGAGAGTTTAACACAAGCTCTCTGTTATTGTTATTGTTTTCGGTTTTGTTCTCGATGACCGGTATATTATCTTAAAGATAGATGCGCAGAAGCCAAGCTTATACACGTGTAAGCAACTCAGAACGTTGCAGTCTTACATAGCCGACAGCTTAATACTCACATTTTATAGAGTTCACCATTATCATTATCATTATGTATATGTATATTATGTGTACCATAAAGTATTATCAAATCTACGGCATTATATTTTCTACACAAATCCAATACATTCCATGCATATCATGAAAAAATATTGAAAAGCATTTTTGAAATGAAACATAATCTAATATTCAATCATTCTTATATGTAAAAGGGTCAGTGTATGGAGCCTGCGGTGCCCTCCAATTCGAGTGTGATAATGGAAGTTGCATTTCGAAATTCGAGGTATGTGACGGAACCAAGAACTGCCCAGATGGGTCAGACGAAACTGGTGTAACCTGTGTGTCGCAGCGAGAGCATTGCACCAAGCCATACTTCGAGTGCAGCTACGGCGCATGCGTGATCGGCACGGCGCCCTGCAATGGCAGAAATGAGTGTGCCGATGGGTCGGACGAGACGGTTTTGCGCTGCGGCTCAACTGACGACATACGTGAATTTGACCAGCGGCTGCGGGGAAACTGCAAGTGAGTACTCAGTGTATTGTGGTTATTCAGGTCTAAGCAGTGCTTTGATTGCGTCTAGGGAAGAGGAGATAAGATGCCCCTCTGGCATATGCATTGAGAAGAACAAGTATCTGTGCGATGGCCAGGACGACTGCGGTGACGGCAGCGGCTATGACGAGTCTGTCAAATTGTGTGGACACATCGAGTGCCCGGGCTACGCCTTTAAGTGCGCCACTGGCGGTTGCATCGCCGGCGATCTGACTTGTAATGGCAAGGCCGATTGCTTCGATGGCTCCGATGAGACACCGCTGCTATGCAACACCACCTCCGTGCCCACACAGCCAACGATCATACTGCCGACGGATCAGATCGGTTGCCCCCTGCCTCACGGGGATGAACTTCCCATATTGAAGGACCAGCACGGCACCTATCTAAATCCGCCAATTATCAAGAAAACGGTATTCTTTTCCTGCAAGCCCGGCTATGTGCTGGAGGGCTCAAAGTCCAGCCGCTGTGCTAATCGACAGTGGAGCCTAGACGTTGTGCCGAAATGCGTGAGTAAGTATCGGACTACCTAAGCACACTCTTTGTTTCTATTGAAAAATATCCTTGTCTTAGAGTACTGCGACTCTTTGCGTGATTCCCAGGGCCGCTCCAAGAACGTGCTCCATGGGTATTCGACTAGCCCCACATGTACGTATGAGGGGCAAGCGGTCAACTGTACCGCACGCTACCATCCGCCTGGCACCGAGGTGAATTTTATCTGCGCAACCGGGTTTAGATCCATTAGTACGACGCTGTCGCCTATGAAGTGTATGCCCGGCGGTTACTGGAGTCGTGAGCGCGAGCCGTGCGCTCAGGAGTGTGGCCAGATTGCAACACCCATCACGCAATTCTCGGCCAACGGCTATTCCATCAACAATACGGTGGTGCCCTGGCACGTCGGCATCTACGTCTGGCACAACGAGAAGGATTATAACTTCGTCTGTGGTGGCTCCCTGCTCACCCCCGATTTGGTCATTACTGCTGCCCACTGTGTGTTCAGCGAGGTGTCCGGGCAGACTTACAGCTTCGAAACGTTTCGTGTCGTTGCCGCCAAGCTGTATAGGGGCTACAACGATGTCACCAACGAGGATAAGAGGCGGGACGTAGACAATATTATAGTTGCTCCGTAAGTATTGCGTTTTAAGACTTCATAAAATTAGCTTGTTTCTACAATGTTTATGTTATTTGATATATACACTGGCTCTAACAAACGTAATACAATTATTTCTTTCAGAGAATACAAAGGGCGTGAAGATAACTTCTTCAACGATATGGCCCTGATCTTCCTGAGTAGGCCATACAAGCTGAGCAACGTCATTCGACCGGTGTGTGTGGAGTTCTTTAGCTTTTCGGAAAAGGAGACCATCAACAACGATGTGCAAGGCCAATTTGCTGGCTGGAATTTCAAGGACAAACGAGAGCTGCAGTTTGTGCCAGCGAAATCGCAAATGAACTCCGTGTGCCTCGCCAATCTGCGGGACATCAGTGCCGATAAGTTCTGCATGTACACACAGGGTAGATCGCTGGCCTGCCATGGCGACAGCGGAGGCGGATTCACGGCGAAACGGGAGACGCTTGCCTTCTCCCGCGATCGATTTCGCCACTACCTGTATGGCATCATCAGCAGTGCCCCGAATGCCGGTCAGTGCGCCGAGAGTCTGACAACGCTGACAAATATCCAACACTTCGACGAAATTATTAAAAATGCCATGAGGATGAGTTTTGATGCCAACTCTTAGTTCCAAACTCTTTGAAATTAGTTCTGAACAAGATTTCGTTTGACATTATATACATATGTAAGAGCACGTTCGAGAGAACTCGAGAAAAATTAAAAATCATTTCTCAATCCTGGAAATACACACAATAATTTAAGCCATATAGTCAGCCATAAAATAATATTTGTATATATTTCTAATAAAGATACCAACAAAAGTGGTATCTGATATCTTGTTTATCAAATTCTATAATTAATTCTCTCTTACTCTGTACTTACTTAAAACCAAATATATATATATACGTATACATGCATACACACCAGTTGCCTTGCAATATATTATTTTTTAATATATATATATATGAAAATAAGAAGTACTCAAGTCTTCCTACTGTTAAACGGTTTTTTGTTTTATTTCCGGATTACGGCTCGAATTGGATATGCGAGAAATTTCATTTAATTAAATAACTATTTATTGGAATTATCTCTGAGTTTTAAAGATTGGATGATGATAGTTAGTTAGCGGTTATAATGACAATTTGATGTAAGTATAGATGGTAAACAAAACTAAGAAATTAATTATTATATTGAAAAGGGAAATATTGCATATAATAGAAAATACTTTCCCAGTAGAGAACACATTTATTTGCCTGCTCACCCCCGATTTGGTCATTACTGCTGCCCACTGTATGTTCAGCGAGGTGTCCGGGCAGACTTACACTGTCGAAACACTTCGCGTGGTTGCTGGCAAGTGATAGGACATCATAGTTGCACAGTGAGACTTAACTCAGTAGACTAAGTGTTCATATTTGAGCTTTCTTATCTGAATATTTAATCAGCTAATATTAATTTATTATTACAGTGGCTATAGGGGGCGTGTGTACAACTTGATCAATGATTTGGCGTTGATTGTTCTGGCTAAGCCCTACAGGCCGAGCAGCGCCGTTCAACCAGTGTGTGTGGACTTGAACAGCTTCTCGGAACAGAAGATCATTAACAACGAGGTTCTTGGCCAATATGCCGTTTGGAATGAGAACGATAAACGTGAACAGCAGCTTGTGTCAGCGAAATCCCAATCGATCTCCATGTGTGCCGCTAACCTAACAAACAATACGGCTGATAAATTCTGCTTGTAAATAGAAAATTCAGCCTGTACTGCTGAGGGCGGCGGCGGTTTCACGGCGAAGCGGGACTCTTTGCGGCACCACTTGTACGGGGTCATCAGCAGTCCTCCGACTACCGGACAATGTGCAGATACTTTAAGAGCAGTGACAAGAATTCATCCCTTTGAAAAAATGATCTCAGCGGCGATCTATAATTGCTATTACAACAACTCTTAACATCTGCATACATTGATCATCCCGAAAAAATAAGTGCACATCATTTGTCTTACTTTAAATATTAGGATATATTTTCTACAGCACATTTTTCATTTGTAAATATACAATTCCGATGAAATTTACAATTAATAAATATAATATAATACATATAAATATAATAATAAAATAATAAGAAGAAAGGCCTTGCTTTTGGTGTTTTATTAAATTTGGAAATAGGCTTAAATTATTCATTGAAGTAAGTAACGAGAGAAGTTGACATGCAACTACATAACAAGGAGCCGGAGTTGAATCCCTTTGAATTTATGCATGCCAGGACAATGTTTTCAATCGTAGATATGTTTTTTTAATATCTTCATTTTTGTTCAACCTGCTCCTTGTGCTGCTCTCAATATGTCATTGTGGACATTTTACAGAACATCAAAATTGTTTGGTTCATAAATTAGCAAGGACTGGTCGGCTCTGTGCTACACCAGCTATCTTTTGTGTGCTTGGTGTCATTTGTAATTTTTTGCTGGAGCAATAACAACAACAACAAAAACACTAACAGCAGCAGCATCAACAACGACAACTACAAACAAATTTTAGTCCACTTCTGTTTTATGGCAAATTAATGGAGCGACATGCTGTCCATGTTCTAGCCGAACTCTTTTCGTCCGCTCCGTCCACTCGAGCCTAGCAGGTGGCCTGCATTAAGGGCTGCGGCAGTTACTTCCAACACCAGGACGAACGAACCTTGACTGGGCCGAAGCCCGCTGCCCAGCCTCAGTTTCTAGGCTGCCACGCTTTGGAACTGCTGTTTGTTTCACACATGCCAAATGAATGAGCTTTTTTCTTATTGTTGTTATTGCTGCTGCTGTTGTTGGTGTTGTTGTGCTAGCAGTTGCCGTTGTAGTTGTTGTTGCTTCTGTCGATTTGGTGCTGTGTGGGCGTTGGTTTCTTTTGCCGACTTTGCCATGTTGCCAGCCAGGCTAACATATTGGACATTTATTATTTTCGTGAGTGTTTTTGCTCGTCGGGTAAATTATGGTTCCACAGCCGGTCGGTGGTGCACCGGTGGTGCAATGGGCGGGTGAACTAGTCCCAACAACGAGCCCAACTGCCAGCAGTTCATTTGTTGCATTGTCGCCCCAAATTGGTTTGTACGGGCAAAACGCTTAGCTGGGTCAGATTAGATCTGCCCTTGTGTCCAGTTTTTAGCTGATAATACGAGTTAGAATGACTAAAGAGGCAGTGGAAGGGACGGGTTGGTGCGTGGGAGTGTTAAATTAATAATTGCATAAATTTTACATGTGCTGTTGTATGAATTATGGCGGCGCAGCATAAATCGCGAATAATGTGCGCACTGGCCGTGCGAATATTTATGGCTGTGACTGTAAATCATCAAACCATAAACGCACTTGCAACGCCTAGCGGTTGCACGGTGGCAAATGCAACTCTTTGCAGTCAACGTCGCACTGTGATTTTTTTTATTGAATTTACCAACCCAGCCGAGTGAGTTTATCATTGAATTTTGTTGGATATTCCGTGGAAATGCACTTGAAATTCATTTGACAGACTAACAAACTTCCTTTCAACTGTGTCTTGGCATTATTTATAACTTTAAAAATCAATCAACGAGCATTTATAAATGATAAAAGATTAAGAACATAAATTGCGTTTTTTTAGTTCATAGAATGAAATTAACTTAAGAGTGTTTCACATAGATCACTTGTTCTCCACAACGATCTTTTAGTTCATCTACTTACTGAAGAGACTATCTTTAAACGAATTACATTTCATTTTGTGTTCTTGCAGACCACTGCTAACCACAGGATTGCATTGTTTGCACATTTGTATGGAATTCGCAAAAATGGACTCATGATAAATGAATGCGTAAATTTAATGAAGTCGCACAATTGTTAATATATATCAGCAAAAATATTTTGTAATTAATTTAATTTTATATATTTCCCGGCAACTGAAACTTCGATTTTGTACTATGCACGCTAAATATTTAAAGGAAATTTAAAGACTGGCGATAAGGCGAGATAGAGAGGAAGGAAGAGAGAGAGAGAGAGAGAGAGAGAGAGAGAGAGAGATAAAGGGGGAGAAAGAAAGAGAGACGAAAAGAGGGAAAGGTAGAGAGTGAGAGTGTGAATGTGCAAGAACAAAACAAAGTAAAAGATAAAGAAATTTAAAGATAGAGAACGATTTATTTTTTAGTTATTTCTGTCTATTTCTGTATCACATGAGCAGGCGCAAGCTGTGTTTCAGCTAATTCGACTATCTAAAGAGTCTTGAGGTTTAAGTCCGCGCTTTATATATAAATATATACATATGCTATATGCATACAAGTGATCAGATATTCGAAAGCATTAGATAAATTAGATTGTGGGGAAAGAACTGTCATCGATTATCAATCAATCAGCCAGTCAGTCAATTATATAAATAAATAAATATATATATATATAGATATATACTTATATATCTATCCACGTCTATATAGCCTTGGGTACACTAGCAACAGATTCACCCTTTTTCAAATGAAGCACTTCCGGCACATGCATCCATTATTCTTAATACACGCATGGAAATGAACAGAAATTCGCCCAATAAAAGTTCAATGCCATAAATTAAGAGCATCCTTGCCAGGCTGGCTATGTGGCACGGTGGGGCTGGCTGGGGCTGGATAGGGTTGGGGCAAGCAAACAGCTGCGGACTTGCGTCAATGGATGACCAGACGGGCGGGCAGCCAAAACTGCGTTTCCTGCTGCAGTGGCGCCTGCTGCAGCCAGCAATAACCGTGTTGCTGTCGCTGCTGGTGACGATGTCGGTGTCGGTGTCGGTGTCGGTGTTGGCGTCGTTTTCGGTATTGGTACTGATGCTGAACAGGGCCCCGAGATATGTGATCAGTTAATACGTTTCCGCTTTGCTAGCTAATACACTTCCCATTTAGTTTCCGGTGCGCTCTTGAACGACTTTAATAACTGAGTGAGCTGAAGCAATTTAACTGGCCGCCAGCTGTTGATGGTTGGCTGCTGCAACAAAAATATGGAAAACAGAGAAGACATTACTCTCAGCTGGCGCACCGTGAACTCCAACACTTTGATGCTTCGCAATCATTTCATTTTCTATATACATATATTGCCGGACGAGTGCGTCGCCCAGGACGAAGACATAGATTTATGGCCGGGTGGCAGACAAAGTGTCTGCGGTTCGGTCAGCCTGCGCGGGAGTCACTGCTGTGCTAAGTTGCAGCAAGAAAAACGAAACTAAAGCAAAAAGTTGTCAGCCCCAAGATGAGAAACTTGGCCAAGTCAAAGTCAATCCAAGCGCTGGCTGCTGGCGAGAGAGCTGATGTTGGTGGGAGGACTTTACTGGGCGCAATGGCTGTCAAGTTTTTGCGGTGCAATGCAGTTTTCCAGACGAAAGTGCAGTGCTCGCATTTGAACCCGAATCCGGAAGTCGGAAGCACTCCATTCAATCTGTGAGCAAGCAGCAACCATCACTCACTGCCGCTGGCTCCAGCTACAGCTCTGGCTGCGGGTCCTGCTGCAGCAGCACCGAAATGAGAAATTCACTTTTTATTTAAATTCTAGCGAAAAACAGCACAGTCTGTGCCCAGAGTGCCGACTCAGACTCAGAGCTACTGCTACTGCTACTGCTGAGTTTTCCAATGGCGTTTCCGGCGCGAGGAAGATGAATGTTGTGCCACCGACAACACGATGACGCCAATAGTTTTTCAGCTTCTGCTCTCCCTGTTTGTTGATTCCGCAAAAGAAACAGAAAAAGAAAACAGTTTGTTTTCGAAACTTCTGCCAAAGGTTATCGCATTTACGCCCAAGAAGTGCATTTCAAATACTTACAAAGATTCATTCGCTATAGCATGACTCATCGTAGATTCTTATCTTAATAAATATATACGAGAATATATCAATATATTGACTGTGTATATTGATAAAAAAAAAGCTAATGAGCTAATGAATAAATGTATATTTACTCTTCTTGTGTCATCTCTCATCACAGAAGCTTAATTATATAGAATTGGCTTATTGGCAAATTTAAAGAGAGCAAAACGTCATTCATTTAAGATAGAGCTGTCTTTAGTATTTGCCTTCTCTGTTTTTAGAAAGGAGATTAAATATTTGTTGAGGTACAGATTTCGTTGAGGCCCAGCAATCAACACATAATCAGGTTTCTTTACCCGTGACAGTGTCGAATCGTAAATCTCATTATTCAATGAAACATGTGGACGATCGCTTTAGTTCAACTCAAGCGGCCGTGGATGGCATTTGTCGCTACTTTGTCTAAACTAAATGGAAATGTACTTCGGTTATAAAAAGAATATGATTTTGTGGATGACATTCTTCGGAATATTCTGGAAAAGTTCAGCTGAGTTCATTGTAAATATATATTTTTTAAAGATATTGTAAGCATTTTGAATTGATTTTATATACCTATAGAGCTACCCAATGTTACAACTGCAAGAGGAAATAGGTATGTAAAGCTTACAGAGAATACAAAAACAATTTCAGCTTTTATGTTTAGGTCAATCAAAGAATTACTGGCCGAAGTTGGTCCATCAGGTTGACTCAGCAAATCAACTGAGATTTTCTCCGATTATAGAAGAGATCAAATATGATGTGCTTAAGGCACTCAAACAGGCATTTCCCAATCAGACAACAAATATTGACTTCTTCGGCTCTCGTATCGTGGGAGTTGCCAATGAGAAGTCCGATCTAGATGTATTTGCAAATATTGGTAGGTTTTTATTTGTATTTGAGAAACTATGAAAGACACTCAAAATTATTCTTTTCCTTCAGAGCATCCATCACAAACGTCAGTTCAGCAATTGTATAAGACTGCTGATGTTCTGCACAAAAAAGCGAATCAAACCTGGAAAGTAGTTAACACATTTGTCGATACCAGAGTTCCTATCATATGCCTGACTCACATTCAAAGCAACATTAATGTGGATATCAATTTCTCCAAGAGGGCGGCACCTTCGCACGATCAGCTTGTTAGTTATATGTTTGATCTGCAGCCGATTGGTAAGAGTGTCTGTTTAATGGTAATATTCTCATAAAGATCTTATCCATCTGTTGTAGGTCGGTACATGGTTCACTATCTGCGGGATAGAGCGAAAAGTCTTAAGCTCAGTTTTCAGCTGCGAAGTCATCTGCATACCTTGATGGTGATTTATTTTCTGCAAATGTCTCAGCTGTTGCCGCCTGTTGAAAAATTTCAAAAAAATTTAACTCCAGATATGGGGCGTAAGTTTAAATTAATTGAAATTTGCATAATGTTTTTCATTAAGTCTAATGTTTTTCTGTATTGCGTTCAAGCCACAATAAGTAAATTTAACAAACTCTCCCATCTGGAGTTGGGACTACAGAAGGTAGAAGTTAACCCAAAAACTATACAAGATGCACTCCAGCAATATTTTAATTTTTATAACAGTTTTGACTATGATAAATACGCTCTCTGTCCCTACTATGGAACATGGTTAACCAGATCTGAGCTTATGAACCTTATACCAAGAGGGTAATCATAGACACTTTATTGGCGAACAGCTTTTTTTAAATTCTTAATTTTTTCCAGCTACAAACTGCTCACCATAGATTGGATGAAGCCCATTTTACTGCAGGACATAATCTACCTCAATGCAAACAATGCGTGTAGTATTTCACTTGAGCATTTAAAGCAGTTCTTATCTATTTAAGTGTTATGTTAATATTTAAACTATAATCTGCCGAGTTGAAAATATTTGTGTATGAAATGCAATCCATAAACTAAAATAGTTATTGGCTGAACATAGATTTTTTTGAAGATTGAATGGTTCCATTGGTTTCTTATCGATGTTCTGGTTGACCGATTTCGATGGGTTCAATGTATGAAAACAAAAACATAACGCACTGATAAGTATTTTCAGAAAACATCGAATGTGTTGCATTTATTTTCTGATGCATACGTTTCAGCGTATAAAAATTGCCAATGCTTTGCACATACTTTTACTTTATTCGGTTGCGCCAAAAAGTATGTTATGGTTATTATTTCTTTTAAACTTAGTTTGATATCAATAGATCTTCTTGAATAGATGCTTATAAACACATTTTCAATATAGGAAATAGCATTTTTGCTTCTACTTTAAACTCGCAATCATGAATAGAAAGAATAGAAAAGTTTTAGTCAAACTTAACCCATTTGATCTTGATCATATATTCTTAGTATGTGTGTGTGTGTGTATGTGTATGTTTGTGTGTGTGTATGAGCATCAAGCAAGCTGCTTAAAAACTTATCAACGCTTGAGGCAATTTCCATGTGATAAGGCCAAATGGCAGTTGAAAGCGTGAGTGGTTTTGGCCCTTAACCGGATTAAAAACCATTTTATGTGCCAGCTGACGGGGCGGTGTCACACACACAAACACACATACACACACATATACAGGCATCTATAAACACATTACAGTACTGCATAGGTGTAGGTGATATTTTGAAAAGGGATAAAGAGGCAACAAGCCCGACAAATGTCGCCAACACCGACGCAGTCCTTGTCTGACATAGCCCAAAAGTGTGTGTGTGTGTGTGTGCGAGTGTGTGTGTGTGGCGTATATGTGTGTGTGTGTGTGCGTGTGATTTTGTGCTGGAACATCCATAAGTGTCATGTTTGGTATCCTCATTCATCCTTGGCGTGCACGCACGTTTTTTGCGCCCTTTTTGTTTTATTATGTGCACGAATTTCTATATACATATACATATACATATGCCATATATATACACACTAGTGTTTGTGTGTGTGTGTGTGTGTGTGTGCGTGAGTGCGAGCCAAATAAATTCCGTAGCGCTAGAACCAAAGATTTATTATCAAATTAAATTTCTGACAGAATTTATTGCTTTATCTCTCGCCAAACATAGTTCTTTTGCCTCTCGGCAGTATCAGAAATACTCCACCAGCCGCCAACATTCATCCAACAAACCAACAATCCGACCAACCGACCAACCAACCAACCGAACCAAACCATCGAGCCCTGTTCCGTAAAGCGAGCCACTCTCAAGTCCGTGCATATCCGGAATCCTGCCTGTCCTGCGCTACTTTTCCGGTAAACAAGCAGCGCGAAATTCATTCTGTTGTTGGTTTTGTTTTGTTTTATTTTTTTATTTTTTTGTGTTTTGTTAATAAAATTTATAGAGAACAAATTTGGACAATATGCGCGCATTATTCTCGCGTGCTTCCTACATTTATTTGGTGTTGATAGCAACACGCATCCATACACACACACACCCACACACATACACGCAAATGCATGGATGTGTGTAGAGTTCATAAAGCGCGTCGCATCGCGTTTTTCGGTTTATTCTGCAGCTCTGGAGATGGCAGAAGAGCGGTACATTAGCAAAAGAAACAGCATACGCGTTGCAGCCTCCTTCCACTTAAAGATGATGCATGGTTGTTGCCGCTCTCCATAATTAAGATGCTAAGAGGAAGACATTTGCCCCTAAGTCATGCAAACTTAATTTTCAATTAGTTTACAGAATATTTTGGTTGCTTTTGGTGTATAAATAATTTTGTTGACAGAAACAAATAAATTTCCATTAAACTTTAGACTTAATTTTCATTTTATAAGCACTCTTAATTCACTTCAAAATTGAGTAGAAATATTTGATACCCGACACAAATTTATTTGGTGTAAAAATATTTAGCATTTAACAAAGCTCAGCTATTTTGTATATTTAATCTCAGCATATGACAGGTAGATAAGGCTGCAATGGCAGGTTCGAGTTGGTAATTCATATTGCAAATATTATTATTAAAAATAGCTCTAAAAAATATACAAATATTAAAAAATAATTAATATTAATTTAGTCTGCTCATGTCAAGCAGGCACACATTCCACAGTTATATGGTAAAACTCTTTAAGTAATATAATACTTTTCGAAAAAGAAAGAAATATTTGAGTGTTTTGTTAATTTATATAAATTTCAACTGGACACAGTTGAATTGAAATCTGAATTCAGCACATGTATTGTTATTTATCTGTATAGAGCACATACATCTTCCGATCTAACGTATGCCACACATTCCTGTCCGCCCACAATGAATAAACTTTTGCAATTTCAAATAATCGCAGGCACCATAATGAGGCCTTCGAGCACACGCAGGGCGGGTGAGCCAGAAACCCACCCTAGACCAGAACACAGTCCCAGTTCCCGTATCCGTTCCACTCATCATGGAGGGGCGCGGGGACCTAAACAAAGCCAATGCAGAGCTTGGCATACCAAAGAAAAGAAAAACTTTCTTATTGCCAAAACTGCCAAACTCAGAGCCGAAACCGAACCCGAAGCCGAACCCAAGCCCCAATACCCAGACTCAGACCCAGACCCAGACCCGCAGCCGCATCCACTCTCCCTGCTTCCCCCTCTACCCCTTCTCCCCTCTCTCCCAGCTGTCCTCTGCGGCGGCGGTGGCAAAGTCGACAGCGGCAGCCAAGACGACGCGGCGATAGCATGAGGGATTACAGCGCGTGATTTATATGGGATTCCGAAGAAATATGGGCGAAATGTGTCGGCAATTTTTATTGGACATTTTAAAAAGCGAGTAAGATGTTCTACGCGCGCTCTCGACGCACACACACACACACACACACACACACATACCTTCCCCTCCATCTTCTCCAGCCCGCTTCTAATGTTGCTCTGTTTGCCGTTGCTGTTGCTGTTACTGTTGCTGTTGTTGTTGTTGTTGTTGGCTCCTGGGAATAAGAAATAAGGAACTGCGGCAAGAAAGTTGCCCAGGCCCTGGCCACATATTTTGCGCTGCTGTTGCTGCTGCTACTGCTGCAGCAGCTGCTGCCGCAGCATTTTTCCCCACTTGATTTTCTGTGCGTAGTTAGTAAGGAAGTCGCGTCCGCGTTCGCGTCCATTCGTTGGCAGCCTCTAACGAGCGCCAGCGAATATTTATGATCGCCCTCAATCCCCCTACCCCAGCCACTGCCTGTCCGTCCTCTGCTCCTGCAATAGCCAACAGTCGGCCGGTAGCAAAAGTTTTGCCCAACTTTGCCATTTTCAGCGGTTTTGCATTAATTTAAATTTCGAATGCAAATGAGCCAATTTCACTGAGTGCCACGTTTTGGTCTAAAGAAGCTGCCACTGCACCCCCATCAACCCCATCAAAGTGCGGCCAATTGCCGGCTTGACAAATTGCCCAAAAGCCCGCGATTCACGCTGCCAACTTTCCACTCATCTTCCACTCTTCTATTCATCCACTCTGAGCTACACGAATTTCTGTGTGAATTGTGACGCGCAGCAAGTGGCGTCAAAATGATTTAGTTTGTCCCTGGCAGTGCAATTGTTAATGCGCCACTTAATTTAATCGCCTCCAGTCAGCCCCACCCTCCACTCACATAGGCCACATACCCACTCACACCCGCCCACACCCCACATATGGGCGGGGCAGCTCTGTTTTATGTATTTTTGGAATTTTGTCACTCGCTTTTTTCTCGTTGAGTTGCAAAATTGCAGCTCGTGGCACGTTGTAATGGAAATTAATTAGGCAACTTCAACCGTCATCAGCGGCAGCCGACGCGACGGCAGTGGCCCCGGTGGCGGCACTTTTTCTTACCACCCGCAGCAGGATTATACAATTTCGTATTTAGTAGGTGTCCCACCTTGAGCATATAGTTGTTATTTATCAAGTCAATGCGTTAATTGCGTAGCCCAACTCGAGCAATAATTTATAAATGATAATCAAATGAAACGCTATACAAAATATCATTTAAAGAGATTTTCATTTAATAAATATTAAAATAAATAGATTATTAAAATATGGATTTATGTTATGATCGTATTACTCGTATAATATTATGTAGCTAAAAAGAATCTATTTGAAAAGTAAAATTCTGTTGAAATATGAAATGTAAGCGAAGTAAGAATCGACAACAATTGAAACATTTGCGATGTTCTATAGTCGTGTAGCTGGAAATTGAAAGTAAAGCATGTATTTTAACCTTCAATTTGCAATGCTACAAATATTAATGCCATTAAATTGTACAGGTGAAATATTCGGTGAGTGGTATGTGACCTTGACCTCAATGGCCCATTACGATGACCATTGTCTATGAGAAATTATAGGCATTACGCATTATTAGGTCACAGCCAAAGCACTTTTGCTTTCCGGCTTGCAGTTCGCACAGGTAGCTACATTAATTCAGCCATAAAACAATATACACCTACCACAGCGGAAAGGCCTCCGATATGACCTCCGGTTCGTTGCGAGGCAATAAAACAGATTTTCGTCAACTAACAGGGCTGACAGTACGGTGAGGTCATGCCAAAGATATGCATTACAAGAGCAACAGAGCTGAGTCGGCAGTTGGTTGCGATGCTCTCGACGCCGAGAGAGTGCGATGCCAACAATGCGATAAGATAAGTGGACGTTGCCAACTAAAATGTCATAAATCTCGGCGCTAAGGATGCCTGCTAAAGCAAAGCAAAGCAAGGCAAAACAAATCAAAAGAAAGCAGAAGACGCCAAGTGAAAGAGTTGTCGCTGGCTTGCTCGACGGGTAGGTGCACAGCGAAGGGGTCAGCGCAGACGTCCAAAAATACACTTGACATATGAGTATCGAGTACCGAGTACCGAGTACCCGTGCATGTGTGTGTGAGTTTGTGCCATACAGCACTTGCCCCAAACGCTCGTCTCGGCGCACTGATTTATTTTCCCGTTTTGCAGCAGATTTCTTGATGCAGTATTCGTATAAGCAGACAGCAGGCGGCTAACAAGATGAATGGCTCAAATGGCGACCGGGCGGCTATTGGCCGTCGTTGGCGTCGCTTATTTGTAAAAGAGACGAAAAATCAGAAAACAAGAAATAAAAATTTTAAAACCAGCTAGCCAAGTTAGTTGCTTCAACCTTTAATAGTCGTGCATAAGTTTTTGTGTTTCCTTTGATGAAATAAATTAAATATGATGATAATGATATCCGTGTTAAGTCAGCATAAAATATCGAACACTAAACTGAGTTACAAGCCGCTCAAACAGCCATCAGAAACGAATACAGAATTATTTGAAAAGTGAGCGTATTAAAAGTGACGGTTTTATTTTAATTGGCGAAAGTAATGCTGACCTTTTAAAGGATGCTTACAGGGCATTTAGCTATAGTTCTACGAATAGTAAAGTATCAAAAGATCTCAATTATATTCTATATACCACCCACCTTTTCTGATCCAATAAAGGGTATTTGAACAGAAAATACATTTTTATTTGACAGAATTTATTTCGAGTAGTGTTACCTTCTGTAGAGCTTAAAGCACTGGTATGATTACTATGACGGTAAGCTTAAGTAGAACTGTTGGCAGAGTAGAGTAACGAATGAGATAGCTGACATTGATGCGTCATCAGTATCAGTTGAATGATAATTAGCGAGTTAATGGGGAAGAGATTAAATATAAAATAAATTAATAAATGTATATAATTTGATTTGGAGTCCTGCTATAATTTATAATATTTGATATTACAGGGTATTCCGTTTGAAATCGACAGTTGACTAAACACAACAAGTTTCGGGGATCCTTTGTTGTGTTACTAGTCTTACCGTAACATTCAAGCTAAGATCTTTGGCATGCAAGAAAATATTATTGAATCGCTTATTTACTTATTAAAAACATTTTTTACATACAACATAGCATAAATTGCTGACTGCTTACAGTGTATTTCACCTGTCTCACATCAGGGAACTATGATCCCTTATCACACACAGGGTATTCGAATAGCCTCCCATTAGCAGCCGCCATCGAAAGGTGTTCGCTTATTATGCTTTGTGTGTGTGTGTGTGTGTGTGCATTTTCACCCCCATTTGGACCACAAGCGAGAGGCGGCAAGAACAAGAAAACGAAGAGAAGAAGAAGAGCAGCGACGCCATGGAAACCCTTAATACCCATCATAGATCAACCATTTTGGTCGTAAATTACATTTGAAATCTCTAATTTGTTTTGCTCCAAAGGTGGAATCCTTTCTCGAAATCCCCTTAACTGACTTTTTACTTGTCGCTTTTGTTGTTGCTTTCCACAGCATGGCGAATGGAAGATTATGGAGAAATGGGATTTGTTTCGATCTAAAGCTGATTCGATGCTTGGCAATGTTTTGGAAATGTTTTGAATTTTATTTTGTTTCTTCTGGCTTACAAACTCTTTGCAATTCACTGTCAAGTCATAAGGATTGTCTTCGTTGCACACGTGAATGTGCCACCGAATTGAGTTGGCATGCGAGGCACGTTGAATGCAACGAATTAAAAGACAATATCATCAATTATGTTATTAGCATGAAAAAGAGAATTTGCCAAGGCCCCTACTGGATGGCGCGGATTCTTGTGTATGTAGATTTTTTGAAGAATTCCGAAGACCAAGACCTAAAGACTAAGGCTAAGCCTACACGCTGACTTGGAATAATTCACGGTGCTCTTGCAACGATTCGTGTCTGGCATATCATGCATAACTAAAGAAGCGGACATACTAAGGACTGCTGGAGACATATGTACAAATATATATATACATATATATATATATATAATGCGTATGCGGTGCTGAACGATCGTGAGTTATGGGTTGTCACCTGTCTGTCGGGGCTGTCAAATTGAAAGTGGATTGAACTGCACCGCGCGGCTGAGTAATCGCAATTGTAATCTTATCGATTGCCGATAAGCATATCAATTAGCGTCAATCGATGCAGCTCTTGGCCATGGCCCATGGCCCATGGCCCAGCCCTCACTTAGCACTCGGCTAAATGCACATGAGTAACTCATGTTCCGATCGTCCATATCGACGATCGCTTGGCTTTTGCTGGCCATGCGAATGTGTTGCCAGTGCTTGGCTGTTTTTAATGAAAATTAATTGCGCCACCAAAGTCGTGTGTTTTGGTCGCATTTAATTGCATTTTACAGTCAACGACTTGAGCCGGACTAAGAGTTAGCCAGACAGCAGCTCGCACCTTCCTACGGGTCGACGGCTAATTTATCAAAAAGCTAAGAATGTTGTTGCTCTTCGCACACTCGCATACACACTCTCACACACACACACACACACACACGCATGAAAAAACAAGCACATGATTAATTTCTGACAAATGTGCGACACAAAAGAGATGTGACACACCTCGAGGCCCCAAACACTGGACCACAAGATGGCCGCACTGGCTGGCTGGCTGGCTGGCTGACTGGATGGCTGTATGGCTATCTGGCTGTATGGCCGGCCTTCCACTTGGCCGTTCTTCCCGGCATTTTGATCGCCTCTACACGAATCTCCAGCTCTCTGTGACAAACTGGTATCCACAGCGTCTCCTCCATCGCGAACCTTGCCGTGTGGCATCAGGTTCCACAGACTGCACACGCGCTCGAAATGATCGATTGCAGCTGGTCCGTGGACCGCGTGGTTGGCTTTTGGCCCCGTGGCGAGGGTTCAAACCCCATGCGGACACACCATATATCATGCTCTTATCAACTAGACAACTTCTGCACTAATTTGTACGCATTTTTTCAACAAAGTAAGCAAACAACTGAAAATTTAGACGATCGAGTCAATGGTATGTATACAAATATTAAGCAGAAAAATGAAAATAATAATAGTGTAATGGAGAAAATCTAGGTAAAATCTTTTATAAAAATAAATAGCTTTTATCTGATATAAAGACTCAAAATAAAAACTTAAAAAAGTTGGAACAACAAAATAGAATTTAAAGCAATTTTTTAACTACCCATTTGTTATATAGTAAAAAACCATATAAGAAAAGAGAAAGATTAAAATTAAATTTAAATAAATTTGCAAGCTAAAATAGAATAATTCTAATTACTTATTGATTTTGGATTAATAATTTGTAGCAATTTCAATATATAGATAAATTTGAGCCTAATTAAGTTAAATAATTTTGTTAAATAATCAAAGTTTAAATAAATAAAAAAGTTTTTGCTTATTATCATTAGTATAAATTGAATATCTTTATTCATATATTCATATTTTATTAAATAATTTGGTAAATTAAAGTTATGAACGACTTTAAGGGAAAGACTAGAAGAGTTAAAATATTATTTGCTAGCGCAGAGCCAAAAGAGAAAGAAAAAAGTGTGCAAATGGAGCATCATTCATATGTTGCCCACTAAACGAGACAATAAAGATAAGCCCAAAATGGAGCATATTAAAAAAACTTTGCGAGGTGAGAGCGCAACAAGCGCTCACAAGAAAGCAAATGCAAAAAAAAAAAAAAATAAAAATAAAAAAGGAGGAAAATATAAAAAACATTTGTGCTGCAAAAAAAATCATGTTCAGCTGATGGTGTATATGCGTGTGTGTGTGTCTGTGTGTGTGGGAGTGTGTCTGTGTGTGTGTGTGTGTGTGTGTGTGTGTGTGTATATATTAAGACAAGGGGCAGTTGCCAGTGGCCAGTGGCTGGTTGTGCGGTCAAACCCCCGGCGGACGCTGGCCCTAACCTTTTACCGCTTAATTGTGCAACATTTGCAGGGCGGCAATTATTTGATAAGCGCTCACATTTGAACGCCAGCAAATAAATTGTCTTGCCGCAAAATAAATTCAAAGAAAGCTGGCAAATGTTGAACTTTAGAAGCTGGGCTGAAACTCGAGCTGGACTGCACTTTTGGGTCTCCCACAAGGCCAAACTTGAGACTAAGAAAATTCAGCTGCCTGAGTACATAAATTTAACCGAGTTCGCATTAAACTACAAAACAATTCAAAAAATGTTTCTCTGCACTAAATTAATGAATGTGCGTCGCCAGCAGCGGCCGGCTCTACTCTCAGAACAGGACTTCCAGTTCCTTGTGTTTTTGTTTTCTAGTTCTGTGCTTAGACTTTGGTTAGACCGCCTCCCCCAAGTGTCGTCATAGTTATTTGTTTAATATCTTTAATGCTGTTTTTTCAAAGCTTAAATAACTGCAAAACAAATAGGAATAGGATTGTTAGGAAAATTAAATAGATTTTAGCTACAACCATGGTATGTGTCCTCTTATATCCAAAATTTACTAAATTTAATAAAAAAGTGATTAAAAACATATGCATCCAACAGATATGAACGCGTATAATGATATTTTTATAAGTTTTGTTAATGAATTATTATCAATATACATATGCTATATATATAAAGTAATGATAACAATATATAGTTATTTAATTTCATTCGATTGCAACGCCATTTTGAATGGCAATGACAATCTGGCAAGATGGTAGTCTCAGCTTTGCGAGGGCCATCAATTAAGTGCGTGCAGCATCCAACACCTTGGCAATGGCTCAGTTTACGACGCTGTCGCTGGCCTCCGCTCATCTGCCTGCCTGCCTGCCTGCCTGCTTGCCTGTGGAGTCGGCGTGCGCTGTTGGCCAATTAATCAAAATCGTCGCCGTGTGCAGTCGGAGTCAGTCAAACGAGAGCGGGCAAAGAAATGTCGTTAACTTAAGTGTCCAATTAATTAAATTCGCATTTAAGAGCCGCCAAGCTGCGAAAAGCCATTAAGATAGTTTGTCACACACTGGGCGAGCAAGCACACCAGCTCCAGCTTGCTCCTAGAAGGGAGGAAGTAGAAGATGATGGCCAGAGGGAGAAGGGGGCGAAGGAACCACCCCACTGCCACATTACTCGCCCGCTCACCCGCAACATTTGCCTGGGCCAAAAATTAAAACTTTGCTCCTTGCGGTTGCTTTGGCTTTTGCTGTGGCTTGAAAGAAACTTCATCTAGTGTGTGTTTTCTTATTTTTTATGCTTGTCTCTCTTCATGCACGCTTTTGCAGTACTTCAGCTGCTGTTATTGCTGTTGTGGCTGCTGTTGCACCTCTTCTCGTTCATGTGGTACCAGTTGCCTTTTCCTAGTTGCCCATGTTCAAGTTTTATGGGTAAGTTTATAAATTTGAGCTGCTTGCTCATGCGGTTGTCTCCATGTCTGTCTGTTTTGGTGGTCCAACCGCCTGCCAGAATAATTTCACACTCAACTTGCTCGTAACAAGATTCATTTCACATGTAGCAGCTCCAAAAAGCATTTAACTAAGCGAAGAGACTTGCTTTCTACGCAAACCATATATCATTTTATTTTGCAAAGAAATAAAGTTATTAAGAAGGAAATATAAAAGAAAATATATAAATATAAAGATTTGTGATAATTATGACACCATATAAAACAAAATTAAAATAAAAGATTAAATAGATTTCAAAATATTTAAAAATCGTTTAATGGAGAAATAGAAAGCAAAATAATAAAGTTAACTATGTTTTAACTAACTATGTTATACACCAAAAAACGGAAAATTTTGGAAAACGCAACACTAAATGTATACAGCCAAAAGAGACCTCATATTTATTATACAAAAACATATATCTTTTAATAATTATAAAATAAAATTGTCATCCCCGATCGCACTCATAAAACAAGTCGAAACATGCGCCAACGCGACTATAGAAAGAAAAGAAAATCTAATACATTAAATTCAATAATAGAGAAAATAAAATGAAGCTGTAAAAGTATAAAAGAGAAGAATATAATTGAAAAAGTCAACAAAATTTGTGCTTCACAAGCTGAGAGAGAGCGAGAGAGACAGAGAGTTATATAGATTGCAAGCTCGAGAAGAATAATGTTAAACATTCGAGCTTCATAATCGAAATTGTGGAGCAATAGTCAGATTAAGGTTGGTGTTAAGATAATCTGGCATAAATAGATTTTCATTCTCGTCGACCTCTGAGCACCATCAACAAATTTATGTGAGGTATTACCAAATATGAAGATTTCTATTTTATGGAGCTACTTTAAAGTCATCCGAATAGCAGAACAAGGCTATTGGAATACTATTTATAATTTAAATTTTGCCAGTTCTCAATATGAAATACATAGAAGTATTCAATTTATACACAATACAGTTATAAATGAAGAATCGTACGATAAATTAAGATTGTTTTCAGATATATATTTGGAAAATACTATATACTTCGTTTTTGGCAATATTATAAACCTTCATTTTTGGTTGGGTTTGCAATGTATTTTTTTTTAAATCTATCTTTTAAAAAACTTTTTTATTTAGTATGGAATATAGTATGAAATATAGTTTTTGTTATTATTATTATTATTCTTAAAAATGTGGAATGAATTAATCTAATGCAACTGCCAAATACATTTTTTGTATATAATATAATTAAATATATAAAACGTAACATATTTTAAATACATAGAAATGTTAATAGTTTCGAAATGTCAGCAACTAATCGAGTTTCTACCATCGACCCGTCCTGGTGCCCAAATGATAAATGACGCCTAATAGACGCGCTTATTCCTTAATGATTAATAAAGCAATTTTCAAGTTCAAATCCACTATAAAGCGCATTAAAAGAGCTCGGGGCAATATGCTCACTGCGAAAATACCAACACAAAAACACTCAAACGGCATCGACGATGCGCTCAAAAAAAAAAAAAAACAAAAAAAATCCACTCGAGTGAAAACTCAAGAGCTCGTAAATTTCGTCTGCGCTGCAAAAGTAAACGCCCATAAACAAAGCAATTTGCCCAGTGCCGCAGAATCAGTTTCTCAATGAAAGCCACGTGTAGCCATAAATTTGACCGTGCTCTGAACCAGTTCTCGGCATGCTCCTCTAACAGGTTTCTCATTAGGCCAGTGCTGGAAAACGTTAGCAGTGCCTAGGCTGCAAAATGTGGCGATATCTGCAGAAAATAGTGCCAAACTGGCAGGAAAATGCAAAATATTTGCTTCTATTTGGGCTGTTTTTGAAATGCCAGCGGCTTTGTGACGTTTACCAACACGAAAAATGGGCGGAGACTGATTGGCCGGCTCGCTCACACCAGTGCCGTTGCCCAATTTAATTGCTTCCCTTTCTGTCTGCCATCAACAACAACACAAGCATATGTTTGACACAGAAACAGCTGCTCTCTTTCTCTCTCTCCCTCTCAGAGAGAGTGCGCAGTGCCCATGCTGCCAGTGCCAGTAACTGTGTGTGTATATGTGTGCGTGCTCAGCGAGCAGAAGATGAAGATGCCTGCAATAAACCATTCCCGGCAGCTATAAAGCATTGCGAGCGAGAGAGCGCTATGCCGACCAACCGTGTGCAAGCGAGCAGCACCATACGAGCTGAGAGAGGCAGCGACATCGTAAATTTGTGCGCGTGTGCCTGATTTATATGGCACTGCTGCAGCGCTGTCGCTCTGTCGCTGCGCCGCAGCGTCGCAGCCATCATGGCCGAGCAGAGCGCGGACTGCGACTGCGCTCGTAATTCTCCCGTTTAATGGTTTGTTTACATCATAAATAAATATGGCTGAGCTGCGAGAGCCGCGTCTGCGCGGCAGAGCAACGCACAGTTTTGGCGCGCGTTCTCCGTTCGGCTGGCACGTTGATACCGAATTCGCAGCCGTGACGTCAGAAAGCACCCACACAAGATCGTAAACGAGCTTAAGAATCGACACTTTCAAATGATATTGACAACAACTTTTGCCATAAAGCTAATAAAGATGGAATACTAACTATTTCCAAGTGCCATTATATTGTATTGAAAAGGCAAAGATTAATAATTAATTTGAAAAGAAAACAGAAAACAAGACATTTGCACATGTAAATATATTCCCAATTGGTTGCTAATGTGATTATTGAGTTATTCATTTAAAATACACTCTAATTGTGTTGGATGTTAATTTAAGGTGAGAAAAGGTGAAGCACTCAATGTAGCAAATGCATTTTAAAACAGATATTTTACATATTAAATTTCAAAATAAATAAATAGAGCTGCTTTTCTCAGTAATCTTTTTAATTTTTATATAATATATTACAAATATATTGTTTTCTTGCCCATACATATAAATGTATTTAAAGATTGAAGCATATTTTTCTCCTGCTGAAACAATATTTAAAATTAATAGTTATAAATTCCATAAGATAAGAAATGTGTCAAGTTATAAAAAGTATTTTTAATTTCTCACTTAAAATCATCCCACAATTTAACTACAAGTTGATTATTATTTAATTTAGATTTCTTGTACCTGATATATGTAAGTAAATATTTATGTGTTTAACTGAGGTTAAAAGCCTTCGATCAAAGTCACATGTGAATGTAGCCCAAAATTAAAGTGCCAAAAAGCTGGGCTAAGTTGACTATGAATATTTAAAATTCCCATTTAAAAATAAATAAAATTAAAATAAACTCAACTGCTCAATAACATTGTATATCAGTAATAAAAGAAATATTTCTCAAACGTGGCGTCAACTCTGCTTTGCCGCCGGCGTCTGTGCGTGCAACATTATGTGGCACTAAATATTTCGCCAATTGATGGACTGAGACACGGACCTAGCTGTGCAGTCATCCGAGGGTGCGGCGTGGGGCACAAACACTTGTGGCGTCTGCCATACTAATTTCACTGCCCGAAAAATGGCACGCTTGATGGTCACACAATTACGGATGTAATAAAGTAATTTGCCGTAATTGCAATTGAGCCGAAAGGGCGGCAGCTGCGACGTCCGTCCGCCAAGAAGCTGCCACCGCGCAAAAGTTTGTCTTCGAGTAAGTCAACAAGCAGCTCGACCAACCACCACTCCACTCGGCCATCCACACCCCTTTCAGCTGTAGGTCTTTGTTTCACAAAGTTTGAGCCGAGTTCGAGCTACCACCCAAGGTCTCCCTTTGGTCGTCTGATAATGTGTGACAATGTCTTGAGCACTTGCCGTGCACAGAGGGAGATTTTAATTTAGCCTGGAATTACCTGAGCAACTGGCTAAGAGGAAAAACGAGAGCGAGAGCAAGAAATTTCTGCTTGCCTTTGACTTTGTTCCAATTTTGCATAGAAAAGTACTTAATTATTGCTCGCCAGCTCGTTGCCTCGACTCTCTGTGGGCGGTGTGTCCGTTTTATCCTTTCAGCAGGCTCTGAGTTATGATGTCTTTATGACGCTTTTGTCTGTCCTGGCAGACCTTCCTGCCTTGTCCAATCCTTTTGTGTGGTAATGAGCAAGTTAATTCTTATTATTATGGTTATTATGTGTGTGTAGCATTTGCTTCTGCTCACTCTGATTCGCTTGCGTGGGCGATGCGCTCATAAACATGGCCCGTCCTCAACAAGTGTTGAGCAATCGAGCCAAATAAACATGGAGCACATAAAATTAGTCTATAAAAACAAATAATGGGGCATGTGGCTGCCAAGTGTCGACCCCCTTTGGATAAACAAACGCCGCCTTCGAGCGCCCCTCAACACATATCGTGTGGCACCTCACAGACCTCGACTACAACTGGCCTATGGAAGCTGCCATTGGGAGCCAGTGGGTCTCCGGTTCTTTACCATGGATCTTCGTGTATTCGGGCATGCTGCGAATATTTCCACATTTGTTTTTGTTTTTGAAGATTTTCAAGCGCAGAACAAATAAACAAATCCAAATCGATGTACAAAGTTTGATGCTTTCTCACATTCAAAACGCACTAAAATCGTGTTTGGTTATTTATTTTGAAAATAGCTGCTACATTTTTTAAATACATGAGGCCTGTAGGCATTGAGGGAAGAGCCAAAACAAGCATATGTTGATTTTATTTCAACAAAGCTTTTCGAAATTCAACTCAAGTCCAATAAAAATTTGTTGTTTAAACAGAATCATTTTTAAAAAGAATCTGTGAGGAATATCATTCTATTATAAATATAAATCAAAGTTATTTTACAATCAATTTAATAATTATTTTAATAATAAGTTTCAGGACAATGTCAATACGCGCTGAGTGGGGCATCGAAAATGCAGCCTTTTGGCAATGATTCCTTGCTTCAAGGGCCTTTCTCCCTTTGAGCTTGCAACCAATTAGGAATTCTTTTCTAATGGTTATTCTTCCACTTCCAGGCGGTGCCTATTCAATAATTATAAATCAATATGAATTCAATAATGGGCTCTTACAATTATTATCTGTAAATGCAAACTAAAACTCACTTCAAGCAACAACAACAGCAATTGAATCGATAACACACTCAAAGGGGGAAAAATATAACAAAATTCAAACAATTTTCAAGTGTTGCCAACTTAATTAAGTCACAAAATTTATGAGCTCCTTCTGGCTGCTCCAACGCCGCCAATGATTATGGGCGCACGCACACCACGCACACGCACACACACACACACACACACACACACACACACAAATTTGACTTTCAATATCAAATACAAATATGCGCAGGAGTGAGAGCAACTCAATTGACACGCGTCGACCCGCGCCACTTACGAAAAGCCACATCCATTTCATGTAGATAGGGCTCCCCCAACAGCAGCAACAACAGCAACAACAGCAACAACAACTGCTGCAAGCTCCGCAAATGAAGCTGTTCGCATTCCTGTGCCCAACAGCTCGCAGTCAGCTCATTGAATCTGTTTCTGTATCTGAATGTGAGCTCGAATCGAGGGAAGCGGCGCCAAATGACGACGATCGATTTTAACGATTTGTTTTGATATTTTTACGATTATGGGGCATCGTTTGCACAACATAAATAGAACATAAAACTCACATCACATGGCGGGTCACACAGAGTTTCTCCGACGGGGTGTGGCGTTCGAGTGGCAGGCTCTCAGACAGGAGTTGGCTGTCGTCTCTGTTCAATTCAATTAATAATAAATTAGCTGAAGCTGAGAGAAATCTCAATGAATATTTCCATTTAACGATGTATGAATTGCACTTTTGTGGCTTTGTCGCATCGACTTTTAATTGCCCACCGCAGCGCAGAATCCCAGCTGTAGAACGAAGCTGCACTTTGTCCTGCTGCTTTCGAGTTCCTTTTGCATTATCGTAAATCACAAGCGCCGCATGCACATGAGTTTCGTAACGAAACACAACAAACAAAAAATATGACAGCAATTGCATTTAAGCGTAATTCTTTTCTAAATATTTTTTGTGCGTTGTCCTTGTTGTTTTATGATGCGTTAGTTCAGCGTCCGCCCACATATGCAAACTACGCACTCTACGTGAATTGTTCGAGTCCTGCCAGCTGGCAACTGCCTTCTGCCTGCTGCCTGCCTCGGCGACAAATCTGGAGCAGAGCATAATTTCGACTCTGTTTTTTTTTTCGTGTGTGTGTGTCTGTGTGTGTGTGTGTGTGTTTGCTCTACTCCTGGCGAATATTTTGTCTGCATTTATGATTTATGGCATACGGTACAGGATGCTTAGACAGCGGCAAGTGTGGCATGCAACACAGCATAAACTCAGCATATGAGCCACAGACTCCGAATGCGACTAAGAAATGAATATTCGAATCAATAAATCAGGACATATGTTACCATTGCATCGCTTCGCCTTCTTCATGTTTGCTGAAGGTATTGCCAAAATGATCTTAATTGGCATTTAGATTAGTGAGAAGATCTTTCTAAAGCGGACGAAATAGGGTTATTAAAGATTAGCCAAAGACTTCGAGGCATATTTGTTAAATTAGAGAGGTTTACATAACATAGGATAGTGAGACATTTCTTGTGACATTGTAATGTTGTTTTCTACCTTAAAACCTAATTCAAATATTTGAAATATGTCCGATGTATATATGTTTTTAGTTGTAGACAGTCCGGCAACGCTCGTAAAAACATAGTTGGATCAAGTTATCGTAATAAGCAGATAAGTTACTTCAGTTTTTTTTTTTAAAGCCACTTCCACGACAACTATATGATAATGTTCTTCGATTTAGATATAGAAAAAAGAACAAAGTACAGTTTTTTCATGTTCTATGCCATCGCTTTATATTCTACAAAGCCCATTGACTAATTATATAACTTGCCAAAACTATATATTTCGACTTGTCCAAAATGAAGCGCAGTAAGCTATTCCAAAATGAATCTTAAAATCGTTTTCATATTTTTCCTTCTACACCACAAGATGTCGCCTCTTGAATTACTCACAGTTCTTCCAAAAATGAGAGCATATTTCATTAGAATGAATTTGACAAAAGTCACGTGCGGTGCGCCGAGTCTTATGCATTTGTCATATTAAAATAGAATATGGATGCTTCTCTAGCTGCGCTTGGTAGCACTTCCTGGCTCCCCTTCGCCAGAAGATTCCTGCCGCCATATGCTAGCAGAAGAAACAAAATGGCGGCCGCCAGTTGTGTGGCAGCCACGTGTGGCTGCAGCTATACGAATTCGAGTGCGAGCTATGAGTGCTGCTGTTGATAGATATGCAGGCAGCCCAATTTTACCATGTCCTTTGGCAGTGGGAAGTGTTTGCCTAAGCCTCAGATGCTGTGGCTAACATTTCGAGATGCGTAGCAGCATTCAATTGTGCATGCCTCGTCTGCAGCCCTCCCCTTCAGTCTGAGCTGCGGCAGTTGCTGATAAGTCGGAATCGAGCACAAATCGATTGCCCCATCGCTGCGTGTGCAACATGATAAATGTGCGTGTTATCCTCCTTTATAGCAGTTGTCAGTTGCAAATGAAAACCAACAACAGCAACAGCAATAGCAGCAGTTGTCGATACACATGCGCCACGTCTCGTTAGTGCCACACCAAATACCAAACCCAAATCCCACTCAAATGGAACGAACGTTTCCATTGGAGGTTTCAAGATAAAACTATATGCCAAGCCGAACTTTCGAATATTGATAAGATATTTTATTTAGCATGAAGTCGAATGCTTTACTTTAGTTTTGTATTATCTGCAGTTCAAAGTAAATGAGTCATAGAAAGCAGACAAGCATTTATTTTTATTATTTATTACATCTTTTTTATTGTTATTATTTGTAAATACTACTTATATTATTTCGTTATTTTAGCTGCTATTTTAGTTGTAAACTAATCAGAAACACACAAATCGCAAGTATTTTTGGGCTTAGTCTTCCCTTGCTTGAGTTTAACATGTTTTCGTTTCATTTTCCAGTTATCATATCAATGCAATCTAGAATCTAAGATATTCATTCGAAGAACAAATGCTCTTTCATATAGAAAAGTCAAAACACAAGCAATTTTATCGTCTTTTATTATTAATTACTATGTATTTCAAGTTTCGTATTAGGAAAATGCGTTTAAGAATCGTGCGAAATGGCTCTATTAGTATAGTTAATACATTTAAAATTTTCTCCTCAATGGAACCTAAAAATTACGAATACAGTTATAGCATGTTGATAATTTAATGAAATTTATTAACTGTCAAGTGGGATGTGATCAGAGGAAGTGCTCTCCGGTCTGCCGAGATTTCGACTAAGTATTTTCAACAGGCTCGTAGATAATATAGCTAACACGTCCCTCTTTCTCATCCGGTGCGATGCGCTCCAGCGTGGCCACCAGCAGCTCGTTGACCTTCAGCTCCCGCAGAAGATCCATCATCATGACATAGGAGATGCGCAGCATGGGCGTGCCCTCTCCGCGCCACTGTTCGATCAGTTCCGTGTTGGCGGCCAGCTCTTCGTCCGAGCTGAACATGTAATAGTTGATGCGACAGCCCCGATAGCCGCGCACCTTCACCTCGTGCACCGGCTTCGATTCGCCCAGACGCTGACGCTTAGCCTCTGGCGCACTGACATCATCGTCACTGCTTTCGATGGCTGCGTAATCGCTGTCGCTGCTATTTTCGGTAAAGCTCTCGCTGCTGCTGTCGTAGTGCTCGTGAGTCTCCTCATCGCCATCGTATTCGCTGTCCTTCTGACTGCTGCTGACATTGAGATCTTCGATCAGCGAAAGCTTCGAGCGCAGCAGATGCAGCTGGCTAGTATCCACGAGAAGCAGCATGTAATGCAACTGACCATCCGGTCGCACAGTCTTTAGAAATAGCCTGGTTTTTTCCTCGCTAATGGGTACGGCATCCTGTAGCAGGTGCAGCATTAGCTGAGAGACCGTCAGTTGGCCAAAAAACTTCTCCAAACGACCCTCTGGCAGGTCTTCTCGACCACCCGGCGCCACCCAGAGTGTATCCACGTACAGCTGGACGGCTACCTTATCGCCCAGTGACTCGCCCACCAGCTGCAAACAGCGGGCACAATGAATATGTCCTCCACACTGAATAATACGTTTGCCCAGAACCTTGGGACTTATCACAATATAATTGAGGGCATAGTACAGTTCGCCCTCTTCCAGAACTTTTGGCAACATATTGCTTGGACAAAAGACCTTCAGCGGCTCCATGGTGTGAATGGGCATGGGACGAATGCAGCTGAATCGTCGCTCGGCTACCAATTCGTTATAGCAATTGGTGCAGTGCAGGCTGTAGGCCATGGATTCGTTAAGGAGCAGTTGTAATTCCTCTATGGCAACATCAACGGTTTGTTGGTCGAGGGCCGCATCGTTGATATGAACAAGGCTGAGCTTCAGGGCTGTTGCGTTGCTCGTCTCCTTGTCAACTGTAATGCCCGCTTCGGGGTTTGTGTTGATCTCAAAAAACTTGCCCAGGGGAGTGAATTGCTCAAAGTCACGCTCGATCCAGCGTATGCCATTGGAGCTCACGTCGATGCGTCTGACCTGCTGCCTGCCCTTGTCCTCGTCCGGGGTATTCAGCATTAGCACATTTATCCATTTGTTGGTACGCATCAGCGATATAACAATCAGCTCCAGTGGCATGTTGATCAACTTTTAACGATTTTTACACAACTCACTTTCTAATTGACAGATGGACTAGCCAAATGGCTGCTGGGATTGTATTACAAAAGGCTGCAGTGCATTTGAACGCTGTAAGATGCAAAGAAATTAAATATGTAGCTTAAGAATTATAACCAATTAATTTATTCGTTTCAAAGCAAACGTTCAACAAAAAGCTAACTGACGTCCACTATTAATTAATTGAAGCAAAGTTCTGATTTTGACATCACCGCAAGGGCTGCTAAGTCGTATAATCGATTAATATGGGAAATTCTGAGTCAGTGAACGTGGTAGCGTCTTAGCAAAAGATTGCCAACGATTAAGGTATCGGATAAGGATAGATAACTAGAAATATTAAGAAACTTTTCCACCTGTATGTAGCTTTATATATAAAATAAATAAATGGTAAGCTAGGATGTTTTTCAATAGTCCGTCTGATGGTGGCCATGGCCTGCAATGGAGACTCCTACGAAATGCATTTTACCGTCATATAGTCGCATCACACACGGAAACGAAATAAATCGAGGGCGAAATGAATGGCCTCAAAAGGATGAATGGTCAGTTTGAAGGCAAGACAGAAAAAATATAAAAACAACAATAAAAACAACAGCAACAACAACATCTGGTAAGTTACGAAAAGCAAAAATATTGAAACGAAAAATACAACTGACAAAATTTTATTTCGTTTTATTTGCAGAGCGGAGCACTCCATAAATTTTCGGGCGCTCAATATTGTTTCAGATCATAAATCATGGCTGCATTTGCGTACGGACGTACATTTCAAACACACAAACACATACACACACACACACACACACAAACACACACACACACACACACACATATATATATACACACGCAGCTGCATTCGTATGGCAGAAGGTTTGAGGCAGTGGAAACTCGGGTACTCCATCTGCATCTGCAATGGCACAGACACCGACAGAATGTACCTTGTATCTGACATTGGGCTGCAGATGCAGATGCACTGCAAAAAAGCGCACACTAAAACAATAACAACAGCAACAACGGCAAGCTAAAGGCCGACAGCACAACAGCAACAACAACAACAATAGCAACATGCATTCATAGTGCATTTGTATAAAGTCAATGCCGCTGCACTTGTGCCCCGGCGTATTCGCATCCGCATCACGACCTGCACCCCTGCCTCCCTCTTTGCGTTGGCGTATGGCATACAGATGCAGTGGGGTTGGGAGGGGTGGTGGCTTGGGTCTATAGGCTGGCCAACTGAAGTGGTCTGCAAATTCACATTAACGCAAATTCCGTAAGTGAAGTATGTTGCATTTGCCGCACGTAAATTTAAAAAGCGCGGCACAATAACAAAACATCGCTCGCTTATTTACAGAATACACATATGCAAACAGAGGCACAGACACAGACACAGATACATTTACAGCTGGATTTAGCGGAGTCTCCGTCACACATTCGGAATCGGAGCTGGAGTAATTGAAGGAGTCAGCTCTCCGTAGCCAGCCACAGCTACTGCAGCTGCATAGGCATTCGCATTCGCATTCGAATTCGTATTCGCACTCGCACTCACATATTTGAGATACATAAATCTTGCGGATGAGCGTGTGGCACTGCTGCCGAACAGCCAGCCAAGTGGGCGGCTGCCGGGCTAGAGCTTGGCTGACTGGCGATTGGGGGTCAACAGCAGCTGTGCTGCAGTCGGCGTGGGTGCAAATATTGGAAATATTTGGCTATTGAAACGAGCAGCCAACCTAAAGAATAGAACTGGCTGCAGACTAAATTGAAACTCGGAACTATTCAAAAGGTATTAAGCTATTAAAGCATAGTGGTAATAGAATCGAAACCTATAGAATACCTTGGAACACAGTGCTCTCGCATAGAATAATCAATGCTGAACAGTGCCAACTATTAGTATACTTTTGTTTGTCGGTAACGGTTTCTATGTTCTACGTTCTTCTTATCTACGTTCAGTAAATTCACCTAAGAATAGAATAAAAATATATATAATGCTGTGTTTTTCCGCATTTCAGAGGGCGATAGCTACAAGTCATTTTCTCTACATGTAGATTTTAAATATTTCTCCTTATCTTTATATTTTTCTACAGCTTTCTTCTGTTTTTTTTTCCAATTTGGTTTATTTATATATATCAGATATAGCTTCAGCGCTATTCAACACTACTTATATGACTTATATACCATGTAGACCATCACTAATGAAATCCATAAAAAATGTCAATGCTGATAAATTCGCTTGCCAAAACATTGTTCCCACTTAGACCCTCTGCTTCAGTCTCTTTTTATCCACGCCTATGTGGACTGTCGCCAAATGCAATCCTTTACCTTTAACCGACTACAGATGGCGCTTTAACACGATGGCCATCCATCTGCGGCGCTAATAAAAGATTTCGCTAAATTGATACTGTCGATGGAGTAATTAAACTGCAATTTTTATGAGACATGTCGGACAGAGGCCGCTGCTATCACAGATCGAATAAATTATATTCACTGGCTATTGAACGCACTCTATCTCTCTCTTCTTCTCTCTCTCTCTCTCTCTCTCTCTATCTTTCTCGCCATTCCTCTCTTGCGTACACACACATACACATACATGCAGAGTATGTGTCTCCTGTGCATTGCTGCTGGCCGCAAACGCTGGCTCGTTCGTTTGCACGGTAAATTTTCCGATGCAATTTTCCCACATTCCGGCTCTTGTTCCGGCTGCATCGCCGACACCCACTCTCAACTCGGGCTGCATTTTGTTTCTGGCACGCAAATACATTTTTGGCCAACCTTTTGAGCTCGTCTGATTGTATTTTAATTTCCCGCCTTTGATTTTGTATTGATTCGAGCTTCGTGATTACCAGCTAACGATTGTCGCCTGCCATCTTCTCCTTCTCTCCCCTCCAGTCTTTCAGCAGTGTCGAGTAGAAAGTGTGCCTGGCACACATTCAAATGATTTCAAATGCAAATTGCAAACAGCTCCAAATTGTAATAAAAGAATGTATATAAAAAACTGCTCTCGCCATGAAGTTGTTAATTTTTATGACGTCATTACTCGCCTCGTAAAATTCGCTCAACAGTTGGTCGGCTGCTTCGTAGAGCAACAGGCGCTGGCAATGAAGCTTCAATTTTATGAACTTGTTGGGACAGGAACTGGAGCTGGAACTGGTACTGGGCCAGGGACTTGTACTTGTACTTGTGTTTTGGTTTGGAAATCTCAGCAATTCAACTCGAAAGTTGTGAGCTTTATTTGCAACCGGAATTTTATTGTTATTGCGCCATTTATGACTTTTACGAGAATCGCCTGGTTTTCCAGCTCGCTTCTAATTTAGGGCCCATTGTTTTGGGCTCTTGGCGCGCTCACTTGTCACGATGAGCTCATGAATCAAATGCGTCCTTGCATTGGTGACATTTCAACGCTAGATACGAAAGGTTACAGTCAAGTAAAACCTTGTGAACTTTAGCTGATTTAAATAGGTGTGAAAATCCAAAAATACATGGCATTAGTCGATTGTTCAGGGAGTTTGCTTTTGATATTTACCTTGCTAGCAGTTCATTAAACACTCAAGAGTTGTGTTTATGAATACAAATATGAAGTCTTTTATGTAATATCTTATTCTATAAATTATTAGCAGCTTGGACCTTAAAGCCTAATTATATTTTATATGAAGTATAATCCTCTCATATTTGACATCCGTTCATTTCCTCTCTTTTATCTGATGCTCGCCTCTGTCGAGGGATTGAATTTCCGGTAATTTAAAGCTTTTATATTAGATAATTGTGAAAGAGGTGAAATTGAGGTGCTGCTGTCATTCAATCTTCCGTCCACCCGCTGGCTGGAACATTTATGCGCCATGTTCTACTTATATTTTTATGGCCGCCCCTTGCAACTCAAAACCACAACCATACACACACACACACATACATACACACAAGCGACTAGAATGGGTTCCATAGACTCAGACGTTCACCTCGGCACATACTCGAAAAGTGAACGAGCAGCATATTTAAAACATGGATTCTTAATTAGTAGCAAATGTATCCCATTTGCACTTTTTTTACACGTTGCCAACGCGATTCACGTATACATGTATACACAGAGGTATAGCCGAACTACGGGCTGTGCGCTAGTTAATACCCCTTGGTTGGCAGGCCCAACCACTCCTCGAGCCGGGACCAAATTAGTCGAGAGCCCGAAGCTGAGCTGTGTGCTCCTTGCCGACTTGAACGCGGGTCCCCATTCGCTGTTGTTGCCGACAGTGCGTCTCATAATGCGCGCTAATTAATCCTGCAAGGATCGGATTTTCCCGACGTAATTATATTTACAGCCGCCATGCGAGCTTAGCAACAGCAAGGACAACAACAGCAGCAAGCACCAAGCAGTAAGTTGGAGCAGGAGCTGGAGCACAGGATGCTTATCCTAGGCAGGGTGTATAGGAGGGATTTTATGATGTACAGCGACGTTTTGTATGTGAGGGGACACACCCAATGGCAACAGCCTGGCAGCAACGGTTGCTGGAACATGCGAGTTGCTGGCGTGAAAGGATACGCAAGAATATTAAATTAATTTTTAAGTGCGTGCAGAAGACGCAGCAAAAGGCAACAGCAAAGCCAAGACGAGGCGAAGACGAACAAAGCAGCAAAAAATAATGCGCTTTTCTTGCTTGCGTCTATTGTCTGGTGGCAGGAAAACTTTCACCATATTTCAGTACTTGATTACAGGGTGATTCGAATTAACAATATATAAATTTAGTAAATTCAATTGCAAAAAGCAATTTAGAAAAAACTATTTAATATTCTGTATAAGGAAGATAAGAAAACTATATTAAATGTAACTAAGCTCGTAAGATATGAGCTTTTCGTAAGAATCTATTGAACCATTTAGAAACCACTTTAGTTATACAGAAGCTTTTTGTAAGTTAGACATTTTGTAGAAGCAACTTTTTTTTAGATCATTTATATTCTTGTAATAAATTTAATTGAGGCTTTCATACACTATAAATAAATTCACTAATAGCTTTCACATCCTTCCCGATAAATAAGATAAATAAAGTAAATAGTAAATAGTAAATCTAGTTAAGTATGAATATACAGTGATTGCCACATAAATGAAAAAAAAAACTTTTATTATTTATCTCTTTTTTATTTCGAGATTAATCTAATCCTTAAACACCAACTACATCTCATGATAGACTTTATTATTAGCTTATCAAGCCACATCCTTACATAATAACCCTGTATATTATGAAGTTTTTGTCTCACAGATTGTTGCCATGATTTTTATTTCTTTTAGTCGCGAATATAAATAATGAGTACATTTTGTTTATTTAAGTTTGTTATTTCTCTTTTTGCTGCTGCTTTATTGCTTTCCACGCGGGTGGCTAACTGGCAACAGCCAACTGGCAACTGGAGTTTGGTGTTGTTCGTGATGTTGCTTCTTGGCAGATCCGCCGATACGTTGGCAAATTAGTTTGAGCAGTTTGTTGAGCTCCCTGTTCGTTGATTTAGTTGCCCTTTTTTTTTTGGTATATAAAACTCCGGGCAGCATAATGAATGCTTTCTGTTCTTCTGTAGTTATCAGCGTGCGATGATTAAGTCAGCGACTAGCCGACTTTCGAACTAGCTACTACACCAAGCATCCGAGTAGCCGACTTTATACAATGCAAAGTTAAGTGATTACTTTTTGCTGGGCAGCAGATTCAAAGTCCTGGCGTAAAGTTCTGCTCGTAAATTTATTAAGCAAAAACTTAGAAAACTTTCGACGAACAGCGCATACGCAAGTTTTGCAATTGTATTCATTCAATGAAGTCAACTCGACTCGACTCGACTTGGTTAGCCACGATTTTATGCATTATTCATGAGTCCATTCAGCTGAGCTCAGCCAAAATTGTCAACGCTCTGTATGTATAGTGTGTTCTATGGCCTGTAAACTTGTTAAATTTGATATTTATTCTTTGATAATTAAGATTATGTGTGAATAAATTAAATTCGAAAAAAAAAACAACTTTTATCTATTATTTGATCAAATTGCAAATTTGACCAGAAACGGTTTGTTAAAGTAATTTCTTTCTTCTAGTAATATGCAAGAGAGAATTTTAGTCTAAAGTCAGAATTATAGTCAATAAAAAGTATAGTCAAAAGGAATGTTAATATGAATGAATAATTTGGTAGATGTTATTGCTAAATTTTAATATAAAATAATAATAAAAGCTGTACTTATGTATGTAATGTAGTTCAATTTAAAACTTCAATTAATATCTTTATAGTTAATGAAATTGTTTTTGCTCTTCTGTTGAATATGTAACGATTCATACACAACATTCAAAATGTAGAGTCTATTCTCTGATTGTATAAGAGTCCAGGAAACACTCACTGGCTTCTAGGCCATGGCTACGATTATGAAACCTAAGCTCAGGTATACGGACCATCGAAGTGTTGAATAAGTTGTTTAGCATTTAACGAGCTATAAATGGCGCAATAGTCGCAGCCGTCGTCACATGCAACTGGCAAGATTACAAGGAACTTGAAAGGCTTTTGGGCAGGCAGATGGCAAATGCAACCAAGAGATACGCACACGTCGATGGCATAAAACACACCTCTTCATAATGCACCAGATGAATGGATTTATAACTGAGTGCGAACAGGGGCCACAGCAGCGCCTTAGGGGCGTTTGGTGGTGCTGTTGGTGCCGCTGATAATGATAATGTGCTCGTCTTCAGCGTCAGCGTCATCGAAGATGCACTGAATGCATCGATAGGATAAGCTGCCCGTGTCGGTGGCTTCAGTGAGCTCAAAGTGCCGCCATTATGAGGCAATGGGAAATCGACTAAGCCGCAGAGTCAGCCAGAGTCCACTCCAAGTGCAGCTACAACTACAACAGCTGCACTGGCAATGGCAAAGACTTTTTGGCTGCGATTCAAGCATTTGGATGCATAAATCAAACATTTATATGCGGCACAGCTTCGGCGTCGCCTCGACTCACATGTGGAGCTGCTTGGTGGGGCAGGCAGGCAGGCACTCGAATGTGATTACGCAGCGAGAGATTGCAGGCAAGTTGGTTAGGTTAGGTCTGTTTGGATGGAGACGAGACTTGCATGGTCGTCACACACATAAGCAGACAGCGCCTTCCTTCTACTTGCTGCGCTCTGCCACTCGGCTCTGAGTCATGGCTTAGGTCTGGGTCTGAGTCTGGGTTTGGGTTTGGATCTGAGGCATCAAAGGCGTCTCCGACGCGGCATGCACGCTGAAAATGAAGACGATTACTGCGACTGCAATGATGGATATTATTCCTAAGGCGAAAACTCTTTGCCCAGCGGTGCTTTGCGACACCAAAGCGATTTGCGCTGTGATTGATTGCAACATTGCGGCACAACACGCTGGCCAGGATTTGGCAAGGATATTGGCTGAGCTGAGAGTTGAAAGAATGTGACATAAATATTACTTACTAAAAGCTAAAAACACTTGAAGTATATATGAAAGAATGCTTAAACTATTACTTATCTTTAAGAAACTAAATAGACTCAATTAACTACTCACAAAGACTTAGTAGGCAAATATCTATTTACAGAATAAAGTTTATGGTAGACTTGAAAGAATTTTAAAAGTTTAATCTTAAAATACACTATGTAGAATTTTAAAGAAAAAATAATAGCTTATAATAATACTAAGAAATAATAAACTAGATAAAATAAATTGCATTTAAAAGTTAAAACTCACAGAAAAAGTTCGCAGAAAGTCAATTCTTTCTGCTTGACATTGTTCTACGCTTACTTATTTGGTCTCTAAACAGACATTCAGTTTCTTAAAAAACAATATTCATAAACAAAATTTCATTAACTGCTAGCCCACAAAAGAGGGCGGCGCAAGCCGACCCTTTTTTTTTTTGGTAAGTGACCTGAAATATTGTTACCATTAAAATAGTTGCCCTTTTATTGTCTGGCGTCTACGGCTGGAAAGCAGCCCAATAGAGTGGAAATACCATGACGAAAGTTGAGAGGCAATACACTTCGAAATACTATGCTATTCCTAACTCTAGCCACGGTGTCTATGCAACTGCATTGAATCGAGGGCAAAACTTATAATTTGGATGGGATCCAATGGATTCTCAAAAAGTTTCAGTTGCTGCCATCGGCTTCGACTGAAGTACAAAATAATCTGGGCATGTCTGTGTGTGTGTATATCTCGTCGGGAGTCTGTCTGACTGTGTGCCCAGCCCACGGTCCATAAGTAGCTGCGCGCGGAAATGAGCGAAAAATCAAGGCGCAAAATATATGCGAAAAAATTATATGGAAAATACAGAATTTTTATTTTGTTCGCATTTTTTTATTATTTCTGCAAACTCTGCGAGTTTGTACTAGTTCCTTTTTTTTGTTGGTGTCGGTTAGCTGAAATTTATTTTTTACTTAAAACTTTCTGTTGTAAGCAATGAAAAATGGCAAAACAAACTTTTCAGCTTTCAGCAGCAGAAAACGCCAACCGAACTAAGCAGCGAACTGAATTTGTTTTTGTTGAAAAGTATCGAATTGATTTCAGTCGAGGAAGTTTCGAATTTTCAAATGCAAACGGCTAATTTATGCGAAAGTTCCGCCTTTCCTGCTTATTTTCCCCTTGCTTGAGGCTTAATTTATTTACTTTCCTTTATGTGAGGCATATAAAAATACACCAACAAAAAGACAAAATACATATTTCTTTTTCTCTGCGACCTCATAAGCTATGCGAATCTTCAAATATATAATAAAATAAAGATATATATCTTAAAATATATAAAATTTGCACTTCTCCAACTTAAAACCAAGCAACAACGTTTTTCTTGATAAACAATATCAGAACTCAATGTGTTGTTACCAAATTATGCTACGAATTTTAAGTTCTAAAAATCATAAATGCAATTACTAGTAAAATTGTATAGTTTTCTTAAAGCGGAGTATTATATATACACACAATTTTGAATGCAATTATGCTTAAAATAAAATAAATATAATTAATAAATCAACAACATATAAACATAATTTAAATATCTAAGCAAATAAATAATTTTATGAATTAATTAAGCAAACAAGTAAATTTTTCTAAGTTGATTAAATATATTTTTTTACAAAGACTTGTACATTAAAAAAAATAAAATTAATTATATAAAACGTTATTTAATTTGAATATTTGTTTAACTTACTCTGGGCTAATCATTAAATAATTCAAAATTACTATTGCTTTTATTGAAAAATTTCGGGCCTTACTGATATTGAAAAAACAGAAATCAAATAAAATCAAATGTATGTATATTAAATAAATTCACGTGTTGTATGCTTGTTAAATAATAAAAATGAAAAAAAAAACTATGGCCAAATCCGTAGCTTGTCCTTCTGCTAAATCCTTTGAAAATGCCGTATTAAGCTGCACTAAGTATAATTTATATATTTGGAATATTTATTGTTTTGCAAATCAAATTATTTGCCAAACTTGAGTCAACAGCAGAACGACGCCACAAAATATAATTCATATACATATAAAAAAAAGCAAGAGATCAAACGAGCTGAACTATAAAAAAATATTTATATGTATGCATGTATATATATATATATATATATATATATATATATATATATATATATATATATATATATATATATATATATATATATATATATATATATATATATATATATATATATATATATATATATATATATATATATATATATATATATATATATATATATATATATATATATATATATATATATATATATATATATATATATATATATATATATATATATATATATATATATATATATATATATATATATATATATATATATATATATATATATATATATATATATATATATATATATATATATATATATATATATATATATATATATATATATATATATATATATATATATATATATATATATATATATATATATATATATATATATATATATATATTTAATAGTTTAACGCAAAACAATAAATAAAATAAAATCAATTGCCGTAGGGCCAAAAGAAATGAGGAGTTGGCCATAAACGCATGGCACCAAAACAAAAGCCGAATAACCAAAATCGCAAATAATACGACATGTTGTACGACAGCAACAACAACAATAACAACAACAAGTAAAACAGCAATAGCAAGAACAATTACAGCAACAATCGCTGTTGTCGTACTACCAATAAAATCGTTTGTTTCCGGCTGCTGGCTATTAAAGCTACTGGAATTTATTTTCGTTCGAACAACAAACACAGCAACAGCAACAGCAACTGCAAATCGCAAAACCAAAGTGCAAACATAGTTGTTGTTGTTTGTGTTACTGTTGTTGTTGTTGTTGTTGTTGCTATTGCTGTTGCTGTTTGTGTTGTCTCTCGTTGCTGCTTGACTATTTGCTAAAGTCATTGCGGTGTTTCGCCCGGCCGCCCACTGCCCCGCACAAATTGCCCTCCGAGTCAACAAGAGTTCCCATGGGCATGTGGCAGACTTTGCACAATGCCAACGATAGCAACAACAGCAACAACAGAAACAACGACAACAACAGCAACATCAACAATTTTAGTAATAATATTCACATTTATGGATTTGTAAGTGGTTCCGCATGACTAACCCCGCATCCTCTGGTTTCTTCTCTCCTTCCCTCCGCCAGCTGAACTCCTTAGCACTCGTTGCAGCAGCTTTGCTTTGTTTGCGCAGGGCATTAAAGTTTCAATAAGGTTGGCTCTAATTTGGTCCTGCATTTTTGAGTTATTGTTGTTGTTGTTGCTGTGGGCACGCTCGGAAAAGTCCTGTGGGTCATCTAGGTTTTACAATTCATAATTTACTTACGGCTCAATGCACTGAAGATTTCTCGCTAAAAATGTCAGATGCACGCTGGTGAGTGCAGTAAAAATATGCAGTAGTTTGTTGTGTTGGTAAATATTTTGTATATTGTTATATTTAGCAATATAAAATTTGTAACTAAAGCTTTGAAAAAAGTCTGGACATTGAAGTAATAAAACGATCTAATTGGAATATAAATATAATTTGTTTAATTTGTATTTATCTAGTAACAAAATATCTATCAGCTATGACTATTTAACTTTTTAATATGAACTATATATTTGCTTTTAATAAAAAATAAAAAAAAATTGTGAATAGTTAAGTTCCATGGCGCCCGCTTTCAGCCTAGAGTTGTCACCATATCGGTTGGAATTTATGTGGCGAAATAATTAATTCTGTCAGCGCGGCATTCGCTGCAACAGAAATTGACAGGGTATAAATAAATGCGGAAAGAGCAGAAAGCAAATGCAGGGAACGAAATGGAATCGCTTTTCGATTATGTTAATTTAATTTCCATTGCTTGGGCGACATGAGTGGCACACATGCCGGCAATATGTCCAATGGAGCGTCGGGAATAAATCCAAATCATGCGATCCAATGATCACATTGTGCCACAACTTGAGTTATGGCAAACACACATACACTCATACAGAAAAAGAAATAGAGAGAGAGAGAGAGAGAGAGAGAGAGAGAGAGAGAGCTTGACAAAGCGTATGAAGCAACAAAAACATGAATGGCGAATGGCAAATAAACTACAGATGTGAACAGAACAAATAAATGCAGAAAACAAAAAGCGAAACAAACACAGCCCTTTGATTAAAGTTCAAGATATGCATGTGTATATTCGCAGCTATAAGGCTAAGATACCAGACATTCGACAATAGTTAATATTGCTTAAATTGTAGTAATTATACTATAATACTATAAGACTTAATATGTTTCAATATAAAACTTCTTTCCTTTACTGTATTTCAAGTAAGTAGAAAGTTCTTCAAATAGATTATACACACATATGTATACCTATCAAACAGATACATATAGTTTCGTCTGGTCTTTGGTCTTTCCACTGAACTGCTTTGGCTGGCGTCGAGACACAACATTTTTTTTTATTTTTGTCTCCAATTTGAATTACGTACAATGTGTGCGACGTCTCTCTTTTTTCATTTTTCATGTGCGTCTTATAATTTTTGAATGCTATTTGTTTTATATGCCGTAGATTTTTTTCTTCCAAGTGAAATACGTTTTAATTTATGGGCCTTCTGCGTACATTATAAACTCATGTATTTTACAAGCACTTGGCAGACGCAACCAGGATATGTTGCATTACAATAAGAATTAAGAATATTCTTGAGTAGAACACAAATGAAAAGAAAAAGAAAGCTACTGACCAATAGATACCCTGTGATTACCCATTTCTATAGTAATAATACAATAGTATAATAATTCAAGCAAATGCTTATAGCCACTTGCATTTCGTATACGTTGTATGTCCTTATGACTTAAAATACTCATTGGCTTGGCTGTTGGATATGCCATGCCAATACATCCACTGTTTAAAATTATAAATTTTAGTAGCTATTTTAGGATTTTCCTTTCTATTTTTCACAAACAATTTTTAAATATTGATTTAAATTTAAACATGCGAACAGCTTTAGACCGACTAAAACATTTTTAGCTCTACGTCGAAGAATTGAGGATAACTTATTTCCCAAACTTATTTAACTAATTGTGTAACAGAAGAATAAAATGCTGAAAATTTAAATGAATCTATGGTTTGGCTAAGTCTCATTTCCTAATTCAATCAGCAACCAACAGCTCCGACTGACGATAATTGATGGAATCGTTAAGAATGTAAATCTTTGACCAATATAAGGCCACTTTAGCTAGAGATCAATCTGAAACCGAGCTGAGGACAACCCCCAAAAAGAGCCTTTCACCATAAATTGGCAAAGAAATCGAAAGGAAACCGTGAACATCGTAAACAACATTTGCAGTACTGCTCGTATTTCTGTTCCCTTCTGGTCGAAGCAATTTGTAATTTTCCGTATTTCATTCGCATACACTTCATTAACATCCCCCTGAAGCTGGCTGCCGTGGAGGAAGAGTTTTCTTTCTGTGCGCTTCAATGGCTGCTAACCAGGCTGGGGGATTGTTTGTGGGTGGGATGCATCATTAGAGTCGTTGAGCATAGTCGTGCCTTGAAATTTACGTCCTTTTGGCGAAGACCTTCTCTAATTTCTTCAAGGATCCTGCCAGCCGCATATATGCTCAACCAAGGGAAAGGACGACGGCGACAGCGACAGCGGCAGCGACGGTGGCAGCGGTGGCGGCAACGGCAACGGCTTTCCCATCAGCGACAACGACACAAAAAGTCCTTGGCCAATGACAGCCGCAGCAGCAGCAACAGCAGCAGAAGCCAGTAGCCAGGAGCTGGGCTCGAGCTCAGGCGCAGGCTGAGACAGGAAAATGTTTTTTCACGATAAAAATGATGGATGACATCATAAATAACGTTGGAGTGCGCCCAAACAGAGGGTTTCCAGTGGTTGTTTATTTCGATATAAATGAAATTCTTCTTTTTTCGCCTTTTCTGCTGCTTATTTTCGCCGGCTAGTGAACAAATAAAAACTTTCTGTATGTAGGGGCGGGAGAGTTCCCCAAACAATTTGGCAAGAAAAGCACACGCATACATATCCACACACACATACACACACTCATACACACACACAACCATCCAGGCAATGCAAATGCCGAATTTTTAATGCTCTAACCCGAATGCTGCTTATCCAAACCGTCTTCTGCACATTATCAATGGCCATTAATTTGGGGGCGGGGCCCCCGATATTGGAGCGGCATTTGTAATCACAGTTCCAGCTCACATTGTATGTGGTAGATGTTTCCCGTCATAAATATCGAAAATTATTATTAATGTACCGTGCCGTTTCTTAGACGTAAGTCAGTAAGTCGACACATTGTTGACGGAGCTTTTGTAAATTTGCACTACAATGGGATTAAAAGGGGATCTGTGACTCAAAAATGAGGCTTTGTTATATTTGAATTGGTTTAATTGACTGTAATCAAGGCGTAATGTCTTGATTGATAATTAACCAAATAAAAATTTTCAATTTTATTATATTCATCTATTTTAGGAAAACTTTAATTATATCATAATTAATTTCAATATTAATTACGGACAAAAAATGTTCCGTTTCTAAACATTGTTGTGATGCCCAAGAATAACTTATGATAAGAATCAAAAGAATGATAAAAAACTAAAAAATCTACAAAATTCAGTTCCTTTTGCTCTTGATTGTGTTGCAACTAATTGAATTTCCCCCCACTGTGCGGCTCATATTGAAGGACAAACTGGAGTCGGCACACACGGACATAGATTGTGTGTGAAAGTGAAAGCTTTGCCAAGATGTTGGTGTGTGTGTGTGTGTTGGTGCGCTTTAATGATATCCTTATAGCCTGCCAAATTTATGGCAAAGCCGCATAAATTTAGACGCTTTTTTTCACGCTTTCACTACAAGGCGAGCCTTATCGTATTTTTATTTTAATGGATTTTTTATCTGCTGCTGCGGTTGCCTCCGCTGCCGCTGCCGCTGCTGCTGCCGCTGTAACTGCTGCTGATGACATTCCCTTCGTCTGTGGGACATCAAGCACAGGACACTTGGCTAGCGGAGGGGGCGGGAAAACCGCACTGGCCAAATAGCTGGGCACATTTCTCATTTTGTTTAACTGTAACTTGATGCAGGGAAATGGGATTTAATAAGCCAACATTTATTTTAGACATTATTGATGGCGGTTTATTTATCGCGTCTCTATACTCCACCTCTATTAATGCGACACACTGTGCGCGTGTAGCCGGCACTCCTTATGCGGCAAAACTCAAAAGGATTAAGTTGCACACACACACACACACATACACAAAAAACACACACGAGACACACACACATACATACACGAGACAAAGGCACAGCCAAAAAGATTCACAGCCGCCGCACAATGCAAAAGCTTCTCGACATGGTTTGTCCCTGCTATTGCTCCTCTTGCTGCCTTTGCTCCTGCCTCTGGCTTTGCTCATGTTGTCCGACGATTATTCAAAATGCAAGTCACATTCGTGTGTGTGTGTGTGTGTGTGTGGATGTATGTGTGTGAAAGTCCTCGTAGCCATGTTGGCGTCAGAGTCACGGTCGTCCCCTCTTTAACCGCTTGCTGCTGGTACCAACTCTATGCGGGCTCTCTGGCTGCTCGCCTGCTTTTGCTGCTCCTACAGCTCCTGCTCCTGGTCATGCTTTGGGCTTAGGATTTGCTGCTGCCGCCGCGGCTGCTGCAATTGCCGCATGTAAATTCTTAAAGTAGTACTTAGCGCTATTATTTATTATATTCCAACAGTTTCAACACCTCTCAACAAGTAACGAGCCAAACTTGAAGCGGTTGCAGTGGAGGCGGGGGTACAGGGCGCCGCATGAGGTGCGGGGTGTTCGCCTAGCTGCTGCACTTTGCCATTGTTGCGCTCTGTTCGCATTGTTGTTAGTACTCACTGCTGCCGTTGCAGTTGTTGCTGCTGCTGCAGTCCTCGGCGATGTTGTGCAGAAATTTATGAATATTGCATGGTAATAAAGCGAAGGATTTCATTACGACTGCGTATGCAACTGGCTCTGTGTGTGTGCAGCTGGGAGTGTTCCTTTTTTGTGAGTATATATTTGATTTGAGTGCGTTAGGCAACCTCTAAAGAGCTCAAATGACTGCTTAAATATAATAGTTGAGTATAAATGTACTTATCAATTTATATATATTTAATTTTTTTTTTGCAATTTCTTAAAGAGTAAATTGAATAAGGATTAATAAGCCATGAGTTCAGGTTAATAAGATATTTACATATATAATAGCTAATGGTGCTATAAAGTTTCAAAGGTTATGCTGAATCAATTGCCATATGCAAAGTTTAAATATATTTTAAGAACTCCAAGATGGAGAAATTCCACAGTCCCATAATAGCGACAGACAGACACAACCAACTGCTGACGTCGACTGTAAAAACCACAATAAGATTTATGCACGGCATAATTCAGAAAGGGATCGTTGACAGACAGAGATAGAGACAGAAACAGGCAAATACAGAGACAGTGAGAGAAAGTGAGAGAGAGAGAGAGGAACATGGGGCGGATGAGTGGAGCAGGGGCTCGACACTTACAACCGCCATAATCATTTCAACAAGAATAATTTAAATAATTATTAAAACGAATCCACAGCAGCCGCGACAATTACAAGCGAATGGGCCGGAGATTCGAACTGCGGACAGCAGTTCATGGGACAACAGGCCGCCAATTCTGCGGTGTTCTCGTCCCGCCGAGCAACGCATCCTGTCAGCTGCGTCTGGTTGACTTTTGATTGCAGCCAGCTCCTTTTTTGTATTTGCGTGGTCGTGTGGTTAAAAATTAATACGCGGAAGGATATGGCAGGCAATTCGTTTTGTGCGCATTTGCCAGCAAACGAAAAAAATCAAACTCCAGACGAGAGAGCATGAAAAATTTACATTTGAATAGACGGGCAGTGAATGGATGTGTTGCTGGAACTGCGTGGTGCGAGTGGTGCAGCGTTTCTGTGGCTCGCGGCCGGCAGGAAACTGCGCCAACAATGGCCGTTGGAAGTGCGGCTGCCTGAGCATTTATGTGGCGTATTGTTTTAATTTGCAGCATTAAATGCTGTATGCCAAACATTTGTTTTTGTCTGCGAATGCATTCAAATGCAACTTATATTTCAGGCAGCTTAAAGATTCAAAGCTCGCCATCGAATCGAGGCATTGCGTGGCAGTTTTTGTGTCACGTTCCGTGCTGGATGCGCAGTCACAGCTTGTGGCTGGGCGCGTGTTTAGGCCATGTCCCTGTAGTTGGCAGCCCTTCTGCCCTGCTGCTCTGCTCTATGCTGTCCTGTTGTAGTCCTGCAGCAACCGCTAATGGCGCTCGCATTGGCCACTTGCATTGGAACATTCTGTCTTCCAAATTAATTTGGTGTCCAGCGTGCTCGCTAACAGAGACAGTCGAGCTGCAGTAGCACCAGCAGCAGCAGCAGCCAGGACATGATTATGTTGGACATTGCAGCCAGCAGGCCAGTCCTTACCCTCAGTCTGAGCCGCCTGCTCTATTCCATTCAGCTCTGTTCTATTCTGGTTGAGTATTCGTGTCCGCACTGCGCTGCTTCATTTCAATTAAACAGGCATCCAGCAATAGAAGAATCTGAATGCAACTGGGCTTAGCTGCACTTAATGCATAAATTCTCTGCTGGACATCGGTCATGATAAATTTGACCCTCTTTTTTGTCGTACAGCACAATATTTGCGATTTGCATGTCCCTGCTCTTAATCGATGTACAATAATTTGTAGTTGGCAGAAAAGTTCTGTTAATTGTGAGCGAGATCATTTTATTTTATCTTATAATGGGCTGTGTTTCAGCGTGTAGTTCAATTTCTATTTAAGATTCCAAACTAACTTGAAATGTTTGACTGCCTAAAATATTTCATAGCTCTTCAGAAATGATGTTAACAAATATAAAGAAAAGTAAACATTTTGATAGCTAAACTTAAACTAACAAAAAATCAATACAAATGTGTATATTACTTAAAAAATACTTTTCTTTTTTTTAAGCCTTGTATAGAAGTGTCTGAGTGTTGGTAGATATGGATAAGGCAAACTTCCTATATCCTTCATCGTATATTAAAGCCCATATTTTAGCCAAGGTTTATCGGTTATAAAAATCATAATAAAGCTTTGTATATACGTCTTCTTTGCTGTTTTATCTAACTTTTGGGTGCTTAATTTTTTGACCACAATAAGAAAACGGCTTAAGCTAAGTTGTTGTAAAAATACGTCTTCTTTTTTTCATGGCAATACATGTAACAAAGTTTATTATTATGAAGCCCACTAAAGTGTCATATGTATAAATAAAAAGTTCCAAAAATTATCAGCGACATTTTGTATATTAGAAAGAATCGATTGAGCTAGGTCTTTAGTAAATAGTGTAAATGATGGCTGGCATAATATCTTGAAAAATCTCAGCCCATACGAAATTAATTCTCGAGAGCTTTACTTTGTATATTAATAAATATTTATTTGATTATGGAATCAAAATAAGTGTCTTTAAAGAAAAGAGAATACTAGCAGGTTGAATATTATCACAAACAGTTTGAATTTAAGTAAACCTTTATATTATATCTCACTCACTTGAGATATGATTAGAAAAGAAAGTCGGATAAGGCGTACGGCACATTTGGCAGCTGATGCTGTCAAAATAAAAGCCAAATGCTGTCGGCTTTAAATTGTTTAAACATAACGATGCAATGGGGAATTCAATGCAAGTGGCTGGAAAAACTTTTTCACTTAGAAAAAAAAGAAAACAAAAACCAAACAGGGAAATAGAAATAGGAAAGAACGGCACAACGTGGCTGGCGACGCTAGCAGTGGCAGGATCCAATTATTTTTCGATTAGTTTCGCTATCATTCTTCAACAACAACAACAACAACAACAACATAAACAACAATATGTATCTGAAACCGAAACTGAAAACGAACCCAAAACACAAAACTCAACCCTCCAGCTGAGTGAATGTGGGTAAGGGTAGCAAGTGTGTATGTGTGTGTGTGTGTATTGTAGTGGGAGTATCAAGTCGAATATAAATAAATAAAACATACAAAATGGAAATAAATCTAACTGAAAAGCCATAAAGCATTTTCAGCATTCGCAATTTAATATGTTCGAGGGTATTTTTCTCGCACGTAGCGAAGATGAACAACACCCACCACCACCACCACCACCACCACCATCACCAGCCAGCTAGCAGCAGCACCACCAACACCAGCCACCACCGCCACCGTCAGCAGCTCGGGCGCAAGATGGTGCCTGCTTGAACAGGACGAGAAGGACGAGTCGACAGCTGGACGCGCAGACAATGGCCAAGAACGAAAGCAAGACGCCAAAGCAAGAAAAAAGAAAAAGTAAAGAAAAGAAGGAAAGGAAAACGCATTTGGATTCGTATGCTCAGCCTCCACGCTCCACACTGTGCATGTAGATGAAGATGGAGAGATGCCTGGCCAGATGCTGTGGCATGGGTCTCAACTAAGTGGGGCACGGGGCATGGAGCATGAGGAATGGTGCAGGGAGCAGGGTGTCTCGCGAGCGCGCTAAGTGTGATATATTTCGTAAGATTATATAAAATGTTTTATTTGTTCTCCTTGTTGCGACTTTTTCCCGGCTGCTGCCTTCTTGTTTCGTCCATGCCGAGCAAATTGCGTGCGCATCAGTCGAGCTATGTGAAAGTGCGAAAAAAGGATATTAGGTGTATACATATACACTTATATATATATATATATATATATATATATATATATATATATATATATATATATATATATATATATATATATATATATATATATATATATATATAGAGTAGGGGAAGTATTATCCCCATCTACGCGCTGCAACGAGCGAATGAATTATTTCTTACCCTCATCTAAATTCCAAGTTGGCTCTGCTGCTTCTTATTCTACACATTTTCTTACTGTTGTGAAATTTGCAAAAACTCAAACTTTTAGGCAGTTGCAAACGGCAACATAAACTACTTCGTCAGACACATAGTAACAGAAGGCAAAGTACACATAAATAAACTAAAAAAAAAACAAACAAAAATAAATTATAATATTTTATAAAATACAATTACAAATATAGTTTCAGTTAATATTAATTAAAATGAAAATATTTTAATTTCTTAATCGTATTATGGGATATGAAATTTTAAATTTTGCATTTTACATTTGAGGCTTTAAACATCAAAATGGTATTTATCCCATTGTACTTAAGCTGTGCGTTCCGTCCGGCTGGGGAATAGGTTGTAGGCCGTTTTTGTCCGCCGGACTTGGAGTTTGATATGTACCAAATTGAAGCCAAAGACAGCACCAGATGTGACCAAGCTGAATTTTTAAGTAGCCAACACACACACTTCCACCCATGCACAGTTTTAACGTTTAGAAATTAGTAAAGAATGTTTTTTTCTTGGGGCTTAAGGTGGGCTCAGATGAGAAAACGATGCTGATGATGTTGCCAATGGCTGAGGAAAACAACCATTTTTCCTACTTTATGCCAACTTAAGTGGGTGAAGCGCCTCTGCCTGCGCACGCTCGCACACTGAAAGTGAAGGGGAGGGTGGGGCCCAGGGCTGAAGATGAATGTGCCGCAGCTCTATAAATATGTATGGGATGCTATATATTAAAACCGACTCGACTCGAGTCAACTCAACTCGCACAGAGCAAAAACTAATTTCGAAAAATGCCAAAAGAAAACGCAGCAAAATGAAAATAAAAGAAAAACCTGCAAACGGAAAAACGTACAGCAACGAGCTGAAGTCGTCTCGGCTGAGCCGAGGCTGAGCGAGGAGCAGCAGGAGGAGTAAGAGGAGGTGGAGATGGAGTTGGACGGGTGCTACAAGAAAAGGACATTTGTGTTGCCAGAGGAGGCTGTGGCTGGGTCGGGGTTTGTATATTGGGGGTTGGCTGCCAGGACCGCAGCCAGGACCTGGAGCCGACACAGACTGACAGGCCAGCAACGGCAGCTGCTGCCGCCACTCCTGTTGTTGCCCATTCGGGTGGGTACACGAGGGTAATATAACACAACAAAATGCAATAAAGCATTTTGTGGCAACTTGAAGATGTGAGCAGCAGATGCTGATTAAAGGTGTGCGGTTGGGTGTGGGCGAAAGGGCGAAATGCGAAGGATACACACCCACACACAGACACACACTACCCACAAACTTCCATATAGATGAGCTTGGCAAAAGAAATGGGAAAACTCATTTTCCGCTTGAAGTTGAGTGGCAACCGTTTCGGCGAGTGGGTGACTGGGTAGTTGGGTGGTCTTTGCTCATTTAAATTGCGTGTACATTTGCCGGGCACTTCACACTTGAATACGAAAGTAGATAAAGTAATGTACGAAACGACTGGAAGTAATTGGCTGCTGCCAGTAATGAACGCAATACTCAAACTTCGACCAGATTACGCCAGGTAATTTCCTCAAACGTTGCCCAGATTATGTCTTTCATAGTTGTCTATCAAATAACGGAGTCATGGATGGACCATTCTGAAGATATACAAGAGATACTGCAAAAACGATCTTTTGACAGGCAACTATATCCTTTGTGCAGCGTAGTGTGTAATCGTTAATCGTGAAACCACTGGCTGAGTCTCGATTAAAACAAAAAGTTTCATGATCATTTATGAGATAACCGCAACCCCGCTTGAACTTCGTTTTATAAAAATGGTAAAAGTTGATATTGTGATTTGTAGTCGTAGCTTGGCTACCACAAAGTATTGAAGATCGCAATTAACTGTGAGGGTAATGAAAAAACAGATATTGCATATTTCGGAATTTAGTTGCTTGCTTTCAATATGAAGCTATATAAACACAGAGAATTGTTAGGTGAGCATTTGGCTGATTAAAGCACTTAAAATGACTTACAATGATGAATAAAATATTGATAGATAGCTAAGTAGCACTACCGTTTTGATTAGCATTCCATACAACTGTGTGGAGAGGCGTTGGTTTCAATTTTTGTTCACCAGTGCAAAGATGATAAAGTTCCGTGACAAAGGGGACACTTGATCCAAATCATAGCATCGATGTTTCGGAAAGTTTCACATTTTTTTGTTCACTATTTGCTAATTGTCCAAGTATAAGTAAGTTCCAGAATTTTCAATACTGAGCTCACTAAATGCACGTAATTTTTTATCATACAAAGCCAACATATATGCCTGAGTAGTAACGTTCTTCCAGAGTGAATATTGTACAACTGACTCAGTTCGTCGTGCTGATCAAGAATATATATATTTTATTTAAAACCCTTTTTTGTAAGACTTTTGATAAATGTAATCTATAAGTCAAACAGAATCCGCTTGTTTCTTTGCAGTTTTGTGACAAGTTATGCCTCTGTATGTGAGCCTCATATGCAAGACTTGTCGGTTGCCAAAGAGGACTGTATTTGAAATATATAGCGAAAGCGACGTAAAACGTGATGTGAATTGTCAAAGCAGTCAACGTGCAAATGGTTGACGTTGCAGTGCCGCACTGATAATTGCAGTCAGTTCTTGGCAAGCAAAGTGCGTCCATTGTACTCAGGCCCATTGACCAGCTAGCCAAACGCTTTCTATGGCCTTTGCTTAATGACAGTTTCGACAGTTTTGGTTTTGATTGCTGTCACAGTACAGCCAAGCTAAAAAATCAACATACGAGCTGCTGCCTCCCCAATGGTAATGTGGTTGTTGACACTAATTATAACTGGAATTGCATGTGGCTGGGTGCCTGCCCCAATGCATCTGGCCGACTGTCTAGCTGGCTGGCTGGCTGGCTGGCTGGCTGGCTGGCTGTCAGCCTGCCTGCCTGCCTTGGGCGTGCATTTCCACCTGCAGCAAGTCGGTCAGTTTTTCATTATTTTCATGCTGCATTTAGCTCACGTTTTAATTAAGTCGTCGCCGAAGTCGCCAGCAACTTGCGATTCGTCGTGATCGTTGTTATTGTTGTTGTTGCCTTGGCTGGGCCACGGGGCATGGTTGTCGTTGCTGCACTTGCATGTAAATCTGCTCATCACTGTTGATGGCCATATTACAATGCAGCACTCCTGGCACCTGACATACTCCATCCCCCTCCTCCCACACATCCCCCACCAGTTGCGTCTGTCAGCACAGCAAGTGCAGTGAAATGAATGCGATTTACAGTCGACGCGTCTCCGAGTTGCATTTGCCGTTTTGCAGTTTAGCAGTTTGTGCTGCAGACTTTGGCAATGTTTTTCTCTTTATGGATTTTCACTGGATTTTTGCTGCATGTCCGTTGACACGTAACGTTCAGTTTTTGGAAAATGTAAACACACGTTGTTGTTGTTGTTGTTGTTGTTGTTGCTGCTGCTGCTGCTGTCAAATTGCAAAAATACTTCGGAATGCTTATAGTTTGCTTTTTGCGTCACTTCAAACAAGCGAAACACAACCGTATATACTATAACATACACTAACCCGACCTACCGCACAGCAAGTTCTATGAGCTTTGATCTTCTGCCTGAATTATAAATAAAGATTTCATCATCAACAACAACAGCCAGACAGCCTGATGGGCGTTCCGCTGCCAATTACTAAATATATGAATACATATATAAATATATTTATATATAATTTTGTATATATTTATATAATTGGTGCATATAGGAAGACATTTGGAATTCGCTTTGTAATTTTGAATACCTGACACGTCTTGAAATTCAAATGCAAATGTGCACTTGATTATGACAGTCTTTATGAGTTTTAAAAATGCAAACGTTTGTTTTTATACGTTTTAGCTTATTTCCTATTTGTCATTGCTTACTTAAGAACTATAAAGACTAAGCACCATATTTGTGTTTGCGTTTTGAATAGCAAAAGTATATAAGTTTAGAAATGATATAATAACAAAAGAATTTTAAAATTATTATACATTAAAGCTAAGCATGATCATATATGAGCTGTGCTCTGTGGCAATAAAAATTTACAATACAGTTTTTAAATATATATTTTGTGAAGATGTCTACTATAATATATCAATAATTTAATACATATTTTAAGTTAAAATTTTTTTTTTTATATATTAAGCCAGCTTAGATATATATAATATCTATATGATTTTGTCTTATCTTTCATTTAATGCAGTAGCACTTGACTTGGCATCAGATAATTACCCCAATGGCTTGTTTGGGGACTTGTGCCTTGTTTTGTAGATGTGTTATTGCCAGCCAATTGCCAATCAATGGCTAAACTGCAATGCATGACTAACAAGGAAGAAGCTGCCGTTGAACGATTGCATCCGCTTCAATTGGAAAATTCACTTGAAAAGGCAAAAACCGGACTAATTGAGGGTTCATGTACAGCATGCCAAACAGGGCCGCGGGGTGGAAAATGCAAATGCTTGCATGCCAATTGAACATCTATTGGCCTACAGTTGGTTTTTGTATTGGGGAGATGTTTCGAATGTCTCTCACCCTGGCACAAATCAAAGTGGCAATCAGAGAAACTGCAGATTGACATCTGTCCGATTTGCATCTACCGAAATTCACGTTGGGGTAGCCTTTTGACTTGGTCCAATCAATGAGGCAAGCGAGATTCCCTGTTGGGTCTTCACTCGGCGACCATAAGCGATTAAGTTTGTTGGTCTCCAGGGTAAAGAGTAAGCGAAGCAGCAGCTACAACTCAAACAGCTGCGAGGGTGTTTCGTTTGCTCATTGCGAGAATGTGTTGATATTTTTGAGACAGCGAAACATTTTCGAAATTGAGTGAAACCGATTTCCCACAGGATTCATATGCCGAAATATCTCTCTCTCTCTGTGTGTGCGTGTGTATATGTATATGTATCTGTGTGTCAAAGTTTTGTTGCTAGTCAAAGCTAAAGAATCTCCAACCAAGACCAGCCCACAATCGGCCAAATGAAGAAAATGTGGTTTCGGTTACGGTATTTCACTGTTTTGCTTCGCTCAGTTCTACCACCCAACCGAATCATAGAAAGCCCAAAACTTGTTTGTGTGTATGTGTGACTGTGTCTGTGTCTGTGTCTGTTTTTTTATGGAAATTTACGAAAACTTTTCGTAGGCATTTTGTTTATTTCAGTTGCTGCTGCTACTGGGGCAGTAGAAAGCGGGAAACAAGGCAGCTGGAACAAGGATAAAAGTTTTGGTCGGCCTCTTTCAATGCGGTTCCTGCTGCGTGGCATTCGTTTGCTGATGTAGCTGCTGCTGTTGTTGTTCTTGTTGTTGTTGTTGTTGTTGTTGTTTATTTTATCATTACCATTGGCAATTTCTTTTAAGTGGTGCCAATCTTTTTTCACTTGTTATGCCCAAGTTAGAGGGGATTACCCAGCACTTTCCCTCTCTCCCTCGCTCTCTTTTTCTTCCTTTCGTTTTCTTTCTCTCATTCCCTCTGTATGTGCAAATTTATTATAGTAATTTTATTCAATCGACAAATCGGAAGTGATTTTGAATTCATTATAGTGGGTGGACACTCATCGTTCTTCCGTCCGCACTATGTTATTGTAGAATACGTTTTTTATCCACAAGGACATCTTTATGAAATGTGTGGGTATCATATAAGTATATGAATGGGTACGATTTTACATAGAGCTTAGTATGAAAAATATATATATTATATATAATTTAATTGATATGTAATTAACATGTTATCAAGTGGATGCTCTTCACATACAACTTCACGACATTTTAACATCTGATAATCAACTACAAGGCAGGTCTCGGAAATTCATTATCTTAACAGACTGTTAAGTGGTATATATAACTTTTTCAAAAGTCTTTAACTTTATGCAGAAGTTATGCAAGGTATTTTCAGCTACCCATTTTTTTGTCTAAGTCTTAACTTATATATTTTAAGTGCAGAGCCAGCTGAGCGATGCATCAGCTGGTCAGTTCGCCAGGCTAAAAGTCACAGTCTGAGCCAAATGAGCGCATTGACCTCATAAATAACACTCGTACACACACACACACACGCACGGGCACTCACACAGTCCGGGCAGTTTGGTTAAGATGCAGCCCAGCCACTGGCATCGGCGGGCGCTTGATGCCACTTTGGTGGTGGCATTTCCCGACACTTGCACTTTCTCCGCACGCTTAATGGACAATTAACCTTGATGGCGACTGCGGTTCGTTCCTGACCTTGCACCACAAATTGAAGCCGGCAGTGCAAGGTCGCGTGCTGGTTACTGTTGCCCTTCTGGTACAACTGCAACAATTATTGAATTTTATAGCTGCCAAACTGGCAGTTGGTTCATAACCATTATTACAAACACACGCCCTGAGTAATTAGTGTCCCACCACCACCTGATCAGCCACGCGGCATGCTTCCAGAAATCCAGATATAACATCCAGTCTTTCGCCTTTCCACTTGCTGCCTAGTGACCTCGTCACTTCCTTTCGAGCTACAATTATCTCATATTTACTAGCCTTCTCTGTTGGCCATCTCAGTAAGTCAGTTACTTTCACTTTTGCCTAGAGGCTGAAAAGGTAGAGGCACCAAGAATTGAGTGTCTTAAATAATAAAAAAAAATTTTTAGAGACAGTGCTAACATGGAAAGAAATATTGCAAGTGAAAATAGTTTAGTTACATAATACGAAAAATTTACTTTCAATCTTTTAAATCTTGACCTAAAAGTCGGCAATGTGTTGACGCACAGTTTAGGCTTTCATAGCTTAAAAACTATTCGGGGAATTAATAAATGCTTTACAGATATGGTTTTCAATAGATATGTTAATATATCGATAAGATAATTAATAAAACTTATTTACATATTTATTAGGAATAAAAGTTAACTACGAAATCGTAACAAAACTGTTGAACAAAAAGATTGTTTTACATATAGATAACATTCTTTGGAATTCTCAGAAGTGCCACGTTCTAAAGCTAGATCGTAATAATTGAAGCTATATATTAATTATATATGTGTAAAAAAGAAATTCATTGAGTACTTATGGCTGCAGCATTGTTTTATATGCCTAATACAATTAGCTAATATTATGGCCAGTAATAAAAGTAAGTAATATGTGACTACGTTTTTTGGCCACAATACAATGATATATAAGGCTCATAATGAAAAATGTAATGAGAGGCATTTATCAAAAATCGTTTGTTTGCAAGAGAAGGCATGTATCTTGTATCTTTATATCTCTGTATCTGCAGCGGCACACATAAAAAATATATAAATGTCTGTATGTGCGAGTATTTGATAATTTTGTGCTGTATCTTGGCCATGAACATGAATCTTTTGGCCAGCCAGCCAAAACAAAAGCGACAAAAAAAAAGAAAGAAAAAATAATATGAGAACCGAAACGAAGTCTAGAGCTTGCGGCCTTTGTATGCGGCTGGAGCTCTGGGGGGATCATCTTCAAGTTTTTTTTTTTTGACCGACCGTCCGCTGGTCATAAATCTTCGTGTATATTGGACTTTTAGACGATATCAATGAAATTGTATCTCTTTATCCGCATTATTATAATATACGGATGCGAACGCCTGAGACACTCTTCCAGCTGTGGGTGGGTGTGGGGAGGTATCATGGCAACAGGGCAACATGCCCCACCTGCCCCTCTGCATCAGATATTTCACGACATTATGAGATATTATTTATATATATTCCTTTTTTGTTTTTTCTTTTTTTTTTTGGGCTTTCTAAATACTTACTTATGTATATTTCATTATGGGTCGCTAGGCCAAGCAAAACTGAAGCTGGAAAAAAAATTCTCATTGCGAGTTGTGTGTGTTGTGTGTACTGGGAGAGGGCGGACAAAGGGAATTTCACGTGCGGGTGGCACAAGATAGATTGCCACCGCCTGCATATTTATGTGCAAAATATCGTTGATACAAGGCAGCAGCTCCTTATGGCAGTCGCCACATGGCAAGGCGGACTCCTTGGTAAGAAAAATTCCATTAAACGAGCCAAGTTTTTCTCTAGGCCAGCTGTGGGTGGCATAAGCACTGTTGTTGCTGCTGCTACCAGCGAGCTACCCAACCACCCACTTAGCAAGAGCGCCCACTCATTGTCAGTGGCGGCAACAACAACAATTGACGACACCCAGAATCACAAATCATATAGATAAGAGCACACAAAGGAATTTATTTCTATTTTGGCATTTTTCGGTCTCTCATTTTGCTTGTAATTTTTTTCTTTTTGATGCTTGTTGTTGTTGTTGTTGTTGCTGCTGCTGTTGTCCTCCATCGATATTTTCGGCTATTTTCACCCCAAAGTTATTGCGTTTTAGATTTTTTTGCTTTTGCTGAGCTTCCGCCTACCGCCTTGGGCAGCCTTGGGCGGCTGCTTCAAGCTGGCAAAACCTTGCTTCAGTTGTTTGGAGAAGGGGAAGTGGGGCAAGAGTAGAGTGGGGCGGGAGGGGCACGCACAGGAAGCGCCGATAGCGCCATGTGTCGAGTGCGTGCGTGCGTGCCTGCGTGCGTGTCCAGGGAGAGGCATTGGCAGAGGGAGAGTCTGTGTGAAAGTGTGTGTGGGTGTGTGTGCGCGTATGGGTGTGGGTGTGGGTGTGCATGCTAGTGGCGCTGTAGGGTGTTGCCACATCGTATTTCACCACCCCCAACAGCAAAGAGTCCCCTCCGCCCCAGTCGCCAGAGCCATCCGAATAGTAGGCGTTTCGCTTCTTTCATTTTAATGGCGCACACGCATTTGCTTTCGATACAATAGATATGAACATACAACACACAATATATATGATACACAATCTCTTAGCTATGAATGTGTGTGAGTGTGGGTGTGTTTGTGTGTGTGTGTGTGTGGCTGGGGGCAGTCGTATTTTATTTTCACTCACTTAGTGGCTTTAATATTTTTCATAATCATATCATTAGTTGCAGCCAATGGGCTTGGTTTTTAAATCACTTGGGAAATTTAGCTTACCGATAAGATAATAAACAAACAAGCATTAAAGTAAGCACATGAATAGATACGATATATCGTATATCTATAAATAATTGATATTCCATTTGACTAGAGAATGTGAGAAAAATCTTAGATTTTCTATTTGCCTTCAGCTGTTTTGGAAAAAAAAAAACAAAACAAATTGAATATGATTCAAAAATTTGAACGAATAGCGAAAATATTATACATATAAATTAATTATTGAATCATAAATTTTTTACAAAATAATATAACCAAATTTTAAAAACTAATAAATAAATTGATAGAATGTAAAATTTGATTATTTTAACATTGTCTGGGACTTCATATGATTTAAACGGACTTAGAAAGCAGAGTATAAAAAGAAACTCACTTTAAAAACTTCAGGTTTTGCAGATTCTTCACAGAACTTTTCCGGAAGATATATCGCCATTCTGAATGTTGATTTTATAGGATATTCCTTAACATGAGTTTTCAGAGCAGATCATAAATTTTAATTAAAATGAAAATACTTTATAAAATCAAAAGGCAGGTTAATTTTTAATTTATTAAGGTATTTTTTACCTTTTTTTTAATATTTATTTATTACTTTACTAAGGTATTTAAATCAAATTTCTGATCGCTTCAAAGAGGTTTTAATAAATAAAAACGTAGTAAGCATTATATTCAAACTATTCTATATTTTGCAAAGTTTTAAGTATTCGAATATGCTGAAATATGTATATGTATGTATCAAATTTGTAATTGAAAGTCTTCTATGCATGTTTGTAAAGCTCAACCTATTTTAAGCGTAAAAGTTTTCTTCGTATACGAAAACTAGCACTCTAGAGTATATCCCATCGGCATACCTATCAGTTTCAACCGCATTATAAAGTGTCTATGCCAAGTGTCACGCCTGTAGGATGCCCGATGCGATGTGATCCATTTGAAATTGTTATGAATGGATATGTGTGATTCGTGTTATGGCAACACTTCAGTTGGCATTACTCGAATGTTGTCGACGGCAATTTGTGCCTCGTTGCTGCCATTTGGCATTGTTTGTCACATAATGTTGCCCGAGCGCAGAGCGAACTTAATCAAAATTGTTGCTATATGGTACCGGGTAACAGCAACGCCCAACGCCCAGCTGCCACGCCCTCGGCTGCTCTGTGCTGTGTGCAACAAAGTAAGCAATTGATGTTAGCTTGGCTCAAAGACAAATTATGATAAACGACCATTAAAATGTTGTCATATGTACACATATGTCTATCTGCTGTTGCTTTTCTTATTGTTGTTGTCGTTTTTGCTGTTGTTGTTGTTGCTGCTGCTGGCTGGGGCTACCGTGCGCCGTCAGTTGGCTTTTTATTTATTGACTCACCTGATCAACTTGACTGATTATTCGTTTGCATGCACGCTCTGTCACAGAAGCAGCGCAAACAATAACAATAACAAGAACAACTTCAACTCCATTCAGAACAATTGCAAAAGCGAATGTCAGAAATTCACTACTCAAGCACATGACAAGACCAAATACTCTTACACAAGAGAAACACAATACAAGGCAACTTGAATCAAATGAAATATTTGATTGAATGTTTTACTTAATATTCATTAAGTTACTTGTGATATTCATGTATTAAAGTCGTCAATACGACTACGCACTCAGACAATGATATACCAAAATTATTTCTATAATAATTAACTACATTAATTTTAATTACTATTGAAATTCCATTTAAAATATGTTTATTACGTTTGAATAAAATACAAAAGTTGATAATAGCTGAACAATTTTTATTTGATCGATAGTTTCTAGTAACTGATAGCATTTTGATATAGTGCTGTAATATTTAAAAGATATTTGTTAAAGATAAGAAAAAGTAAAGGACTAAATGTTAATCTAGTTTTGTTTATAAGGGCTAAGATCAACTCCATAAATACTCATGTATATAAGTGTACATATTTGAGTAACTATGTATGTGCTCACACCTATATAACGACATATAAACATGTGCACATACATACATACACAGCTACTAACTGAACAAAACAAAACAAAACAGAAAAAGATTATACGTTTCCTAACTGTATTAATGCAGATCAGGAATTTATGATTTACTCTTCTATTCAGCTTTCTTTTCACATCTATATAAAAGAGCTTTTCAATTGTAGGTAAAAGAGCTCTCTTTGCTCATTGATCAGTTAAATAAATAATAATAGTAAAATATAATATAGTAATGAATGCTAGAATTCAATCGTATTTATGAGTCTACATATAAATTTTCATATAGGTTAGTAGTGGCCCTTTTTTAAGCTTATTACAAACAATTAGCTAGCTTCAGAGAGATTATTTTCCTATTTCCTTGAATGGAGCTTAACTTTATATCTATATATGAAACAAGAATTAAAGGAAAGTGAAAATTAAATGTTAAAGTCCAGAGTGGAAATAGGAAATTCGCTTTGTTTTTTTTCTGCCTGCCCTTGGTGAAATTTGCTGAAATTTGCTATGACCTAAGAGCAGATCAGAGCTGTGGTACAGGGAAGGGCAGGAGGGATTCTGGAATAGAGGCGGCTTCGCTCGAAAGCAAAATCGAAGCGACATGCGAAACAATTCAAAGTTTCACGTCGTAAATTTGGAGAGCGACTTCATCGATCACTTTTGGACTTGTTGTTGTAGTTGCTTTTGCTGTTGCTGCAGGTTGACTTATTTGCCCGATTGCCCAGCCCGAGCTGAGGACGAGACTGCCTGGGTGCCAGGCTCCAGGCTCCAGGTCCCGGCTCCAACGGCTGAACGGCACGCGCGTCTTGTTTTTCTGAATGTCGTTGTTTGTGTTGTTATTTCATTGTTGTTGTTGTTGTTGTTGTTGTTGCAGCAGTTTGCTGGAGCGGAAATGGAGACTGAGTGCGCCCATTGGCGGCATGTGAAAATATTTCCCAAGGTGAATGCCACAAAAAAGGACAAACCCAGCACAGAACGAGCCTCATCCATGGCAACACGATTCCAGCTGAGCCCCCGCTACAGCACCTTTCCGTTCCTGGCACCATTCACCCAGCCCCATGCCCCTTCCGTGAGCCCCAATTGAATGATTTAGGGGCGCACAGTTGTCAAAGAGCAGCGATGCGTACGGGTCCACAGACGTGGACCTGTGGCCAAGGCTTTGGTCCTGCCATTTCAGTGTCGCACATCCCCATGCCCAATCGCATAGTTGCAACATTGGTGGGGCGCCAAGTACGCTTTTAAAACCGATTCATCCGCTCATTTGATATTTATTGCAGCACATAATTGAGTGTAAAATTGTACGAAAAAAAGAGCAAAAACTTGAAAAGAGCTGCACGCCTGTGGAAAAATATTATTGCATTTCCAATCAAAATAAATATTAATGCTACCTATTATTATTTTTATTATACAATAGTTTTAACAATATAATTTATTTTATAGATATAACTTATCATCAATAAATATATTTTAATTTAACTAAATACTTATTAACTGATTAAAAAAAATATTTAATTTTTAATTTAACTAATAAATAAAATAAATAATTCTTAAGAAACTTGCAATAATATATAAATTCTAATTATTTTGATTGTGACAATTCTGACTTTAAAGTACTTACATACATATTACATACATATTAAATATTTCTTAGCTTAAGCTTCAAAAACTTATAGATATTTTTAAATAATTAGAATTTATTCAATAAAACTTAGCTCAATTTTAAAAATTGTTTTTATAAAAGTACAGTGCAATAAAGTACAATGCTTAAATTATTGTTTTATAATATATAATATCTGCTAAATACTATTTGAGTTTTTAACATTTGTAGAATTTCAAAAAAGTTTGAAAATTTAACCACAATTGCAGCATTTTAGCCTGTGGTTTTCTCCTCATTCATAGCAGACGGCAAATGGCCAAATGATTCTTCACTCAAAGAGATGCCGTCGGGCTGTGCGCGCAACGGTTTGCCAACGTTGACAGCGCCGCTGCTGCCCAAGTTAACGGCGACGTCGGCGTCGACGTCGACGTCGACGCGTTCGACTCGGTCGGTTCGGCTTGTAGGTCCGACTGCGTAAATTTATGTGAGAAATCCCATTGAAAAGAGCAACGCGGCCGCTCACGACACAATAAAGCAAAATAATGGCACATTCGTCACACTTAACGCGGCCGCATGCTGCCGTCCCTGTCGCACGTGCGCTGCGGCTCTCATGCGCGCTCGCTCGCGCACAGTCGGCGGCGTCATCCATCTTGGAGGCGAGCGCTGATGTTGCTCTCCGGCAAGCGACAGGCGAGAATGCTTTATGAGCGCGCGCTGCAGCGGCTCCTCCCTGTTTGCGACGCGTTGCCAATTGGTGGCGGCGACGTTGGCCGCGGCAGAGGCTGAGGCAGCGGCAGAGCCGACGCAAAGTTGGCCAAGTATCAGTTTTGGAGTCGGACTATGCTTTTTTTCAGCAGCATGTTGCACGTGGTGTTGCATAGTGTTGCAGACACACAGCAGCTGCTGCTGCTCTCTTCTGCTTATTCTTTTTCTGCCTCTGCCGATCTCATGCTCACGCTCACTACGGCCAACAGCTGTGGCAAGAGAGCCGCTGCCGTAGCGAAAATGCGAGCAGAGAGCAAAGCGACAGAAAGAGAGAGAGAGAAAGATGCTGTTAAGCCATTTCGCTCATGCGGGGTGGTTCCGCGTTTCGTGCGTGTGTGTGTGTGTGTGTGTGCGTGTTTTTGTATGCGTGTGTGTGTGTGTGTGCGTGCGTGTTGTTTCTGTTTTGCGGCGATTGTACGCCATGATTGTTGTGCCGTCGGCAAATAAAGATTTCAGATATCCGGCAGCCATAACTCTTCACAGCGAATCGCTCAAAATATGAAGTGCGTTGTTCAGCAAATAAATTTTATATTTATTTGCAATAGCAAACAAATATGTATATATCTAAAAACAAAGAATTTCATAATAACAAATAAATATTTTAATAACACAAAATTGTTATTTATTATTTGAATATTTTTATACTTTTAGAACACACCACATTTTTATTTTATATCTATAACTGCGCAACAATAAATTTTTATATTTTTGAGTAATTTCATTATATGAAAAAAAAAATGAATAAAAATAATTAACACGACTTTTCTTAAGTGCTTTTCATGCATGCTAAAAATGGATAAATAAAAAATTATATTTCTAATAGCAATGTTATTATAAACTTACACTTATATTTAAAATATACATACATACATATAGAAGTTAATTTTATTGAAACATTTATCTTTCAATCAGTTTAAGAATAAAGTAGGAAGTAACTCTTCTTATATGAGGAGATATTAAGAGAAATTCTGTTTAAGTTATTTTACCTACTATAAGCTCAGAAAATTTAATAAATTTTACAATTGCTGCTGATTACATCTAATGCTAAGTAAATATTATCCTCTGCAAGAAATTTTCTTATAGATGTTTCTTTGTAAGTATTTTTAAATAAAATTTACCAAATTTATTTGTTATCTACTTTGTGCCTTTGAAAAAAATAGTATATACCATATAGCTCAAAATAATTCAACGAAAATTAAACAAAAAAATCGAAGAATTTAACGTACCAAAATAAAAATACTAAGTTGTGACAAAAATTCGCATTTCCATCGGGTTTGCTATTTTAGCCCAGCTCAGAGGCAAACTTGCTGCACGTAGCCGTCGCAATTCAGACTGGCAAAAGCCGCAAGTGGCCGCTGTGCGAATGTGAGATACAAACACAACTGGCAGCGGGCAACTGGCTGTGCCACAAGCTGTGGAAGCTCTCGCAAACGTAAATTTTGCACTCATTCACTCATTCGCTCAGCTCTGGAGCTCAGGAGCACCGAATGCGAGCAGAAGATACATATTTTTTTTTTGGTATGTTTGTTGTTTTTCGTTTCGTAGTGGCTGCAGATACTTTATGGCCGACGCTGACAGCGACGCCAGCGTTACTGTTGACGCTGGCGTCAGCGTCGGCAGCGTATGGCATAAATAACGTTGGCAGCGACTCGGCTGCGGTTCTCTCTTTCGCTGCTCGTTGCTCACTGCTCACTGCTCACAGCTCGGCGCGTGAGTTTCTTATAAGATTATTTATATACTGTTTGGGGGGCAGTACGACGCTGCCGACGTTGGCAGCGCTGCGGCAGCAGCTGGCGCGTCGCTTCTGGATTAATAAGGAGTTCTCGCTTGGATTTTCACATGTATATGCTTTGAATTGAATGCTTTATGGGTTTAGTTTGATAGAAGTCGTAAAGAAATCAACATCACACAATACAAAAACGCACCCGTGTGTAGTGTAAGCCGTGTATGCCACACGTTGTCCGCCGTCGTTGTTGTTGTTGCCGTCGTCGTCGTCGTCGCTATCGTTGTCGTTGTCGTTGTCGTTGTCATAGTTGTTACTCTGGTTGTTATTGTTGGGGGGCATCATCTGAGCAGGAGCAGCAGCAGCAACAGCAGCAGCAGCAGCTGAAGCAGCGGCATCTTTTGGGTCTGTTTGCCCAAACTATTCGGTCGCTTACGGTCGTCGTGGTCAGCTCGTCGCAACGCCGCCAATACGCCCGCCCGCTACGCTGCGGCCAATTGACAGCTCGTAAAAAAATCGTTAAAATCATAAAAATTATCATAACAATAATCGTAAAAAATTAGAGCCGCAACACCAGTCGCACATTGGCCATAGCCACAGACACAGCCACAGACGCAGACAATAATCGCAGACAGAAGAAACGCGCGCGCTTTCTCATACTTTCTCTCTCTTTCTCTCTAACACTTCTTCTTCTGTTTTTTTATGATGTTGGCCCGCGTAGATACTTAAGAGCCCATAAACACCTACCGTTCCAACGTCTGGCAGGTGTCTAACTCGGCAATCAAATTGTGCAATAAGTGAATTAGTGTAAGCATTACACTTGTTACACTCTCCAACCAAAAATAAATAAATAAATAAATAAATACATAGTGTTTCACGCTAAATATTCGTCCTGACTTGGCTGCAGCCAAAGCGTGTGAAGTTCTCATAACATTTCTAGTCCCAAAGTAAGCAATATCTTTACAAACCCAGCAGACAGCCAAAAAGAAAAATAAAGAAGAAGTAAAACAAAGAAAAGCAAGTGCAGATAAAAACATAAAAGCGCAAAAAAAAAATAATCAAGAAAAAAAGTTTACGGTGCAAAAAGTTTTCGAGCACGTGCACAACTGCAAGTTGAATTCGTAAGCCACCCATAAGGATCAAGGATTTGCGCAGTCAAATTTGGATTTAGACGGTAAGTTGCAAAACGATTTGAAGTTGCCGCTTTTTGCGGCAACACTCAGTCAACACTTCATAACTCAAATGTTGCGGTCCACAGTTTCGTTGCACATCATTCAAACTGCAAACTGTTGACAGGCTTATTAGACATTTGCATAAATTTGAACAGCTAGTAACTATGTCCACTTTCTAGTGTCCACTGTGCATGGTTCACAGTGTCCAGAGATAGATTCTGGAGTCTGAATCAGTAGCTAGCTAGGAGTAATGGTCGCTTTGAACTTGGAATCGTTTTGAATTATTGCACATATCCTGGGCAACATAGTTTCACTTCCGCATGCGGCAGCCATTGCGGAGTGTGAGTGCACACACTCACACGCACACATAGACAAACTGCCTGTGCATAGAAAATTTATGCGGCCATTGTTGCGGCGCATTGTTGTTGTTGTTGCAATTGTCCTAGTTGTCTGCCTCCTGCATATTTGTCGCACTCTTTGTCTGCACTACTACCTTCTCGCTCTCTTTCTCTCGCCATCTCTCTGTCGTTCTCATTTGAATCTCTGTCTCGTTCGCTCTGTCTCCCTCTCTGGCTCATTGCACTTGCGCTGAGATTTATTTCATTTTGAAAGTTCAATTATTGTTTTTATTTTGTATAAATAATAAAGAATATTTGTTTGATTCGTTGTTGATTTTCTGCTCAATAAAAAACCCCTTAATGAACCTGCGGGCTCTTCTTTATTTGTTGTTCGCGCATTTGTTCTATATAAACAATTGGAGTCCATTGCATTTTTAACAATTTTTGCCATCAGCAATAATATTATTTGCTCATAATTTATCGATTTAATCAGCCGGAAATGTTTCACAGCTGACAAAATCATAAACTCTACTACGATTGCTCGAGCTGCTTTTTGTTTTTGTTTGTCTGGCAAAAAGTTCATGATTTATGACTCGGACAGGACGGACGGGCGGACGGACGGGCGGACGGACGGACAATGGGTGTCACATAGTCACATTGATGCACTTCCAATTGTCACACAAGTTACAGTCGGCTTGGTTGCAGAATATTTTGATAAATATTGTCAATTAGCCAGGAGGTTATTTAGACTTGAAAATCATGATGGAAGTCTATGTGCATTTTAAGTACGAATGCATAATTGCAGATCAATATCATTTTTTCAAATATATATGCTATAAATTTCAGTTGTACAGTTATCTTAAGTAAATACTTTTTCTAGTTTTAAATTTATTTTATCTTATATATATGTATAAATATACCTTTTTTCAAATCGAATTGATTAAATATTATTAAAAGCTTTCAAATATTTTGAAACAATTATTTCTTTTATGTTTTACTTTCACCCAAACTCTTTTCATATATCCGTTTATAATTCCTTTGATCCATTCAACTTATATGTTCTAACTACGCATTATTATTGTATTCTCACCGAATGAGTTTTATGTTTTTTAACCATTTCAATAATTTCATTTCACAATGCCCAATTCTTGAATGAGTAAATGAGTAATAGTTGCCCCCACCTTTCCTCTTCCCTTTTGCATAATCCGAATGTGTTCACATTTTAATCAAATTCACACATTGAGACATGATTTATATATTTAATAATCCCGCATAAAAATGGCGACAACTGTTTTGTAAATGCATTAATCACCGCTACTCGGACGGCAGAAGGAAACTAAAGCCGAGCTAAACACACAACAATAACAAACGAAACAAACCAACAAATAAATATATACATACTTAAATATATATATATATATATATATATAGATATATATGTATACATAGATATATGTATATACAGAAACAAAGAGTTCGGAGAAACAAAACAATAAAGCAAAACTTGTTTACTTAAAACAGATGCCGTGTATTTGAAATTAAAATTATATTCAAAATCATTGATAAATGGCGACACGAATCGGCTAATTAATCAAATGCAAAACTCCAATCGAATAATGAAACAAATAAAAACCACAATAAAAAAATATAAAAAAATCGAATGCCTAAGCCCAAAAAAAAATCACTTCACACTGATTATAAGCAAATTCAATAAGTTAGTCTTAAAACGTTTTTTCTCTGATAAATTGCTATATTTGTATATCGTAAGAATTCAAAAAATGGCGAAAAGCGTTAATGATAACAATATCATATAAATATATTTGTTGTTTTTTGGGTTTTGCTTCAAAAAATAAAAGCTTTGCTGAGGGAATTGTTAGGAATCAGCTAATGGGCACGGAAACGCCGCTGAAGAGTATTTGATTGAAGCTTTTAAAGCGCGCTTTTTGATAAAAACCCAATCTTTACTTATAAAAATATGATACTTGCAAAAGAATTAGACATTTGATGAGCTAATTATTTTGATTTTTTTTGTTCAAAATTTTAGAAAATTGTTTTGTGTATTCCGAGCTGGTATAAGTATTAAATACATTATGTATTTAGCATATATTAGATAATGTTATGTTAAAACAAATACATATACTATTATAACCATAGATTACTCGACTCTTAATATGACAGAACTCAAAGTATAACAATTTTAACTAGATTAAATATGTATTATATTTAATACAAGTAATGAAGATTATAGCCAATCCATTTTACTTTTTCCTGCTTAAACTTTTTAATCCTTTAACTTACTAAAAAATAATCAACGATTTGTCTATCTTAAATGTTCCTATTTTAGCTTTTCACTTCTTATAAACACGTCTCGCTCTTAACTTTGCTTCTCTCTTTTTCTTATGCCCTGCCAAAGTCTCTCAAGCTGTTCACCCACTCAGGCGAAAACTGTTTAAGCCAACGGATTTTCAGTATTGTACGAGTATTCGCTTTTTATTTGTACTTGTATTTTCATTTTTATATATTTGTTTTCTTTTGTTTTGCCACTTGTTGTGGCCTTTTTTGCTGTGCTATTTAATTTCTGTGCGCATTTTGATGTAGCTACAGTAAAACAAGGACTAAACAGCCCCCAGTTGCTCAGCATTGGGTGGCAATTTGCTGTGGCTGCAGTTTGTTTTGCCAACTCTGTCTGTGTGCATGTCTGCGCGTGTGTGTGTGTGTGTGTGTGTGTGTGTGTGTGTTTGGGGGTTTTGGGTTTTTGGAGCTTGCAGTCAGCGCCTTTTGCGAGTGCACTCGAACTGTGCTTGTTGGCCCCAGCACGGACTGCGAGTTGCTGTTGGAGTCGAAATATAGGAATCAGAATCGGAGTCCGAGCCAGAGCCAAAGCCAGATTCAGAGCTGGGGCCGCCCAGCGGGGCGCTCTCGCAGTGACATTGCGCCGAGCGGGTGACAATGATTTATGGCAAAGAGATACGCGACAACGAACGCAAAAAGACAGAAAACAAAAAAAAAAAAAAAAGAGAGAGAAGAGAAGAGAATGCAAAAAGAAACGCAGCGAATCGGAGTGAAAGAGTGCGAGAAAGTGTGCTGCGAAAATGCACAGAATTTATTTTTGGCAAAACCTAGTGGAAAATGAAGCTACCTGATCGAGCACCTTTTAAGACTCAAAAACTCTTAGTTTTTTTTATGCGGAAAATGTCCTTGAAATTGCAACAACAAACGGGCAGCTCGAACGAAAGTGAAAACCTGCTGCGTGATTTTTAATATTTTACCTTTTTGTCACTTGCAGTTTGGCCCGCTGCACATGTCACAAATGGCCATAAAGAATTTTCCGAAATATGATTAGCCATTAGGAAGTCACCTGGCTGAAGGTCACACTCAGCTCTCGTCAGTTGACTCTCAGGTTATGCAATAGTCATTTGCAACGGCCATAAAAATTAATATGCGTCCTTCGCAGTGGCAATTTGGTGCGCGTATCTCGGCAAATGCATCTGCGGGCCGCAGCATTTGACTTTGAACCGCTACGGAGCCGCTGGAACTGCCCCTTGCCGGGCAAAGCGGACATGACTTTTGGCTTGACTTCGTCTTCGGTCTCAGTCTGCGTCCATTGTGTGTGTTTGAAGGTTACCTGTTTTTACAGTTGGCTATGCAGCGCTCCTTCTACTGCATCTTCTTCTTATTCTTCTGCTGTGTGTTTTTTTTAGTATTTAGTTTTTCATTCTCGGTCTGAAATTATTATTTATGAGTTCGCATTGTTGTCGCCGTTTTGAAAGTGATCTGAATCGCCTGCATCGACCTGGGCACGGATCGTACACACATAGTTATCTGCTGTTTATCTTCTGGTATCTTCTGCAGCTCGCTTTGCTCAGCAACAAGATCAGCTCCGAGAGCGTTGCATTTGTGTTTTTACTTTCAGTTGAAAACGAAAATTCGTAATAAATCAAATCATTTGTATGCAGTTCAATGTGTCATATGCACATAAATCAACAGATGCTGTTTAGAATCCTGTGCTCTTTGCATTGTGCAAAGGATTAAGATTGAACGAAACAACAAAATGTTGAACAAACTGGTTCGAATACATCAGTTGCATCATTCCCTTAAGGCTGCTTAGTTAACTGAAGCTATGCTCATGTAACTTAACTCTTGTTTAGCAAAAAAATATTTATATTTATAAAGAAAACTAAAATGCAAAAGTATTTACTTCAACTTCATTATTTTTATTATTATTCACTATTCAATCCAAATTCTTACCAGAATAAAAAAATTCAGCTCATATTGTAATCCACATTTTTGATACATTGAAGCCATGGATTATTTAATATAAGTTTATTCATTTTAATTGATTTTATTTAACATTTAAGGTTTTTTATTTGTCTTTTACACATCTTAGTTGAACAATTTCACTGGCTCCTTCTCTCTTTTTAGTCCATTTCTGTTTTGTCACTTACAACTGGGTTTGACTTTTGTTCCTTGCTTCTTTCAACGTTTTTTCGGGACTTCAATTACAAAACCATGAGAATTGTGCTGAATACGTGTGTGTGTGCGCGGGTGAGAGAATGTGACTGTGTGTTGGACTGAGTCGTCGTGCCATAAATCACATTCACTTCTAATATTTTCACAAACACATCACAATGGAGAAAATTTGTGATTTATCTGTGTGAAGAAGTCAATAACTCATAAAAAATCCACATAAATCTCCGTTCGCGCTGCAAGAGGCACACAGAACTTCGCAGCCAGCTCCTACAACAACTTAGCTCAACTGTTCTGAACTGCATTGCAATTGTCTCAATTGCGAGCGGTAGGAAGTTGAGGGATTCGCATCGGTCGAACTGACATCGCCGTGATGACGACATATGTTGCATAACATTTGCATATTGCAGAGACAGCGGCAGCGGCCACTGCGGGAGTTCCTGGAAGGCGCGCGGGCGTTGAGCCGACGGTAGCTGAAGACGTCCAAACAATGACAAATATGAATATCAATATGGAAATATTCAGGATTTTTCTTCTGTTACTCAATTATTTACGCTCTAAATTTGAGAACATTTGGGCCAGTTTCAAAATTATCAACTCGCTGCGTTCGACGAATTTCAAACGCATTTGCCGCTCACGAGCAACAAAAAACGCATTGTTCAAACAGCATGAGCTGCAAAAAAGCAAACCTAACAAAACTGAGTCAAGAAAAGTCTACACGAAAAAAAGAAGGAAAAAATAAGGCAAGCGCAGGAACTAGGCGGCAAAATTTGCAAAATATAAAGGAAAAACCAACAACTACAATAACAAGAGGCAAAGGCCAAGCGACGAGGTCTCATATGTGTACATAAGCATATACATATGTAGATGTCGACATATCTGTGGCCGTATCTGTATCTCGCATATGTATCTGTATCTAACTTACCGGCCACGGGCAGTTGGCGCTTTTTTGTGTGAGTTTCGCGTACAAAAACATGGAAATAATTCGTTTTGTTTGCCGTTGCTCTAAGTCCGAGTCGGACGAACTACACGAAAATGTCGGTTGGCAAAACTCAAGCAGAAACAGCGAAAAAAGTAACAAAAAAAGAAAAAAAAAACAAACAAATAACAAAAAAAAAAAAAAACAATGTCACACATGTCAAAGTTGTCGCAGAATGACACAAATGCGGCTCTCGAATTGTTCACTAACCCGCACAGACCATGGCCCCAGCCCCGGCCCCGGCCCCGGGACCCGAATTGAACCCGTACTTGGACCTGAGCCCACAAAACTCAGCCCTGGCCACGTTGTCGTCGTCATCAGCGCTTCGTCTGCCTGGCGGAATCGTGTCAGCCCCAAAAACACGAACCGGGTCCAAAACTCAAAAGCTCGCGATGCGCATTTCGTGGAAATTTCACAATTAAAAAGGCACAAAAATCTTAGGAAAGAGTTAACCGGAATATGAGAAATCGTGTCAACGTCAAAACCCAACCACCGCAACGAGTTCAGTTTGTGATCTGATTTTTCTTTGCCAAACCCCCTCAAAAAAGCAAAAACCGCGCACGAGGAATAGGGCAAAAACGAAAATAAAAAAGAGTTAGCCATAAAAATTGCTTCAAATCTGTCACTTGATACTGATTTTTGATTTCCGTTTGGCTAGGAATGCGATATGAAATTAGAGCAGTTTTCTGTGATGTTCTTGATGTTCTCAATGAAATAAGGAGGAAGCAGCTAAAATTCAAATACTTTACAGTCAAGCACGTCAAGTGAACATGTCGTTGACGTTGTACACTTAATGGGAACTTTAGAGCTGCTTTGTATTACTGAAAGGAATTTATCTTATAGTAGTGCACATCAATTAAATATATATTATATATTTGATCAGCATATTTTATCATATAATAATAATAATTGTATGTAAATATGCATGTTCTGCTAATATTACTAAAGCATTTTCTATTATCTACTGCGACTTAAAGGGTCTAAATCATTCATCCGAAACTAAAGCAACATTTTGTATTTAGCTCTGAAAGAATAACTTTTTAAAATAATTTACTCAACTCTTTGACAAGTTTCCACATATACAAGCTCTTCAGTTTTGCGCATTCACAATAGTTTTTAATTATTTTAGATATATGTTAATTAGGTTTTATTTTAAAGTAGTGTATATGCAAAAGCTTAAATTTGTTAATATAAAAGCTTTCAATATAAAATCTAGTAGGTCCTTAGTTATAAGAAAACAAGTTTTTCCGTTTTCATGCAGTACAGCGCAGGCAGCGCGAGTGACAATCCCATGTCAAGTGGCATGAAAAGCGGCCATTGATTGTAGTCAATGGAGGATGAGATATTCCCGTGTGGGAGCAAGAACGAAAGAGGGATAGAAGAAGAGATGATTAACCAGAGTAAAGATGGTTGAGCACAAAAAAAGTGAACCAAAGTGAAAGAATTTTGTTAAGTCGAAACTTGCGGGTGAGACACAGAAACCCAACACTAATGCACACTCATGTAAGGGGCAGGGCAATCTACATACACACACTCACGAACACACACACACACACACACACACAGTGTGCAAGAAGCAGCGCAGCAGCGCAGGGCAGTGTCTACTTCGACGATGAACAAAAATTAAGGCCCATTAATCATTTTGACTTATTTCTTTCCTTTTTTCGTCTAAAATTAATCTTGATGCCAAGCGTTGCCTGGCAACGCGGCATCCCGGGCCCGGGCCAGCACTCAGTTAGAAGGAGAGAGCGCGATGGCATCACTGCTTGTTGTTGTGCGGATTATAAGGGCAGCGGCACACCAAAAAAAAAAAAAAAAGAGAGAGAATGAAAAAAACAACCGAAGAGAGAAATATGAAAGCCAAAATGATGCGGATGCATGAAGGCAGCCCAACTGGGAATCAACTTTGAATTCGCAACCAAAATATACGAGTTGACTCGGCCTCCCCCATCCCTTTCCACTCCCCCCTGCCAATCTGCTTAAAGCACAGCGCGTCCAGATTAGCGACTACGCCGACGACGACGACGACGTCTCTTGCCCATTGTTTGGCCTCTGCGAATTCCCAAAAATAATTTAAAACAGATTAAACCGTTACGGCTGCCATTTGCACCACATTGCGTCCACACACACTCACGCCCTTTTTTTTGGGCCGTGTCTAGGCTGGTGGTGCAGAGGGCGAAGACTCTGGCACACATGCGCGGGCCACTGACATTGCGGCCCCCGCAAATGAATTTGAATTTGACCAAATGTCTTGCGAAACTGTCGCCCTGTCGCCCTGTCGTCCTTTCGTTTTCGTCCTATTCCCTTTTTGTGCATATGCTGCAAATTTGCCACTCTGTCAGGATATTGGGGTGGGGCAATGCCACTGTCGAGTGGCATACTTAAGGGCGCGTCAGCAGCAATGCGAGAGTGAAAACAACAGGGCGGCCATAAAACCGTTTAAATCAAACGGCTGAACAAATTGGTTTCCTTCGAGTCGAAAGCTTTATGCGCCAGACAAACGAAAACCGATGGCTGCCCGTGGTGGGTGGTTTATGAAGGCGGCAGTCGGAGAGCAAGGGAATAAGACGAGGTTGGACTTGAGCTTAAGGGTTGGCTAAGCCGTCTGCATGCGCCTCTACTTCATGATGTGCTAAAGAGGTGTGCAGCATACGAAATAAAACTTGCGAAATAGTCATATTAAGTGAGCGAATCTACTGAGCATATATTGGCATTATTATGTGAAGTACCACAAAAACTGGCACACATACATCAAATATCATATTGAATTAACATACGAAATAATAATATATATTTTTGGCAAATAGGCGAACTTGTAGAGCTTAAAAAACCGATTTATATTAACTAATTCTTATTAGTTTATTGCTAGAATATCAAAATTTGCAGCTAACACAATCAAATATCTAATTAAATTTAATATTCTTTAGATAAACTAATATTTGAAATGATTACTAAATTGTTCAGTTTAGTAAAGCTTTAGTAACAACAACAGCAACTTCAAAACAGAGTTTCGAAAAAGAGACATAATTTGAATTTTCTCTATTTCTATAAAGTCAGATTTATGTTAATTGATTCTGAGGTTGTTTTGTTACACATGAAAGTCGTTAAAGTTTTCAGCTACGTTTAAGCAAAAGAATCTTGCAAAACAATAAAGAATACATGAAAAACTACAAGATATCCTTTGTTCAGAGCTTTTCACCTTATTAAACTACCAAATCAACGTGCTGCTAAGCCCAATCAGTCAGTGCACTCAGTAAACATTTTCTCAATTTGCATGTAAATTGTCTAAGGAAGTGATAAACGATGGGCAGCGAACTGTACAAACGCGAACTCTATAAACTGAAAATCTATTAAAAATTACGTTCTGATGGCTAGACACACACTCACACGCATAAATTTATATACTTATATATGTATATGTGTATATAACGTGTAGACTCTCCATTTTGTGGCTTGACAGAGAAGATGACAAATTGTCGGACAGGCTGACTGACAGGCGCAACAGCAACTGCGACAGCGGCAGCAACATCAGCAACAACAACTTCCAGACACTCCAAGTCGCAACTGCACTGCAATTAGTCAAAGTGGCCCTAGGTACAACAACAACAACAACAGCAACAACAACAGCAATAAGCAAACAAACAACAACTACAACTAGTTAAACCAAAGACATTTTGGCTGCTAACCAATAAAAAAGCTGTAAAATTATGAGGAGCCATCGCGGCAATAAAAGTGCGATAAAATTTTGCTTCCAAGTAAAAACAACAACAACAATAACAACAACAACATCAAGAGAATGATGAAGGTGGCCAACGGTGGTAGAGCTATGCAGCCAGTAGCACGTAGCTTCACGTGCGACGTGCGTCAACTGGCGGCAATTATAAAGTCCGTGTCCACAACGTGAGGCACTTGCAACGCCGCCGGCGCTCCGGCCAGACCCAGACCCAGACACAAAAAAGACATTGGCACCCAAACGTCATTTCACTCGAAGTACTCAAAGCTCAGAGCCCAGACACAGAGGCCAGAGCGCAGTCCCAGACTGTTTGCGACAGGTGTTGGTTGGTGTTGGTGTTGGTGTTGGTGTTGGTGTTGGAGTTGGTGCTGGTGCTTGTGCTGGTGCTGCTACCGGGATCTGGAACCCGGCTGTCGTTTGAATCAATAAACTCTGATTAGACACCGAGAAGGGCTCCCTATAGAATGGCCCACAGACTTATCGACCGTTGCAAATCGTCTGCCAAATGCATCCGCAATAAAAAAGAAAACACCGTTTGCTGCTGCGCATTCCAACTAAACAGCTTTCAGCTAGTCAGCCAGTCGGGCACAATTATGCAATCGGCGATCGGCAATTGCCAATTGCCAATTGGTCAAAAGTGTTGCCGCTGTGTCACGTCTTCGATGCGTGGGGGTCAGGGAGCCGGACACTGGGCGGCACTACAAATCGCTGGCCACCGTCCAGAGATTATCAATGGTAATAAGGCAATAAAATGGGCATATGCAGACAGCGTTCTTTGGGTCTCTGCGCTCGCAGCTACACTCTTGGCTGCCTACTCAGCAACTCGTATCTTCAATCATCTAAATCATCTATGCAATGCCAAGATAACTAAATACTTGTTTGCTCTTATTAAGTATGCGGTCGCCAGTGCGTGAGCGACAAATATGATAAAAAGATAATTACAACAAATTTTATTATATAAAAAACTTAGAACTTTCAAATTTATGTTGGCTTTAGGTAACATACAATTGGATATCTGAGTAAATATTTGTAATATGTTCATAGACTACAATAAATGGTAAAAAAAATATATGAATATTTAGGTAAATTTCAGACAGTTTGTAGGGAATGCAGCATTGTAGTCACCATATGCTTATCGGTATCTGCGAAGCAGAATGAATGTGTCATTCGTTATATATAGACATATTCTTATTCATGAAGTGATTAGCATATGAACTTTGCATTCTACTTTGCTCTAGTTACTTTAATTATATTTCCATAGCTTTGTATCAAAGACTTATAGGAAGCTATATGACATTTATGATTAGAGTAGAAACAACTTGAAGATATTTGTGTAAGAGCTTATTAAACATTTTTTTTAATATTATTAAAATTATATTATTATTTTTATTAAAATATTAATATTTAAATTCAATTACATTTAATTTTTGTTATAATGTCTTGTTATTGGTTTCTCAATTATTTAATACATGAATGGGCAAAGTTTTAAGTATTCAGGGACGCAAGTTTCCCAACACAAAAATGAAACATGTCAACACTCGACGTGATCAAATGAACATGCGCTATTGAAATGAGCTGCAAAGATTTCGTAATCAATCAAATTGTAAAACGGTAAATTGTGCGTGAGTGAGATGACAATATAAATGTGTGAAAAGCAAGGAAAGAGAAGGCAAGGGGCGAAGGCAAGGGGCAGTGGTCAGCGGACTGTGCTGTGTTTCAGTTTGGGGCATTCAAATGAGATACGCGACATTTTGGCTTGTCGCACCTGTTCTCCACTCTTTCTCTCTCTCCCTACCTCTCTCTCTCTCTCTCTCTCTCTCTCTCTGTAGTACTCTCTTTCGCTGCGATTATTTGTATGTTTCGCTAGCAAGCGGCAATAAATCTTGTAATCATAATAATTTGTTTCAATGTTAATGCCTTCAAAATATCTGAAAACTCAATAAATAACAAAACTACATGTTCGTGTGTGCTGTTAATGTCATACCATGAGATACTTCATATATCATTCCGCTTGCTGCTGCTGCATTGGCCAGGCAAAACCTGATGCCAGCCCTCTGCCAGGTAGGTGACTTGTGCCTTGTTTTTTACTTTTTTATTTTTTATTTTGTTATTTTCCGCTTTACCTTTTGTGACGCAACACTCGAGAAATGCCGTGGACCCAAAAACTGCAACACATCAAGGCATATATAGGGGCTGGGATTGGGGATTGGGGATTTACTTGACTGCAGAACAAATTAATCCAAAATCAGCAAGAGACAAGCGAGAAATGAACCAAAGGACGACAGCATGGGCCACAGAGAATGACTGAAAGAGAGAGAGAGAGAGAGAGAGAGAGAGAGAGAGAGGTATGTGGCCAAAGACTTTGTCGTCGTCTTCGCTTTGAGGCGCACCCTGGGCCAGATGAAGCTCAAGTGTGAGGCCGGATGACAACGCTTGAGGCTCGATATCGATATCGACTTGCCAGCAACACCCAATAACAACAGCGACGACAAGCACACACATGTATCTACACACACACACACACACACTCGTACACACACACACACACACACACACACATACAGCATACGCATCCAATGCTGAATAACTCAATTAATTTCTGTCACCTGATTTATCACCTTTCGTGTATTTTCGGTGTACGCGTCGCCGAACAACTTTTAATTTCAATTTTATTTATTTGCATTTTTATGATCTCACTCTCAATAAGTGCACGCGGGGTATGCACGGCCGCACGAGTAGGTGGCCCATGCAGTTGCATGGGCTATGCAATTGCAATTGAGACATTGCCAAGAACGTGGCCCGAACACCAAACCCAAGCCCAAGCCCAAACCCATCCTCAACCCCAACCCCAACTTGACGACGAAACCCGTTTGCGGCCTGCTTCGCACTTGAAAATTAAAATGTTTTATCTCTCGGATATGCTGAGGAACATGTTATTAGCGCAGCCTCTTGTAATTTGCATAAAAAAGCAAAGGAAAAGAGCGTGCCTTGTGCTGGGTTGGCTATTAAAACATTCCGCTTAACACTTCCTGCGACAAGCAGGCAGCAGACCTTACGAATCAATTGCACAATGGTTGGACGGGGCAAAAGTCTACACTTAAAATTCCCGTCTTTGCGGCATTTGAGATAAACGCCAGTTGAAACGTCAAAACTGGACCCATTATCAGTGCTCCTAAGAGTCTCTGTTTGTGTCAACGTGATTTACAATCCTCTGGAGTAAAGTCATTTTTAAAATTGAATTTTATGTTTTTTGGTTCAAAATGATATTTCGTTTGAGCAAGACAAATGACTTAATTTTACAGAACTAACTAGAATACAATATATAAGAAGATATCATGTAAATATAGTCATCAATGCTCAATATTGTCAAAAAGAATGTTTATATAGTGTTAGATAGGCATCCGAAAACAAGTTTTCAAATGTCTCCAGTATGAGTTACTTGTTCCACTGTGCAGCAGTGGGGACTGCGATTGCAAGTTTTGAATATGCCGAGCCTCTAGACATCTTCAGCGATGTGAAACTAGTTTCTCAATTAAGCAGTTGGGCACAGGCACACAAGATAGGCACACGCACACACACACACGTCTCTCAATGTGCGTGTGTGTGTGTGTGTGTTTTTGCAGTCATCAACGACGGACGCACTGCATCCGTCCAATTCGTCAAGGAACAGTTGCAGCACGCCCAGTTTGAGGCGTTGAACGTGCGATTGGCTGCGTAGCCGTATACGCAGACGCAGATGCAGACGCAGACGCAACTACAGATGTCGGATGTCTCGTAGAAAGCATATTTATGGCTGTGGCATGTTATGAATACACCCAAGAGACATTTTTCTTCTTCTCACTTGCTGCGAGACGCGGCATCGGCCAGATTCGATGCGACTCCGACTCTCTGTGTGCATGTGTGTGTGTATGTGTGTGTGTGTGAAGGGGGGCTGGCGGGTGCATTGCACTGGGCGCTTGAAAACGAAAAGAAATCTAAAAATAAGCAAAACAACAACAAAACAAACCAAAAACAAAATTCAAGGCAAGTCGAGCACACAGAGGGAAAAGAAAAGCGCGTGCAACGTACGGGAAATTCTTGATCAACCATAAATCTTGGCACCCGAGCCATCCATCTATCTCGCTTGGCGCGTTCCGTTCAGCGCCAAAGTTGTTTTCTATGTTGCACTCTCCACTCATCTCCCCACGCCTCCCGCCCCCTCCCAGCCAGCTACAAGCTGCCAGCGTCTTGTCTTGTTTTGCTACAAATTTCATTTTCTAAAATAAAACATACTTCTTCGTCTGGTTTTGGTTTGGGCTTTTAACTAAATTGTTGTTGTCTCTTCTGTATAAAAAAACAACACCATAGAAAATCAGGCACGCGTATGAATAATTTGGTAACTAATGCCATAAGGCTTTATATAATGTAGATACAAATTTATCCCCTAAATCACAATGGGAGCTAAACAAATATTATAGAGCTATCAAAAAATTAAACCCAAAATATTTGTTTGACTTGGAACAAAAATAAAATATATATTTCACAGTTTGAACAAAATGATTTTATTTTAATTTTTATAGTCTTATTTAAGTAATTTAATATAATCAAATATTGTCAATGTAAAACTTATTGTCGTATAATAATACATAAAAGCTTGATAATATTTAAATTTTTTGTTTGAATACAGTTTGTTATAGAGTTCTGAATAGCAAGAAAGCAACTCTTTTGAAATCCTTAAAAAAGCTTATTCTCAAACATTCAGAATACTGAAGGGCTCTAACGTGCTCATACCGTAGTCAAGGCAGCTACTAAAACAGTCCAGTTGAGCTTTAAGGTCGAAATTAAGAACTCAAGTTCGTTTCATGTTTAAGTTCGTAATTAATAAATCATGTCAGCGTCGGGCGGGAGTGCGGGTTGGAATTAAATGTGTCAAATGCAAACACGCAGACCCCCAGCTACAGCAACAACTCCAACACCAACTCCAACTCCAGGGAAGCGCCAGAGCCAGAGCCAGCGCCAGCGCCAGAGCCTGAGCCTGCCCAGGAAATGTCAAGAACGAGGTAAACTGAACACGAAAACAAAACGCAGCCAAAAAGGAGGCAACATTTTCATGTTAAGCGGCAACTGAAGCCAAATTCCATAGGACTACGTATCAAGGGGTAGTGGAACACGGACTGGGTTAGGTTAGGTAGCCAGAATTGACATTTAGGCGGGGGGTGTGGCTTGCACGCACCTCGCCCAAAAATCGCAGCTGACGCCGAAAGTTTTAATAAATTAAATTAAAGCTGCGTGAAAATTGCCTTCTATATACATATATACCTGGCTAAATGTATATATCTCTATATATATAACAAATATAATAGAAATAGACGATGTGCAAGCGAGATGGCAGACATGTGCGAGTGTTTGGCAAAGGAAATGATAAATGGCGTGGTAATATAAAAAATGGGGGAAAACAGCGGGCGGCAGCTACAAAAAAAATAAAACAAAAACATTAAAAACACAAAGAAAATAACAAAACAGCAACAAAAACAAACAACCAAATCGCTTGCTGTGCAGACAGAACCAACAACAACAGCAAATGGGAAAATAGAAAACCAAAGTTGATTTTCCAACTTTTCTGGTCAGCACAGCAGAAAAAAAAATGGGCGCCGCATTCAAAACGAAAATGGTGGAAATGAAAAAAAAAAGAGAGAAAGAAAAGCATAGAATTTTCTACTTGGAAACATTTTCGGCTAGTTATTTGCTGCGTTGTCTATTGTCGTAGCTGGAGAAATCGCCCGTTTTCTTTTCGACTGTGTGTTAGCGGGTTTTTGTGTTACGCAATGGCTCAAACCCCACCGAGCTTGAACCCTTGTATGGCCCAAAAAACAAACACACCCAGTGACCCTAATTTTGGTCCTCAGAGAAATGTCGCTGGCATTCGGGCCCACACTCTTTTGTTTTAATTTCATTTATGGTTTCCGTTTGGCTACGTTGCTGGATGGCTTCACCGAGTTGTTTCTTGACTCAGTTCGCCAGCTCTTGCTACTACTCCTTCCTCCTGCTACAGGCACTCAAGTGTACTAGCCCAGCTTTTTTGCCCTTTGTGTGATTTTCGGCATTTATTCAAATGCGCCAAAACTTAAGAACTCTATTAATTTCATCAAGAACATTTGCGTTTTAGATTAGAGCCAGGTGATAAGAGCTAGATGAATATATAATATTTGATTACGAATAAGGCAGCGCAACTTCTATTTTCATGTTGATCCTTTCGCAGCAGTTCTTTGTCAATCGATGGTCCCAGCTGAGCCCAATTTCTTTAAGTGTGTTATATAGATTTGGCTAACTAAATTATGTTAAATTTAACAATTTTGAATTATTTTACAAACGTTTGACTTTCTGTCTATTTAGTTCTTCCAAATTTAATTAATTAAACAAAAAGTCATTTTTATTCCGTAATTTTTATGGACATTAAAGCAAAGTCTTAGCTATAGATAGATGAAACTAATGGCACAAACTATATATATATACATATATATGCTGAATATCCAATTAGTCTTATTCTTTTTCTAACGCAGCAGAGCAGATGAAACTCATAGCAACGTACGCGTTACCCCACCACGTCTTGGAATAGCTTCGGCACAGAAAAGACAAGGCAAGAGACATGAGTCTAATAAATAAACAGAATGGTTGGCTTGCTGGCTGAGCTGGTTGTTTTGGCTGCGTTTTGGCTAGCGAAGTGTTTAGGGGCGCCGCTGAATCAGATATTTGAGACTGGAACACATCCTCGGGGCTGACTTATCTGTCCCGTTTTATCGGAGCGAATGCGAATGTGCAACGCATGAATGAATAAATGCCAAATGGAACTAGTTGGCGTTGGTTATCGACAGGACTCAAGGCGGCCAGGCTGGCGCTGCTGCTGCTGCTGCTGCTGCTCGTGCACCCCCTTGGTCCTTTGCTCCTTGCAAGTGTTGTTGCTGTTGACGAGCGTTCGTCTGGCACATTTAAATTGCCTGCCGCAGTCTGCGCCTCGTCGTTGATAAGACCCGCCGCATTTGCTGATAAGTCCAAGGCTTTGCCAGCAAATGTAAAGAGAGAGAGAGAAAGACCTAGAGTAAGAGAAGTAGAGGTAGAGAGTATTGCTTCCTGCCATTGCCGAGAGGCAAACAGCCGAAGCGCAACTGCCACGCGTTTCGCATAGTTTTGCATTGAAACTAGTCGCTCGAGCGACCTACACAGCACCCTCTCGAGAAGGAGTATGTCTGCGATATCTCATTTTTATAATTAAAACACTTGGCAGGACATGTGCTGCCTGCCAGCATTCCACCAAACATGCCAGCAGTGCGCCCAACCATCCATTCCCGTCTCCGTCTCTGCCTCCGTCTCCACCATTGCCCCGGGCCAGCTGAGGGGCGATGTTTATCAGCTGCAATGTGCGGCTCATAGCCCGCGTTGTTGTCGCAATGCTAACCCGTACCCATATCCTGGCCAACAATCTAACCAACTGACTTCAGGGTAGTTGAACTGTCTAACCAAGCGCAAGGGCTGCAAATGTGAAGACAGCAAACGAATCATTCGCTCTCCGTAATATGTCTACGAGTTGTGTTCCTTTCACAAAAGTGAAACATTGAGTTGATTATGTGTTCTATAACCATTTCTAACCGATTTCACTGTATGTTTGCTGAAGACTGGAATTTCATTTGAGAAGCACTTTATATTCATTCATATTAATATTGCTAATCTGTTGCAGCAATGATAAAGTTTATTCGACAATATTTTCCACGCTTTGTAGTATTTATTATAGTCAAATAAATTAACAAAATTTCTCTATCATTGCAGGTAAGTGCTGGCCATTAACACAATTTTTTATTAAAAATATTGGTAAGTTAGACTATAAAATCGGCTAAAGCAATGCAGCTATGAATTTAGCTGAACTTTGATTCAGCACACAATGAAAATCTTTTTTTTTTTTAACGAGAACTTTACAGGCCATAAAAAAAGTGCAGCACGTCAGAAAGTTTGGTGCAAAATTTATGAGTGCAGTTAACGGTTAAGTTTGAGCGCCCCGGGAGCGTGAGCCCTCCCAAGTCCAAGAAGAAGTCCGCAGTCCGAGCCCCTACGGCGCAGGGGCGAGTTTATTAATTTAAAAAGGAAATTCTCATTTAGTCACCTTTTGATTTAAGTCCGTTGCTAGACGCTTCACTGCTGCGTCTCCTTAGGGGTAGAAAAGGTAGAAAAGGGCAGACCGTATTTGTTGGCTTCGTTCGTTGTTGCACAGTTGGTCAAATGATAGCTAGGCCCAGTGAAATGGAAATGGTATTAAAGTCGAAAAAGGCGCACGTTGAGAATTCGCTGGCATTGGCAAACGACAGCCAAATGCAGGCAATAGGCATGCACAGTGGAGCAGGACCTGAACAAAACTAATCTAACGATAATATTAAATAAGAAATTTTGATAGAGAAACAATGTGATATAAGACAGATTCATCAAATAATAATTAAATATTAAATCCCTAAAATTTATTCCACAAATAATCAAATTATATAAAAGTGAATAAGTATAAAATATATCTCAAGAATCTTGACTGGGTTGAACTCAAATATATTTATTTATTTCCCCAATATAGATAAGAAAAGAAAACATCTTTCTAGAAAGACAAAATGTTACGTTGATTTAAATGTTTTTAAATTTTCAAATATTTCATTTCTTGCCCACAGTACGCTGTGGTAGGCTTCGTATATGGTCCGGGACTCATTGCATTCGTATTTTGTATTCGAATTGTTCATTTGTTTCTCATTTCGGTGGCCCTTTCTTTTACCGTTGCGTTGAAATGTATTCGTTTGCCGTTGCCGAGTGGCCAGTAGGGGCGTGGCGGGTGATGCAGCTTTTGGATATGGTCATGGCGAGTTCATTCAAACTCATTCACTCACTCGTGCACTTTGCAGGCATCGCTTAAATATGCAAAAGTTCGCAGTGAATGCAGCTGAAACAAAAAACCACCCGACAGCACCTCCAACTAGTACAATCTCCCACCCAACAGGCAAGCTGGCTGGCTGGCTGGCTGGCTGGGCGCATGGCTGCCTAGCTGGGGGCGTTGCACTGCGGCGCTGTCTGCGCAGCGCAGTCATCGCAATTGGATAAGGGGGTTGGCTATGGCTGGAGGGTGGCGTTGCCTGGCCTGCTGTAGTTCCACCCCCGCAGATTGCATGCAAATTGGTTAAAGTGTGAATTTATGTGAGAAATATTGTTTGGTCTTGTTGTGCACATACATATCTACACACACAATCAAACACACACACAGCTAAACTCGAGGCTCGACAAAATGATTTAAGTTCGTATGCAAATTGTTGCCGACTTTGACTGACATTTGCCGCGTTTGCATTTGAATTGCAATTGAAGTGCTTTTACCCAGATTTGTTATTTTTTTCTTTTTTGTTCTTTTATTATGTATATACAAATATACACATATAGTATATTTTGGGGGCTTATTTATATGGCATTATTATTTGTGGCATGCAACGTTTGCATATGCAATTTGGCTGTTGCACATAAATCTTGCGCACATTTAATGTGCTTTCACATTTATTCGCATTATTCGCATATTCATTTACGCATTTCAGTTTTGCGCTCAGTGCGTCCCGTCGCAATAAACACTCAATTAACGATTTCAAAATTAATTTTTCATAATTTCGTGTGCATTTCCTCATATGCTGCGTATTTTTAACCTGACCTCCCCCGCCGGTCCATGCTCCACAGCGCACAGCCCTGGCCAAATTAACAGAAATAAAATTAAATAAATGAAAATGCAGTCCGGGTCATGCGAGCTCCACACCTCCCTCACAGCTCCACGTCAGCTGTAGCTGGGCACACGGAAAATGCGTTTAATTTATGGCCCTGGCCCCACATTCGCCTGGTTGCGGCTCTGGCTGTGATTCGGCATCTGCAGCTGCAACTGCTTCTGTTTTTCCCTTATTTTTTTTTTTTTGTTTCTCCTTTGAATGTGCGTGCCCGAAACATCGACTGCCCGAGTTCATATACAATGGCAACTGGCGCCAATGCAAATGCACTTCACTCTCCAGATGAAACACGCACACATTAAATGCAGAAAGAGAAAGAGTGTGTGAATAAGAGCGAGAGAGCAAGAGAGAGATAGAGAGGGATTCTGCAGACTGACAGAACAAGGGATGGCTCTTCCTTTGGAACTTTTGCTCAGATATTAAGTAGCGCCTGCATATAATTTTTAATAAAAATGATATATTAACAAAGAAATAATGTTATTTTCTAATAACATAGTAAAAAGATGCTAACAAATGACAAATAACAAATTATTATCGCATCACATAAAAACTTTTTAGTAAAATTCTCCAATTAATAAAAAAAAAGAAAACTTTATTATATGATGGAAAAAGAGCTAAATTAGTCGTTAGTATAAGTTTTATAAATTCAGAGAAGTTCTGAATGTAAAATCTGTAAAGTGATTTCATAACTTTAAATTTCCATAAACCTCGACACTGCAAAATTAGTCGAAAATATTGAATTGGGCTACGAGCTGCTGCCATTCATCCCATTCTCCAGCTTTGGTCCGCGCAATTGCTTTTTGTTTCCAAACTTAAAAGAGTTACTCACCGGGCAGTAAATTGAGTCGAGTGAGGAGGTCATTGCCGCCTAGCTTGCAGATCTCTAGAACATCTATTTTTCAGTTTAAGAAAGTTAAAGCATCGCTGGGTCTAGTGTAACGAGGCTCTGTTGAGCCTCTTCTCTAAAATTGTCGTCTCTTTTTTGTTGGCTTACTCATCGATCCGCCCTCGTATAAGTTTAATTTTATTATTTTGTTTTATACAAATTATTAGTGAGAGTTGAGAGTTGAGAGCTTTTTCTTTCCTTTAACATTTTAAAAGCCAAAACATTTAATATGATTGCTTTGGTAATGGCTCAATGATCATGCCATCAGCACCTGCTTAAATTTATATGTTTCTGCCGCATAATTTTAATAAAAACATTAGAAATGTATCCACATACACACACACACACACACATACACGGAGTAACGGTAAACATTTCAACACTTAACGGCCAACTTGAACTTCACGAAAAATGTGTTCCATGCACAGGCGCAGACACGAGTCGAAGTCAGGGACCTGCTCGGGCGCCACAAATTAAAAATGCACACAAATTGTATTTGGCACCTGTGTAAGGCCCTCGCTCCACTCTTTCTCTCTCTCCGCACTCAGTTGCAGCGGAAGTAAACACAAACTCTCACACACACACACAGAGGTAAATGAAAAGGTGTTGATAAATGAGGTAAGACAGACGGCGTTGGTGTTTGGGTGTTGCTGCTGTTGCTGTTGGCCACGTTGAGCTTGGACTTTGGCTGGGGCTCACAATTGAATTAGGCAACCAAAAATATGCAAAGCTCGCTGGGATCAGCAAAACACTGCAAAACGGGGTGTTTGCCGCTGATTTCACTTGCGACGCGCAAGACGTGCAACATGCAACTGCCCCTTTGAGTTGCCGATTGCATTTTTAATTAGCGTACGGCAACACTTTTACTCTAACAGGTGTTAAATAGTCGAGCCCACCGTTAGCAACACGCAATTCAAGTTGTAATTGAAGTTGCTTTTTTCAAGGGCGGTGACAACCCTACAGACGAACAGAGGGTTGCCAACTGGCGTGGGAATGCCAGCATGTCTATGCAGGGCAAAATAATGAAAGAAGTGAAATCAATTCGCTGACATACGGATACCCTGTAATAAAAAGCTGAATAAAGTAACACTCAAATAGAGGAAAATGTTAAAGATTTTGTGCTTCCTCATCGCTAAAATCTTATTTTCAATACTTATTTAACTTATTTTATTTGTATTTTAACAAATTGTGAGCATTTGGTTGATTTTAATTGAAAGCCAGATAGCATCTGATAAGTACACGTTTTATTGTTTCTGCCTGGCTACACACATGCACATGCATCGCCTATCTAGCATCTCAAGTGCTGGGTATAACAACAACATCCGCGCGTATATTCAGCAATTTTCCACTTGAAGTTGCAGCCGTCGCCGTCGCCGTCGCCGTCTCCGATGCCGTCGCCTCTGTAACTGCTGTTGCACACAAACAAAAAATGAACCAAAACAAAAGCTCAGCGGAAAAACAGAAATGCGAAATATAAAAACAACAACAACAACAATGCAGCCACCGGCCCAGGCATGGAATTCGAAATCCCGCAGCAGCAGTAGCAGCAGCAGCAGCAGAGACGACGCGTCGCAGCTCTCGCGTTGACACTGCGAATGTGGACGCTTGGCCTGAGGGTTAAGTGGCATGCACACACAGAGTCACCCACACTTGCCACACACACACACACACACAGTTATCCACCCACTGCAGCAGCAGCAGCTGCTGTTCCTCCTCCCACCATGCCGCATGCCTCTTGACACACCTCCGCAGACCCTGCGCTGGCCATTGCCATGCGCATAATAAATAATTGCAACGGCGGCAAACATTTCGCGTTGCACTTTCTGCAACCAAAGCGAAAAACAGCAACAACAACAACAGCAGAGCGTCGGGTCCTGCAACCGTGGCCAGCAGAATGAAGAGATTTTTATCGGCGATTCTCACTGATTTCATGGCAAATAAATCGCTCATTTTCGCTTAATTGGAAAATTATGGCTTTTTGGCCACGAACAAACGAGTGAAAGCCAAAGAGAGACAGACAGAGAGAGAGAGAGAGAGAGAGAGAGAGAGAGAATGAAAGAGAGTATCTCGCATATATACCTACAAATATATTTATATGCATGTATCTGCATTTACATGTAGTATATGTCTGTCCATATATAATTGCATTTGCATATGCATTTGTATCTGAGTGAACTTTGTAGCTGTTGCTACTTTTAGATACAAATTTTGCACACAATTTAATTACATTTTGAAAAGTATTTTCAAAAATAATGCAACAATATCACTAATTTATGCCATGAAAACACTTAATTAGTTGTGCAATATTTAGAATTCATAGAAAAGAATTATACAAATAACAAATGGATGATATGAAACAGCCTAGTTCGAGTTGGTAAAATATTTGAAGAGTTTTCAATTCGTTTTTGCTTTTTCAAGATCTCAACAAGCAACCAACAAGCAGAGTTTATATTTTTATAAAATATATTCTTCATTTATAACAATTTATTTATTGTTATTATTATTATTCATTTTGAATATGCTGTTTATACAGTCCTGAACTTACTTTAGGTAAGACTTTTCAACGGCACTTTAAATATTTAAAAATTTAATACTTAGTAAGCAAGAACTACTTGAGCCTCTCTTTCAAATAAGCTGTGCACGTTTCATAACATTTAAAGATGTGTGTTTAAATACACAAAGAATATGAGCTGTTAGATACGTTTCTCTAGTCTATAAGTAACTCTTACTATTTATATATACAAATACCATTTATATATAAAATTCGTATGATTTATTTATATTCATTATATTTGAAATTTTATATAATTTAAGCCAGAGTAAAATAAATTTAGTAAACATTTTCTTTTTGGTTTAACTTTTCACTTAAACATATTTAAATCAAAAATTAAGCTAATTAAAAAACTTGGACTTTGTAAAGCGCTGCTAATGCCATTGGCTCTAGTTATAAAACAATAGTCATATAACAAAATATATATCAAAAGCATATATACTCGTATATGCACAGATATATATATACATATAATATAATTTTTTTCGCCCATTCTATTTATGTATGGGAAAAGTTCCAATTTAACATGGTGTCGTCTCAGCGATGATTTATGAGCGAACCAAAAAGCTGAAACACTCCGACATTGCCCGTTGTGCCTCTCACTGCTGCTCTCTCTTTCACACTCACACTGTACACTCATGTATGCTAGCTAGTGTGTGTATGTGTGTGTGAGTGTGTGTGTGTTTTCTGCTTTGCCTTGTTGAGGGCATCGCTGTTTGCTTCTCATTTTCCACCACCACCGTCACCGTCGCCGTTGCTGCAGCCTTTGCCATTGTGTGCTCTCCTCTATACCTTCTCTTCATCCACCCCTCTCTCACTCTCTCTCTCTCTCTGTGCCTCACCTAACCGCATCTGTTGGACGCTATCACCAAGCGGCACTAAGCGTTGGTATCATGGCCGCCAACCTTATCGCCGGGGCAAATGGCCGCCCGGCCACGTGTTGTTGTCCCATTGCCAAGGACTCAAATTAGGATTTGATTCTTTTCTTTCCACCCTTTAGACGCTTGTTTCATTTGCTGCAGTATCATATTACACTCGCATCGATTTCAATATCAGCTGCTGCTGCTGCTGCTTCAGCCTTAGCTTAGATCTATAAACAGTTTTTTCCGTTTTCCCGGCTTCAAATATCAGAAAAATGAAGTTTACCTTAATAAGTTGACTCGCACCTTGGCCCAAGCGGCAGAGCGAGTGTCCGAGCAACGTAGAGAGATGGAGTAAGTCCTGTGTGTCCTTCGTCTGTGTAACGTCCGCATTGCTTGCTCGTGCACCGCGCGCGTGTGTGTGTGTGTGTGTGTGTGTGTGTGTGTGTGTGCGTGCATGTGCGACTATGATTAATTACTTTTGCATACATTTACATACAAATTTGTTGCCACATTGTCTGCCTCGGGCGCTGTCCGGAGCCTCCGTCTGCAGCCAGCCCCTCCCACCCCTCCCATCCCACGACCCTTAGCTCAGCCACACTTTGGGGTTATTTTTTACACATGCTGCCAGCCCACGGGGTGGGTCGAAAATGCCAGCCAGCCGGGTTAATTTTAAATGAAATTTTTCATTTTGTGCAACCAGAACGGAAGGAACTTGATTTGACAAAAGTTTTTTTCTGCCCGCTCGTCCTCGTTGCTGTCATTTCTGATTTTTATGCCTCGGCGCTGTTAATTGCATTTAAATATTTCATAAAATTTGCGTAAAACCAAAAATGAAAATGGACTCAAACAACCGCGTTACGGCGTGTTAATTGGCTATTTGAAATGTTTTATTTGAAGTGCGCTTCGGTTTTCGGTTGATTAAAAATATATTTGTGATACATTCAACCTCTCATCTTTATTCAATTATTTTATAAAAATATTCAAATTGATTTCTTCGTTTAATATATTGTAAAAAGTATTTTCTGTCAGCTAAGATTATATGATGAAGAATCTATTGCATAGTATTGTAGTACTATGCATTGTTCATTAGTTAATCTGTTAATAGTTACAAAATACATTTATATAATGTATACAAATACAAAATATATATATATATATATATATATAATATAAGTATAATGAAACATTCAATCCACATGGCTTTCACCACAGTTAGATCGATATTCATCATATTTTTATAAGCTCCTTTAATGCCATACTTTATTTAGTATTTCAATTCTCTTTTCATTAGCTTCTTTCGCATATTTCCATTGGAGCTCGACTGTATTTTTGCTGCAGCACGAAGCAAAATATGATTCATATTGCAGTCAACCCCTACCATATACCCACATATATTTGCCATATATGTATGTATGTATGTGTAACACATATGTAATGCTCTGGGCAGCCAGCAGAAGAAATGCAGGAAACGCAAAAGCGGAAAAACTAATTTTAGTAATTATAAACTCATATAAATGGTTACATCAGAAATCTCTGTTTTTGCTGCCTTTAAATTAACACGATTTTTCCGCTCTGCTACCCTGCGGTGCTTGGACAGGAGTCCAAGTCCTCTGCACAAAAGTCCACACACGTGTCGCCTGTGCCTGAAAAGGGTTCAGGACTACACTGACTGGGCGAGGGTTGGGTTACGTTCACGAGTCGTACGGCTGTGTCTAGTCCTTGCAACGGCTCGTAACTCCTGTGCAGCAGTTTTCAGCTCCTGCTCCTGCTCCAGTTCCATCCAGCTCCAGCTCCAGCTCCAGCATGTCTCCAGCTCCGTTGCCGGTGTTGCTGTTGTTGTTGCTGTTTTATATAATAAATGAGCTTGGTGGGTTAAAGGCGTATTTCTGTCTAGTAAATTAGCAAAATACACGCAGAGGCGACACACACACACATACACACACACCACCCCTGGAGCGTTGAGTCTCTAATGGGCTGCCGTGTTCTGATTGAGCACGGCAAATTGGGAGCAGAGCAGCTTGAAACATGCCTAACTCATTCATGCAACTCCAGCAACCCCTTAACACACACACACACACACACACACGCACACTCATGTGTATAATATGTGCATGTGCTCGGGGTTCCCAGTTGTCGGCTTGTTAAGTTTAAATAATGCTTTTTGCCATTTCCTCTATGCCAAGGTCATTCAAAATTCAAACCAAGTGCGCTCACATTTACATGCACATTTACACACACCCACCCACACACAGATTGCTGCTGTTGTTGTTGGTGTTGTTGTTAGTGCTGCCCCCAAGTTGAACTGTGGCATATTTCGAAAGTCTGTCAGACATTGTCTGCAAATTTCTGGCGCGTCATAAGTTGAAGTTAAATGAACTAACTTCATTCAGCAGCTTGAACTGAAGTCCAATTCCAACACCTACATCAGCCCAGCCACACAGACACACACCCACACCCACACCCACACACTCACACTATGACACACACACACACAGAGAGACAGACAGAGAGAGAGGGAGAGAGAGGGAGAGAGAGACACGGCGACATTTGCACAGATGTCGCACATGCAATTTATGGCAATTCCAAGTCTCAATTGGAGCCGAGTAGAAATTGAAAATGGTCGAGCCGAGTGCAGCCTATAAATAAATTTAAGATTATTTCGATTGCTATAAGAGCTGTTAGCTTAAAGGCCACTCAAATTATTCTGCTCAGATATGTTGGCAAACTATTTGAGAGCTTAGAAAATGTATTTGTTTCGCATGCAAAAGAATTGAGAAAATAGTTGTAAATATACAAAGTTATATTAATTGTATTAAAATATATAATTTTTAAAAAATATATATTTAGCTGTACTTTTTAACTTTGTATAGTTATATACTATGTATATTTTGGTAATTAACGTCAATATGGCTTAAGCCTTATAAACAATTCAAAGTATCAAAATATATTTGTTGAATTTGTTTTTCTTTGGCAGAGTTAGCAACAGATTCTGCGCATACAAAAGCAGTTAAACAAAATATAAAAGGCTGTCAACTCATATAGGAAATGCTCTTCTGATTTTATACAATTCTTTCTGCACATAATTTTTGAATTAATTGTCTGACTTTTAATAGATTCATTGAGCTGGATGCACATATTTTCACTAATTTCAGCCAATTTTAAATAGTATTAAATTATAAATTATATCTTATATATTACGGCGGACTTAAGTACTTTCAAAAATTAAATATTCTTCTATTCTGTACAATGAGTCAAGCTGGTTGTCTTGAGTTGGCTTGATTACACTGCCGTTCTTAAAAGACCTCGAACAGCTGAACGAGCTGAAACAGCTTTAAGTTCATAAATCACGATGGTCAAACTTTGATTGCTCATCCGTCAGCTGTTGCCAGCCCACTGAGGCCGCTGAGGTTTGGGCCAGCCGCATAACGGCAATCACTCACGCACTCATTCGTTGAACGGCCGCCATTGTCTTTCACGTCGACTTATGAATTCAGATTAGATGAGCGCAAAGATAATCCGCTACAGCTCAGTTCAGTTCAGTTCAATTCAACTCGACTCGACTCGACTCGGTTCGGTTCGGTTCGGCTGGATCCATTGGTAGTGTCAAGTTCGCGGCGCTTGCGAGTGTCCATGGCGAACATTGTTGTTGGCCATGTAAAGCAATCACTTACAGTTAGAGTCCGACTCGGTATCAACTACAGCGTTTAGCCAATATACAACACAAAGAGTGAAGAGGCATGAGGCAAAAAGGCAAAAGGCAAAAAGCTTTTCATCTCGCCCGCTGCGTATGGAGCGCTAATTCTTATCGCGATCACACGCCGTAGCTGGACACGACGAGATTCATGGCATGGCGTGGCATGGCATGGCTTCACTTCACTTCACTTCACTTAGCTTAGCTCAGCTGGGCTTGGAGCTCATAGTCACATCATGTCCGACAAACTAGAAAAAATTGAAGTCAAGTTTGACGTGTGATGTGCGAGCGGCTCTTGGTTTTTGAGTTTTGAGTTTTGAATTTTGGGTTTGGGCTTGGGTTTGGATTTGGTGTTGGGGTTGGTTGCGGGGAGGTTGAGCTCGGTTCATTGGCGCTACAACAACAGAAGCTACAAAAGCTGTCCGACACATTGTTCATTTTAATTTGTACAATAACTCAGTTTGGCAGCCAAAGGCGTAGCAAAAACAAATATATATATATATATATGTATATCTATATATATTTTTTTTTCATTTTGCAAAAAATGACTAAAATAATTACCGAGCTGCAAAACTGAATGCGAGAGCCAGAGGTTAATTTAAATTTCCAGTCACACAAGCCACAGCGAAAAAGTACACGCGTTGCCACGCCCCACGCCCACAGACATTTGAGATAGTGTCACTAAAATGACTTACAGGTAGCTCCGCGTCCGTGTTCGTGTCCGTGTCCGGGGCAAACATCTTTCGGCTTCTCGCCTGCAATCCATCAAAATGCAAATCTCGTTGGTCAACTCTTTGGACTTCGCGTAGCACTTGATTGCCTTGCACGCTCCTTGCCCCCATCCATTGTCAATGCTGACGATGATGATGGTGATGATGATGATGGTGAAGATGATGATTATTATTGTTTATTAAGTGTCGGCGAGCACATAAAATTAAAGGGAAGTTCATTTTTATAGCCTTACATTTTGTGCTGGTTTCTGTGTCCATTGTCTCTCGCTCTTCACATTTGGCATTACTTGTGTTTATTTTTAAATTATTTATTTAAATTTTATTTCTACTTTTTCTGTCTTGTTTTCGTTTATCTCTGATGTGTCTGTGTGGTCCCTACAACATCTAGAGAATTACTCGGTTGCATGTAGATATGTTTACGTGATACGAGACGCGGAGAACGACTCGGCGTTCGTTTGATTTGTTTAAGTTGAAATATATCCATAATTATTTTTTAATGTTTGCTTCATTCATTTGATTTAAGATTTAATTGAAAAAAAATTCAAAATAATATTAATTTTTACTGTATAAAAATATTTATAGCCAACAAAACAAAACGTTTATTTAACATATATTGTAATTTAAGCCATTTTTAAACTACTTGAAACTTTTTCATAATTTTATTTTTTTATGGAGACTTACTTAATGTGATCATGCAGAATTAAAAAGATTTTGGTCTTCATTATTAAGTTATTTCTCAACTTCAGTTCTGAACAGTGTTGTACAGGGTGTTTCAGTTTCTTAGCAAAATGTTCTATTCCCACCAAGTCCTTATTTCCACAGGGAATTTCCCCTAAGGACTTTTATGTATATTTTGCCCACAAAACACCACGAGCGGTCATTTGTTGTACTACAGCATAATATCCTTTATAGGCGCACGAAAATATCCCTCACAAAAATATCCTTGACAGCCTTTTAGCCGAGACACGCACCTAGCAACAAAGTCCTTATCCTATGTATGACAATCCAACTTAAGCTATCGCAGGATAATCACTCAATGCTTTTGCTTTTACTCTAGTGCCCGCTAGATGGCCGCGCGCCAAACGCCATCTGCCGGCGAGTTGCAGCACTATGACAAAGACTCTCAAACTGTGCGCACATATCGCAATGCGTCGAACCCGAATCGAAAAATAAAAAAAAAAACAGAATTAACGAAAAATTCGCTTGGATGGATTCGCTATTTTTATACGCTGCAAATTGAAAAAAAAAATGAGTAAAATGTATCCGAGGGTTGCGACTGCGCATGCAAATTGCGACTGATTAGCGCGTTGGTCGCGTTGTGCATAAATCAAAAAGCGAGTCGGCGAGGGGCCACCCAGAAGTTGGAGTGCCAATTAATTAGGTATTTTGGGCACAGAGCGCGAGTTAAGCGCCCAAAAAACTATTTTCGCCTTTAATTTAACGATGCGCTGCGTCGCAGCTTTTTACGGTTTTTTACGACGCGGGTGCCATAAATTCGATTTGGGGGCCCCGAAGCGAAAACGACAAAAATATTTATGGATGTTTTGATGTTGGGCGTGAGCTGCTTCGAAATCTGCTAACGCCAATCCATCAGCCCAGAGCTATCGATCTATGCATTAGACTCCCAGGCCCCGTCGCTCAATTACGCAGCAGGGCAAATATTTTCGCGCAAATCAACACACAGCCGAATATGCATATGAATTTGGTTACTGTTTCGCCTAGGTGGTCAACAACAAGCTTGTCTCCCCCACGATCACTGCACCTCTTTGACGTCCAAGGGTATTCGGCTTTGTCATATACATACGTGCCCTGGAGCATGTCTGACGTAGAGCGCGTGCAGATTTCTAATGTATATCGATATATATTCATGATGCTCGCCACGGAATCACTTTCTTTTTCGGCTATGCTAAGTAGCTGAGAATCGTATTTGGAGGATGGTTCAAAGATCTTTGACACATACATACATATTATCAGTTGCTATAGAAGGAATATCTATATACATACATATATAACGAGCATAGAAATGATAATAATCATGTTTATGGTAATGAAAACAATACTAATTGGTATAAAAATCATGACGACTTTATTTTTGTGATTGAGGCAGGTGAAATTGATTTATGTGCCGTCAGGTAGGTCGTCCCTCTGACCGGTGTGTCCGAGTGCATTTGCTGCCTCCCATTTTGGAACCAGGTGTTATCATCCTTGCTGTTGCCTATTATAGTCTCTACTTTGACTTCATCGACAGTGTGTGCCAGGTGATATTGGTAATAGTTAAACAAATGTCGATGGTAATGAAAACGATAGTTGTAATTAAAAGAATAATAATAATGATGATAGTATTAATAAAGATAAAAGAAACAAAAGTAAAATAGGGAATATATTAATAAAACTTGTAATGAGAAGAATAAAAATGTGTAAAATGCTATATACTCTGTGAACTAAAACTCTGAAATATATCTATCATTATTGATTCATTTTCATCTCAGTGCATTCACAATATCTATTTTCATTACAAACACTCGGAGATCCCTATCGTTTTCCTATTTCGGCAGCCACCAGCTCAATGGCAGTGCCGCAGACAAGCAAAGCAAGATCCGTTGTTATCGCTGCAATTATTTCGATATCCATTTTAAGAGAACAGTGAGCATAAATGCTTCCTGCGCGAACTGCTGACATTTTCCCACCTTTTAATGTCAGCGCTCGGCTCGAATATGGAGCCGAGCCAGACGACCCGGTGGCTTCTGGTCTAAGCCGAAACGAAACGAAACGAAAAGTCAGCCCAGCCGATGCCGCCCGTTGGCAACGCCAATGCCAATAGCCGAGTTGGCATTGCCGCTGCGACCTGTCAGGCTGGCTGCTGTCATATCCTTTTGTGGCAGAGGCAGCCGCAGGGCTCTTTCCACTGCAAAATTTGAGCGCGCTTCTCATTCATTTGCGCCAAATGTCATTATTGTTGCTCGTTTGTTGTTGCTGCTGTTGCAGCAGCAGTTTCAGCCTCGGCGGCAACCACTTTGCTGCATGTTGCTGCCATAAGGCTGGGGTCTTTTGTAAGACTCCCTCGTTAAACAGATTATTTTCACACCCGTCTTGGCGTTGTCGTCGCCGACTCGCTGCCAATTTGAGCTCCACAGGCGTTAATAATGCGATTTCAATGCATTCGCTGGCCAAATTCAAAGGTTTTCTTCAGTTCTTTAGTCTTGTCTGAAAGTGCGAAATGCTGGCCTGGCCTGGGAGAATATGAAAGCGGCAGCCGCTGCAGCGTATTGCCCTCGAGTGACACATGTATGCACTTGGTTTAGACACAGAATTCGAACTCGTGGCCTAACAATGGCCAATGGTCAATGGCCAATGGCCAATGGGCAATGGGCAATGGACAACTGCCAGCACAATCATTGCGATCGCTTTTTGGGCTCTGTTAATTGCAAGGGATCATGCATGCTTTTCCCTGCTTTTTATAATAAAATAGAAGAATTCCATGAACCCAGCTGTAGCTAAGCATATATACATTTTAATGAATACTATGGGAACAATAATGAATAGACCTTAAACTCTAATGTATATCTTTGTAAAAAGAGAAAACACAGAGACAGAAAATAAAATCATTATACCCATTCATAAAAAATATAAATAAATAATAAAATACATTTCAAATACGTATGAGCATTCAAAGTAGGAATAAAATAAATTTACAACTTAAACATAATATCATATAAAGTAATGTTTCTATAAATATAGCAAGTGTTTTAGCTATAATAATAATCCAAAAATTATCTCAATTGGTTAATAAATTTGTTTAAGGCCAATTGAAATAAATTCAAGTTAAATTTAACTAAATTAATATATAAAATACAAATATTAAAAGAACTAATAAATATATAATTTACCATAAATTTCAAAACATCATAAAACTACGTTCGTCTGAGCAAAATTCTCTGAACTAGCAAATGCCATTCAGAAGATACGCAGCTGGGCAGCTGCTGCCGCCTGCCGCTAGATGGCGATTTGATATATTTGATATATTTTGGTGCATGCGCTAGATTTTTGGTTTGTTTCTTAGTTAGGGGAAATTTGAATAATAAAACAAATAGTAAACGAAATACTTTTGCTTTTGAACTCTTTGCAGCCGCATTTTTATTGGATTATCAAATTAGCAAATTGTGGATTAGCTGCTCGAGCGGAATTTATGGATAACCCACACAAAAGGTAAGCAAATTATTCGAATTGCCAGCGATAATTCGGGTTAAGCTGCGATGGCAAAATGCTTAACCCATGCACCGCTTAGCCACTGTTTGCCAACCACTTGGCCAACCACTTGGCAAACAGAGCGCGGCCTATTAATCCTAAGTGCTTCCTGTGATTTTATGCAAATTGAACATATCGCCGGGCAGCAAGTCGATTCTCGTTCCCTTCGCCTCGTTTGTTCAAGACCTGCTCTTGGTTTAACAGTCCGCGCATTCAATGTACAAATGACAGTTGACTGTGACATAAAACAGCGGCTTAAAGCGCTGCCTTGGCCAAAAGAAGACGTTAAGAGTTGTTGCCGTTGCATGTCAGCAACAACAACACGACAATTTTCCGTCGACAAAAGACATTTTCATTTATTCATTGATAATGTTTAAAGCCCTTAAACAACAAGCGCAGACGATGAAGAGGACGACGACTACTACGACGACGACGACAAAGCGCGGCCAAAAGGCAATGAGAAACGAAAAACGAAAAACATGCGACAAAACAACATAATTTAAATTTTGCGCATGCATCAGTCTCGCGCTCGCTTTGGCCACTTTGCAACATGTTGCTGCAACACGCCAACAAGCAACAGCCTCGTAATCCGGTAGCCGATGCTGCGTTTGACTCCATTCGATTTGCTTTGAATGAAAATGAAATTATCGCATTATTAACTATGAGAGCCCAACTCGACTGCAGCTTGCCTGTTACCTTTGGGCAGGAGGCTGCATGCCTCCTCCGCCCAGATGCTGCCACAGACAAGCCTTGTTAGCCTGGCCAAAGCGCTGCTTAGAATCGTCTGTAGCAACAGCAGCAGCAGCAGCAGCAGCAGCAACAGCAGCAGCATGGTCATATTTAACAATAAAATGAATTGTTAATTCTGTTGCACTTTTTCCGCATGTTGTTCTTGTTGTTGTTGTTGCTGCTGAAGTTGTCTGGTTCGGCTGGTTAGCTGCTGGATGCGGCTGCTCAGCTCGAGCAGTTGTAATGCGCAAGTGCCTTTATCTGTGGCACAATCGCGCGCTCAGCTGCGAGGCACTGCGAAACGATGCGGCAGCGTCTCTCTGCACAGTGGCTTAAATTGTTCAAAATGTTGTAAAAAGCAAATGAAGTCTGCGTAGCAGTTAAGCCTGAAATTCGAATGGGAAATCATAGTATTCGTTATAAATCGATTGTGGGCTAAATGAAGATGTAATGTTAGAAAAGATATGTACATATAAAATATTTATAAAAGTTCTATTTGAGAAGAAAAAAACCAATATCTCTAAGTAGCATATAACTTCTATCACTTCAAATATAAACCAGTTTTTATTGATTATATCAGTTGATATTATTAATATTATTATTAAATCGTAATCAATTTATGCATCTCTCAGTCAGCTTCAGCTATTATCATGTTCCAATACAATTGGCAACTAGCAGCAGTCGTAAAGAAGACAATATCATGGCAATTCATAAACAAATTGATGTTTTGCTATGGCTTACATTTCTCGAGGTACTTCGCCTGGCTAGCTCTCCTAGTTAGTATAAAATGCTCAGATGCCAACTTGTCTAGCTGGCCTTGAATTGGTATTTCTGCTTTGAAATATATTTTTTTTCATAAAGTATTATATTTATTTTGTATTTTATATAAAGCTTATTAAAGTTCAGCCACTGTACACTTTCAAACATTTGTCTGGGGGTACTTCTGTCGGTCTGTTCAAGCAAAATGCCGAACTTGTTTTAACCCAAAAAAAAAACAGAGAAAAGGAAAAAGAATAAAAACGAATGGCCAGAACAATTGTTAACGCGTTCGCTAAGTCGGCGCGTTGTCCATTCACAATGAACGTCTGGAGCTGAGACCGAGGTTGAGACTGGAGCTGGGACTGGGCCAGATTCTGTTCTGCTCTGGTCACATGGGCCTTGGCTGCTGGCGGTGCGCAAATGTCTTGTTCCATAGAATTTGAAACGGAAACATTGAACACTTTGTTTTGGTTCTTGTTTCACATTTTCCTTTTTTTTTGTTGCTGCTGCTGCTGCTGTTGTTGTTGTTCGTTTTGCTTGAGCTTTGCGTTTGTAAGCGCGCGCATGCGTAGCACTCGCATTTGGCCAGTCACGCAACATGGCCTGGCAGTGGGGCTTGGCGCTTATCCAGTGCACGTTAGCCAGCGGACTTTAGTCAAAAATTAACAAGGCTCAAAACACAGTTTCCACTGCATGCAAATTCGTTGTCAAAATAAGAAGAAGAAAACGGAGCCAGAAACCAAATCGCTGCCAGCCAAGAGGCAACAGCTTCTCCATTCCGTTCGCCAAGTCCAGTTAAGCGATAAATGAGTTACTGACGTCTGTGCATGTGCATGTCCAGACGCGATCCGATGCCCAGCAACAATAACGCTTCAGGGCAGCAGGCAGGCAGGCAGGTGCAGGCAGGTGCAGACCACGTACCTCCTCTCTCTCCCTCTCTCTTTCTCACTCTCTCCCTCTCTCTCTCTCTCTCTCTCTCTCTTTGGGTCTGTGCTTGCTCTGCAGGTTGCATTGCAGCATTTCAACAGCCTTCAATATCATTTTCAGACATTCTCATATGTAAATTTATGCATTCTACCCAACGTCTGGCGGGGGTGGACATTCGCGCGGAGGTCGGGGGCGTAGCAAGGCTGTGCCTGCGGTTGCAAAAGATGAAATATGCATTGGGTTGCATAAATCTACTAATTGATCAGCGGCTAACATGATTTTTATCTTTTGAGAACTTAATTATTTTCTGTTCGCCAATGTTCTCAAAGTGCGACTGTCGACTTCCAATTGGAATCGATACGTGCTCCAACCAACTGACAGGAACAGCTCGCCAGACCCGAAGCCCGTAGCCAGAGGCCCAGATGTGAAGGAATGCGAAGGTTGTTCGACTGTCTACCCATTTGCTTTGAGCTAAAGAGACTTTGGCTGAAGCTCAGGCACAGGCAAAGGTCTGAAGGTATATGATATATCTATATCCATAGAGAGTTTTTAGCTGATTGACTGATCGAGGTGACTGTAGAGTTAACAAATGAAGAAGATCGACACAAGTGTGAAGGGAAAGCTATTCTAATATATTCATAGAGAAATGCCAACAACTCTTGAGTTAGACATCTGAGCTGAATATAACTTTTGAGTTGCATATCTAAGATATGTATCTTGGAAGAAAAACAAATTACAACAAATATACATAAAGCCTAGATGACTAATGGAAAAACTAGAAATATAGACAATAGATATACGAAGTATATTTATTATATATTTTTGAAAAGGTTGTTGAATAAATTAAATACAATAATCATAATCTGATCAGAAATAAAAAAATAATAAATATATTTATATATATTTTATAATATATATTGAAAATGTTTGAAGCACAATTTCTAGTTAAATTTAATTTATATTATCAAATCTTTTCAAATTTTGAACAAATATTTAATTATTTTCACATTAAATAAAAAGTTAACTCTAATGAAAATTTAGTTTTAATTTTATTAATTTGTTATATATCTTTTTTATTATTATATTTTAGTAATAATAAAAACTCTTAATATATTTTGTGTTTCGTTCAAAATATTTCTCTCAGTGTTGCGAAAAAGTTGTGCCCGATTGGCTCAGTAAATGGCAAAAAGTAATTAGCTGCAAAAGGGTCAAACGTGCCAAGAGCCAATCAAAGACATTTGATGCCTGGCATAGCTCAGGCACACACATGCCTAGATCTGCTCGCGCGTGCGCGCGTGTGTGTGTGTGTGTGTGTGTGGGTGTGTGTGTGTGGTTTTGCCTTTGATGATCGAAACGTTGTATGTGGCGCCGTTTTGGGAAGCAACAGCTAATTTATGTTAATGTAATTGAACTAAAAATAGTCGCAATTCTACTTATGTATTCGATGCAGGATCATCACTTTTTGCGAAAATATACGCAAGTTTGGCATTGACATCAAATATTTGAGAAAAACAAATGCAAATTTGCAAAATTTGAATTTAAATTGATATTGGAATTCCTCTTGGAATTCCTTCTACCGGCAACTTGTTTCGTGTTTTCCAGTATAAATAAGAGAGGGAGAGAGGGCAACAGCGCTCATCTTTCCAGCGAGAGCAGTCTGGCACAAGCACAAAATTGGCGGGAAGCTATGCAGCTGTTGCGTGGGAGCGAGATAGCAGGCATGCGAAGAGCGCATGGAACGGTAAAACAGGATAAGAGCATGGTTGTGCACTCTCTTTGCCACAGCCGAAATACTCTTCGACCTGCGCAGCTGTTGTTTGCGCTCTCTCTCTCTCTCTCTCTCTCGTTCTTTCTTTCTATCTTTTGCGCTCTTTGGGGTGCATCTCACAAATGCCATGTGTTTCGCTTCAGCCATGGCTGCTGAAAGTATCTTCGAGCTGCCTTTTGATGGTGGATGATGACGAGCATTTAGCATTCGCCACTCAAAGTCTTCGCATGGCAGCCCGTTGCCAGGCCGACGCTCTTCAATGGCTGAAAGTGGAACACAAATTGCCGACGGCAAATCATGGCCGCTGTTCCTAAGGCGGCTCTCTTTTTTTCGCGTTTCTATTGTTGTTGTTCTAACTATGATGTGTGAGTGAGTGAATGCTTGCGTATCTCTATATGTGTGTGTATGTGTGAGTGTGTGTGCCGGTTTTTATGGGTTGATCAATGCAGATTGACGTGCTATATGGAAACGGCGATTACTCATTTCTCTCATTTCAAGCAACAGCAGCGGGCAAAGCTGTTTAAGCTTGACTTTCAAGACGTTTTTCTTAAAAAAAAATAACAGCAAAAGTGTTTATTAAATATATTTTAATTAACAAACCTAATTTATTCAGCAGCCGACGGGTCCCTAGAACTTTAAATATTTTAAATATTCTAAAAAATTATAATTTGTTTAGAAATATGTTGAAGAAAATAAAGAAGAATATCCGATTTTTTCTGAAATATTTGAGGCTACATCTATATATTTTTTTATCTATATATTTTATGGTTTAAAAAATCTGCCAAATTACTTAATTTAAAAAAAAAATATAATAATAATTTTTGTATATTCGTAAATTTTATTTTAATTAAGAACAATTTTTATTGACCTCAAATTGAATTTCCCATAGTTTCGATGAAATTTATTAACTCAGTCAATTTTTTTTTAATTTACGATATATTTCCATAAAGCCCATTTGTAAGAGACGCCTGTTTTATATCGGCAAGATTTTCATCATATCTTTAAGAATGAAATACTTTATAATACTTTTATTATCTTATGCATGTAAATGCTCTGCTCAGCACTTTGCAGTTGTCTTCAAATTGTGTTTTGGTGTCTTTCAACTTGATGTTGAATCGATTTTTGTATTCGAATTTTCCCCCAGCTTCGCCCCCTGTTAAATGAAATGTTCATGTGCGCTTCTTCTTTCTCTTTCTCTTTCTCTTTCTCTTTCTCCTCTTCTTCATCTTATTTCGATTTTTGTTTGCGTTGGTTTTTCATGTGCTTTTAGCTGCCTTTTTTGTTGTTCTTGTTGTTGTTGTTTTGTTTTTGAAGGAATTGGCACTTAAGTTACTCAAGTGGAAAAAAGTTTTTGTTTTTCGTTTACTCGATATAACTATATATGTATATATATATATAATATATATATATATATCCACACACAGATACACACACATACACCATGCAGACACAAACATCATGCCACATTCTGCTTCAAGTTTTGCTTGGGGTTCTCTGTGCGAAGGGCTGTCAGCTGGATTTCTTCATGGGGGAATTCTTGGATCTCTGTGCGTTATTTCTGTTATTTTCTTGTTTTATTTTATTCTTTCGGTTATTTTTCTGTTTTGTTATTTCGTTGTTGTTTCGCTTTCAGCTTTGTCGCTGTTTTGTTTTTCCAAACCAATTGAAGGCTGACAGCAGCAGCATGAAAAAATTCATTATGAAATTGGATCGCTGTCAATTTAACGAGCGACAACTCGTTGCCCACTTTTCTAGGTCTCTCGCTTTAATGTTTATTAGATCTAAATTGCTAACACCTGTTGTGCATTTTTTGTACGCCCTTTTAGCATCTTTTTTTACCTGGATTTTTCACATCAGCATTTGCCGCTACAAATCGCCGTTGCTCAGCTTGAGTAAAGTGAAAACTGGCGGAGAGATTCGAATGCTATGCAGTCGAGTGTGCGCCTCAGTGGCCACCCGGCTCCAAAAGCTGCGGCTCAGCCCCTCCACTCAGTTCCACTTGCCGCAGTTCATAAATTAAAGTCAAAGCCGCCGCCGCCGCCGTCGCTGCCGCCTCGTGGCCTTCGTCCGCAGCTTCAGCTCCCAACTCGGTTAGCTAGTGATGTGATAATTGCGGCTTGGCTTATTTTGTTCGCCATTTAATTGTTGTAATTTGTGCGTTTGCCGCTGCGGCAGCTACTGCTATTATTTTGTTTTCTTCTACTGCCTGTTTTCTCGTCTCTCCCCTTCAGTTTTCCCTTTTCATTTTCAAGCCAATTTATTCGAGTTTTCGCCTCGAGTTTAGCGAAATTGTTCAACAAATTCTCGCTGGCACGCATTGCTGCATGCAGATACCTAGACACAGACACACACGCGCGCGCACTTGGCTATTGTTGTGTTGGCCATTTGGCTGGTGGCAATTGCAATGAATGTTGTTACTTCAGCCTCACTTGCACCTTTACGCTTCGTGGTTTGTGTCTAAGCTTTGACGTGCACTTCCTTTTCATGTTTACGGAAGCGTGACACAAAACAAAAGCCGGCAAAAAAGAAAAACATATTTGTACATATATAAAAACTGTAGCAAGTAGCATAACTACATTAGACCCAACGTATGCGATGCTCAGCAGCTGAGACAAAATATTAATAAATTTCTACAAATTGCGCATTAAAGGCCAAGGTGAATTATTAAATTCCACAATTATTGCAAAAATTATGGCATATTTTTCTTGGATCACATCGTTTTATGAAGTGATTTTCATTTAAATCGATGCATATTTGAATTTAAATGTATTGATAAGTGCATTAAGATTGGGTTTTGTTAGATCATCTTCTCAGTTGCAGTTGCATCTGCATCCTCTGCGTTCTCTGAACATTGATTCTGTCCTATACGTATAAGACTTGATTGTTCTACACTTTTTTTCTAATCGTACTCAACTATCACACATATCTACATTCAATCTTGCAACTTTTTGACTTGAATCTTGCTGAATTCAAGCGTTGAACTAACTCAAACATTAAGACTCTGTTTAAAACGTATATAAAACACCAGCTTCAAAATACGAGATATATGTTTATATACATATTTTGGTAGCCTATATTATATTTTTGTTTATCGTATAAATATTACTAAAATAAACATCGTTAAGCTAAGGTGTATGTAGTCAAGTTATGGCTTAAGCTTCAAAGTTAATCAAATTGTCTAAATATAAACCTTTTCTAGATTATTAGAATATTAGATAATTTAACTGAATTATACAGATTTTGATGATCAACTGTCATTGACATTGCCGTTTGAGACGGACTTAACTTGAGCTGCTTTTTCGCAGGCTATCGCAAGCAAAGGCCAAGGCTGGCCCCTTAATCTACACCTAAAACATATAAGCATAAAGCACAAAGCTCAAACCTAAAGTCGACATCAAAAAATAAGAACAAAACATATACGAAACACAGAAAAAATAAATGCTCGTGTGCTGAATTCCCTAGCGAAGGTTCCAAGAAAAACGAAAAAAATAATGTATACCAGTAATGCGTACATATATATTATATTATATTATATATATATATATATATATATATATATATAAATATATATGTATTTGTTACCGAGAACATTTAAAGAACCTCGGAGACCGCAAGAGAACTTTGACATTTTCCTTTTTGTGATCAACGTCTCCGCATCCGCAGCCGCTGCCCCTTTTCTGTTCCCGCGCCCTCTCCTCCAGCTCTGCTCTGCTCTGTCATTGTGCAGAACGCTTTCATGTTTTTGAGCGCAGAAGTTTTTGGGATTATTTTTGTGCGACTTTTCGGGCATGTGAGAAGCTAAAGCTATAGCTAAAGCTAAAGCCAAAGCCCCGAAGTTGATGCCAAAGTTGAGGTTGACTTTTTGACTCTTTCGCAGAATAACATGGACTTTTGTTTCATCTTTTATTGTGGCCCCTGCGGTTGCTGTTTGCTAGCTGCAGAGCTGTCAACCGCCGGGTTTGCATGTCACCGGCTGAAGACCCCAAAAACTGGCCATTGTTTTTTTTTCCCCTGTTCTGGCCCATTTGCCCCCGCCCTTTCCCTTCTCCTAGCCTAGCCTCTTTTAACAGCTGCCATAATCGCGCTAACAACGAGCTGACCTTTGTATGTATGTGTGTGTGTATGTGTGTGTATGTGCGCCTACTTCAGTTGCAGGACATTGAAGTCGTTGACGTTGGCTCCTTATGCCTGCATTTGTGTTTGATTGTGTCCCCAGCGAGGCTCTTGGCCATAAATCAAAGTCGCCAAACTACAGCAAAGTGTCGGATGTCTGAGTTTTGCAAATTACTTGGAAGTGTGCCCCATGGCCAAAGCCATTGCTTCGCATTGGCCCCTGGGAATCATCCAACTCACACACACACACACACACACACACATACCAATACACTAATACATGCTAGGACCCTAGCTAAGTGGATCAACATATGTGGGTGTTTTCTCGTTAGTTGAGATGAGTGCGTGAGAAAACAAAACTATTTTCCTACTCGAGTGGACGCTATTTTAAAATTTCTCTATTTTTGTGAAAGACTCCTTAATGCGCGCTTCAATTAGTTTGAATTGAATTATGCCAATACATTGGACAGAAAACCAAGTCAAATATACTACTCTCATATACGTGCATCTAATGTCAAACAGGTGCTATAACAATACTGTGCAGAAATAAATTAAATTAATCTATCTCTTTATTTATATTCATTATTATCAATAATTATTTTATTATAAAGCATGAAGTTGACTTTGAGTTGAATGTATGAAATTAATATTCAATATTTATTCAATTATGCTTATGCTTTTGTTTGTTTGCCACACAAAGAAGTGAATTCTATTCATAATGTAAAAAAAGAAGGGACTTAAGCTGGGTCATTATTTTTTATATTTTCATATAGTTTAAATATTTATTGTATTTATTTAAAAAGAGCTCTTTGTTGAATATACTAATATCATATAAATATTTACATTATTTATTTATTCAATTCAATTTAACTTGAAGCAAATAAATGGATATATATTACAAAAATATTAAATGCGTTATATATGTATAACTGAAGGATAAATACTCCATGTATTCCCAGTTGGACTGCGACTTGATGAGTAAAACAAAAATATATATGTGTACATCAGCAAAATATTATATAAACTCTATATGCTAGTGCGTAAATGGCAGTTAATAATTATTGCTCTGAGCTCACATTTTATCCGTATTGAGCTTTTGCATATTTATTTTTACAATTCTTTTGCATTTTCCTGCAATTTATTTCTTTGTTTTGTTTGCTTGAAACTATGCGTAGGCAAAGAAAAAATCGAAATAAACTTTGATATTGGTATCGAGGCAGTTTCATCATCCGGAAAATTAAGCTAATCAGTTGCTCGGCTGGCGATTACTGAGGCGCCTGCCTCGAGTCGCAGAGCCAAGCCAACAGAGTCAACAATAAATAAATAAATCAAATCAACATAAACAAAAAAAAAAAAAAAAAAAAAAACGAAACAAACAAAACAAATATCGAGTAGAAAAACTTGCCAAGTGATTTGGATAAGTTAAAAAGCAGAAAGCGTGGGCTCGCTGATGTTTGGAGACTTAAGTTGCTTTAGGGCTGTAAACGGGACGCGGGAGGCGGAAGGGTGGCTACAACAATTGCTGGGCAAATATTTGACATTTCTCCAATGGCCATAAATCAGTCAGGGAGCGTGACATGATTTCTGTGCGCCTTTGTGCTCATAATTAGAAAATTAGTTGGAAACCGAAGCGGCTTAAAATTGCGAAATTGTTGGTGAATTTGTTTTTGGGGCTCGCCTTGAAGTGGGTTAAGGGATGCCTGGGAGCCCTGAGCTCTGAGCTGCTAGCTGTTAGCTGGGATCGCAGCTAAGTGCTAAGTAGCTCAAAATGGCGGGTGACAGGGAAGAAGGCAGAAGGCAGAAGGCTGCAGCTGGAGCTGACTGACAACGGCGTCGGCGATGGTGCTGGCAGCCACTTTGACAGACTATTATGCGGGAAAAGGTTTCATTCACTTTCTACTGTGACGGGGAGCGGTCGGAGCAGTGCAAAGATGTTCGGCGCTCGCTGCGGAACTGTCATTTCCGTTTTACTTGTGAAATGAACATGGAAGTATTTGAGGCAGCCGACAAAGTGGCGTACAGGCGGACAGACCAAACCAGACCAGAAGACCTGGCAGGAGCACGAATGCGAGCAGGAGCAGCAACAGCAGCAGCTGACGCTGACTTGTTATATACTAAACTGCTGCCTGAGACTCTGAGTCTGACTCCGACTCTGACTGAGAGCGAGACAGGCGAACGGAAGGATGAACCAAACTGGCAGACAGACGAACAGACAGACATAAAGGGGAAGGGCACTCGAACTGAAACTGAAACTGAAACTGAGAATGGGACGGACAGCATTGCGTTTAACGTATTTCGCAAAAGTTTCGGTTTCGTGTGTTTTCGCAGCTCGTCTAAAGGAAATTGCCAGCAGCAGCAGCAGCAGCAGCAGCAGCAGCAGCAGCAGCGGCAGTAGCAGTAGCAGCAACAGCAACAGCAGCCTGAATGGTGAAATGGGACTAGGGATAGGAAGGGAGGCATTAAGGGGCGGCTACGCAACCAAGCATTGCACGCTACTCTCCCGACCCTGAAGGTAACAACGCAAGAAAATGCCAGGCAGCAAGACAGGCAGAACTGACGTAAAAAGATTTCTGTATGCTGTTCCGTAAGAGCGGTGTAAGGGGCCTGGCATCCCGGCCAAAGCAGCCAGTCAGCCAGCCAGCAGTCCGGGCTGCTGCTTTCACTCCCTCGCCATTGGGGGTGTCTGCCTACTGCCCCTTCCCCTGCTGCCCGCTCACTTGGTAATCATCATGAAGTGTTTGCGCATTTTCAAAATAATAAATGTATCTTTAAACGTTGCGCTGAATTCGATGCTTTGTTTATTTACTACCTGGCGAAGATTGTGCAAACAAATGAAAGCAAAAGAAATCAAAATGAAATGAAAACGAATTCAAATGAAATGAACTGGGCATTCGACACGAAACGTGTTTAGGAGCGAAACTTGTATTCAGTTCGAGTTTCCTTAATATACGAACTATAATATATAAAATTCTTGTAACTGAACAATTGATTTGCTAATATACAAAAAAAAAATAAGATCAGTTGGCTTCGAGTAAAAAGTAGAAAGTAGAACTTATTATGCAGAGCTTTATATATTTTATTCATTACTTCTCCGAGGCCATATAGCCTCTTATAGCTTTTTTTAGTAAGTAACCTTGATAAGAGTAGATTAAATATGCCTTTGAGTTTGAAGCTTAAAAGTTCTCTCCGTCTAAATCTCAGCATTTCATTTCAAAGCTAAGAAACTCTCCGTGAGAGTAAAAAACCGATTGAGACTTTTTCGAATCATGGAAATTTCTTTGTTCAAATAATTAATTCATGGCAACATAATAATATTAAGATATATTTAAGTGTATTTGATTAACTTTTGCATCACATACACACTTGCATTCACAATATAAGGGCGTTTGAGCCGCAATACGGCCTGCTAAATAATTTGATATGAATAAGAGCCCGCATATTTGAAGCAAAGCTTACGAATCGACGCAACCGCATAAACCACATATAACCGCAATCAATTCAATTCCATGAATTACTTATCGACAATTTTGAAGAAATGGGCGAATACAATGGGCATTCAGTGCGAATTATTAACAATATTTTACCTTATCTATGAAGCTTATTAAACTTTAAGAGTGTATTTTAAATTGAATTTAATGTCAATTTAATTTGAACATTCTTTAATTACGTGTCGCATTTAAGGCTATCTGCATCCTGAGTTACATTCCTTGCCCTGCAGTTGACACATATCCTAAAAGCTGAAGTTTTTCACTTGCGTTTGCAGAATTTTGTATTTTCCGTTTTGCTTCTCTCTCTCTCTCTCTTTATATATGGAACAACAACTATTAAAATTGGTAAATTTTAATGAAAAATCTAGCTGCATGCAAAAGCCACTTCAAAAGGCTGTCAGACATTGTCTCGCCCCCACTTTTGCTTGGACCCCCTGCTTGCAGGCAGCGCCGGTGACATGAATGCTGACAACGTGTCTTAGTTTGCACAAAACGAGCTCCACATACACTTACATACATATATAATCTATATATATCTATACATATATATATATATATATATATATATATTTATATATGTAGTCACTGTCAGTGGCAGTCCAGGACATGGTTACGCAGCACGGACACGGATGCTGCCATAAGCTCACACACAAACACATTGAACCTTCAAGGCAGCGCCAGTTGTTGACTCCTTTGCTCTCCCTATATGTATGGCTGTGTGTGTGTGTCGACAGTTTTGCCAGGCATGTCATGTAACAGGAATTTTAATTTAATTACGCTGAACAGAGACTGCCAGTTGGCTGCGAGATTGAGGCGCCTGACAAAGTAGCATAAAATAGGAATGCACATTAATAGATTAGCCAGCTGATAAGAAATCAATAAAAAATCTGCCTGGCATAAATCAGGCGCCCATTTACGGCCTGTCTGCCGATGCTTATCGCACTGTTGTTACCTAAAGCACTTACGCCCCGTCCCACTGTCTTCCCCCCAAATTACCTGCCTCTAGGCGATGGCAACGGCGACGGCGACGGCGAAGGCAAATTCAAATTCAATTTATTCATAATTTGAGTTGAAAGAATTTTTGGCCAGCGGCGTCGCGACGACACAAAAATCAATAAGCTAAATTCTTGGCGGCGCTCGAAAAGTTTTTACAGGTAATTTTGCGGTGCTTTGTCATATCAATAGACTTGCTGCTGGCAGATCCTTGTTGTCCTCTCTTCTACCTTCGCTGCTCTAATTTCCTCTTTCACTCACTCTGTGTCTCTCTGTTTCGCTCGGCTTTGGCACAAGGCCGCCCCGAGTTCGTGCCAAAAAATAATTTCCGACTTGCAGACGCGCGGCGACTTTGCTGCACTTATTGTTGTTATCAACGCCTGAAATATGGCATTTTAATTTTATTAGCTGCCTTGCCAGCGCACACACACACACACATACAAACACAACCAATTCGCTGGCGTTGATGGCAATGGCGTTGACAAGGCTGGGCAACTTCGTTGGCACAGTGGAGCGAAGTGTCTAAAAATGTGATTTTAAAATAATTATTGCTGACTTTAAATATACAAAAAAATAACAAAAATTCTAATTTAAATAAGAAGAATGTATATTTAAAAAAAAAATAATTGCTTATTATTATTAATAATAATGTTGGTAATAATATTTATATATAGATTTTGCTAAGATCAGTAGAAATATTTGAATGGCATATAAATGCTTATCAGAAATTAGAAAACAACAATAATAATAATCATGAAAAAGTCCCAAAGCTAATTCGGTGATAATAAACTTTATGATTCTCTTGATTTAGATTTTGCGAAAATCAGTTGAAGACAAAATTCCAAAATAATAATTATATATAAATCTATATGCTGTTATATAAGTTCTGCTCTTGTATAATTGAATTACTTCATTGAATATTGACAAAAATGATTTTAAAGAACATAAAAATGTTAATAAATTTATATTTTGTTGCTCTAGCTTTACTTAATTCAAATTTAATTTATTTTAATATAAGCTGTTAATAAATTTGATTAAAAACTTAAACTTTTTTCCGTGTTATATGGATATATATACGCTTAGTTTTCAACATTCATTCCCATTGGCTTTCATTGTATGCTGGCATTGTTTATTGTTGTTATTGAATTGTTCTTGCAACAGCCTGTGGCTGAGGCTGTGGCTGTTGCTGTTGCGGCAGCCAGCTGAGAGTCGCCGTGGCAACTGCGCATGCTGCGCACGCTGTCTACGATGGAGTTAAGAGAATATATACTTTGGGGCGCCCATCGAAGAGCCATCAAGTAACAGTTTAGCGTCTAAAATTAAGTCGTTTAGCAGTGCCCAGGCCGAAACTGATTGCCACTTAAAGTTGCCTCATAATGTTGCAGCTCTCAGCTAGCTAGCTGGCTGGCTGGCTGGCGGGCGGGCTGGCTGGCTGGCCCCCAAAAACGACGCTCTTAAACCGCATCATGGCAATAATTTATGCCTGATATCTTGCTCTTTCAGTTTTTGGCCTGGTTTACGCTTTGCCCTGCTTTTCCGTTGTCATTCTGGACGCACGTTTGGACGCCTTTTGTTAAGTATTTCGTCTGAGCGTTTTTCTGCTCAGCGTCGCTCGTGTAGCGTTTTTTTTCGGCTGGTTCCGACACGGAGGCGGCTAGTTGGCAAATTGGCGGCGCTGCGTGCGGGGCAGTCCAAGAGCTTCAAGCGCAATAAACAACAGGCAAAGAAAACGCCAAATTTTCCAGTGCTTAGTGTCATGGAAATTGCCTTTGGCCATAAATTGCCGACGGCAAAAACGCGCTGAAAAGTAAAAATAGCAAAATCATCCTCCCAGTGACCTGTGTCTGTTTGAGTGTAAATCCGATTCGATTGTTGTTGCGTGGGTGATCGCAATGCGAAGCTGGTGCCAATGCTGAAGCTGAAGCTGAAGCTGCGACTGCAACAGCCAATTTGCAACTGCATCCGCGATCATGTGCCCCACAATGCAAATGAAATTGTTGTGCACAATTATTCTGGAAAAACGAAAACTGCGCCTGCGAACGAAGCGCAAAAAGTTTCACACCTAACAAGCGGCAGACCCTCTCTCACGGTTTCAGCTCTGACAGTTGAAAGAAAGCAAAATTTGCTTAAGATACAGGTGATTAACTATATGATATAGCTATACCTAGTACTACTAACAAATCCAAACAGTTTGGCACTCAAGACCCAAAATTCATCATCATATTGTTTTGGACTTCATTAAAGTTTTGCCAACTTTGAACTTTCGGAGTTATTTGCTTTGCTGCAACAGCTGTCCACAATACACATTTCACAACTTTTATTTTTTGCAATGGCCAACTATGAAAGACAAACTGTCGAAATGTTTTGTTGCCGCGTTAACAGTTTATAAAACCGATTTGCTCTCTGACTACAGCTAGTGCAGCTGTAGATCTGGGCAACTGCACTGTCAAAACTTTTTTGATGCGCCTGGCAACAGAAATAATTGACGCACTTAACAAATAATATATATTTGTTTTAAATACTTAATAGGTGCATATTATAGTGCTTATTATATATTTTTTATAATTAAAAGAAAACAAAATTGTTACCCTTCTGGAAAGTTAATTAAAAATTTTGTTGTTATTTTATTATTTATTATACTTTATACTAAAATTTTATAAAAATAAGTAGAATATTCTTTTAGAGTTCAATTCAAATCACATTTTAGCTTTTTTCCAAACTTATTTATAGATCAACAATCGCAACTGGTGCTTGAACCAATTCAAAATAGGTCGCTTCTTCTCGGACTTCTTTTTTCATGACTTCGATTTCAACTTTCGTGCATAAATTGCAATCTAAAGCATTAATTGCTATATGAATGGCTCGATTCAGACTCATTTACGTATAATCCAGGTACAAATCGATGCTCAATATTTCGCATTCAAACTAAAAAGAAAACCCTAAAAGCCAAATTGAACAATGCGAAAACCGCAAAACAGCAACCGCAATTTTTCGTAGTTCGCAGTTCGCAGTTGGCAGTTGGCAGCGCGTATTTTATATATTAATTTGCGAACAATCGAGAATCGACATGTGACACGCGTTTTTTTAAATTTATGCCCTACGAATTGCATTTACAATTTTTTGCTCATGTTCCCCTGCATCATATGTTGTTGTTGTTGTAAATGCATTGCCATTGAATGCAAAATGAGGGACGAAGCAGCCCTTCTGTGTGTATAAGTGTGTATGTGTGTGTGTGTGTATGTTTGTGTGTCACATAATAATAATCGCAACTGAAAGTGTGCTGGGCTATAAGGGCCATTGGGTGGGGAGAAGGGTATCTGCGACCTGCATATGCGCGCGCAACATATCAAAAACAATTCCAGCTCATCAGCATCATCGTCATCAGGCTTGGCCCGCGGCAATGTCGAACCTCTGCTTGCCTCCTAGTGCCCGCCGAACCCGCTCTTGCCCTGCTCCTCCACACTTTTTTCCTCTTTTTCCACACACACACACGCCATAAATCAATGTTCGATTTTCACAACAGCAGCAGCAGGGAAATTCGCAAAGCAACGCAGCAAAAAAAAAAAAAAAAGAAAAAAGCTGCAAACGAAACAAACGCACGGACCGCGGGACGGACGGAAGGGTACGGCAGGGACTGGCAAGGACACAGGACATTATGTTCGCGCCATGTTTAAAATTTTTGCTGTTGCTTCCTTTTTGCTATTTTTATTTTAACTTCTTTTTTTTGTGATTTTCAATGCTTGTTTTTGTTGGCCTGCGCTGCTTTTCATCTCATGCGTTACACATTTTATTGTTGTAGCCGTTGCTGTTGTTGTTGCTGTTTCCTTGCGGCAATGAAATGCATTAAAATTTGTGACATGCGGGGCGCCAGCAGAGCATTTGCCATATTATATGTAAGCAGGAGCAGACAGAGTACGTGGCGTGCAGGTAAAAATGAAATGCGACAAATGTTACAGATTCCAGATGCCATTCCGGAATCTGAACATTGAACAACTGCGGGCCGATTGTATTCCATTTCGCCTAACCACACAGAAATCTTTGATCTTGCCCAGAGAGTGGAGTGTATATCTTGAAAGAAATTGTATGACACGCTGAAGGGAAAGTAGATATTTGGTTCAATTGAAAGCGGTAGGGGACGTGGTACCATAGACTTCAATTTACTATATGGCTCTCAAGTTGCATTGTAATTATAATTATTATTTGGAGACATCAAACCATTGTTTAAGCTGATAATTAGAGTTTATTTCATATTCAAATTTATCTTATTACATCATTTGAAGAGAGATGAGTAGAACTGCTAGTACTTTATGTAATCTGTCTAATATGTTATAAAAGAATATTATGATATTTTTAAATGCAAACAAAATTATCAATCAAGGAAACAGTTTCTATTTAAACAAAATTTCACAATTATAAAATAAACAAAATATTTAACAAAAGTAATGCAAAAACTATTCTAAAATTATTTCTTTTTCTCCTTCTTTTTTCTTTGACAGTTTTTTAAATTTTTTTTGTATTTACTACACATTAAGTCGAAAAATTACTTATTTTGATAAATCGTAAATATTTGTACTCGTTTTTCATCCAATTCTTTCCATTCTTATCTCCTTCACATACATTCTGGACTTTTGTATTTTTAGCACAATTGACTATTGGCTGCATAATCATAGTTTTTGATAAGCTCTTTACCTTTTTTTTTTTGCTAAACATTTATTGCTAAAGACAGTCGTTTACAGCTGCCACAGAGTTAGCAAAACAGTTCAATTAGAAGAAGCCTCTGCTTGGGCTTCGGCTTGGAGTTGGAGGTGGGGTAGACCCGCTGGGCCTGCGTATTTTGAAAGGCATTTGGCAAATGAATTCATTTATTTCTTATTGCGATGAATCAGCTGCGACTTGCAATTGCCATTTTATTATGATGGGGGCGGTTCGAAGTGAGGAGGCGTGCTGCGGCTGCGACTGAAATGGCTAGGCAAAATGTAAAATGCAGAAAACGCCACACAATATCGACAAACGATGCTGCGCCCTCGAACTGCGAACCGGCTGTGAATTAAGTTGTGAATCGTGAAGTTGACTGAGAGTGCGCCTGCGACTGCGACTGCAACTGCGACTGCGAGTGCGAGTGCGATTGCAAGTGGATGAGCCAAAGTCTTTTGGTCTGTGACTCGATGCTGCCCTGCCCGCGGTGATTAATCCATGAACTCTGGACTCCAACAGATTCGCAACGGCAGATACTCAATGTGCTTGCAACAGATGCAACAGACGCGCCTTCCACCTGGCCTAAGCTGAAGACGCAAACGCAGATGCAGATGCAGACGTAGAGGCCCTGTGGCCTGCTGGTCTGAGACGGGGAGCAGGCGATATTTAACCCATGATTACAATGTTTGTAAATTTTGGTGTGTCTCGCACTGGCAGGCAGCGCGTCTCCTGCTGCCGCCTGCCATCTTGTTTTCACCTTGCGGCCAATTTGTTCGAGAAACTGTTCGGACTCCGCGACTCGACAGCGCTCAAAATGCAACTAAATTGGCCCCAGCCACTAAGCAGAAAGAGAAACAGAGAGAGAGAGAGAGAGAGAGAGAAAGAGAGGACGGAAGTTGGAGCAGCGGATGTTTGGGGGCATCATTTGGATGCTCCACTCGCTGGGCTGCCGCACTCGCCTGGTAGTTGAGCAATTTATTATTGCCGCAAATTGATTTTTATCTACGCTTAATCGATTGCTGGGCACGTATGCTCCTAGGCCATTCACATGTGCCCGGGGAGTCGGGAGTAGAAAGAGGGGCTGTAGTGGATTAAGGAAATTATTTATGTTAGTTCACACGTTGTTTTACACGTAATTTATTAACAGCGTTTTCTAGCGCAAACGATCCGACCTTGGGGCAAATGGGCATCGATAATGCCGCCGTGTTAGAAATTGTTGGCAATCACAGTCGCTGTCGCTGTCGCTGTCTCCGTCGCCGTCGCCGTCGCAGTTGGCGTCGCTGCGCAGTCTCTGTCGGGTGTGAAGGTGATTTACAATGGGTAGGTGTGCATGCATGATTTGGCCATTTTTCAGCTCGCTTTAGATATTTATGACAGAGAAATGAGCGCCAATTGCCGCAATTACCGGCGCGTGTTTAGCCCGAGGTGATTTTTAGGATCGGCCAATACTGATTTGAGCCAAAATGTGTTAGCCAGAGGATATAGATTGCACAGAGCTAGCTACATGGCATTCCATTTTGCTTGGTTGCCTGGCGTTAGCGCTGAAGTAACAGATCTTCTGATTGCGCCAAATTATTTTGCTTAAATTTTTCTGAAAATTGTCGAAAATGTTAATTTTAATTTATTGCAATTTTCTAGTATTTCATTTCATCACTTCTGCTTGATCTTTTCTATATTATTTGGTGAATATTTGTCCTTCTCTCTTTCTCTCGCCAGATGTGTACGTTCATTTAGTTGCCGTTTTTAGTAGACTTCAATCATACTATTAGCTCATTAGAGTGTCGCTACATTCATTTACAAATCCGCTGCTTAAATTGTTAAAGCTAAAGCCTCGAGACTACGTCTATAATGCTACGAATATCGACAGACAGCAACAACAGCAGCCGCCGCAACAGCATAAAAAAAAAGACAAAGAGAGGAAAAAGTCGACATGCACTTTTATCAGAGGGTAATAATTCATTACACACTTTTTTGCGGCCCCTCCCCGTGCGGCATCCAAGCCCCGCGCTGCTGTTGCTGCTGTTATTTTACGCCTTAACATCAGCAGCGAACTCGGTCAGCGCAGCAGCCAGCAGCATCGGATGCGCTGCATTTACCGCATTCGACATGACAGTGCCCCGCAGTCGCCTATCCGTAGCCCTCTTCCATATGAAAAACGGGTACGGGAACGAGAACTGGAATGGTCAGTTGATTGTTTCTTGTAGCTTGCGTGATGGTGGGGCAGAGACAGCGGCCGTAGCAGCGGCAGAGGGTGCAAGATGTGTTCATCAGCGTTAACAAGAGACTGGCAGCTTTTAACGGTTCCGCGGCTAACTGTTTGTGATAAGGCCAACACGCATACGCAGCTATGTATGTGTCGCAGCCGCGCACCTGGAGGGCTGGCCTGCGGATAAGCCACTCGCTCGGCCAGAGCTCAATTAACTAATTGCACACAAAGGACTGCAATCAAGTTTGGTGGCAGAGCCCGGCGGAATTGTGAATAATATACATTAATTGCGTACCAGTTAACACACACAATCGCGCGCACTCACACATATAAACAGAGAGCGAGAGAGAGAAAAAGACGCTGCACGGAATGGGGGTTGGGCCGACATCATCATGTCGCTTGATGGATAAGATTTCATGCGGCTGAAATGGGTCGCAAAAGGACTCAGGACCAAGGAGCGAGTGCAAGCAGGCAGGCAGGCAGGCAAGCTAGCAGCAGGCAGGCAGGCAGTCAGGCCAACCAAGCGCCATAAATCAATGTAACTGTCAACGTCATCGGCATCAGCAGAGCGTCAATATTAGCAGCAGCAGCAGCAGCAACAACAACAGCAACAACGCCGAACAACCCCCGAAGTATGCAGCAGTAATCAGAGCTCTAGCCTAGCCACGCCTATTAACTCATGCGCCCATCGGCCATGCCTGCGAGTGACTGAACGAGCGACAGAGAAGGACAGAGAGAGAGAGACAGTGATAGAGGGAGGGAAAGTGAGAGGGAGTAAGCTAAGCTGTTCAGTTTGGGTTTCATTTTGCATAGGCAACACTTTTTCTAGCGATGACGTCAGCAAACATGCAATAAGTAAATTGTTTCAAATTGTCAACCCACACACGCACACACACACGCACATATTTGTACGCGTATGTCAGCTGCATATGTATATGTGGCTTCCTCGTTCACAACGCGCAGCAGACATACAGGATATTACAAGCTGCTTGTGGGGGAAATTAGATCTTCTAACTGCGTCTTAAACACACGACAACATCTCAGAATCCGAGCCAGACTCAATCCCAAACACACACGCACACACTCACACACGCTCTGCTTGGTTTGCCTCTGTAAGTGGAATAAGTCAGAGACCATGTCCCCCGAGGCGCCAGCAAATACATGTTGCATTTAATTGGAATGATTCCGTCTGTGAAATATGATTTTAGTTTAAAGTTTTTGGATACTGAGAGAGAGAGACAGAAAGAGAGAGAGAGATTGAAGAGCAAGGAATGGCCCATATGACATATAGAAATTCTTGGGACTCCAGACAGACACAATAAATTAAAAATATGATTTAATGAAGGAATCGACGGAACACAAAAACATATAATTGTTGAAATAGTTGCAATTGCTTTCATATCTAGAGATAAGAAACAAGAATCAAATAATTACAATAAAGTTTTATTATTATTATATTATTTATTTATAAGTTCACTTCATTCTCACATTCACTTGATTCTCATTTATTCGTCTACTTCGGATTGGTATCAATTAAAATTATTTACCTTAAAAATACATTATATTTTTCTAAAGTTTTACTTCTAATATCTTATCCCTCACAGTTTTCTCTAATACACCTTTAAATGTAAATATAAATTTGTCAACCAATTCCGCCTAGCTAATTAAATAATTCCCGATTCTTTCGCTCCTTTCATTATAGGTAAGCACGCAAATGGCCATGCACACCTGTTTAGACATTCATGTGGTTTTTCAGCTATGTCGGCCAAGTTGGCCTGTTGGCTCTAGATACATTTCAAATACCTTAAATGCGCATGCAGCATTCCTGCAGTCGCCTGTATCTGATTTCTGTCAACATTAAAATTGCAGACTTGACAATGCACAGGAACAAAAGCAGCTAAAACAACAACATTGCATCAGCAACAGCAGGAGCTAACTAAGTAACCCACAGATACTCACAGCGACTGACAGACAAGACGCAGGCGGAGGTGAGGAGGCACAAACAGACTAAGACTAAGAGTGCGAGATGTTGTTGTTGCTCTTGTTGTTGTTGTTGCTTTGTTAGAGCATGTATCTCAAAGTGTATTCCTAGCGATAACACAAAAGGCTAAAACGCCTCAAACTGGCTGACTGGCCAAGTGAGGAGGGGGCGGGGGCAATGCAAGTTGCAAGAGCGAGTGTCGAAGCCAGAGTCAGAGCCAGAGCCAGAGCCAGAGCCAGTGAGTGGCAACAGAGATTATAAATTGAAATTGAGTTCATAAAACACGAATCAGCAAAACGTTTAACATCTTTATTTCTGCGAAATGGCACAGACAGCAACCTCAACCTCAACCTCACAGCCGGCAACCGCAAGAGTCGACGATGCGACTGCATCTGTGGCAGCAGTGGCAGCAGTTGAAGCCCAAGGTGCGAGTTCGAATGCAATCAAACAAGCGTAAGTCAATTGCACAACTATGCTGAATGCTGGCTGTTGGTTGGTCGTTGGTGGATGCTCTGTATGCCGTATGCCTCGATGCTGCTGAGGCACGCTGCCAAACCCAACCCAGTCCCTATCCCAAACCGAATCCAACCCAACCAACAGCCCAGCAAATAGACAGACAGATGTACGCGAGTTGCAAGCTGCCAAACAGCCAACGCGTCGCTATGTCGACGGACGCGTCGCATCAACGAACGGTGGGCCAAACAATATATATCACAATATAAATAGTAGTTTTCATGAAGAAATATTAAATTTTAAGAAAATTTTTTGAAGAAACGATCGAGTTTCTCTGTTTTTGTCATAAAATGGACTTGTATATGATTACCTACTAAGCAAGCCAAGCTTATCGATGTCATATAAGACAGAAATTAGTATGATTAATAATTATACGAATGAAGGACACACGATAACTAATAATATATATATATATATATATATATATATATATATATATATATATATATATATATATATATATATATATATATATATATACATATATATATATATATATATATATATATATATATATATATATATATATATATATATATATATATATATGTATATATATATATATAATTTATATATATTTATTGTTAGAATATATGTGTGCGAAATGCATGCCAAGCTGAAATACTTTTGCCTACAAATGAAGCTGTTTTATGCCATTGTACATGACGGCGATGCTGTGAGCACACAGAATGTGGAATGTGCACGCGTTGAATTTCTTGTAGACGTGCGATAAAAATTTGCGACATTGCAACAGTTTGGCGAGCGTGCGAGGTGGAGGTGCCTCCGCCTTCCGGCAGAGCGACTCCTCTCCTCATTGTGGAGCGTTGCCAGCTGGCGTGCAGCGAGGCACTCAATGCCCAAGCTCTTAGCCATAAGCCGCAGCGCACAAAGCAGATGACATGCCGATACTGTTAATCTGCGTGAATAAAAATGTAAATGAATTGAAGATTGCGCCGCCATCGAAGTCGCAGTCGAAGTCGATGTCGAAGTCGAAGTCGAAGCTGTTGCCGTAGTCGGAGTCAGTGTCAGGGGCATCATGGAGCAGCAGCATTATGAGCTATGGCTGTGCCTGGTTGGCCACTTAGGTGCCTACAAAACTGCCTCGGACAAGTGACAAGCGAGATTAGGCCAGGCTATCGGGCTGGCAGCCGTGGACAACGTTTAATAAGCCATGACGTGCAGGTGAGCACATCACCTCAGACTTTGGCCTCAGCTCCAGTTGAAGCGCAGCCTGCGTTGACTTTAACACAAATGTTGATTGAACCTTTTGGCCAATGGCTGCGCATGAGGATGGGCGTGTGTGTGTGTGTGTGTGTGTGTGTGTGTAAAAGAGTGTGTCAATCGTAATAAAGTGTGGACAAGTTTAGCACCAAATGATGGCCAGATCGAGTGGCCAAGTCTCTGCAAAGGATGCAGATGGAGCACAGAGACGCAATCAAAGTCCAAGTCCACTTTAGCCACGTACCGACAATATACTCTGAGAAAGCTAACGGCCAAGCTGTTGTTGTTGCTGTGTGTGTTTGCTGTGGCTGTTCACAAACATGTTTCAAGTCCAAGTCTGCCACACGAAAACCAAAAACACAATCAGCAAAAGGCCAGCTGCGCGCAGTGGCGTAGCTGAGAGCATCGCGACAGTAAACGGGGGATTAATGAGTGTCTGGAAAGTGAATATGGAATAAAATAAAAGTCCATAGAGAGAACTAACAAGGAACATAGAAAGTGTCATTCTATATCTTCTTGATTTTGTTGTATTCCAATAAAATCCTTTCAAATTATTTTTTAAGCAAGCCAAGCTAAGATTATTTGTGGAAACATATTTTTAGAAAATTTCTATTTTAAGCTTTAATCAAAAGTATTTTCAAATTTCTCAGAAGAACTAACACTTTATACGGGTATATTGAGAAATAGATTCATTTTTTACTAATTTAATTTAATATCTGAATAGTAGTGAAAATAGTTCAGCTTCTTTTCCATATGAACTCAATCCTCAAAAACTACGTCCATGGCTATAAGCCATGGCAGACCCATGATTTCCCATATAGTAATTGCTCCTTGTGAGTAAAGTGTTTGTCGATAAACCATAGCAAATGTGAGGGATGGCTGCGGCAGTTTATATGGCTGTAGCTCTGCTTGCAGTTGAGGTTGAGGGAAGGCGAACGTGTGCGATTGACCAAAGGCGCATATAATAAAAATTAAATCGCACAAAATAAAAATGTTGAAGTGGCGAGTCGGAGGCACGAAACCGACAGCCAACCAGGAAAAATGAAGATGAAGCTGAGTTCGAGGCCGAGACCGAGAGACGATGTGGCGCAGAAGAGATCGAAAATGTAAGCGGGAAAAATCGAGTCACGAACATTGAAATATGTGTCCACAGCTGATGAGGAGGACATGGACATGGCGCATTGGCAGACACCGACACCGGCTGATAAATGCGTGGAAAATGCAACAGCTGCCAGTACTCGATGCTGGATGCTGGATGCTGGATGCTATACGCTGTACGCTGTATGCTGGATAACAGCAGGCACCAACAGAGAGTAGCAGGAGAGAAAGGCCGCGATGCGCTGTTGGTAAACAAATCATTTGAAAGGATTTTCACACACAATCTATCTTCGTTGCCTTGGCTCAAACTGACGTCGCAGAGCGAGAGAAGCTGCCAAGCGAAGACTTAAGAAATTTGTCAGTGCACAGCGGGAATGGGAAATGAGCACAGTGAATAGGAACCTGTTTACATGCCAAATACAAAACAGTCGAATCCTTTTGCAACCTAAAGCGAAAGTGTCCATCAGCAGGACATGCGGCAGGACAATAGGCATACGGGATTAAATACAGACACTGGCAGCAATTGTCTCGAAAGAGAAAGTTCTATTGCATATTGTTGTTTTTGTGCTGTGCAGTAGGCGTACTTGTTTTTATTATGCACGCACATTTGAATAGCCAAAACATTCGACCTGCATTCTTTTCAAAAGGTCAGCTGAACTTATGTAACCGAAATGTCGAAGAATCGCCATTTAGCTACAGCCACTCTTGAGCGGCAGCAAGGACACACGCAACTCATTTCCCTGACGGGATCAGCAGCCTTCAAGGCGAACGCATATAATATTATGCAATAGCTCGCTACTTGGCCATGCCAAGGCCAGCGGAAAGTGCAAGCGACTCTTCTAATGACCTACAGACAGTGCCCATTTAGATAACCTATGCGATTGCCAAGCCACGCCCCTGCCTTATGTGCGGTTGCCAAAAGTGTAGCAAGGTCAACGTCTAAGAAATCTAGTTTCATTTGCATTGTCCTGCCCACTTATCTATATGGATATTATCCCAGTAATTAGTTTTATGGCTCAGCGTGAACAATTTTGAATATAATTAAATTTGTGATGCAATATTTGTTTCTGTTCTCATTTGGCACGCATGTGTCAGTAGATCTAGGTAATTTGTTGGGTTTATTCCATATTGAAATATGCATTTCATATGCTGCAATTACTGTCTGCCCTCCAAACCTTAATGACAGATGCTGCGTAGTAAGTTTAATTGCAAATTTATGCACTAAATAAGTAATAATATTCTAAGAGAATAAACATATCATTTAAGAAAAGTTTTGATCATATATATCTATTTCAATTTTTAATTTAATAGCAGTAAAAGTGGAATATGCTTATAATCAAAATATTTCAATAGCAAACAAACCCAAGGAATTCTGCTGTCGAAACCCAAAATATTACTTTAACTAACTTTCTCTTTGTTATTCGTGGAATTTTTAATTCCAAAAATATTTTAAATTCTTCAAATAACGCCAATAGCTGCAGCTGGCCTCAGTTCAACTATTTAAAGTTCTGGATAGGGTCGAGTGTCCCATTTTTTAATGGATGTGAAATTTCGCTTTGTAATTTACACAAAATTAAATTCAAAGTGTCCTCGTTGCAAAAGACAACAGCGAGAGTCCTGGCGTGGCAGTGCTTCGCTTGGCAGCAAATGAAAAAATTCCAATGCAACGTTTGAAGCTTATTGGCCCATAAATAAGAGACGGCCCAAACGGAGGAGGACGTTCAATGTGCGACAGCGATTGACAATTTGATTAAAAAAGCGAGGCGACCAATGAATTGCATGCAACAAGAACAACGGACAGCGGACAAAGGACAGCAGTAAAGGATGCGTTTCGCATTAAAGTGAAAGTGTGTATACACAATTTAATTCCACAATGCAAATTGCCAGGCATCCGCTCTGAGTAATTGTTGCTAATGAAAACGGGGCCGGGCGCGGATCGAGCGCAAGGGAGAGAGGTCCTACTGAAACCTGCTGCTGACGCATTTAAGTGGCTAATTTCGCTGGGGCCAATTGTCAACGCAATGGCCAGGAATGCGCACTATGCCAGCCCAATTGGGGGGCGGGCTGTGGGTGTGGCACTAGACGGCGTCCAGCAACCGAGCGAACAAATGAAATTGCGGGCGATGCACAAAATGCAAATGAAATGTGCAATCGCCTAGGGATGCAGGACAATACGAATGTGTGAGCATCCTGTGTGTGTGTGTGTGTGTGTGTGTGTGTGTGCTTGTTTTACATGAGTGAAATGTCCTACCCGTTGTACAATGTCCTGCATGCGTCTCTCCGTCTGTGTGTGTGTGTGGAGTGCTTTACAAATTTCACATTTATTGCCAGTGACAAAATATGATACGAAAATTAATATTATTGATTAAATAATTGAAATTGGCATGCCAGCGACGCAGCATGAATTATTATCTACCCACACACAAACAAACACACACGCATACACTAATTACAACAACAACGAATGTCAAGCGGCATTTGTAAAGCATTTGCATCGGTGTTTGAGGCTTTGTGTGTGTCTTTGAATGCGTTGACATTTTGAGCTTTTGTCATATTGAAAGCTTTGAATGCGCGAAAATATATTCGAATTAATTGCGAATGCCTTTGCAAGTAATTTGTAATATATATATATGATGTAAATTTAATGCTTTAATAAATACTTGTATATATGTATATATAATAAATACTAGTATATATATAATATATATACTCCATTACCAATTCTTCTTATCTTATTTTAATTATAATTATTCGCATATCTACTGTTGAAACAAACTCTTTAGTTTCGAAGCTCTCCTCTGTTTTAGGCGTTCAAACTAATACAAAATTAATTTTCTCACTATTCAACACTTAAGAACCTTTGTGCGCTCCTGACTCCTCTTCACATTTCTACGTTTTTCTCACTCTCTCCGTGTCGCCCTCCTTCTGGTACTGACAGACAACGCCATTGTGCTGCATCTCGTGTCATTTTGCTTCAGTTTTAATAAAATATTTCATAATTCCTGCACTGTTTTGCTATTGACACTTTCTGATGGCATCCTTCGCTGGCTGCGTGGCATGCTTCTTGCCTCCCTCCCACCCGCTGTGCTTGCCAACGAGTAGGTGAAAGTTGGGTTGGAAACAGGGGTCCAATAGCAACGGCCATGCCCCTCCTACCTCACCTTACGTAACTCATCAGCAATGCCAGGAGCAGATCCTGTTGTGTTGGTGGTGCGAAGTGGTGCGAGTAGGGGTGCACTTGGTGGGGTGAGGGTTGGTGGGGCTGCAGGCGTCGGTGGTTGAATTGATTTCAACGTTGATGGCGTTGACACAAAAAGCTTTTACGGCGCCCTCTGCGGTCGCGTACCGTTGACCACCTACGGCGCATCCGCATCCTGTGGCTGCTCCTGCGGCTGCTCTCGTTGTTGTTTTGGTCCTGCCGGGGAAGCAGCTCGAATGATTTACATACAAAGTGAACATGCCCAAGCCTGAAGCTGAGTGTGTCGGGCTGTGCTCGTGTGTGAGTGTTTGTGCATTTGGCTGGTGCTTCTTTTTGCTGTCCTGCCTCGCATGAAGGAAGTCCTGCGGCGGTTGGCTCCAAAGGGCGGAAATTAAAGTTGTGACACGTTTAACCAAACTGTTGTCTCTCGAGTGTGAGTCCTCACATATTTTTGGTAATTCCCTCAATTTTTCTGCATGCAAAGTGTTAAAGTTCCCCATTTTTGTTTTGTTCGCCACTCAGCGAAATTGCAACCACCGAATTGTTGTTGTTTTGTAATTGTTGTTGCTGCTACCTTTCGCTCGAGCGCACAAAGGATACGGCTGGTCCTCTGTTTGTCCTGGTTGCTGCTGCCCTCCAGCTGTGCCTGAATTTCCTTTTTAACCAGCCGCCAGTTTCCAGTTCCAAAGTTCTCTGTAGCCAGTTGCCAGTTGCCAGTTTCCAGTTTGCCGGCTGCCGGTTGCCGTCTGCCATTGCCACCAACACCAACTGATTCTGTTGATTTGGTAGTCAGTAGTCTCCCCGCTGCCTACTGCCATGCCGCCTTTTTTGCCGCCCTGTCCAGTTGATTTGGCCTCGAAACCATTTACGCCTCTCTGCACCTTCACCAGCGCTGGCTCGGCCCAGCGTGTATTCTACTTTGGCCACGTCAAAAAATATCCGCCCGTGTCTGCATCCAATTCAAGCGTTGCTTTATTATTATCATTATTTTTTTTCTACTGCTTTTTCTTTCTTGTTTTTGCTTCCTCTCAGCACGCTTGATTTTGGTCATGTTAAATGTCTCCCCCAGCCTCTCAGCCGGCGTAGTGATTGTATTAAGGAAAACAGAGGGAAAATTTATGTAAACGTACATTATTGATGAATTTAGGTATGATTAGGAATGTTGATTATTTGTTAATATATAAATAATATATTTTAAAAACAGCATATTAAAGAGTTTCAAATAGATATACATTTTTTTAAGTAATTTTTATATTCTATTTATTTATGAATATATACTTATATATATATATATATATATATATATATATATATATATATATATATATATATATATATATATATATATATATATATATATATATATATATATATATATATATATTCATATTTTCCTATTTAAATACCATTAATGTATAAACACAACAGATATCTTACCATCTATCTATATATCACAATCTTTATAAATAACTATCTAATTATTCATTTATTTATATTTCCAATAAATTAAATGAATCAGTAGACTTTTTAATGAGCTCCAGCTGTTTTCAATAGCTTCCCCCTAACAAATTCTTATTGCTTTTCCATTAAGCATGACAGAATTAAAACTTCGTTTTCTGTTATTTCCTCCTCATTCCATTTGCTTTTTAGCACAGCTCTGACCTAACCCAAGCTCGTAAAATCTAACCCGAAAGCACTTCATAATCTACCCATAAAACATAAAAGGCGTTAAATAATTATTTACTTAGCCAGTTGGTGGCATTCAAGAACTTGGCACACTTTTTATTGGCCGTTTAGCACATGGGAAACATTGGGAAGATTGGCCACATACATGGGTCGCGTACATCTCATAAATATGTGCCATAAAACGAGCACTGCACAAGACCAAGAGAATGAAAGGAGCCAAATCAGAGACAGTTGTAGAGAATAATCCATACATACAAAGAGAAAGAGAGACAGAGTGGAAGAGAGAGAGGGAGAGGGAGAGAGGCGGAGAGTGAATGAGATAAACGTCGACAAAGCGATTTGTATCTAATTTTATGAGGTCATAAAAAGCAATCATTTTGCCATTTGGCCCCAGACTCAAACCCAAATCCAAATCGAGAGACAGAACAGACCGCAGCTGGCAGCCATGCCCATAAAATGTGGCCCAGCCCAGAGAGAGAGAGAGCTGAGAGCTGGCAGTTGAAAGGTTCTAATGCGGCAGTTAAACGGATTTTATGAGCTCGACGAGCTTGGTTAAGTGAATTACATGAATTGGCTGCTTATTGGCTTTTAATTGCCCCATCTTGAGTCCCCGCCTGGGCAGAGGGCGTGGCCAGAGGCCCTGGGGTCATCACCTTCTGGGTGGGCGGAAGCATAGAACCGGGCCAGTTTTTCATTTCCGCAGATCAAAAAAAATGCTCTGCAGATAAGCGTGTCACATAATTAATTGAATACAATGAAAATTTCAACTAATTAGCACACAAAAAAAAAACAAAAACCAACAAAAAAAAGAAAAACAAAAACAACAGAGAAACAAAAATGGAAGGAAGCGGGGAAGGAAACGCACCAAACTTGATGGTTCAGCCGAGCTGTGAGCCGCGAGTCTCGATGAGGGGGGGTCGAGGTTGTCTTTGGGAACGTGCACGAAATAAAAATGCGCAGTAAAATTTAATTTAATGAGTTCATAAAATAATAAACACAAAGCCAAAGTCAAAAACCAAAACATTTCAAGGTTCTGTGCACAGCGAAGGGCCAGACACATTTTTTTAGGAACAGCAGTCCACAAGGAAATAAATATGAAACGAAACAAGAATTAATAATATTTTCAGCAGAAATCAATTTTGATAATTATTAAAAATTAGATACATATGTTGCGGCGCCAGCAGGCCGAAAAGGGGGCTGAGTCTCTGTGTGTAGGGAGGGGCGGGGCAAGTTTCATGAATGAAAATCCAGGCCAAGCAGATGCCGATGCTTATGCTGATGCTGCTGCTGCTGTTGCTGTTGCTGTCTGTGCACCTTTCTATGGATACCCAAAAATATGTTTGTCTGTCCGCGGCATCCGGGTTCGATTCGAACTCGGGTCCAGCGCCTCAATTTGTGCCCATAAATCAATCGCTGCGCTCCAAACTTATCCCAAAAGTCTTAGCGTGTGCATGTGTGTGTATTTTTGGTATTTTGTTTTAGTTTCCAATATATATAATCACGACAACTCATAAAATTGTTGCAAAACACTTTGAGAGCGCTTTTAAATATTCCTTTAAATAAATATATATATATTTATACACATATATATGTTTATGTATGTGTATATTTGTATATATAAAGTAGACATCACTTTTCTCATTTTTCTTTTGAGTTTTTCCGTTCTTGTGACACTTTGTGAGTGCTAAAACTGTCAAGTTCCCTGTCTTGTCATAATTAAAACGCAAATTTCTTCAACAAATTTTTTGCCCATAAATAATTGTCCACTCTCTTAAGTTTTCGTAGGGGGAGTGAAATAGATTTGGCAGAAGGCGTTGACGGCTGATTTGGCTGACAACCGAAAGTAAATAAATTTTAAAGCGACTCCTCCACAGGCCAAACAATAAACCTGACAAATAATATCTTTTGCCTAATTTATGTAGCCTTTTTAAATACCAAAATATTAAACTTTGTGTTTGTCTTTTTTAATACTTGGAATTGTTTCAACTGAACCGAATTGACAGCTAAATGTTTTAACATATATTTAAAATATGCATAAGAACAGTTGACAATTATTATATAAGCTGAAAATAAAAACTATTATAATTTTACTTCTAAATACTTGCAAATCTTTGGTTTATTCAAAGAGTTGTATATAGTAGTTTTAAGTAGTTTACTAGCCTTCTGGCCTTTAGATAACATTTCACTACTTGTACAGTAACAGCTTCACTAAGATTGGTAAGATTAAAATTTTAGGACCTCTCTGGCTGTGAACTCAAACATTAGCACCTTACATAAGAATTTAAATAAGAATACTAATCCAAAGTGAAGGATTTTCAGTTACGTCCAGTTGCTTTACTGCTTCTTTCCTTCTAAATAGCTTGAATGGTATGCATTTTAACAATTTACCAAAACTCCTGCACGCATAGCTATATAGTCATATGAATATATTTATATATTCTAGTATATACCAAGAATTACAGCACACACACACACACCAACACTTAGAGTAATGCTCAAGTAATTTCTCATTTCGGAATTATGAATGGCTCTTGTAATTAGTGCAAAGCGCACTACATGATTCTTATCTTGGCCAACAATAAAACTCGATTTGAAGCTGAATAGTGTGTACAGTAGACTCCTCCCCTTGTTAGGAATGGGGATTGTTGTTTATTTTAATTACGAATACATTTTTAAATGCTAACATGGCATACGACGAAATGGAAATGAGAAATGTTTGCACGCACATGTCATGTCAACTACAAACGCATAAAATTTATGCGGAACACGCAAATCCAACAAAGAAATCAACACGAGCCAAAAAGAAGAAATAACTGAAACGGGCTGCCCAAAAATTATTAAAAAAAAAACGAAAACCAAAAAAACAAAACAAAAATACAAATAACAATGGAACCCCCAAAAATGAAGAACAGGAATTAAATCGAGATCTATTTGAAAATTGTTGGCCCCCATCATATATATATATATATATTTACAGCCTGAGTGTCTGGAGTCTTGGGTAATGCTGATAGCCGAGTGCAAGTGATTGCCAGTTATTATTAGATGGACGGGGGCGCCAATCTGTGCCCCCAAATCAAAGTTCCCGAAAAGCCCAGCGCTCGACTTGAATGAAAGGTGCAATTTTTATGATTTATCGCCGTTATTATTATGAAAGCCGCAAGAGGTGGAAACGAAAGCAAAGCAAGCCGAGCCAAAAGAATTTCACAGCGCTAAATTATTCAAAAACGAAATAGGAACGTGGGTCGCCGTCGCCGTCGCCATCGTCATCGCCATCATAAGGTAGCCCTCTGTAATTTTCTAACCTAATGCCATCTCACTTCAGCTGCCTTATACTCCGTCCCGCTCTAGCAAAACGCTCGCGGCGTAGTCGGCGTCGTTGCTTTGGAAGCAGGCCCTGGCGTAGGGTCTTCAGTCAGCAAAAACAAAGGAAATTAAAGCGGCTACAGACCAAATGGAAGTGGAACTGGAAGCGGAAGATGGCGCGTCAAACATTAACATATGCAGAAGTTCACACGATATATTCACCCACACACACAACACACACACACACACATACACACTCATACCCGCGCACACTCGCGCACTGACAGGTGCCAAGGCATTGAACATTGAATGGCAGCACGAAAGACTTGGAGCACTTGGCCTGGCATTTGCCCACTTACAGCTGCTCGCAGTTGCCTTTAATCAATAAGCGTTTACGCCAAGTAACTGTAATTGCTGTGTGCCTATCGCAAATCTATCGATAATTTAGCCACAATTTGCGCCTCGCTGTTATCGCCGTGCCACACAAAGCCCCCCACATAACGCAGTCGCGACGATAAGCCAATTTAGCTGCATAGTCAGCGATCAAAGCTGACCAGTCCGAATCCACGCAGTGCCCCTCGCTCTCTCTCTCTCTCTCTCTTTATCTTTCGCTCTCCTTCTGTGTGCCAGTTGCGCGTCACACAGCTGCAGTAACCGCTGCACCACAGCCCCGACAGCGACAGGCAACGGCAACTTCGAACTGCAACGCCGGTGGTGCTGCCAAACGAGAAAACAACTCGAAAGGCAATGCGTTCACAATGGACATTTATTGCGAATCTTTGCTAAAATATATTAAATAACTAATTTCAGATGATTTTCGTATGTTTTAATTTATTATGTTTATACATAGTTAATAGATGGAATATAAGAATTGTATTTCATGTCTGTAAAAACTTCTGATAGGTAAATGTGCACGATTATATGACTTTATATCTAATGAAAATATATTAATATACCAAATTTTATACTCTGAAGTAGTTAGTAGACCAAATAAAATTTTACTTGATATTGGCAAATAGATCCCTTCTCTATATATTATGACTTTAATAAGACTTGCAAAATATAAACTATGAAAAATCCATCTAAACACAAGAGTTTTCTGCAAATTTAGCAGTTAATGTTCCACTGTGCATGCTCGCCATTAGATGGACGCATGACGCATGACGGAGACTGGCTAAAGCCCGGACCAGACACCAACACACTTGTGAATAGAAGCACGCAGGGCATTTGACTGACATGCACGGCGAATGAGTTAGAGAGCTCGATATATATGTATATATATATATATGTGTGTGTGTGTGCGTGGATATGGTAATGTGTGCCTGCGTGTGCAAGTGTGAGTATCTAACTTGGAGCACTTCGGACAGGTTGAGACACACGCGTAAAAACTACACAAATTGACGGGGCAGTCGGCTCAACTGGATGGCAAAGCGGGGGCGCCAGAGAGTGGGAGCTGACGATGGAGCGGGAGTCGGAGTCAGAGACGGAGCTGTAGGCCACTAATCGCTTCAACTGCAGCCCAGGGCAGCCAGGCAGCCAGACGAACCAGAGAGGTTTGACTGACCAACTGCACAGATCATAGACGGCAGATAGCAGGGCAAGCTGTGAGCAGGAGCGCGAGCAGGAGCAGGAGAGGCTGGAGCAGGAACATGTCCATCCGGCGGCTCGGACTGCCTGCCTGCCTGCCTGCCTGCCTGGCTGGCTTGCTGGCTGGCTGGCTGGCTGGCTGGCTGGCTGGCTGGCTGGCTGACTGGCTAGCCACGTTCGGCCAATTCCAGGCAATTCTGCAGTCAAAGCGTTCGTATTTTGATTGATTTTAAATGATTATGGTTGACATTGATTTATGTGCGCCTCATGCATATATTGGGCCACAAGATGGCGATGGCGCGAGCTCCAGAGGCGGAGAGACGTGGCAAAAACAGTTGTTGTTGGCGACTTTCAGCGCATGTGAAAGGTGGCCGTGGCCGGTTCAACTGATTCGCACGCACTCCGGCCAGCACGGACTGGATCGGACCGAACCGGACGGGATTCTGATTTGGCTTAGAGTAGCCTTAGAATGGGTCTCCTACAGTTCGAGAAACTATTCAAAGCACGTTCCTGACCTAATATAAGTAAAAACGCCCACCAAATTACCACAAGCTGCGAACTTTTTTCCTTCATGCTTGTGCCTTGATTATGGGTTTCAGATGGCCCATAAGTGTGTGCGTGTGTGTGTGTGAGTGTGCTTCGGTCATCTTGCAGACGGTCAGCTTTCTTCCTTTTCATATTATTTTCTTATTTCTTGGTTTATTTTTAACATTTTTGGCAATCGTTTTGGGCCTGTGCCACGCTATTGGCATTGGCAGCTTTTCGCCCTCGTTTCAGTTTGCCTTTTGGATTTGATTTTAATGAATCGATTTGAACTGTCCGCTCATAAGTTCCGGGAAGCGGGCAAATTGGATTACCATGTTAGCTCTGGCAAAAGGAATTGGCTCCGTGAACATGCAATTCATGAAAGGCTGAATCAAATTCATTGACGAGTGAAATATTCAAAAGTAAATGATAGAGACCATATCGTTAGAGCAATTTAAAATGGAAGGAATACAATAAGTATATACTTTCAATATCTGTTCAATCTGCTGCTTCCACTTCTCCTCTCGATCGCTAGTCGATCAGCTGTCCCTGCCAAACCCAGACAACCCGACCCCAATAGACTGACCAAATATGAAAGCAAGAATTGCAAACCTTGGACAATTGAGTCGGCGAATTGCGTCATTTCTTGTCAGAGTCGTGTCACAATCAAATCAAATCGCAGCGCGTTCAATCGTATCGAAGTGCTGCGAAAAACTGTAACAACTTCATTCGCATTGAGAGCGGCAGATAAATTTGACTCGAAGGTGCGTGGCTTACAAGAAAATGTCATAAACGGAGTACTAAACCGGTCGACCAGCTAACAATGAGAAAAAAATGATACAAAAACAAAAAAAAAAAAAACAAAAGACGAGCAAAAAGCCGACAAGAAACGCAACAGGTTACCAAACAATCATCCCAAGACCCAGGCCAAAGAAATAGCCAGAGCCAGAGACCGATTCGCAATTGGACTTGGAGTGCGTCGGGTGGGTGCAGAGGCAGCAGCTAGTAGTGGTATATATATCATAAATACGCATAACTCGTGCGCAAAAACGTCAGACGAATAAGGCAAAAAATGCCACGCAACAATGCGCGGGCCAAAGCCAAAAGCCAAAAGCTGCATTAAATTCATTAGCCGGGCCCCGGACACAGTTCGACTCAGAGCCCGGGCCCAAGTCGGAGTCAGAGAGGTGTTCCACTGTCCACAGCGAGTACTCGCCTCGCACTCGCACTCACACTCACACTCTTTGTAACGAATGAGCGACATACGCTTGCACGACAATGATGTCTGGCGCACGAGCAGGCATCAAGTAGAGGCTGCTCGGTGAGGGGCAGCAGGCGGGAAGGGAGTGGGGTTCAGTTAGGGGCAACAACAATGGGTAACTGGGGAGCAATTGCGCGGCGGTGGCGGTATGGAATTTGGATCAGCGATTGAGTTATAACAAGGCACAGACGCAGCACACACAGACGAGATGTCCAATCTGGAGACGGGGACATGGGACAAGGCACATTGTTGTAAGCGCCCACAGATCAGATCACAGTCGCTGCACCAATTCCAATACCAATAACAATTCCAATACCAATTCCGAATAGCAATTCCACCTGATGAAGATGTCGAGATCAATGATCGCGGCGAGTTCATAAATTTGTTTTATGAAGTGCGAGCGACATTTGTAACGAATGCGATCTGCCCCGATTACAGAGGCACGTTTTCATTTTGTATTCGTATTTGTATTCATTGTGTTCAGATCAGCTTTATGATGCCGATGAACGACATAACTGAGTGCTCGCTGATCGCGTAATGAATAAGGGGAAGCTCTCATTGACTATAGGTATATGAAATGTAATATGCACAGATATCAAAGTATGATAAAAATAAGTATCAAACTGAACTCTTGTATTAAATAACTAATTAGTAAATAATAAACTATTTATATATTTGACTTATCTCTGCTTATCTGTGTATCCCTTTATAGTTGATTCACATCATCCATTTAATTTCCTTCTATTGTATCCAATCTATATATAACATACAACGTGCATCATACGGATGGCAACTTTGTCAGCAACAGATTTTCAATTGCTGCGAACAATTTATTGGCGAAAAAAAGCGATGAAGAAACGCTGGAAAAACATTGCAAATAAACTGAAAAGTTAGCAAAAATGTTGCCATTAACTTTTCGCCAGAAATCGAAACTGTTTCCAAACATTTCTCTGCACTTTGCTATTGTTTGCTCGCATTTTATTTTACTTTATTTTTTTCTGTTTTTGGCGAGACGGCGACGCTGTTCTCGTCCCACATTCTCTATCAAGTTTTGGTCCTGCGTTCTGCTTTGCTGCTGGGTTGTTGGGCTGCTGGCAACAAAAACATCCCACGCTGTTGGCGTCGCATCGCCCTCCGAGTGAAAATAATCGAATTACTTTCAACAGAATAATTTCTAATTGAAAAATATTGTAACTCATGTATGGGCAAGGACCGAGCGGCCAAAAAGGACGCGCTGTAGACAAATCCTAAGCACCAGCCGCACCCCACCACAAAAGTTGCTTTGCAGACTTTCGGGTTTCTGGACTCCATTTAGAGGGGCAGCTGGGGCAGACGCATTTGTATGCCAGTGACATTGTTGTCATCTGGCTAAATGTCTTGACTGAACTACTGCTCAGCCTGCTCCATTTGTGATACTTCTCTGGACTGATTTTGGGCATTTCATTTCAAATTATGCGTTAACTTAAGTACCACGCACAATCATTGGGTACAACTCTAAAAGGGGCATTCCTAATAGTAAGATAAGGAAATGTAATTCAATTTTGTCGGAGTCACGTGTTCGTGTGACGAATTTTTAAGTGCATTTCACTTGTTCACATGAATTTCTCTCGAGGGAGTTCTGATTTGTTCAAGTTACTTTAACAAATGTTTTCTTTCTCTTTTTAGGTACGACCAAAACGTATTGTTAGTGAGAAAAAACTATATTATTGAAATCAATGTAAGTGACAGCTAAATTATCCATTTACTTATTATGCTGAAAAATGAATTATATATTTATGATATAGTAAAAACTATCAGCCTCTTTATTACTTTTGGTCAAACAGTTCTTTACTCGACAGATCGCATTTTTTTTATTATAGTTTCTGTATTCCAGGTATTATCTTATCCCATCTTAGTGAAATCCACTAGGAGAGCGGGTAGCTATCTTCTAGCATCTAGAGTCTAAAGAATAACCCATTAGTTTGTCTATACAAATATATGTGCTTAACTCATCCCAATTTCTCTCAGGCGTAACCAATTAAACTTTCGTAATACAAACGGAAAAAATGTTCAAAACCCAACCCAAAAAGGGCCTACAAATTATTCATGAATAATTTTCGAAATTTTAGGTATTCGCGCGCTTCCCTTCCCTCTCTCGCTGTTTCCAGCAAACCGCGTCTCAACACATTTCGCTACGAAAAGAAAAAACACAATAGAATTACCTACAAAATGGAAAAACTTTAATACTCCGTCGCATTTTCATTTCCATTTCCATTTCGATTTCCACTGCGTGCGCTTTCGACTTGAGTGCGTCGCGAGGCAACAATTAACATTTTCCATTTTCCGGTTGCCAGGTTTTTTGTTGTAGAGCTCCCTTTTGTCAGCGTGGTTGTTGGTACTCTCCCCCGCTCTTTTTCTTTCTCTCCGTGTTGGCACCTTTGTCTGCTGGCAGACAGCGCACGCAGGATATTTATGAATATTAATCAAAGTGCATGTCGCGGAAATGAAGCTAAAGTTTGCCCCATTTGCATTTGCATGACAGGGAGCCCCCAATAACAGCCACCCCCATCTAAGACCTCCTACGCACAGCATCTGCGCTGTCGCGGCGTCCGCCATTTTGTAGTTCGCTCGAGCAGCCCATTTTGAAAGCAATCAATCCCAACACTCTGACCATACCCGGCCTGCACCACGCCATTCAAAAAATTCAACTCTCTCCCTCTCTCTCTCTCTATCTTTCGCTCGCTGGGAGTGACAGTTCGTCAGTTGGTTTGCCTAGCTCCAGGCTTGATTTTAGGTACTCTGTCGCCCTCGTCAAGCCGCCATAATGACAACAGCAGCAGCAGCAGCAGCAGCGGCAACAGTTCGTCATCTGTCATTGTCCGGGGTAGTTTTCTATTTTTTTCCTCGACACACGCACCGAAAGTGTCCAAAAATCTACCAAAGACAACTCGAAGCAGCTCTGCGCCTGCAAATGTATCTGTATCTGTGTCAGCATCTGCATTTGTAACAGTAGCTGTAGCTGTAGCTATAGCTGTCCAGCGTGTGTAGTTCGCTCAACAGTTTTTTGGTTGCTGTTCTTGCACCCTCGTTGAACAAAAAACCGGAACACGTTTCTAAAATTGAAATTCTTTTTTCAAAGCCAACAACTAGCAGCAGTTACAACAACAGCAACAACAACTTGCACCGGGCAACGTGTAAGTGTAATCATGCCATGTACAGTTTTTGTTTCCGTTCGCTGTGTTCGCTTAGATTGGAACATGTGCGTTGCCAACACCAGGCCCAGAACAACGCTTGTCGCATGTCCTTGCATCGACAGCCCCGCTACCCATGAACCCCTAGCCCGGAGCCTAGCTGCGTGTCCCTTTTCGTATGTCGAAATTGATATTCGTTGCAAGGAAAACATTTCAATTCTCACTTGATGTTCGACTTGTTCCACTCCTTGGTTCCTTGGTTAGCGGGGGCGTGTAGCTCGTACCTAGACGGGCTCATTTTGTTGGACATTTCTATTGAAAGTACTTGGTGAAAAATGAGTTCTTCAAATGACGACAGGTGTGATTTATTACGCTCGATAATTATAGCATTACAGTAACTGCTGAAAAAGGAAAATGAACAACAAAATTGAGAAAAAATATACAAATGGAAATGGAAAAGTTTGTTTCTCAGTTAAAAAAATATTTTTTTTAAATATAAATTTTTTGTTTTCATATTTTTAACACACCTTATATTATTATTATTTTATTATAAGTAAAAAATAAAATTGTATTTTGCATAAAATGTGTTTAAATGATATTAATAGAAGCAAGTTTTGAATCATAGACAGAACTTACGAACAAAGGTTTCGAGTATCAAAGACTTCTGAACACAAAAATATGGTTTGTGTCGGCTTTTGACTTGATTTTACTTGGTATAAGCTTTGAGTCGAACCTCAATATAAGACTAGGTTAACACATCTGATTATTACTGTCCATATGTATCCCGCCAAAATGAATAACATATATATCGCTAGACTACGTTTACAACTCATCATCCGAATTCAGCGGGATTCTTGTTGAAAGCCATCATTCATCTCCCACTCGAATGCAGTTCGATGTTTTTGCTCAGCAACAATTCTATTAGCGTTAATTAATATTCAGTCAGTCGCTGGCGACGCGGCCACCGCAACAACAATTGGATGAGTGAACCACAAAACGGCAACCACGTTGCAGGACTCGAACACATGACATGCCCATAGCCACTGCCAATACACACATGCACACATGCACACACACACACACACACACACACACAGACACCCACAGCAACTGGGGAGCAGCAGCCGCCCTCCCAGCTGCCATCGGGGGTAAGCCTGATGGCATGTCTGTGGCGCGCTCTGTGCCTGCTGCGGCCTCAGCCTACTCGATGCCCGCTGCCTGCTGCCTGCTGCCTGCTGCTTTGGCCGTTGCCTGTTGTCGTTGCTGGTGATGATTACAATGATGGCCGTTGGTTTCCTTTTGCCTTTGCTTATTTTCGGCTGTTGTTGTGAGCTTTTGTTTTGTTGCTGCTGCTGGGTTGACTTTGGATCTGGATGTGGATGTGGATGCGGCTTTGCCTGACTGCTGCCAGGCGAGGCCTTTTCGCTTTTTGGTTGATAATTTTTTGTTGTTTCGTTTTTTGTTTGGTTTTTTGTTTTTTTTTTTTAGGTTTCACTTGGGCTTTTGTTTCGTCATGTGTGCATTTCATTTCATTTGATTTCCTATGGCGGCGGCAGAGACTGCGACGGCGACGGCGACGGTGGCAGCGGCAGCGACGGCAACGCTGTGCGCCCATGTTTGTTCTTTTGACAGGCAGTCAACCCGTCGTCATTTCATTTGTTCAGCAGCGCGCACTCAGCCATGTTCGCCCTGCTAGCCACCACCCGTTAGTCGAGCTTCACAGCCAGAGGCTGAGGAGGCAGCGGCAACAGCAGAGGCAGAGCAAAACGCCGTTTCCTTTCCCTTTTCAGTTTCATTTCCCGTGTGCCTGCCGCAGCCAGCCTGTCAGTCTAACCAACAGTGCGAGCGAGGGGTTGAGTGAGAGAGGGATGAAAGGGTGGGAGGGTGTAGAGCTGAGTGCGGCGTCCGCTGGCCCGCTGTCCAGCCATTTTGATTTATGTGCGTTTCATTTCGTCGTTCAATACTCATATGCGGAATGTGGAATGTGTTGCGGATATGGGAGTTTTGGAATATCTTTCGCCCTTTCAGGCAAGTGTGAGTGTGCCCATTAGCTGTGCATGGGAGGTTCTAATTTCGAGTCTAGTGGCTGCTGCCAGGACATGCGCCACGTTACGATTTCTGATTTTCGTCTTTGTCAGCTTTGTGCTCGGACAGCGCACAGCGGATGGATGATGGAGGATGGAGAATGGAGGACAACGGACTCTCGAGGGCGGTTGCATTGGCCTCGTTTCGGGTTTTTCGGGTGCGTAAGTTGAAATTTCAATTCAAACGGATTTGCCGGGAATTGTTTTTGATACGTTCCTCCATGCTGGCCATTGTCTTGTTCGTGATTTTCAATTCTGGGACGGGCAGACCGCTGCTGATGACGCCCCGCGTCAATGTCACTTACTAGAAGCAGAAACAGGCACTGCCAGCTAGTGGGGTGGCTGGGCGACCGTGCATAGGATGTGAATGCAATCAAGAGAATTGCCCCGCCTAATGGATGTTAAATGTGCTCGAAACAGATGCCCAAATGAATTAAATTAACAGCAGCCGAAGCCCATTAAACGGGAAAGCCCAAAGTTGCTAACAACTTCTTTTATTTGCAATGGCCTAAATGATTTCAAAAACCGTTTCCATCAGGGAAAGGCTCAACATTCATTGCGAATATATCCAGCATATCGAATTGTGTTTAAAAGTTTTTCAAAGAGACGATGAAGATAATCAACACATGTTACTATGGATATGCTAATAATAATGAAATGAACAACATTTTTTATATATTTCTCCTTTTTTTAATTGTTTCATTCATTATCAAAACCAGAAAAATGAGTTATGCTGGTTCCATTTCAGTGCCGATAAACACAACCAAATTCATTTAATAAAAAATTAAAAATATTATTCGAACTTCAATTATTATTAATCACATAATTCATGAATAAGAAATCTAAATAGCGCTCCAATTTGATTACATTTATTTCGAGCTATTTTCCATCTCTAAATTTATATTTCATTGTATTGAATTTCAAAATTTCTCATATCTTCTAAGTTTTGTTTAAACAACTTCAGAAGGTCGTTGGTAAAATTATTTTTATCGCTTAGTAGCCCTATGCAGCTGCTGTTGGCCGTAGGCTAGTATTCGAGAAAGGCCTTTAATCAATTTTAGATGCTACATCTCCAGCAACAGCAACTGCTACAACAACAGCAACTGTTGCTCCTGCGGCGTTGCAAATGCATTAAATAAAGTTATCAACGTCTGGGCTGTTCCCTTTTTTTTTTTGGTTTCATTATTTTGTGTAGTCAAATAAAAAGCAAGAATTTTAAATTTATGGCTTCACGCAATTAGCGCTTAAATGTATGCAAAGGGATATTGAAATCACAAATTTTGAACGCAACAACAACAGCAAAAGAGCAACTGGGTAAAGTCGCCCCAGGACCTGAGTCAGAGGCAGGACCTTAGTATAATGAAGCCATTCACGTGGCCTGCTTGCAATCGCCGTCGCCTTCGCCGCTGGCGTCGTTGACCGACCGAGCAACATCAACAGCAGCAGCCACAACAACAACAACAACAACAACAACAATAACGCCAACGACACTCTCGATGACTTCCACGTTTCCACGCTTTTCACTTTCAATTGTAGCTCAACTTTTTACTATTTCATGAGGCGCTATCTCATTCTCTCTCGCTCTCTATCTCGCTCGCGCGCTCTTAACAATTGCGCCGCCAAAAGCAATAAATCTTTTTGTACAAAATAAAAAAAACCAACAAAAATTTCGTGTTTGTTGCGTGCGCTTTTGGCGACGTCAGCGGCGCAGTCGACGTACACGATGGAGGCAGCGACGACGACGGCGACGGCGACGGCATATTTGTATTTCATATGCATGGCGGTAATTTCAGTGATTATGTTGCTGTTGTTGTTATTCACAACTGAATTTCAAGTTCAGCCAGTTTCCCACCAAAAAAATAAGTTGAAAGGGTTTTCGGCTAAACAAACAACGGAGAGTCGTGTCGCCCCGCTGCAGCCCAACCCCCCCCTTGCGAGTAGCACAAAAATTGAATATATTGTAGAATATTATTATATATTCATGACAGCAATTATCGGCACCAAATCAAACGGCGCCACGCATCGTGCCTTGCCACAATTTTGCATTTTTCTATTATTTATATACGATTTCCAATTTCATATCCATTTCCATTTCCAATTCGAATTCAATTTCAACTTTGAGTTTTGTAAACGCTTATCGATTGCATTCCCAATAAGCTGGCTATCGTTTGTATTTATTAGTTTTTAATTTATCCCAATGTGCAGCTAATTTATTCAGTTTTCTATATTTATTTTTATTTTTTATATTAATTCTCATTCACTGTCAAACACTTTAGCTGCAATTATTTCGTTATTTCTTCATTTGCGATTCAGCAACATGCAGCCAACAAGTTTGCAGTGCGAGCACGCAACACGCTGCAAACATGTTGGCAACATGCCTACAACCAAATGTTGCGAAGCTACTATGCTAGCCATGGCATATAAAACCACGTTTGAGCTTGGTTTAGGGCAATTGAGAATGTATAACATATATAATAAATAAAAATACAATTTATTGTTTGTGGAAAATAATTTTTGTTATGGGAAATATCTGAGGACAAGCAGCTGCGATTCTTTGATATGACAGCAATATCACATAAAATACATTTGTTGGATATATATAAAAAAAAGAAGCTTTTATGTCTAAATATGGAACTTAATCTGAAGGACTAATAGTTAAAAATAAATAAAATTAATTCAAAAAAAAAAAAAAAAAAACAAAAATTGGGTCAGCATAATATTAATATCTCAAAAATATATTTTAGCATTTAAAATTTGCTTGTATGTTGAGGTAATTTATTAAATATTTTTCCTTCTTCCAAGATTATTATTTATTTATAATTATTGTAAATAATTTTTAAGTATGGTAAACATATATGGGTATTTTATTAACATTGATCAAGTAAAATGCAATTAGACTCATCAAGACTTGAATGCACACTCACAATTCTACACTAAATACACTCGAGTATTTCTTTCATTCAGCACACTTTACTTCTGTCGTATTTACTGCCAATTTGTTTCTATATACATGCCCAGCACTGTATGTTTGAGTTGCCGTTGCCCAAAAACAATGCCGCCATTTATCATATTGTGTTGCCGGCTCGCTCATTCGCCAGCTCGGCGCTGGCCGTTCGTGGGAACGGGGCAACATGCATAGCGCGCAACATGTTGCTGAGCGTGTTGCTGTGTATCCGTAAGTTTGTTTGTGAATCCGAAAGATACATGTTTACGAGCATTTACGGTTAGTTGTGAATGAATGAACGTGCCAAATAGACGTGTTGCCGCCGCCGCTCGGGTACTCGTTCTCGCGAACTTCATTCAAAAACTGACGTAAAAATTCGCTCGCATCGAGCAACACACAAGCATCGATAATTACGTATTTGAATTTGTGCATTTAAAGGAAGTTCTTCGAATTGCCTTTTGTATTTTAATTCTTGACTCTTGTGACATTTTTTGATAAATAAAATTTTGTGCCCGTTTTTTTATTTTGGCGCAAAATGACAGAAAGCAACGCGTGGAACCGCATGAAGTATAAGTTTACGTGAAAATGACATGGAAAATACGTAGAAAATCATATGTGGACTGACAAATCAGCCGCCAAAAAAGCTAAAAAGTCAACAATAAAATTCAATTAAATTGTTTTTTTTTTACAATTTTGCAATAACAATTGCACCCGACAGCCTTATCAGCAGTAACAGCAACTGAACTCTCGTGTCTGCGGGGGCTGAGATGTCATCGGCAGTGGGACATCGACATCAACTTCATCATCAGCAGCAGCAGCAGCACCAGCAGCATTGGCTCCAAATCTCTGCCAATTTTTGGCGCTGGCTCAGCAAAGAACGCCGAACCCAAACCCGAACCCAAACCTGAGCCCTGTACGTAGCTGATAAGAAACGTATGCTGATAAGCACGCAGACCCAGTTCCAGACGCAGTATTCGACGACACACCGAATTGATTTTGACCGTGCATAATATACCAAATATTTGTTGTTTATGGGTAGAAAACGCAAGTCGACCCGTCAACATCGAAATTATTTGCGTTTGCGTCTTCTCGTCCTTTCGTTTATCGTTCTGATTGCCATCGTTGTGGCGCGAGTTTTGTTCATTTTGCTTTTGTATCGTTTGCAAAATTTCAAGAAATTCAAAAAGTTCATCTCCGAATTCGACAGCAGAAATACAACAATAACAGCAAAAGCAACACAAATAGCAACAACTACAAATAAAAAGCTCGAAGACTCAATAACAAAACATTCGCAACGTTTTATTTGGTGATTCTACATTGTATATATGTGTGTGCGTGTATATATATATTTATATAAAATTTTAAATAAAAATCGTGCTTAGTTATATATATATAATCAAAGAAAAAAATCATAAACAACAAAAATTGTGATTCTGAATTTTGTAAATATAACATTATATAAATTAAACGCAACGGAATCATTTAAATTAAGTGTAAATCTAACAAAACGACGACGTTTTTAAAAAGAAATTGTGATATTAAATATATATGCATATAATAAAGTAGAGATACGCGAGTTTTTAAGCAAACAGCAACAAAAACACACGTGGATTTGTATATAAAGAAAATCAAATAGGTAAAAAGAAAATTAAAAATTCATCAATATTTACGCACTAAAACTAAGCTGAGCAGAGTACACAACATAATATATATATATAAATATATATTTAAATATATATACACTTATATATTTTGGGCACCGATTTTTACACAATCAAGACAACAACCAACAACAAGAAGACAAAAATTATATCGTAAAAGACACGAAAACAATCACAAAAACTAAGGTAAATAAACTTGATTGAGTTCATAAATAAAGCAAATGAATTCAATACAGCAACAGCTTTTTAAAGCTAAATCTAAAAAATATGAATTCATTTTCTTTTTTATTTACTATACGAAATTCTAAATATATATAAAAATATATTTATATTGTCTTAGGAACTTACTATAAAAAGAAGTTTAAATTGACGCTGAAATATTAACTATTTCGCTTGGTTTTGGGAACTTAAATGACATCAAATAGTTGGTGCTTAATTTATTTAATTGATTAAATGTAAGCAACATTTAATAACTTATGTATTTTGCAGCACCTGATCTATTATTAATATTAATATTTATATTTACTTTTAAATTGTAGTAAGATTTTTTTCATTTTCCTTTAGACTTGTTCACAATTTTCTCATGACTCTTCTTCTTCTCATACTAAGCAACTTTATAGGAGCTTAATTAACATAAACGCGTGTCGATAATTCAAAGTAATCATCTACTGGTTACCCACAGTCCCCCCATCTTGGCCCCTTTTGATCGAATAGTTTTGACGCATAATTGATGTGGAAACGAGAAATGGCAGCGAAACGAAGTGAAGTGAACCGGCTGATGATATTCATGGCTAGTTGCAATTTAATTAGATCATTAAAACAGTTCATAAATCTTTTCCAAGTTGCCAGCAGTTGCCAGACAGAGAGACCACAAAGCGACAGACAGGCGGACAGACGGACACGTTTTACAAAACAAATTAGTTGTAATCACAAATCGCGAATCGCAAATCGCAAATCGCAAAACGCGAATCGCGAATCGTAAATTGCGGGTTAAACACTTGCCCGGTTCAATAATCAAACAAGTTGTTCTAGGTAAATGCCAGCAAATGACACAAATGTATAAAGTGAGTACAATGAATGAATAGGCAATATATGCACATGACAGAAGGGTTAGACAGAGACAGAGATAGCGAAAGAGAGAGAGAAAGAGAGAGCGAGTCACTTTACAAGCATATGAAATAATTAGCGCATGTAGATGAAACGCTTCCAAATGTTGAACAGATAAGAGAGCAGTCCGCAAATGTTCCATATACCCCGCTCGCAGCCAATCGCACTTACAACTGCATGCACACACACACACACATACAATGTGTGCTCTGTGGCTGTTGTGAATGCCATAAATCATTTCTCGTTCATATTTTGTGCATATTTTTAAGTTTCTTTCTGCTGTTGAATCTATTGAGTGCCATTCTGTCTCTGTGTGTGTGTGTGAATTGTAATAATGATGTGCCACGACATGGCGTCAAGTATTTATGCAACAATAACAATTACATTAAACGCCAACTGTATAGCGAATAAACTTGGAAATTATACGAATTTATTTGTTTAACATTGCAAATTAATTTTAAATGTTTGTCTAAAGATATTTTTCATATTCAGGGAACATTTTCAGACAGCTTGTCGGCGATTATCTTAATAAACTGACATTTTTCTTTGTAATGCTTAATATTCTACTATTTTCTTTTTAATAGAGATAACAACATGGCAATGTTATAACGGACATTTTTAAATTCCAATAAAACAAAATTTATTCTAGAATTGATTAAACATAAATTGTGCTCTTAGGTTTGAATATCTAAAATTAAGAGTTAAACTACAATTTTTTTTACTCTAGTTCTTATAGAGGATTGGTCTTCAATATATTTTGTGTGCATATCTACGAGCTTCTTGATTTACGTTATTCTTAAACTCTGTGTACATGAGCTAAACTAAGAATTTTAGTCCAATTAAAATTTTTTCTGCTTTCCTTTACATCTTACTTTTTGGATTTCTTCAAATCCATAAGACTGTCAAACATTTCAAGTATTAAAATACTTTAAAAAATAAATACTCTGTCTGTACTACATTTTTTTTTATTATTATTTTTATTTGTCTTTGGATAATATATTTTAAATATTCCACATTTTGTTTAGCTTCTATTTAAAGAATGAAATCATTTCGTCTTTATTCATACAGCTCCATCTTTTATTTTAAAACAATATTTGCACTTTCATTAAGCAAACATACTGCCCACTGTCATGGACAGTGCGATATACATATGTATGAATATATATATATATTTTTGTTTATATAGCAAATATAAAATTTCTGAATACAGAAGCTCAACCAAGGCTGACCAACAAAAACAATAACAACAACAACAACAGCAACAACAACAGAAGAGAAACAAAACTGCCAACTGTTTGGCAAAACTAAACCAGGCTCACAACCTCCAGACGTGTGGTCGAAAGGGGAGCCAAGGAGGTAAGAGCGAGACCCTCTGCAGCCCCTGGGCGAGTGGACGAGTGGACGAGTGGACAGGCGACCTAGTCAGGCAGCCTCTTTTGTTGCTGTCATAGTTGCTGTTCTTATTGTTGTTGTTGTTGTTGTTGTTGTTGTCGGTTGTTGTCTATCGGTTTCATAAGTTCTATGAATAAATTTCCATAAATGTGTTTATTTTTTGCCGCCACTGTTTGGCAGCAGTCGCAGCTGGCAGTACAGAGGTAGCACTCACGCATACACTCATGAGTACTCATACTTGATACCCATAGACTCACATAGCTGATAGTCAGACCTGATAGTCAGATACCCAACGGATGCAGCTACGCGGCCCGTGCAAAATGCAATGCAGAAAACAATTTTCAATATAAGCATCAAGTGACTAAAATTGCTGCTGTTGTTGCTGATGTTGGTGTTGGTGCTGCTGTTGCGCGTGTGTTGGAAGCGACAGTTTGACTGACATTTTTCTAGCATATCGTTTACATATATTCGTTAGATTTTCCAGCAAACGCCGGCGAGTTGCAGCTTGTTGTTGCCCAGGCTGCTGTTCTTGTTATTGTTGTTGTTGTCAATGTTGTTGCTGCCGTTGCTTGTTGCTTGCGTTGTTCAACATGCTGTTATATTGAATAACAGACGCAACTCGGCCCAAGCTGCGCTCCTGAATTGGAGCCAGGCACAAGTGCAGTCTGTCTGGCAGTCAAGTGCACTCCTAACTCACTATGTTTCTGCCTCTGTGTGTGTATTTGTGTGTGAGCGCGTGTGTATGTCTGTGGGTGTTTGTGGGTGTCCTGACACCTCATGTGACTCCTGTCACTGGCAGTTTGTCGCACTGTGTCTGTGTCTTATTAAAAATTAATTTGCCATAGTCTGTAGTCCATAGACAGTGTGCCCAGCTGCATGTGCACTCACACACCCTCGCACCCACTTACACACTTACACACACTCACGCACAAACGCTCGTACATCACACTAATTGCTTTATAATGAAGCTGTCATTGTCACCTGTCGCCGATAATCTCTAACAAAATATGCCGCATGCACAAGCGACTGAGTACATCTGCCTCTGAGACTGGCAAAACGTTTCTCATTGTTGCATTTGGAAAAGCTTAGTTCTCAAAGAGAAGCTCGCTATAAAATTACAAACTATATTGATTACATATACTCTTTTCCTCTCTCGCTCTATCTCTCTCTCTCTCTCGCTCTGTCTGTCTCTTACATTTGCATAAGGCAACGATCGCGCTGGCAGATAACGCCAACATCCAAGTATCTATTAATATGCGAGAGATGCCGATTCCGATTCCGATTTCGATTCAATCCGAACCATTAATTTCAATTTCTTTAGAGCAGGCAATAGAAATGTCACAGCGCTTAATCAAAGCAGCTTGGGAAGATTTTGCCACACAGATTTCTGAGCGCCTTGGCCAACTAGTTCCCATTGTGGCCAACGGATTGGCCAAGAGTCGAACTGTGTCAGTTGGCGTTTCGATTTTGCACACAAGGGAAAAAAAATCAAACACAAAAATTGTGAACAACTTTTGCGGACTCATTAATTTGCAGCTGATTAGCCCAATGCTTTGTCAAACCCAGTGCGAGGTTTGCTTTTATTTTTGTCTATAATCAGTATTAGCTTTCGCAAGATCTACAACTGAAGCAGACGTCGCAGTCATATAAATTTGTGTCAGCTGAACACAAAACTAATTATCAAGTGAATCGGACATAAGACTCAATAATATCATGCTGTTAAGATATATTTTTATAGCCATTTCGTCCTATTTCATACTCAATTTGTCTTGTATGAAATTAATCTCAAGAGCGAGCTTTCGGTGAGATCATAAAATCTCGACAAATAAAAGAAAGTTATTGTTGCTGTTTCTTGTAAATACATTTCTATTAATTTTCTTTTCTTTGATCAACAATTATCAGCTTTAGGAGTATAGCTATAAAAAGCAGCTTTAACAAAATCTTGTATTCATTTTTTTATTTTATTATCGAAATGAATAAGTAGTCAAATAGTTGCAGTCTGACGTAACCGACTGCCTAATACTTGTCGATAGTCCAATAATAATTTCAGCGAGCTGTCAGTATATACATCGCATATACATAAATATTGTATATGTTATAATATTAAATATTTAACTTGATTACTCAGATATCAGTTGAGTACCCTTCAACGCTTCAAATCTCTATTTACAGATAATCAAGCTGGAAGCCCAATTTCATAGTTCCCCAACATACTCTCTTCACTTAGTAAACGAGCATAAACTCAAAAATATTTATACATAATAGTTATTTACCTCTCTCAATTCTATAATATCTGAAACTTCTTTTTGAAATATGTATAATAGATTGTACAAAACCTTTGTCTACAACTAAAATTCCCTATCTATTCATTCCACTCCTACTTTCATGCTAAGCTGTCGAAATGGAAAACCACTTGAATTATTAGTTGGCAAGTCTTTAGGACACTTTGTTAGCTGGAAGTCCAGCTGGTAAAGCGGAGCCTTTTGCCTTATGCCTGTTGCTGGTTGCTGGTTGTTGCTCGGTTTTTGGGTCAGTAGCAACTGTCGCTGTTGTCGCTGTTGGCGCTTTTCTTGTTGCTGCTGCTGCTGTTGTATTTGTTGTTGCCGCTGGTGTTGCCATTACCATTAATGTGGTCGCTATTGTTGGCTGCAGATCTCAAAAGATGGTCAGGGAAAAAGGAAAAGGGATTAGGTTTGGGGCAGCTGGAACAATGCAAAGGGCCAACAATAGCCAGGAAAGAAGCTACGTTAATGATGACACGCGCGGCGACTGCTGCTGCTGCTGCTGCTGCTGCTAGACCAGGCTAAAAGCGTAGCAGCAAGCAGCCTAAAGATCCCCATGCCAACAAATTAACATACAAGCACAAGGCGAACAGCAGCTCGCAGCTTGCAACTTGCAACTTGCAACTGGCAACTGGCAAGCTGGCAGCAAGCCGCCAACGCAAAAGCAAGTGGCTCCACTAAATGTTGTTGCTGTTGTCGGTACAAATAAGGCGAGTGCACAATGCGAGTTGCTTGTGCACCTCGCCTCGACTTACCGGGGATTAACTCAATTGCACTCGAATGTCAACCGTTTGCCGACGGCAACAAGTTGCCAACTAGCAGCAAATAACTTAATTAGCCATGGGTGCTATTGTTGTAGTCGTTGTTGTTGTTGTTGATGTTGTTGTTTGTTATTAATGGGTCATTAGCCAGCGACAATGAATAGCCAAGGATTAAAAGGCGCAGCAATTAACAGTGCATACCTATAAACTATATAAACTAAATGAATTTAAGCTATTTGTCATCATATCTATTAGCATAATTTTTCAAAAAATTTCCGAGCTTCACTTATTTTGACAGGGTGTGGTTATAAGAAAGGAATTGAATTTTATTTTCTGTTTGGCTTTCAATTACTTTAGTTTAGCTTCTAGCTTGTAGGGGAACTTATTTATCTTTTTATTTACTATTTAATTTATTTTTAATATTTTTTTTCATCATAAAATATAAAATAAAAATGAATGACCAAGATAATATTACTTAATACAAATAAAAGATAGTTAAAAACAAAGCAGTTTAAGCAAACATTATCAGTGATCAAAGCACAGTTTTGTATATTGATACATTTCAAACCGATTTCATTTTACAACTAATTCATTTTGATTATGTCTATAAGGTTGCCTACTTTAAAACGAGATTATTCTTATGCTGGCTTTCTTATATCTCCACCCACTTTCAATCGCCATTTTCTTTGAAGAATTATCAAACCCCTCTCGACTGTAGTCGTTGTATCAGGGATTTCGGCTTAATTTGGAATCGGGTTTTTTAGTGTCGCATAATTGTTGTTTTCCTTTGAACTGCAGCGCCTGCAATTTGCTTATCGCCAGCGATCGCGATTGCCAATGGGGAGCTCGACTTGGAGCCGACTTTGGTTCGTATATTGTGTACTTATTGTTGTTCCTGCTGTTGTTATTGTTATTGTTATTGTTTTTGCTGGCGCTGTCTTCTTCGCCATTGCCGTCGGTCTGCCGTGAGGCTCGAGTACATTTCAATTAATTAACATTCAGCTGCACATGCGCAGCGACGTTGGCGACGTTGGCGACGCTGGCGACGAGGCCTCAGACTGTGACTGTGACTGTGCCAGTGTCAGTGTTTGTGCTAGTGACTGTGACTCAAAGCGGATACCGAAAATTGCTGATTGCGCCAGATAAACTCATTTACAGCGGTTAAATGCCACCGGCGGCGCACATTGCCAACACTTTCGGGCGGTCTGCTTGTAAGAGAGAGAGAGAGAGAGAGAGAAGCGACGTTTTCTTTGGATGGAGACGTGGATGTCGACTTGGATGAGGCGGCGTCTATTGCGCATTTCAAATGAAGCAGCGACCCAAGCGAACTCTCTGCTCGCAGTCCAACTGCACTCGTAAATAGCAGTACGAGTATTCATACTTATCGTATTCATTGTTGTTGCGGCCAAGTGAAGCTTGTGATTGACAACAACGAACCGATGATGCTTATCGCTGCACACGTTTCTTGCCTGCTTGCCTGCCTGCCTGCCTAACCTCCCCTCTGCCTGGTGGACTCCTTGATTTCCATTGGCCTCCATGTTGGATTCATGTTCGTGTCGTACTCTGCAAATTGTCATGTTGTTTGTTGTTCAGCGCGGGGACTAGAGGCAGATGCCTATCGTCACGTCACGTTACAAATTTATGCCAAGCGACATTAGAAAAATTATTGTAATTAGCCCGGTAAAGTACAAGCCAACGAGCCATGTAAGCCACACACATGAACTGTTGACTGCCAAGTGAAGATAGAGCGGGCAGAGGGAGAGACATGGAGAAGTTCTAGCTGTGGGTTGGTGAGCTGGACGCAGTTGTTCGTGGCTGCCGCTTAATCCTCAGCACAAACAGCCAACGGCGCCAATATCCTGCTCTCTCACACACACACACATTCATACAGACGCTCGTATATATATATATATCTATATATAGATACTTGCATGCAGATGAGAACATATGCCAGCGGCAGATTATGAAAGGGCAACCCCATGTAAAGTGTAAAGTGTAAAATGTCTTAATGATAAACAAACAGAAAGTTTGTGGCGCCCATGCCTGGTTAGGACTCGACCAGGGTGGCAGAGTGCGTGGGAGTGGAAGGAGGACGAGCTGGAGAAGGATTCGCCATTGATGGAGGGCGTTGGCAAAACTTGCCACACATCGTTGAAATCTACCGAAATCTATGTGCGGCAGCTGAACACAAAGTGTAAAGCGCAAAGCACAAAACTGTTTGAATGCCGTGCGACGCTTCGATTGTGTACACGTGGCGTATACGTAATATTTACTCGTTGCTGGCACAGTGGAGCAAATTGAAACCTGCTGCAGTATTATGTAATATGAAAGCTATTTAATAATTTCTTTCGAAGAAAGAACTCAAACTAATATCGATCCCAATGATTCAAGCAATGAATGAATAAATTGCATTTACTGTTCGATATCCGTAATTTCTTTATGAAGTTTAATCCATAATCCATGATCATCTAATACTGAACCCTTACCGTAATGGTCTATTAGATGTAAATTTCAGCTAACTGTTTCTAAGTATCTTATGCCATGTCTTTAGTAATTTTGTACCACTGTGCCTTGTCATCGCTTGGTTGCTATTTGGAAATTTATTCACAATTCTTTATAGACGAGTGTATTTTTTTTTTTGTTTTACCTCTCGCCGTTGGTTACATTGAAATTGCATGTTGGCACGCAAAGGTTGTTATTATTGTTGCTGTTGTTGTTGTAGCTGGCGCTGTTGTTGCCACTGTTGTTGGTGTAATGTCTTCTTATTATGCTGCGACACTGTTGCGGTTTTCCATACGCGAACCAACGGACTAACCTGCTCTGGTCTTTGGGGTGGTGCAAGGTGGTGCGGCGACCGCTCGTTGGTTATTGGTAAATAAAGCGTCTAAGCGCGCAAATTTTGTATAAAAATAAAATATGGTTTCACTATCAGTGGAAGGGATCGTGTATGCGGCTAATGCTAATAACATGCAATTTCCACCAGCAACAACACGCATGCATGCCACACAGCTTTTCCATATAGGAAGCAGGTGAAAAGTATTCCATTTGCATGAACACCAGCCAAGCAACCACACCACCTCTCTTCCCTCCATCAATCCGTGCCCAGCAACCAGCCAAGCAACCAACTGGCGACGTCGCTGGCAACCCGCAGCGGCGCACCGGAGGCGAAGGTGTTGAAAATTAGTAACTGTCTGTGAGCCTCAATCCTCTGAGTGTGGTGGCCAAGCGGTGCCAGTTACCATCTGAGCAGCTGCTGCAAATATTCAAGAAGCAAAAACTTTATTAACTGATATAATACAAAGTAGAAATAGGACTAAGGTATAGAAGGTCTAAGAGTAAGATAGTAGTGAATGGGAATGGTTAACTATCAGAAATCACTATCACTATCATTATATTAATATTACTATTATGATTAGATTACTATTAGATTATTATGATTAGTATAAGTACTTAAGAAGTTAAGTACTTTTGGCTAGCTAGATCAATTTCCCACAATTTCATATCGATTTCGGTCATTTCCTGTGCCTCACTGCCCAGTTCAATCATATTTGTATTTACTGGGAAATGTGTTGTTTTCCTCCGTTTTCGAAAAACCAATCTAAAGTATGCCAGAAACAATTCATTTAATCATCATCTCCTGTCGTTGATCAGCGAAAAGAACTTGGCGCTGAAATAATTTCATTTCATTTGCGTGCCATGGAGAATATTTTTGTTAAGAGCTGGGAAAACGGGCAACTTTGTGTGACGACAACTTTACAATGTGAGCAAAACGAAACAGCAACAACTGCAACAACAAAAACAACAATAATAACAACTGCAACAACAACTATGAACAGAGGCAGACGGAGGCAAACATGAATAAAATTTGCTTAAAAGTGGACAACACGAACAAATAAACAAGAACGAGAGCAACAACGGGGCAAACGACAAGAGTGAATCGAACGGAGCAGAACAGAACGAGTATATAAGCGAGAGAGACAGACAGAGTGAGAGATAGAGAGAGAGCGCGAGAAATTGAGAGACGGAGCAAGAGATACATTTGAATTGGAGACAACGCTTGGACTTTGGGATGTTTGTAAATGCAGATGTGAATGTGGATGTGAATGTGGATGCTTAATAAAATAATGCGACAGAAGGAACGACAATGACAATGATGATGATGATGATGATGATGATGGTGATGGCGATGGTGATGGCGTTGGTGATTGTGATGGTGATGATGATGATCGAGTGAGCTGTGTGTGTGCCTGTGGGTAAATTTGCTTGTGTGTGGCGCGAACTGAATTAATGGCTTAATTGAAAAATTTGTTCTCACCACAAGAGTTTGCTTTATGTCGTCGTCTTTGCAGTGGACAAATTGAGCGACTATCTGTAGAGTTGCCAGCACAACGAACCACGGGCAACTCTATTGAAATATATGCAAGTGGCGAAGCTCCCAGCACCAACAATTTTGACTTTGACACCTTCCTTATTCTTTTTGTTAAAGCATTTCTGTTAAATTAGCATTTTTTCGCTGCCCAATGAATTATGGAAGGCATCCACTTTAAAAGTGGAAATCACGGAGAGAAGGAGAGAGACAGAGCCGGTGAGGAGTCCTGGCAAGAAACGAGTTTGAAGCTGTCTTTGCCAGACGACGTCAGCGATGTCTTCGTCTTCGTTCCACTGGGGCACTAATCAATTTCATATCAATTTGTAAATTTGCAATAATTACGATAATTAGCTGCGAGTATCTGACGATTCCGATGCTCCAAGCTCCAAGCTCTGCTCAACAGACAGAAAGGCAGGCACAGAGTGAAGCTGGGACCTGTTTTGTATTCGCCTCCAAATGCATTCAAAGAATGCGTCGAGGTGATAATGAGATTTTCAATTCAATAAAACATCAACCGCAGCGCAGCAGCAGAATCAGCCGCAGCAGCACTCACGTCCATTCGCACTGGCCATTCGCACGTTGCCAATTTTGGGCTCGTGCATCGTCGCGAAATCTCTGCATGAATATTTCATTCAATTTACACTTGGCTCGAAACGTTTTTGCTACCCTGCTCCGCGTGGCCAAAAGGAGCTGGCCAAGGATCTTGCAGCAGCTAATTAAGTAATTTTTTCATTTTGCTCTGTATTTGTCTTGGCAACTGTTGTTGATTTTTTGCCCTCTCGCTCCATGCCCTCATCTGCGTCTGCCTGCCTCTCTCTCTCTCTCTCCTTCTCTCTCACTTTCCCTGTCTCTCTCTCTTTCTGCTTATGGTTGCTTAATCAACACCCTGTCCAGCTGCTGCGAAGTTGGAATTGGTTAGCGGGTCTGTAGTTGACTTTTTCTTAATTGCTTCTTACAGCTGATTAAGTGCCACAGCCGTAGCAATTGAGCATTCGAATTGGGTGCAATCGAGCTTGAAATTGTAGCCAGAGTTTCCCGCATGTCTGCAACTGCTGCAAATGGCCACATAAACAACTTGCCTGTATACCAAGTAAATAAACTTTGAAAAGTCTACTGTTACGGCCCAATATACTGAAATATTTCGATCAAAACAGTTTCAAAAAAACCCAAACAGTGATAATAAAAATCTTGAAAGGTTGAAATACTTGTAGATTATAACTATGTTATTTAGCACTTTTAAAAATTGATATTGATATATTAATATCGACATAATATACAACTATATTATACTATCGAATGGGCAACATGCTCAACTCCTGTCAAATAGAAACTTAGCACATATTTGCTATCATTTATAATATAATTAATATAAATAAAAAATTAAAAATATATTTTACCATTTAATTATTTAAATTTTTAATTAAAAAAGTTCATGAATAATTCATTTCATTAACATTGTCTTCAATCCTTTTTTTCTTTACAGGTAAAGCTTCAATCCCGTTTCGTTAACCGCTTAGAAAATGAGTTGAGGCAATGCTGAAATCACAGAAATGTAAGAAGAATAAAACAAATCTCAATAAATACAATACGAAAATATTATAGATTTGTGTAATTAAGTAAATGTGCATTTGGTACCCTCCCGCATCTATTGGAGTTTCGCAATGAAAATGGAAAAACTTCAATAGAATAACTCAGGCCGAGCAAATAAAAACCACCCCACATACACACACACACACACAAGCACACACATACATAGGGGCAAATTTACCCCGTGGACGGGGTTGTTTTTCCGTTGTGCGCCATGCGCTTGTGAAAATGAAAATGAAAATCCACCCGAGCTGTGCGTTGCTCAGCGATTACGATGTTTTAATGCCATTTTTAGTTTTCCATCCATATGGCCGGGCCGGCTGGCCAGCTGGATGACCGTTTCGGCTTATCGGGGCTGGTCAAGCCCGGCTAGGCTAGGCCAGGCCAGACCAGGCCAGGGTGTTGTCATTAGCTTCTAGGCAAAGTCGCTTGTTGCGTTGGTTATGGTGCATTGCAGATTCCTCGTTACGGATTTATCGCAGCACACACACACACACACATACAGACGGCATTGACTACTCCCGTGGGCAAACAACTTAATCTGTGTATCTGTATCTAATGTGGGGACAAGCCGATGGCCATGGTCATCGAGCATATTGTATCTACAAGTAGTTGCTGCCACTGCGCCACAAGAATTCGATAGAAAAATTGCAGTTCAAATGTTTTTTATCGATTTAACAGCTGCGTTTCGCAGAGACGGAAGCCAGCGTTTAGAGTTTGATTGGCTTTGATTTCTGTTGAATTGAGTGAATGAATGCTTTGAGTGTTGATTGCTGGGCTAAAGGCAAATTAATGAATAAGTTTTTCTAAGAGACAGCACAAAGCTTAAATATAGAAATGAACTTGGCAATAACAATTGATTGATAGTTGAGCAGTTGAGAAAGTATGAATAACATTACCTATCAAGCGAAACGAATGTATATTTGATAGATATATATAGACATATAATATGATTAGAAAGCAGAAGTCTTAAATCAATTTTTAGTAACCGAGCTAAAATCTTGTGTATATTAAAATTATCCATACATCTGGCTCTTTAGTATTCGGAGACTAATGGGAGGATCTGTGTCCTGCATAAAAATAAAATATTTTTCAAAATTTCGACAAAGCTTAATCCACCTGCATTAAGTTGAAAACTTAATTAAATTAAACTAAATTGTGAATGCATTTAGAGTGAATACTTTTGCCCTCGGCCATTTGTAATAATTAAACTAAATGCCCTGATTGCCGGGTCAGGGCTAACAGGGGCGCGGGAAAATGGGCTGGCAACGTTTCTGTTATTTTTTTTAATTAGCAGGCAACGCCAATGCCAACCGTCGCCAGCCGTCGCCTATGGCATCAAGCTCGCCGGCGACTGCGGTGTTGCAACACGTGCACACAAAAGCTGTACTGAGGCGTGGCCAGGCCCCAGCCCAAAGCAAATGCCAAGCCAAAACCAAGGCTCAGCCCACAGGCCTGTTGGTTAAATCCCCAGTGGGACCTCCACGTTTCATTTTCGTTTTCGGTTTCGGTTGCTGTTTTGTGGCTCTGTGAATTAACCGCGCGCAGCAACAGCGAAAACTACTTTGGCAAGGTGTCAGCTGCGCATTAGGCACAGGCCGCCCCCACTCTCAACCGCATTTAGCTATTGCCCGATTCCCGACGAGGCCTGCTAATGGGCGTGCTTGTGGCGCAGGGCGGTGTCGCTGGCAGCTCGTCATGTTGCCAGCTAATTTCATGAAAGTTGACATAGAAGCACATGTGAAATCAGGCAGAGGAGTTGGAGCTAGGAGATGGGAGATGAGAGGAGTGTAGGGGTGTACGGGTGCCCCGCCACAATGCCCAATGGAATTGTTTCATTTGTTGTTGTGTTGCCTGCGCCGTGCTCTGGCTCTGACTAAATTAACATTGACGTGTGCGTTGTTGCTGTTGTTGTGCTATTGTTGTTGTTCCATTTGTTGTTACCAGTTGTTGTTGGCACATGTGCCGTTTGGAACAGCCCGTTGCTACGTTTCTGCATTTATATATATTTTTTGTTATTTTGTTGGTAAACCAAATGAAATATTCACACATTTTCCATTTTATATTTTGACTTGTAGTTGTCGCTCCATGTTATATTTTTTGTATCCAGCCCCGTTCCGTCCAACAGTGTTGAAGTTTTTGCTGCTCTATATGAATATATCATTTGATGTGTGTGTGAGTGTGTGCTTTTTGCGGGCAGCACATAATTATCATATCATAGAGCAGAGCTTGGGTTAAGCAGCACAGCGCGGCCCGGCCCGGGCGGTGAGAGAAACAACTCTCGGGAGTGCAATGAGCGCGTCCTTTTAAAGGGATTTGGGGGCCGAACACATTAGCATAGATAGAAGCGGGTGGGCGGAGGACGAGCTTGGCAAACGGGTTGCTCGCTTTGCTTCCGCTGACTTAATGGCAATCAAATGTAACTTGAAAACAATTTCACATTATGGGTTAAGTAGAGTTTCAAAGAGTTTACATATTAGTTATGGGACAGCATTTAAAGATAAATCATCTATAAGTTCATTTAGCTGTTGAGCACATATAAAAATAAATATAGCTTATTGGCTTCAATGAAGATTTCCTTTGGTTTAAAATTCAATTGGCGCCTAACCAATTTAAAGTCTATCTTTTATTTTTGGGTCAGCGCAAATGAAATCAATTAAAAGATATCTCGCCTCAGCGCCAGCTAGAAGATACAAAGATACAAATAGATATAGATACAAAGATACAATTATGAATTGCTCAGCTCGATTCAGAATTAGGCCGCTTGCATAGCTGCATTTTTCACACAATTCACTTAGGCAAACACTTCGAATAGCTAAAGACACAGTTGCGTTTACACTTGCAGATACAGATACATTTACAGATACAGATAGAGATACAGATACACTTGTGTGAGATTTTCTTATTGCAGCTGATTTCTCAGTCAAGTTCAGTTTGCAATTTGTTTTTGGCGCGCATTTGATTTGCATTGTTGCTGTTGTTGGTGCTGCTGCTGCTGCTGCTGCTTGTGTTGCTAGTGTTGCTCTCGAGGCATTTCACGCTGCGCTGCATTTTCTTTTTGTCGTTGTCAGGCGGCGGCGCCGACGCCGACGCGGGCGCGCCCGAGACGGAGCCAACGAGCCATTGCCAGACGGAAAGACGAGCTGACAGGCGGAAAGATGAACGTTTCGGGCGAGGGGCTGGCAAGGAGGAGCACGGGAGCGAGCGGTACGAGGGGCTGACAAAAGCCAAGTCAACTCAAGTCGTGTCACGGCAACAGCCAAGGCAACGAGCGGGGGGCGGGTGGGCGGCGGACGGGGTGCCTGCTTCTGGGGCGGTCGCGTTTTCCATTTCGTTGAAGTGGAAAATATTTTGTAAATATTTTCGTGTGCGTGTGAATGCGTGTATGTGTGTGTGGTTGTGTTTTTTTTTCGCTTTTCCTCGCTTGTTTTCTTTGATTTTGTTTCGTTTTGTGTGGCTGCCTCCGCAGTTGTTATTTTTGTAAAGCTGCGAGTTTATTTTTTTGTGTGGCAGCCCCCACCGGCAGCCCCTCGACAGACGCTCCTCGCCAGCCGCTTGTTGTGTTTTGTATTTTTACAAATATTTTGTGTAATCTTTAAAGCAGACAATGATGACAGCGACGACGATGGCGGCATTTTGTGTCACATCCTGAAAAGTGTTCTCTCATTTTGTTGCTGTTGTTGCTGTTGTTGTTGCTGCCAAAGTATTTAAGCACGTGCGCACAGTGGGGCCAAGACATGCATGTGTGTGTGTTTGTCTGCGTTGATATGGCCCTGGGGCGGAGCAGGCCGCCGGCCACATCCCTTTCACCAAACGTATCTAAGTATCTGAGCTGCTGTGTATCTGTATCTTACGCTGAAATGGACTCATATTTCGCGACAGGGCTGTTAGTCAGCAATTCAGTTTGGCCCCGGGCCCCGAAGTCAGTGAGCCTGTCATGACATTCACTGGCTCTGGGCGACTCTTTTGCGTTTTGTTTTAGCATTTCTGCTCATATTCTCTGCCTCTGCCTCTGCCTCTCTTTCTCTCTCAATGCCTGTTTTCTCTGAATAAAGCGACACAGTGTAGAAGACAAAAAGAAAAAATTGTATATAGAACAAAAGTTTTGCTCATGGCCTGTCGCTGTCAGAGAAGTGTCAGGCGGCAAGTTGAATAGGACAGGGATAGAGACAGGGCGACAGCATCAGGGCAGGCAGGCAAGCCAGGCAGGCAGGCATTCAGGCAGTCGACATGCGATGGGAAATGGAAATGAAATAGTTGGTTTTGGGGAGATGGAGGAGGAAATCTCAACGATTTGAATAAGTAAATAAGCATCTATATGGATCAGACAGTGGAGAGCACATGGCTGCAGTTGACGGTGACACTGTTAATGGGACTAAAGATGAGTGCAAATAACGCTGAGTAATCGAATACCCTGTAAAAAACTGTCCTTAGATAATAATTGAACGAACTCTAGATAAATGCTTGATAGATAAATACATTGATTAATAGAAAGATTTATCTCTAGATACTGATGCCGACAGATGGTTAATGACAATTCGATAAATATATTTACTGGTATATAGGAAGAGAGATACGATGATGTTCAAATAGATACATAGATGATTAGATGTAGTATAAATAAAAATATAAAAAAACAGATCGAATGACTAAGACTAAGAGAGATAGAGAGACGTAGGCAAGTTTATATTTAAACGGATATATAAATATGTGACTAGCCCCGGAAAATACCGTTCGTTTAGCTTTTATCCTTTGCAGCAAAAATAACTTAAACTTTGATCTTCTGGCATAAGCTGTGATTCCCACACACACACACAAACACAAACAGTCATTGCCTAATTAGTCAATAAGACGTCATCGCAACGAGCTGCAATGACACACAGATTGTTCGATAGTGAATTAATTGCAGGTTGTTTTCAATTCAATTAAATAATGTGACAATTACGTGTGGTTTTTATGACAACTCCTGGCGGCAGTCGCACTCTACGCTTCGATAATCGCAGCCACTAACTGACAATTAGGCAAAGACTCGTTTTTTAAATGTAACTGGAATGACTCAAATGAACGTGGCTATTCATTTGTGCCCTAAAGACACTCGCCGTCACGTAGGCAAGGTTAATTGCTCTATTTCGGGCCTGCGTCTGTCCAATTTCATGGCCTACACGTCTCAGGTAATCTATGCGCACCTGTGGCCCACAGTGCTCGAGGCCTTGGCCGTATCTTACGCAATTTTCTCTTGGAAAAACATCGGACAATTGCATAGCCCGGCATTGGCATTGGTTCTTATGCAATTCCAACTTTCACCTCGTCTCCCGCTGATTTGCTGTGCTCCGTGGGAAGTCAAACTGCTGTCTACTTTACCTGCTTAGTTGTGTTTCTTTTCAACTCGGAGTAGTTTTTAAAATTAGAGCAATATTTGAATTAAACATGATAAATAGGCTATATGTTTTAAGAGGATTTTAAAAAAGCAACTAAGTTTTTAATAAAAAATTTATTAAAATATTCATTCCATGTATTCCATATATCTAATCAATCGGAAGAAGTTGGTAAATTTTCATATAAATACTCATGGTATTAGACCACAAGATTCAGGACGTATTTAGACTATTTGATTTGATTATATCACCAATACTTTTCTTCAAAAACTTAAAACATTTGTTACATAAAAGAAATTTCTTGAAACTTTCGCATATTCAAAAGAAATAGAAAAGTGAAAAGCGAAAGTCCCCAATTCTAATGTCGCGCTCCAAGTAATGTTTTCTATCAAATATTTCGCGAATAAAAAGAGAAAAAAAACATTCAAATTGTCACCTTCTGACTTTTTGCATAACTCAAATGTCTAACTGTTAATGCGCGGACCGGCTTTGCTCGGTAATTCCAACACAATTTCCGAGCTGCTCATTAATTTGTTTGGTCTGCCGTATTTCAACCATAAAATGCGTTATTTATGGTCAGTGCCTGCAGTTTAATGTACCACATTAGCTATAAGGCAGAAAGAAATTAACAAAAAAGTATTAAAAATTATGTTCACTTTCATTTGGGCAATAAAATGAAATTTAATTAACACTTAAAACTTGAACAGGCAAGAGAGACAGGCAGAGAGAGAGAGTGTGTGTGAGGGAGAGCGAGAGAGAGGGAGAGAGAGAGAGAGAATAAAAAGTTGCTTGCAAATTGTTGACAACATTTTAAGTAGAGTCTCTGGTCAATGGTCATGCGGTGGTTCGCGGTGGTGCGCACTTGGAACTGCACACGAAATTATAATTTTCACACGCAATCGCAACTGGGCACTGGGAGCTGGAGTTGGGGCTGCTTGGAATGGTGTCTCTTGTAGCGACTGCTGTTTGCTTTGTGTATTTCCTTTTTCTTTTTGTGTTTTTGTCTTTTTGTCTTTTCGTCTTTTTGTCTGGCCCCAAACGCACTTAACAATTCAATTGTGGCAGCGTATTACGAGAGCGGGCAGCTGGCGGGTACTTAAACGTGCTCTCTCATTATAAGACAACAACAACGACGACAACAGCAGCAGCAGCAACAAAAAAGATGGAGAAACAGACGACAAGCGTTCGCATTTGCACTTAACAAACACTCGATAAAGCTGCAACAGATCTTAACAGAGTGCCTCCCCCAACGCCCCATTCGTCCCTCACCAGTGTCTGCTGTGCGTGAGCTACAGCGTGCGTGCGTGCGTGAGTGCGTGTTGTAGCTGGCCCTGGAATTGTGGCAGCGGCCGGGGCTCCAACTGCGGCCATGCGCATGCGTGCGTTGCGTTTACGCATTGCTTGGCTTGTAATGAAGGCATTCCTCATTACAACACTGATGGAGGACAACAACAGAGCGCTGGTCATGTTGTTGCCAATCAATTTCCAATAGGCAAGCATTGCTCTCCTCCTTCTGTTAGTGCTGCCAATCAACGGCAACAGATGAAGTCCAGTGTGGACAGTACAGACAGCGCACAGGCACACCAGCATTCACTTGACTTGATCGTTGCCTGGTTCCCTGGCGCGTTATCACAACGGGCAGCAGCAGCCGCAGCAGCCACAGCAGCAGCAGCGAAAGATTGATCGATCGCTCGATGCGACGGGCCGTGCCATGTTTGCGATGGATGATTCGATATGATCGCAAATTTATGTATTGTGTACATTGTCAGCATTTTAGGCATAATTACGAGCAATGGCAACAATCGTCTTGTTTGACTGATCGATGGACTGCCCCTCCGTCTGCCTTTCGTTTCCCGTCCCCCATCCCCCGTCTCACGTCTACATCACCAGCGATCATTAGCAATGCAGTTCACTTTTAATTGCACGCACTCACATATTATTGGCCAGCTTGGCTGGGCTTTGGAGTCATGTCAATTGTCCTGGGACTGGCTTCGACGCAGCTGAAGTCTACCGGCGCAAATGTGTCAATTAGATTTATTATCAGTTCTTGTTCTTCAGGTTTCAGACTATTCTCATATTCCCAACTGGGTTGCAGTTGGGCTCGGTGCAGGTGCCTGCACACTGCACTCTGCACACTGCACACTGGGCTCATGTCCATTAGTGAATGCTAAATAGGGCCAATTAAATGTAAGAAATACGTCTCCAGCCCTTGCTTCATTTAGCCAAGTTCATAGAGTGCTAAGCCAAGGTAGCTGCACCTCTGCCTCGCCCCTTTTCTCATCCAGTTCTTCTTTGGCAGTTCCCAATTTCCAATTCAAATGCAAAACTTTATTTATGAACCGGCAATCGTCAAGCGGCTGACATTTTTATTATCAGCGGGCAGCGCGCGCGCTCCCAAAACCTAAAACGAAGCCAGCTGCTGGCCACTTTAGCCCTTCCTCAAGGGCCAGCACAGCAGACGTGTTCCTCCCCGTCAATTGATAGCCGGACTAGCCAAGCGTCGCGGACGGCCGCGTTGACAAGCTCAATTTCCAATCGCAATAAAACGCAGCACTCGAAAAAAGATAAATGTGAGAAAAATGCAGGCCTCGCTGCCTCGCAGTTCTCATTGCGTCCCGCTCGCTGCCCTGTCGTTTCCGTCTTGATCGCCGTTTGCCTCTTACGCTCATTCGTCTTTATGCAACACCGTCGCTAAATCGCGTGGGCTTATCCTCCAACAGACCAGGCCAGACCAAGCCGAGCAGCCGACGAAACGCGACCAGACCAGACCAGACCAGACCAGACCAGGGAGAGGACCTGCCGACGCGTCTGCGTTTTGGTCCGCTTCAAGTGCTGAAATTTATAGTGGTAATAAAATTTTATTTGCTCCTTTAGTTGATGGCACAATAAACTCTTCTGGCATTCGGCCTGAGCACGTGCTTCGACTTGCCAGTTTCTGTTTTTTATGCCCTCTTAACTACTTACAAGTTGTTTTTTGTTTGTCCGCGCAAACATTTTGAGCCATATTTCAAGGTCGTTTGCTTAGCGTTTATTGATAGTTAAGATAAATAAATGCGTGGGCCTAAAGATGTGTTAACTTACTAGGAAATTAGCCAGGGAAGTTGTCATATAACATTTTGTGCGCTCTAAAAAATAAATGGAAAATACTTTGTAGCTTAATCCTTCTCTTTTGAACTTGGTTTTCTCTGGAACACTTTTGGCGCTGCTGTACAATTTTTATGGTTTATTCTTTCGTGATTTGCATATATGTATCTAGTTAGTTTCTATTTTTTTTTTTGACTGACTCAAATATAATTGGCAGAAGCATAAACATTCTTCAGCTCAGGTCACAGCTCACAGATTAGCATCTTGTTCATCAGCCAAAAGAAATTCTCCACACAGTGTTAACGTACTAATCCGTTATCAAGGTGGGTCTTAAAAATATCTCTCTTTTGGTTAGCCCAGCCAATTAGTTATTATTTAAATAAAATGCTAAACAGTAATTTAAGCAACTGGCGCAGCCGAGCAGAACGCTTTCAATTTGGCTTAATTGAGAGGCTTTCGTGTACGTCTGGCCTCCATCTTCCATCTTCCTTGTGTAACTCGCACTAACTACCTTTTGTATGCTGACCGTTACCTTGATTCATGGCTCCTCTCGCTCTCTGTCTTCCTCTATTTATCTGAAGATGCCGACAACAACAACAGCAGCAGCAGCAACAACAACAAAAACTGTAAATAACAAACGCGACGCCTTCGCATGGCCGCTATGCAAAACTATGAAGAAAAAGCAGGCAACAGCAGCAACAGCAGCGACGCCGACGCCGACACCGACACCGACGCAATCGTAAATCAAAATGGCTGCAGCTGATGGCTGAAGAATGAAATCATTCATTTTCATTCCATTCCATCATGAGACAGCGCATGCGTGTGAGTGAATCGGTTTCGGCATCGTGTTGATGGCTGTGTCTGCACGTGCCTGTATGCGTGCCACTGTGTGCGTATACATACGTACGTATGTATATGTATGTGTGTGTGTGTGTGTGTGTGCGCGCTGATTAACTGCAGTGCCGAGCTCTTGTTATTGTTGTTGCTCGTCGCCTTTGATGGATTGGCTGCCATATGCGTTGCTGCTGCCTCTGCTGTTATTGTTTGTTCATATCAGCTGTAGAGGGGCCTCCGTTGTTGTTGACGACTTAAACAGGTAACGGTACTGCCCATATGCCATGCGCAATCCCGTTTCTTTGTATAAGTATGTTTACGTGTGCGAAAGTGGGCTGGGCTTGGAACTATGGTTGCTGTCTTCGCTGATTGCATGAGCGTCTGCACAGTGGTAAAAATCGTAAGACAACTGCTGATAGTTTTCAAATCACGAATCGGCATAAGAATAAAACATAAAATAATTAATTTTTTAATAAATAAAAAATACTTTTCCTAAGTCTAATAAATGTTCCTTAACTATAAAGAACATGTATTGCTTAACATTTAATTTCTTAGAAATACAAGTTAGGCCTTTTGGCTTCAAACTGTTCTGTATGCCCCAAGTAATTCACGTAATAATTAATTAGAATTAAATAAATATTTGAAATTGTTTCGTTTCTATGTACCTTAAACATTACAGTCAGCAGACTGTCAGCCGTCATACTTCGCTTGTTACTTGAAAGGTGGCGCCACATGTCAGTCAACGGAAAGCGACATCTGTCAATAAACACTCAAGAGCTTCAATTTGTGGCCGCAAGAGGGCACAACACAGCATGCCTAAAAGTATGCAATAAAATTCGTTTCCTTTTTTCGTTGCCTACTGAAAAGGAATTTGTGCTTCTGAAACTGTTACCTTGAATGTATTTAATTGACTTCAATTTATACTCACATTTGATTTATCATTTAGCGCAAATGACTTGCAATGAGAATATATCGAATTGTATTTCATGCAATTTGAAGATCAAAAAACAATTAAAGCCATACGTTCGTTCCTCGATTTTCTGTTGCAAATCTTTTATTGCAAATCAAATTTTAGCATTTGTTCGCTTGAATAAATCACATCAGACAAACATAAATCATAAAGTGAACACACACTCGCTCGCACACACACATAGCAGTAAGTGGCATAGTACAACAACAACAACAACAGCAACAACAACAACAGCGTCCACACAAAACACACATCAGACATTATTATCATCTCGCTTGTGCTTGACTGAATTTCTTCGCCCCTTCAGCCAGTCACGGCCAAGGCTGCTGTCTCGCTGGTGGCGTTCCTCCACTTCCCTCTCTTCCGCTTTCCTCCTTCCACCTCAAGCACCACATATCTGATAACCACCTACATATCGTATACTCGTTTATGGGCATCTCTATAGGCAATGCGAGCCACCAGTTTTCCCGCATCCGTTAGCTATTGGGTGGGTGCGCGCTGGCCTTTGGGCCGGGCGCAGCTTCCTTCCGGCTGGCATTGTCCTCTCGCGCCGAGCATGTCCTCCCGCTCTCCATCGGCGGCCAATGTGTAATTGAAAGGGAAGCTTTGGCTTTGGGTTTTGCTTTGGCCACGGTAACGGCGACGGCGATGGCGACGGCGCAAGAAATTATTTCGTTAACAAAAGCGAAATAACGGAGCATGGGAGAATGACAGAAGGAGCAGCAGCAGCAGCAGCAGCAGCAGAACACAATACAAATATAAGCGACGAGGAATGCCAAAAGGAAAGACGACAACGAGAAGTAGGAGGAGGAAGAGGGAAAGGGCGAGAGTGAAAATATGCAAGCAACGCTTGTCGCTGAAATATTTTAAAGTTTTACATTTGCTCTCTTTTTGCGCTTCGGCCATTTCGCAAAGTTGCAAAAGTTTCATTTCCGACAACAAGTTACCGTTAGTTAGTTTTTCGGCAGGGCTGTCACCACCATCAAGCAGGAGTGGCAGAGGGAGTGAGAGAGGTGGCTGCATGCATACATACACACATACATACATACATATGTATATGCATGGCATGTAACGTGTGTCTCTGTCTATCTGTCTGACATTACCAGCCTCTGTGCGACTGTGCGACTGTGCGTGTGTCTGTCTCTGTCTCTGTCTCTGTCTGTCTGCATTGTTCGAGTTTTGATTTATGAGGTCAGAGACTCGTGATAATGAGCCAGGAAATTAAATCACTTTGACCGGAAGGATGTCAGGTCAAAGGGGGATAACACAATTGATTTCATATTCATAAATTCAACGAATGTTGTCAGCCTGTCAGCCAGCCAAAGCCAATGAATGATATTTCACTTAGGAATGCCGAAAAGAAACACCAAAGGCATACAGAACCACAAGTGGAAGCGAGAAGTCGCTCAGAGTACTCTCAATACTTTCATTAACTGATCATTATGATTGCTTTGATTATAATTGAAATTGTGCTAAGCGAACAAGCTGATTGGATTGTTTCTAAGTGAAATGGACTATATGAAATATGTAATAATGAAATATGAAGGTGCCTAAAATGGAATATCTGTTTACTAAATACCTTTTCCTTAAGTATACTTTGAATAGTTTTATATTTTCCTAATTTTTGACAGTGTTTTTGCCTCTACATCTATCCCTATCCCTTTCTCTTCTCTTGCTCTCTGTTTCTCTCTCCCTCTCTCAACTCACGCCTCAGTATTTGTCTCTTTTCGTTAAGAGTTTCTGATCTCTTTGAATTTTCAAGAACTTTTCAAAGCGTAGCATAAACAATTTATCAGAAGTTTTGGCACATGTTGGTTGCTTCAAGCTCAAAGCACATGTCTGACGAAATTTCGAGCGGCACTTTGAATAGAAACTTTGAGCGATGCACAACAATAATTCAAACGATCATAGAACTAAACAAATCAATGCCTTTTCTTTGTCCAATTGCAGAGTTTCAAAATCAAAATTGAAAATAACAACTAGAGGTTAAGGCTACTTAAGGATTTAGGCAACAGCAATTACAACACCAACGGATTTTCTACCAAATTAGGAGGAAGCGAGGAGCCAACACAGCAAACAGAGGACGCAAATCAATTTATACCTCACCCCCTTACGCAAACACACACACGCACTCACACTCACACACTAAGTTTAAGGCGCAACTGTACATTGTACTTAAGTGTTCAAAGGATATTTAGGTAAGTTTTTGTCTGAAATATTCACTTTAACATATGTGACTCATGCCCGTGCAGTTTACTTTGTATATAGGAAAGTAGCTAAAAGCACACGGAGTCGAGTCACAGTCACTAGCAACTAAGTAAGCGCTATCTACAGTAACAGTTCGAGGCAACAGTCAGGAGTTCAAACAACAAAAATGACGATGAGTACAAATAACTGCGAGAGCATGACGTCATATTTCACAAACTCGTATATGGGAGCGGACATGCACCATGGCCACTATCCGGGCAACGGGGTCACCGATCTCGATGCACAGCAGATGCATCACTACAGCCAGAATCCAAATCAACAGGGCAACATGCCCTACCCGCGCTTCCCGCCCTACGATCGCATGCCCTACTACAACGGCCAAGGCATGGACCAGCAGCAGCAACAGCAGCAGCATCAGGGCTATTCGCGCCCCGACAGCCCGTCGAGTCAGGTGGGTGGCGTAATGCCGCAGGCCCAAACGAATGGCCAGCTGGTTCAACAGCAGCAGCAGCAGCAGCAACAGTCACAGCAGCAGCAAGCGCAATCACAACAGCAACAGCAGCAGCAGGCGCAGCAGGCGCCGCTACAGCAGCAACATCCTCAGGTGACGCAACAGGTGACACATCCGCAGCAACAACAGCCCGTTGTCTATGCCAGTTGCAAGCTGCAGGCAGCTGTCGGCGGCCTGGGCATGGTCCAAGAGGGAGGCTCACCGCCACTGGTCGACCAGATGGGCGGGCATCATATGAATGCGCAGATGACGCTGCCCCATCACATGGGTCATCCGCAGGCGCAGGTAAGTTACTTCACGCCCTAGTCTAGGTCTAGTGGGTAGCTCGTATTGGTTGCTGTTTGGACCCCACTCCCTTACATAATCTTAGCTTTAAGCTCAACGCCTCGCTTATAACATTCTAAACGCTTCCTTCCATCTCTTCCGCCTTCGCGCTCTACAGCTGGGCTACACAGATGTTGGCGTTCCCGATGTGACAGAGGTAAGCGCCAAGCAACTTACTTTATGCTTTTACTCACTTTATATTTCTTCTTGGTGCTGGTTGCCATGCCCAACCCTCGATCAATACACTAATGTAGATGCATTCGCAGGTGCATCAGAACCATCACAACATGGCTATGTATGGGCAACAGCAGACAGGTGTGCCGCCGGTGGTGGCACCGCCGCAGGCGATGATGCATCCGGGCGCTGGACAGGGCCCGCCACAGATGCATCAAGGACATCCCGGACAACATACGCCTCCATCCCAAAATCCGAGTTCGCAATCCTCAGGGATGCCGTCTCCACTGTATCCCTGGATGCGAAGTCAGTTTGGTAAGTGTCAAGGAAAGTGATCGACAATTCCACGAAACGTATTAAGTGGAATTTTTCTTCTTCTTATAGTAGTGGGTTGCTGTAGTTAGTTATTTGAATGTAGTTTAACTAGTCATAGTAGTAGTTGCATACAAATCAAACAAACAATCAATCAATCAAAAGAACCAACAACATTTACAACAACTTTTTGATTAATAACAATTACCAAATTACTTTTAATTTAAATTTACATGAGTACAATTACAGGAAATTCTCACTAAAAAGGTTTTTTATTTTCAAACTCAAATGACACCGGCTGAAAATGGTAGCCTACTATAGAGTGACAGTTGCAACGATCTTTTCGTTAAGATTCAATCGCGTTCACTGCTTGTTATATGTTATATTACTGCTTTGGCAAGCAGTGAAACTGCTTTTTACTGGATTTAGCTGCACTGCTTAATGAGCTATGTGCAAATAGAAAAATCGAAATCTTAGAACTAAAATTGATTACAAAATATTAAAAATTGTTGCAAAATTTAACTAAAAGAAATTTAATTGCTTAAGCAATATTTGGGCAGTAGAATGAGATTCGATATAATATTATAAATGTTGTCTGACATTTTAATAAACTCCTGCAGAAAAAAGCTATAAAGAAATATTTTAGTTTGCTTTTCACTTAATTTTGTTGCAATTCAAAAGCAAAGTATGTTTTTAACTATTATTTATAAAGTTAAACAACAAAATAGTTATTTACGCAATTTTGTTGCTCTTCAAATATTTCTATTTGCAATATTTACATTCAGGCAACATTTGTTTACTTGCAATGCTAAAACCCAAAACGCTCTTCGACCTTGACACGTCCGAGTAATTTCACTTTATTGCCTTGGCCAATCGTTCGCATTAGTCGTAATCCATCTGCAATGAACGCAAATACACCGTCCCCTTACCTGACATTTGGCCAAATTTGCAAATTTCCGACAACAAAATCGATGAATGCACTGGCAAAAAAAAAAATAAAGGCTGCGACAAATGTCACGCAGTGTGAAAGAGGTCGAAAGAGGTACAAACATGGGTCAGACTCCGACTTCGATTTGGACTCAGTCGTCACAGAAGGCGGTCTCTTAAATAATGCAAATTGACAATAGTTTTGAAAACGAAAGCGAAAAGGTTGCAAAATCGGAGCGTAACTAATCCGTAGACAATTTCCGTAAAAGGCTCCGACTCTAGACTCGGACATAGAAACTGAGCAGGCAGCAGGCGGTTGAACGTAGGATGCGTGCGAGTTGCATAAACACAGCTCTAGGCAGCTGTATTTGGCAAAATGAAATGTAGAAACTCCCTTTTCCTTTTCAGGCGAGTGAAAGTGAAGAGAAAAACAAAGAGAGAGAGAGAGAGAGAGAGAGAGAGAGAGAGAGATAGAGAGAGGGAGTGTGTGTGCTTAAGTGTTCGTCTGCTGAAAGCACTTCCTTTTCCTCTAATACAGCCTTGTCGTTGGTCATTACTAAATCGCCGCCGAATTGTTTGTCCACATCGAGGCTCTGGCTCGGGCTGGAGCTCAGGCTCAGGCTCAGCGCTTTTTTCTCGCTCTTCTTTTATTTCGCTGCCTTGGCCAGATTGAGATGTAAAGCAGAATTGATGACCGCCATTAGTTACACGTTATGTGCAATGGATGCCATCAATTTATTAATCTCTAGAACACGCTGCGCCTCCATGCTCCACGCTCCACGCTCCATGCTGCCCCATGAATGGCTACGACCTGGACCTGGCCATAGCCAAACACTTCGTCGTCTTAATCCAGCCGCTGCTTCTTCACCTCATTCCCTTTCTCCCATCGTTGCGTGCAAAAAATACAAGAAATACGAAAAAAATTGTGCGCCTACAAAAAAAAAAAAGAAAAGCAAAAGGTAACCAGCCCGCTGCGGTGACATGAAGTTTTCTGCTTCTCTCTATACTTTTTTCCTTTTTATATTAAAAAATGAAACAGAGACAACGGCAAGCAGCGACTCGAACCTGAGACCTAACAAAAAGTGTCTCCCGCGGAGGGTGCGGCCCATGGTCCGACTTAGACCTGGACACCAAGTCGAACTTAAATTCGAAGTCGAAGTCGCAGTCGCAGTCGCAGCCAAAGCACTCTGACTGCGGCACAACATGATCTCGAGCTTAAGTTACGATGATTAAATGCATACGAGTCTCTTTTTGCTTAGCTTTTGCAGTCAACTTCTTTTTCTTATTGTGCAATCGACAAAAATAGTCGAGACAGTGGGTAGAAAATTAAAAAATTACTTAGTTCGCTCTCGACCAGTGACAACATTTTTGAATTCAGTTTAGAAAAAATAACTGAGAATAAGAAATTCAACCCTGGCTGCTAAGCAAGCTTAAAACTTTTTATTTAAAACTATTAAAATAAAAAAAAAAAATGAAATTCGTTTTGCCTTTGCGTCACTGTTAAACTCTAACTTCGAACTCTATGTCGCAACACGCTAGCCTAAGGCATTCTATATTAGTTCTTAGGCATCATGTATGAACAAGGAACAACTTGTTTATTTTTTAGCTATATTTCAAATTAGCATAGTACTATTTGTAAGTCAATCTAACTCTGAGCTAACTCCACTGTAGCTGCTCTGCAACTACTTAACGCCTCGTCATATTTCACGCGAGCATTAGGCAAACAACTAAAGAGTGCCGATCGTGACTGGCGTCCTAGAAGCGTTCGCCATTCACAGCCGAGAGCTCTGATTCAGACCGCGCGGTCTGTGTTGGGGCAGATGCTTTGTCGCTGCAACAAAGCGCGATTTCAATTAAGTTGTAACTCATGAACACAAAAAGGAGCAGGCAGCCAGAAAGGGCGCAGTCAGCACCAACAGCAGCCCCAATCCCTGCCCCAGAGCGATTCCAAGTTCAAGTCCAAATGCAGCTCTCCCTCTCTTTCTATAGACGTTGCATTCAGCTGTTGGCCTCGTGGTGGCTGTGTTAATGTTGTTTTGATGCTGTATTGGAGAGTTGGCAAAAGTTTTAAGTTGGTTTTTGATAATTTGCTCATAAGCAGCAAAAACTTGCGGCCTTTGGCTGCCATTTGCCCCAACTGCTGCTTTTGCCTTTGCTGCCTTTGTCGCTCCGCGTTGGGTCATAAATTTAAGCGACAGTCAACAAATATTTGCAACAAGTGGTTCTTGGTTCAGGTCTAGCCAAACGGCAAAGCCTGCCGGCGCATCCTTTAGCACACACAGACATTTTTATATAAAGATATGTATTGTATATATATTTGTGGAGAGAAAGAATTTTATTTTCTGACCTTGCTGTGATGTTTATCTACATTAAAAGTGTGTGAATATCCAGTGATTCAGGGTTTTATGGTTAGAGATTGCAATGTGGGAAAGGGCTTGAATGCAAGGAATGAAATAAATGGCTTCTTAATTGGAAGTTAGGTTGGAACTTTGCGGCTTTTATCTGCATGTAAGCAATTTGTATGTGAAAATACATTTAAATACACCTTAGATAGTCACCCAGTCTGGTAATCGATTAGGCAGGTACCAAACCAATCATAAATCAAAAAAATAGTTTGCCTGCTAGAATTTCTATTCAAAGACTGTCTTTTCTTATCCCTGAATACAGATTTAAATACTAATTGAAAACTTTAGTTTAATAATTCAAATTCCAATTTTTGATTGAAAATATTGCGAGGTGTTTATTGATGTTTCGATAAGGATGTCAATTTTGAATAAAAATAATGATAATATATTTATAAATGGGTTATCAGCTTAGCCCATGCCAGGCAATGCACTTCTCTTATATTTTTATATAGACCATGATTGTCATCAAATATAGATTGCGTATAGCACGCTCTCTGCTCCGCCCATCTATTTATTGTATATAGTTTTAATCCAATTGGTAAACGAAGAGTTTCTCTAGCTCATCTATATTCCGGCTCTTTGGAGGCGTTCGGGTGGCAAACAACTTTTCAATTCTTTCGAGTATGAAAAGTGCACTTCATTGTGCGCATTATGTGTGACAGCTCCCAATCTCGCATTATAGCCCTGCCCCAGCGCCAGCGCCAGCCCCAGCTCCAGCTCCAGCCCCAGTTTCAGCCACAGTTTTGGTTCCATGTCAGTGTCAGAGGGCGCAGCACAATGAAAAGAACTTCTCGCCAAAAAGTTGCACATTGGATGTCACCCCGTCTTAGCCCCGCTCTGTCCGTGTTGTCTGTGTAGTCGGTTGCAAAAGTTTTTTACGGCTCCATGACTGCTACGTAAAACGTTGATCCCCGGCCATCATCCGCTGGCAGGGCGCAAACCGCGCTCCGCCCGCCTCCTCGACAGCCAGCACTTGGCGCTGGCTTTGGAAAACTTTTGCCGCGCTCCTTCGCAACGACTTTGTTGTCTGTTCTCGCTGCACTTAATGTGCCCGAGTCGAGTCGAGTCCTGGCCAGAGCTGGAGTTGGAGTTTTGCTAAGTTGAGGATTTGCGCGCAAACTACTTTTCGATGGCAGCGCGAGACATTTGAGACAACAACTACTTAGGCAGGCGATTGCCCTGGCTTATGGCGCTGTCCACTGGCTGTGCGGAGTGTAGCAAGTGGCATTGTGTTGACGCATTTGCTGCCAATCCACGAGTAGCTGCCACCTTTCGGCGCGCGATTGAGGCGTGCGGATCAAAAGATAATTTGCCAAATGCGTGAAGATTTTTTTAAAAATATAAACCGTAACCACAGCCATAGCCACAGCCATAGCCATAGCCACATGGCTGCCCGCACCACCAGCCCAACTACTGGCAGCTGACACGGCCTGTCAAAATGTAAGCGACAACGACAACTGAGCAAAAAGAAAAAACAAAATACAAAAACAAAAAACAAAAAATGACACAGGAACTTTTGGGATTTCCATGTGCGGCAAAAAAGTTTAATAAAGCGCAGCAAATGCGAAAAGGAAATTTCGCTTTTATTCCCAGCTCCTCTCTCCCCATTCCCCGGACTCACCCTTGGACGCTTCTTGGTCAGCATAGAGGAGTAGTACAAAAATAATGGCAACAGCTCGCCAAAGGTCCTCGGGGTATTGCCCCGAGGCGTCCACAACAACTACAACAACATCAAGAGGAACAGTTGCCTCGATTGTGGGTGTTGTTGCTTTTGTTCGCATTCATTCATTTCGCTCAATCGCAGCGCTGTTTTTGGATTCCGCTTCTCGTCTTTTTTATTCTTTTATTTTGGGATTTGGCCAACCTTTTTGACAAATTACGAATATTATTCATGCAGCAATGAAGTGAGGTAGCTCTCTCGTGGTCTGTCCAACAACTTGCCCAGCAAACAGAACCAGCATCGGAGCCCCAGCTGTATTCCATATTCCGTATTCCTCTAGCCAAAAGGTTTTCAAACCAACCGGAACGCGCAGAGCCCTTAATCAAGAAATGTGAATCATTCCAATCCAAAATAGTTGAGGCCAATGTAAATTCGAAAACATACACATTGATATAAAACAATAAAATATAATAATAATTAATAATACTCTCTTGCCTTGCTCAACTGCTTAAGAGTCTGCTTAAATTTTGATGAGCTGGAATTCAGAATGTTATTTAAAATTAAAAATTTATAATATTTCAGCATCAAATTTCAAATACAAAAAATATTAGAAAAAACAGTATTCAATAATTATTCATTACTCTTATTGGCCAATAAATTAGTAAGCAGTAATTAAGTGTGAAATTTAGAAAAACTAATTTATTTTACATTATGTTCTTGTTAATTGACAAAACAAATAAAAAAGAATATTAATTGAGTTCAAATAACTGAGCTTAATAAAAAGCTAAATTTAGTCATCTAATTTTAAATAAATATTTATTAGGGATATTAAGTTTATTAGAAAACTGCATACGGTTTCCATTTCCATAATTTTTTGTTTAATACTGAGCTCACTTTAACATTTTTTTTTAAATTTTATTTTAATTGCTATAACATCATTTGAGATATTCTGTTTATATATACATATATAAATAAATAAATTAAATTATAGTTTGAATACAAATACCTACTCAGCTGTTAGTTTGGATACTTTAGACCACTTTCAAATTATAATTCAATCTGAGACTTGTTAGTTGATCCGTGTCGTCGTCGTCGTCGTCGTCGTCGTCATCAATGTCAAGCCACATGTTTCATGGTACCGCTGGCTTCAATGGCCGACACTCGCGCCTGCCATGATGGAACAGGCGCTCAGCTGCTTGACCGACAGCCAGCGCGGGAGTAAGCGAGAGGGACGGCGAGCAAGCAAGCAGCTACGCAGAGCGAGTGAGAGCGAATCGGCTGCCTGACTCGGCCTGCCTAGGGATATATGAGTGCTCGTCGCTCGCCTGTCTGCCGACTGCCTGACTGCCTGACTGCCTCCCCCGTTTCCCCTGAGCTGGTGCTCGTTGCCGTCTCGCATAGCATGTTTTAGTCAGCTGTCAAATATTTTGACATGGGTAGCCGTGGCCAGCCATGCAGCCCGAATCCGAATCCGAATTCGAATACTCGAATTCAAAATGGGGAACATAGAAAAAATAAAATAACTCTGCGCCAAACAATATTCATAGCTAACATAAGAATGACTAGTTAAGAAATACCCTGTGAAGCATTTTCAAATGTATCACTGACTTCAATATACCCTATAGTCCACATGATAAATATCAACTACTTTTCATAGAATTAAAATAGTTATAGAATCAATATGATAGTAATCTGTACAACAATTCTAATTAAATCATGTGAAGGAGCCGCCTCCAATCTCAATATACCCCATGTGTGTAGGTAAGCTTAGTTTATATAAAAAATGAGTTAAGCCACATAGTTTATCTGTTTCGCCTTTGTTTAAGCGATAACTAAATAAAGTTAAAGGCCCTCTGCACCTCGCTCGCACCCTTTCGCGGCTTTATGCACGCAGAGACGTCTCTAATGAATGCATTCATAAGGCAGACTCCTTGTCCAACCTATTTTTTTTTTCTTTAGCGGTCCTTTATGCTCCGGTTGTGTGTGTGCCTTTTTTCCGTTTCTGTCAACTTTTGTCGATTTTTAACCCTCTTAAGTGCTTAACAAGTCCCAAATTAAAAAGTCGCAGCGTCTCCCGAGATTATGGCCAGCAAAAGGGAAAATGAAATTAAAAATGTTTATATAATAAATGCTCTGCTGGTCAATGGTAATTTTTAATTGTTGACGTTTACCGCTGCTACCTCCGCGCTCGTTGACTTTAATTAAAAATAAAGAAACTGTAGCATGCAAATAAATTTCCAAATAAGAAAAAGTCTGTCTGTCTGTCCAGTCATCAAATCGAACTTTGACTCCGACTTAGCCAATAAAAAAATAAACGTAAGGTTTTCCCGTGGCCAAGGGCGAACGCTTGGCAGAAAGTTTTTCCGCAGCAGCAGCAACAGCAGACAAAATGCAGAGAAACGTAATGAAAAAGTTTTCCTATGCAGATATGCGCCTCCACGCTGAGGTTGCGCTAATTGGCAACTGTGTCAGCGACTGTTGTTCCCCGCCGCCAGGGGGCGCTGTTTATATAGTGCAAGCTCATCGCCTGACTCGGCGATTTTGGCAGTGCTGGTGCTGGTGACATCACAAGCAAACGACTACTCGCATGCCACACACGAACATTCTTGACTCAGGGCGCAGAATTTATCAACTCGCGGGCATAAACAATAATAATTTTCCAGCATTTGTTGTAGCGGCTCGCGCGTTTGTCCGTAATTTCCGCAATTAAAAAAACATTTACTCGCATTTGATGTGTGCTTTTGACTTTTTGCTGTATATTATTTTTCAGTTTGTGTTGTTTTCTTTTTTCTTTTATTTTATTTCTGTTTTGTTGTTGCTTTTCACCTTTTTGCCAAGTGCATTCGCATTTTTTTACCAGCTGCCGCCGCATGACATGCAAGTTTGACAAGCGCTCAAGCAAACGACCACCGACGACGACGACGACGACGACGGCAACAGCTTTGAAGGCTTAGTCGTTCAGCTAAAGGTTACAGCTTATGCAAATTATGAATATTATTATTATTGGTATAATTGTTTTCTTTGCTCTCGTGCCTCTGCAAATGGTGTATGCAATAAATTAGCTGTTTAGTGGATCACTTGGCTGCAGTGATCAATGAGTGATTTGTGTAACAGAAGTTGAGAATGGAATATAGGATTGTATAGAAGAAGCGCTCAGCCTAGAAAAAAATGAGGCAAAGTGTAAGAAAAGATGTTTTTATAAGTATAAATTTACTGAAATCTTATGAGGACTCGCTGTACTCTGACTAACGACCATACGAATCCTACTACCACTACTTTACTACCATATATGTAGAACAATTTATATATAACCTTGATCAGTCTGTGCAGTCATGGCTGCTGAGCTGTTTTAAGCCCATTATAAAACTTCCAGTAGATCGATTTAAATATGTTTTATGTGTAGTAGAGAGGATTATTAATTTAAATGGAGAGAAGGCTTACAAGAAGACATCTTCTATTTCGTAAGTTATATACAGTCTTAATCAGTATGAAGAGTCGAATCAATATCTGAATCTGTTGTCAACGCTGTAAAGCTATTATAATAAAGCTCTCAAAAAATTAATTTGTCTTCTGCAGTAAACACAAATTCATTTATTGTTATAATCAGCTTTTCTATTTATATGTTTTTAAAAGCTTTCGCTTTAAATTAAATTCACACCGCTTTCTGCACTAAGCGAATTCTAATTTTTATCTTTTTGAGGTTTTTTTCATTTTTGTTTTTTATTTTGTTTTGTTTTTAGATAACAATAATTAGCTTGCGACTTCAACAAATTTCATAAAATGTTGTAGTAATTATTTTAATGATTTCCTTTAAACGTTGCGCGGTGCAATCGCTCACACACACACACACACACTATAATAGTAATGTAATTGTGTGCACATGAAACAGTTGTTGGGAAAGAGAGACAGAGAGAGAGAGAGAGAGAGGAGGGAGGAAAAAAATGGAATAAAATCCATTATGGAGCAAGAAGTAAAATGGTTAAAATGGTGGCCTAATCGCAATTTAATTACAATACGCTTTCATATCAAAAAGCATTAATGCCAGCCAAACAGCCAAACAGGCAGTCGAGTGAGTAGCTGACCGGTAGTCAGCCGCCTGGCCACCAGTTAGGCGTGCGGGGAGGGCGTGGCACGTGTGTTGCGCCACATTCGGCGCCCCGGCCACAGCTCAGTTGAGTGCGTATCGCTACTCCTGTTCATATTAATTGTTTCACCTTAATTATATTTTTCGTAGTTGATACGCAGAGCCCGCCCCTACGACGCACAAAGTGCCCCATTGCCCCAACCCCAGCCCCAGCCCCAGCCCCAGCTACAGCTACAGCTCGAGCTTGAGCTTCAAGTCCATCTAGTGCTGGCTGAAAGCGCCATTAATGCGTTTATAATAATTTTTCAGTGCTCAATTTTGAGCGCATTGTAAACTGGGCGCCGCACACTATCAAACAACACAAAAACTTATATGTATATATATATATATCTGTATATATCTGTATATATGTGTGTTTGTATTATGTTTGCTTGGCTTTTGAGTGATGGCCGCATGAAATGTGCAAAGGCATCATTAAAAACTAATTTCAAGCAGGCAAGAGGTGAGCGCGCCCGCTCTTCAATTGCCAGTGACCAAACGATATATAGCCCCGATTCCCAATTCCCCTGCCCCTCTCTCTCTCTCTCTCTCTCTCTCTCTCTCTCTCTCTCTCTGCTGACGCTACAGTCAAACCATTCCCAGTCGTCATCGACTTGTGAGCCATGAAGGTGTTTTTATCAATTAAAATAATCATTTATTTGCGTTGCATGAGCCGGCAATGCCATCGTTCCTTGGCACCGGGTCTGCCAGGGGTCTGGGCCGCGCGCTGCTAATTAGCTCAAGTTTTTGCTTTGCTTCCGCTGTGAGCAAATTGCGTTGCGAATGAGCACATCGTATCAGAAAAATAGTGGAGCACTCATAACAGTATATAAATATATTTTTAAGGATAACTGAATGCCCCTTCAATCAGGTCGGAAATCTATGCCAACACTTAAAGCCGCTTCTCTACTTAGCTAAACTCTGTCTAAGACTCTTAATCCTCGTCTAATATACGGCTACGGCTGAACTCAAGCCAAGTCGTCAGTTCAAGCGGCGTCTGCCCAAGAGAAGGGTAACAAGAAAAAAAAACACGCACGCTTTTTACCACAAATCTCAAGTTTTTTTTTCCTCGCTTTTTTTTGCCGCTCGTCTAACTGATGATGATTAAATGCGAACGCCTTGGGTTATAGACATGGCATCAGTTGTGTCATTTAAAAGAAGGTAGCTGCCTCCGCCTCCCTCTTTCTCAGCAGCTTGGACTGCCTGCGGCCGCCATGGATCTGCCCCCCTCTTGCGCTATGAATCGGATTCGCGCGCATTAATGGCCGCCGCACAAAAAGAGCTTATGATGTAATGACCCCCTAGCCAGCGAGAGAGAGAGAGAGAGAGAGAGAGAGAGAGGAGCAGAAAAAAAGCATTGAGCAAGACAAATGCTGAAGATGTTATTAAAAAATAGTTAAGCAAGTTGAAACGAGTCGAGCCGAGCCGGGTCGAGTCGAGACGCCCCCGTTAGAGCTCTCGAGTGTTCTTCAGGTGATTTTCCACATCCCAGCCATTTCCCTTTCCGCTGACCAGATCGAGGGTGTAGCCAAGCGCCACCCAAAGCTCTCACGCTAGCTGACCATTTGCCAAGGTAGGCAGTAAAGAGAGAGAGAGAGAGAGGAGCAAGAGGCTGGGGCAATTGACAATTATATTAGTTCGCATTATTTTTGACATATTTTGTGAGGCATTTGCTATGCTTTGCTTTCGTTTTTTTTTTTTTTTTTTTTGTTTGAGCTGCGTTTTTTTGTCATTACGAAAATTATAATTATAGTAAGTGTCATTAGGCGTCGAGCTGGTTTTTGGGGCGCAGTAATTATTCCAAATTGTTTTACAGTTACTCGACTACCGTCGACTGTTTTGCAGTGACTCCACCACAAGCCCGTGAAACCCGCAGACCTTTTTGTAATTAGTTAGACTGCTCCCCCACTGCCCAACTGCAACTGCCCCCTGTCCGCTTGTCCATGAAATCTTTTTCTCGACCTTAATCCAAAAGAGCTGCCGAACCCCTTCACTGTCCCCTATCGGTGCTTGTTGGTTTTCTTTTTGACAAGTACAAATATCTGAATTCGGTAAGGTCGTCTTTTAATCAGGCTCGGTCTACGCTGCGTGCGTCGCGCATCATGTGGTTTCCAGGCCTGAGATTGGGCTTGGGTCTAGAACAAAGCCCGCAGCTACAGGCACAGCTCAGATACAGATACCTTCACTGATACACACATGTTGATTGTGCCTGCGTTTCAGATCACTCGTTGGTGTTATTGTTGTTGGTGTTGTTGTTGTTGTAGTATGCACTTTTAGTTATTGTTGTTGTTGTTGCTGGAATTTGTATCATTGTGCATTGTGCGTCGATTTTAATTGTGAACTTTTTGTCTTTCTCGCAACCAACAGAGCGCAAACGCGGCCGACAGACCTACACACGCTACCAAACGCTGGAGCTGGAGAAGGAGTTCCATTTCAACCGCTACTTGACGCGCCGACGACGCATCGAAATCGCGCACGCTCTCTGCCTGACCGAGCGCCAGATCAAGATCTGGTTCCAGAACCGACGCATGAAGTGGAAGAAGGAGAACAAGACGAAGGGCGAGCCTGGCTCCGGCGGCGAAGGCGATGAGATAACGCCACCCAACAGTCCCCAGTAGACGCACAGACTAGAGCGGGAATTATGGGGTATACGTTCACGGTGGAGTAGTCCAAGTCCAAGTCCAAGTCCAAGTCAAAGTCCAAGTTGAAGAACAGCGAACAGCGAAGCCAGCGCAAAACTAAATGAAATTTCAAGCTAAATACAATTTACAATTTATGAATTTGTTTTGAACTATCCAAGAGAGGACTAACTAACTATCTACGGCGTTGCTAGAGTGCATCGAATAGAGTACACGAAACAACACTGAACACTACACAACAACACTAAACTACAAAACACTACAACTTAGTTAATTGTTATTATTTTCTTATTATTATTTAATTTTTACAAAATGCAAATGGAGAAAGCGTAATAAGTTAAATAAAATACAATTAAAGCGTAAACTCAACAAAACCAACTCATGTGACCTCAGAATTAAATAAGCTATATATATAAATATATATATATGTGTATATATAAATATATATATATATGCATATATATATATATATATATATATATATATATATATATATATATATATATATATATATATATATATATATAAACCATATATGGTATATATGTTCATGCATATGTATATACACGAATATATTATGCATAATAACTAATACAATACGATATAATAATATAATAATAATAATAATAATAATTAAAATATTAATAACAAGAACTAAAAACATATATATGCAACGTATATACTATATACACACAATAACATTAGATCTACGCGTCCTAAGTGTAAAGCATACTTTAATACATAATATATATGATTAATTTATATAGTGTAATACTGTATACCACACATAAACCTATATACATACGTACGTACTATAACATTAACTAAATTCAATGTTTGTAGAAACTTTTAGCGCAAAATAAACTCACAACAGCAACAACAATTACTGAACTGCAATAGTGTGTTTGATGGATAAAGTGAAAGTGAGAGAGCAGAATACTAAAAATCTAATCCAAATCGTTAGCTAACAATAAGTGCTAAATGTCGCAGGATTAGACTAAAGAGATACCAAAACCGTGGAGCATGTGACTAAATCTATGCAAATAATACAAATATTAAATAAACCAAAAGCAAATTGAAGAACATTGGCAAACATTGGCAAAACACTAAATGAAACTCGAGAAAGGTTTCGGCAAGCCGAATCGCAATGATATTTCCCTGAAATTGCCTTTGAATGGCGTGGAAAGTTTGTTGAAATATCGTCTCGCTGTTTCCTTTATATACATTTATAATTTCTTGTGCAATTTTTCTTTTATAATCGTTTTTTTTTTTTTTTAATTTCAATATAAAAATTTTTGTAAACAAGTTTCTTAAATTACGAAAATTGCAAGCACTTGAATTAGTTCGTAAAGGATATAAAGTATACCGACAAAAACAAATTGGCAACATTATAAAAAACGAAAATTAAAAAAAAAACAAAAATATTATATATTGTTAAAGAATTGTACACGCTGTTTTCAAAAATACTTAAGTGTAAACAAAGCGAATGAAATAATCCATGTAAAGTAGAAAAATATAAAAAAAAACACACGAAAAATTAACAAAAATAATACAAATTATTTAATATATATATATGCATATATTGAGAGTGCATTTCTGAATGCAGGCGGCATTGGGGCCGCCCCTCTATTATACCTATAGCAACTATATACATATATATATATATATATATATATATATATATATATATATATATATATATATATATATATATATATATATATATATATATATATATATATATATATATATATATATATATATATATATATATTGAATGTATGTACGTAACTCAACTCAATTTCTACGTTTTTCACACACACGCAAGAGAAAAGAGAAATGTAGAAATCCATATACCAAAGCTATAAAGAAAATGTAAAAGTAAAGAAAAAGATAAAGAAAAAAAGCATCATACTATGTTTATATGTAGATATATATAAATGTATGTATTTAAACGCAATATTATGCGTGTAACTTGTAGAGGATGTTTCGTTCTGTAAATCCCCCCTCTCCTATCCCAGCTGTAGCCAGGCAATAGCAAAAAGATACGTAAGATCCCAAAAAATACCCAATAGAAACAACATTTGTGATTCCGATAGAATGTCGAGCAGAGAAATGTCAGGCAGACCAACGGCCAAGTGTGCTATTCATAAGGATTGCATCCACAGATTGGCGAGCAATTTCAACTCAATCCAGATACGTAACTTTCGGCCTCATTCTGTAAGAAACTAAGCGATTAAGTTTCACAAAAATTAAAGAAAAAAATAAATAAAAATAAAAAGAAAGCAAAATTTATTGTAGAAATTCACAAAAAAAAAAAAAAAAAAAAACAAAATGCACATGCGATCGACGTACACATGAAAATAAAAAGGATATAAATATATATTTATATAGATGTGTGTATGTACTTAGAAGAGAGAAATACACACACACACACACATACACACACACTCATACACACACTTACATTTCACAGCGAAATTTGAATGTGGCAGAAAAGCTAAATAATTTGTTGTAAATAAACCTTAAATTTAGTGTAAACAAGAAGATGGCGAAGAGAAGAATTGCAAAATGCAAAAATATAAAATGAAAGAAAAACAAACAGCAGAAAATGCATAAAAATTATAATTAAATTACAAATGAGATTTTGTTTTTATTTGTAATATTTATAATAAAATATAGTATTTAAAAATTTATGAATTGCCTTTTTCTGGGTTGGCTTAATAAATATATATATATATATATATATACTTTAGAATGGGTCGTCAACTCTTACAGATACAGAGCTAATCTGACAGCTCAAACTCGGTACGTATTTGGTTAATTTCTAGAGAAACAATTCTTAAACTTGTCCCTATTTTGCAGATATTCATCTTTGGCTCGAATTCAGCATCAGAGGTAAGCAAATGCTGTTGCTTGTCGGATTCATGTGAATAACATGTTTGGCTCTTTGGCCGCCTTGAAGAGACCACAAAACGCGCCATTTGGAAAACGATCTTATTAATCTGACATCATAATAAGCCATTAATCAAATGGCATTAACAAAACACTGACCAATGGCCACCTGAAACTGAGGCCAGGCCCAGACACGACTCACGGATCAACATTCGCCAGCAGCACCGATTCCGATTCCGATTCACGCGAATGCGACTGCGTCTGCGACTGCGATTGCAACTGCATCTGAAGCACATGACACCAATGCCAAGTGGAGGAGGAGGAGCAAGAGGAGTAGAAGGAATGGGGCGTTGGAGGCGTACTCGATCTGTGGCAGCAGCTTAAACAAATTGAATTCGCATTGTTCACATAATCGCTGGCCATTTGTAAGCGGGGCACAGAATGTGCTCACGTTTATGTCACAAAATCAAATTAATAATTTGTGCCGTATTTTTCTCTGAATTGAGACGTAGCAAGCAAAAATATTCTCAACAATCCGAGCGTCTGGCACTTGCAGCAGGCGCGCGAGAAAAAGGCCTCGAATATACAAATCGTTTTTCCGCAAATGCTCGAAAATGTCAACATTTGATTGCACCACTTGCACCACTTGCCTCCGTTGGCTGTTCGCTGTTGGCTGCTGGCCGCGCCTGAATGGCTACTTGAAGTACATTTCACATGTGTCCCACAATGATGGCGCTGCACGTATTCCGAAATATCTAGAGATCCACTCGAAATAGTTCTTGAGCAGCTGCCAACCAAAGTTCGACAGGCAACGCGGATGCGTGAATGCATCCCTTTGCTAGGTGGGGCGGCTGCAAGATTTTCTGCAACAGTGAATCAGGCTTGAGTTCTTGTTTGCTGGTTTGCTTGTTTGCTTTTCGGTCTGTTGAAATTAATTAAAAACGTTCTTGTTTGCCCAAACGAAGCACCTCAAATAGAATTTTAATTGAATTCGTTACCTAGGCGAATGCCAAATTTTTATCTGTTGGGTGTGATGTTCCGTTTTAATGCTATATTATTCAGATATACTCTATTTATATATATATACAAATATATATTTATGAATATGTATCTAAGCGACAATATTTATCTGCATTTATTAATTGAGTGCAAATTGCCCAAAATATGAACGTGATGCGATTCAATCTTAAACGAAATTATTTAAGAAATTATTGCCAGCGAAAATATTACACTGAGCGAAAGAAATTGTATAAAATTACTGAGAAACATTTGTAATATTTGTAACTTGATGAGTATTGCATATAATCTATAGCTCTATAGCTACATATTGTGCATGAATATATGATTATATAGCTATAACATAGAGTCTAGCAATAGCACATCTAATCAAAATATCTTATGCATCGCTCTGAGAATTTTTCTTTTATTTATTTTCTTTACTTATTGTTCATGCTAAGCATAAATTGTTTATATTATTTTTAAGATCTGTTAAAATTAAATTAAATCTTAAGTTGTTTGTTTACAAATTAAAATTTTATTTATATTCAGAATCAAAATATCAATATAACTCTAGTTCGTACTAATAGAAAAATTCGGCAATTATTAGCTAAGTTATAGCTATATAGTTTTATATAGTTTTATTTAGAAAAAAAATTTCAAATTCTTTAATTAACTTCATAAAATTCATAGATTAACTTACCTTCTATGATTATCAATTGTTGAGTTGCTAGAAAACTTCATATAGAATTTATTTTTGTACCTAAGCGATTTACTGATTGTAATGAAACGTTAGATCGTTTTCCTCATAAGCAAACATATATAAAATAATAAGTAATAGGTAAAACAATAATAGTTTTTGATGATAAATCCCGTTATATATATGCAATGTATCAAATTTTATAAAATTTAAGGAACAACTTATAAACTTATGTTGCAATATATTGTTATTTATAAGAAAAAAATCCCAGCTGAAGATAAGTTTTGCAAGTTTCTTGATGAAAACTCAAGCTATGAAAGATGTTATTATAGCCATAATATAAATGTACACTGCAAATAGTACAACCCAAAGCCGTCGCCATTTGTGATGGATCCAAGTGGAATATGTTTGAGAAAGTGTAAATTATTGAAGTTATACGCCAGTTGGAGACAGACAGTCGGAAAGAATCATTAATAATCGATTCTATGGAATTGAGACAACACTCGGCGAAACTTGAATAAATCATTAATTACGTACAAATTGAAATAGGCAGAAACATGAACGCCATAACGAGAAACAAAGCAAGATGTCAGAAATCCACTCGAGGTACTCGTAATGATGAGGCCTAGACAAGTGCAGGCCCATTCCCTCGCCTTCGCCTTCGCCCTCTCCCTCTCCCTCTCCCTCTGCTGGTTCACACAATCCATCAAACGATCGACGATCCATCAAGGTGATATCGAGACTGCGCAGCGAAGGCAAATGATAAATTTAAAATGGCCAAGACATAAATCATTGAATACGATAATTAGCAGATGCAGACGAAAGCCGAAGAGGAAAAAGCGCCGAAAAACATCTCAAATTGAGTTGTCCATTCTATTAGAGACATAGAGAGAGAGAGAGAGAGAGAGAGAGGGAGAAGCAGCGAGAAGACATGAAGGGCATTTGACAATGCCACTAGCAGTGCAATTGACCCGGTTAAAAGCGAAATGGCAATCGCTTGGAAATTGCACTAGTCGCTTGAGTCTCCGTATCCTTGATGGCAATCACACAAATGAGCCTCTAATAGAATATTAACTCCCGAAGAGCATCGATGGCAGCCGCTGCCGCAGCCTCAGCCGCAGCAGCAGCAGCAGGTAAACCTCAGTTTGCATCGAACCGGAGAACTTGTTCTGGACCTCTTCGAATAACCATACAATAGTTATGAGAGAATGCTCGAAATCCGGTTTGAGTCGCAGTTCGAAATACCCACACACATCTATGCGAATCGATATCGAAATTCGAAGATCTCGCCGGCACCAATACCAATGCATTCAGTACCAATACACTCACAACATGCGAGAGAGCCAGAAGTTCGAATGCCGCTCGAGCAGCAACCATCGTAAATTTCGAAATTCAGTTAGTTTTCGAACACAGGCCGCTGCGGACCATGGCCACAAATTCCGTAGCACAGCGCATGCGCAATTCGTCCACACTAAAGGGAGATGAAACATGTAACGCATTAGCGCTTAGTGTTTACTCGCTCGCACCCGCATGCGCACTTGATGGCGCCGCTGACTCCGCCCACTCTTTTCGAAATACTTGAATGATTTTCAATATGGCCGCCGTAGCTGGCTGCGTTGTTGTTGTTGCCGCTGCTCGCTTGACTGCCATATGCGCCATGCGGAGCCACCGGCACCGGGACCCTACACATGTTACATGTCTACCATATCATGCCGGCGGTGGTTCTAATAAATATTTGTGTATAATCTAAAATTCTGGTAAAAATACAAAATTATTTAAAGTGAAAATATAAATTTTTGTACTTTTTTTTATTTTTATTTCTTATTCAAAATTTCAATATTTCAAAAATATAAATTTAAAAAATTTAATATTATGACACGAAGTTTTGCTCTGAATTATATTGTTAAAATATAAAGCTAACTTATAGACATTCATGGGTACAAAATATGAATCATTTGTATATAGTTTAAAATGCATCAAAGACTCAATAAACAAATAGTTTAAGCTTAAAAATGTTTAGTTTCTCTGAAGTTGGTTAAATATTTAATTAAAGGTATTATCACATTATCACTATACTGATTGATATAGATCTTAAATTATATAATGTCTTACAAAATTGTGTCATGTATAAATAAAAAATGCTAAGCATTATCCAGATCATTTACTTTTAGTTGTTAACCATGACTGAAAATTATTCAGCTGCCGTTCAAAAGTCAAAGAGTTGTCAAAAGTCACTTAGTTGGTAAACATCTTAATCTTTGAGAGCGTTACTGCCAGCTATTGAGATTAAGTAATTCGAAGACAAGCGGGAAAATATTGTCACAACATTCCAGTAATTACCCGTAATGCCTAGAGAACACGACGAGAACTGCTCGGGGCCGCTAATGATCGAATCATTTCGGATAATGTGCCCAAGCAGCGACAGTCAGGAGCAGTCAGTAGCAGTAGCAGTCGCAGTAGCTGTAACTGTAACAGTAAGTGTGACCATAAGCAGACCCAAAGAAACCGAAAGACCAAAACTCAAGGCAAAAGTCAAACTGAAAATTGAGCTGCAGATGTAAGTAAATCAAATAAAATCACGTGTCATTTGTCTCGGCGGTTCATTGAAAGATAAGATTCCGGCAGCGGCAACTGCAACCGTTCCGATATGAGTACGACGAGTGTTGGTCATAACTTTAGGGCAGGTTAGTTAGCTAGGGACATACAGACATGTGAGGCTGAGGTTGAAGCTGATGCTGATACTGAGTCTGAGTCTGCGCTGCCTGGCAATCAATCAACGCTTTACTAAATTTAATATGCGGTTAAAAGTGCTAATGACGTTGGTCTGGCAATCGTTTAAGCCAGCCCCTAATTCTCATTCTCTCAGTTCCTGTCAGGACTGTCTCTCTTCGCCCACACAACGACCGCCAGTCCTACCGTCCAACCGACCGACAGACGTAGCAGTACATAAAGTTTAATGAGAAACCACTTAACACTTTCAGAGCTTTTTACGTTTTGCTGTCATTAGAATGATTTTTGCCACTAACTACGATGCTCGACTGTCGCTCGAACCACTCCTCGCCCTCCTGGGCTCAGCTTCTACTGACTGCCCCTGCGGCCTTTGTGCCAGTGCACATTTCCTTCCGAGTCGTCATCGTCATCGTTGAGGCCGCTGCCGTTGTCGTCATTATCCGGCCATGTTCGCAATATTGCACTCTCTGCCCCGCCCACAAGCTGGCAACCTGGCACTGCCACCGCCCGCATGCGGCATGTGGCACGAGAGCCTCGCTTCCAGCTCGAGGGCAGCGCAACGCAGTGTTCCGCATTGGCGAAGGCGTCAAACTCAAAGGAGAGCGAGCGCGTGTATTTCCAAAACAAATCGGCAACAATTTCATTAAATGAGTATCATATTAAATTTAATGATGCAGCCGTATTTCAGTTTTCGTTTCGGTTTTTTGTGCACGCCGAAGAGTTTTTGTTCTAGCCCTGGCAGCGGGTGTGGGAGCAGTCAACGTCAACGGTAGCTGCCAGCAAATCTTCGGCTCAACTGGGCTACAGTCAGAGCTTGAGCTTGAGCTTGAGCCTCTGCCCTGAGCACTAAAATTGAAGTGTGATGCACACTTGTCAGTTTGGAATTTCTATTCGAAAAGTTATCCATATTCCTGTTTGCCTGCTCCTCAGGCTCTGGCTCTCTCAGATGTGCGCCCCTGGCCCGGCTTGTGCTGCGGACTGTGCATGATGAAGAGGTCGTTGCTGGAGCTGTGCCGAGTGACTGATTGACAGCGAAGCGTTCAGCGATTATGGATTGTAATACATCTCAAAACTTCTTCTATCCTCAACTGATGTTTATCTTGAGCAGAAGTGTTGCTCTATATTGACTTTTAATTATCGTCTGCCAGGCAATGCATCAATTCACTGCTAAGAACAAATATATTAACAATTGGGATAAGTATCTGAATGGGTTTTGCATTTACATATATATTTATTTGATGATGTATGTTTGATCTCTACGCATACACTATGTACATATACATTCATATACAATTCTCATTAATTCAAGGCTTAATGTGTTATTAATTCTTCGATTATAACTTAGAGTTTTTTCTTTTTAAATTACTGAATTTTAGTTAAGGCAATCAAAGAATTTTGGAAACACTTTCATTACAGACTGAGCGAAGGCAGCTGTGAGCGTCAATTCTGTAGCCATGAAATGCAGGTGCAGCTATAGAATAGAGTTTCCCTTCGCAGACCTCTGTCAAATAAGTCTCTGAGGTACACAACAAGGTCAAATGAGCATTTAAGGCCTAATGATATGTGCAAGTATAAATAATATATAAAATATAAACATTCAATTTCTATCTATTCCCTCTTTGTTTTGCCTAATCGCTTCATGACAAACAAAAAATATACAAAATTAATAATATAAACTCTAGTTAACCCAAGAGTGCTGCTAATAGAATCAACGATTGTTGTTCTAATTTGTGTTTGTTTAATTTAATGGGGCTTCTAGCTGAAGACCGAAACAATTTTCTTAAAACAAAAAGAGAAAAGAAACACAATAATGGAGCTGGAGCCAAGGAGGTAGCGGGTGTGAGAATTGAGAGGACAAGGAAACAGGAGTAATGCATAAGCTCAGCCAAGTCCATTACCAGAGCCAGGCATCGATTGATGGCTGCATAACAATGGCTGGGGGAAATTAACCAATTTATCTTTGTTTTCTGCACAGAGCAAAGAATAGCACAACGCACAGCCAAGAAGAAGCAGAAAAAACGCACTCTCCCGAAAGGAAAAAGTTTATAATAAAAAGCAACACTGAGGCGAACCAAACAACAGTCCGCACGACAAAAGCAAAGGCAGCGCCAACGCGTAGGAGACATCAGCCATGCCACGGCGACAATGAAGGGGCCGAAATGAACCCAAAACCAAGAAGAGGAAAAGAACTGAAACAACAACAGGCGGGACTGGAGCTGCCCTGAAAGGATTCAGCCATTACATTTGAAAGCATCAGAGTGGATAGTAAAACAGGAGCTGGAGGGTGCAGAAGTGGTAGTGGGTGGGGGTGAGGGTGAGGGTGAGGGTGAGGGGGCTTGCGCCAACGTGTGACACATTTCTGCTTTTAAGGAGGATTGCATTTGTTACGCGTGCGTTGCTCCGCTACGGTTCAGCGGCAATCGATCAAGGGTAAACATTTCGGTTGGCGCTGTACCCTGCCAGTGAAAGGTCTCCAAATTTAGTCAGTCTGAGTGAGTGCAGCCATCTATTAGCAAAGTGTCTCAAAGCCCAACTCTGGTCGCTTTTTGCCACATATGTACATGTGTGTGTATGTGTTTGTGTTAAGTTTTTGGGTAATGCGAGGACACGCATGCAAAATGCAAATGGAGCGATCTCCTGCAGTCGAACGGCACACTTCCCATTCTTCTGTCCGTGTGCCCCTCCTGCTGTTGTGGCACGCAATGTTGCATGAAATTTGCTCGGGTCGAGCTAGCAGCTAGGCGCACTTTCACTTTTTCCCATCAGCTAGCCTGCTTAGGTTAGGTAGCTTCTGGCTGACATTAGGCTAATGTTATTAGGTCGGCCGAGGGTCGCAGGGCCATTCCTCATTTTGTTGCAGATGTGCTGACAGGCAGCCTCGGCCGCAGTAACAAGAACGCAACCGGAATATTACGTGTGCCACTTCAAATTTCTCTCGCATCCTTTTACCACGACTGCATTTGTTAGGCTGCGACTGCGACTCTGTCTGCCTCCTGTTTCTAGAGCTGCTTGTTGACACACTATACACACACTACACACATGCTAAACAGAGCCGCCCACACATGAATATTCTGCTGTCGCTTCTGTTGTCGGAAGCACAACTCTTACCGAATGGCTTTAACACGGCTCGACGGCTTGCATCGAGCAGGCAACAGCTCAGGAAATTAAAACCCATAAATCTCTCGTCGCTCATAAGCTTATGTCCTCCGGGCACAAGCGGCCGCGAGCTTTACACTCTGTCTGAATCGTATCTCAGCTGGTAAAGCATGGGCTGTGTGAGCTTTTTAATATCATAAGTGAGCCTTCCAGGCAACAGGTGGTGGCACTTCAGCTCAGATCGGAAACACATGTGAGTAGAAGGAAATCACCTTCAAGTTTTGTTACTAGCTAAATGTACTACCAGCTAGACATGGGAAGCAAAATAATAACAATTCTAGCAGTATCAAAATTATTACCAATTATATTCCTTCTGTTCATCTTAATGTTATTTATCATGTTTCATAAATCAATGTAAACAATGTTCAGCCTTAACGTAAAGATAAATGAAATTTAAAATGAAGAAAATGCCAAATAAATGTATTTTAATATGTTCCCATTCCTTATGCAAATATATTTATATAAAAAAAAGGGGAGTCTATATATTTCTCTCCCGGAGTTATATCGCTGTTAAATGGGTAAGTCATACTAGATGCAGTGTCATTTTAAACATATTTAAGCTTAAATATTTGCATAAAGCTTGTTTATAATATTTGTAAGATTGTTTTTGATACGCGTTTGCCTGGAATAGCGGCAGAGATCAAGCCACTGAGACAGTGATCACGCCACTGAGACGACAGCCGAGGCGGCGCGGGGAAGGCTTGATGGAGTCGGCAATGGTGCCAGCAATTTGGTGCCGCTGCCAGCGGCCATCATCATCATTAGAAACTGCGAAAAATCCTCCAAATACTTAACCGGTGGTGGCCTTAAGTCGTTTTTGATGTACGTCGCTAACAGCGCTAGCAAACGCCAAGGCGACTTGGACAGCAGCAGAGGCCATCAGTGAACCGCGAGATAGATATATGTATATAGAGAGGGGCCAGAAGGGGCATGGCTTCGGCTCTAGAGAAGTGAATGCCTGAAATGGTAATTGGCATTTATTATCCACGCACTTTTGCGGCATCATTCGATGATCTGCAGGTGCCGATTAAGGCACCAACTGCAACTTCAACATTCGAGTCGAGCTCGTACACCGTCCTCGTCTCCATCTCCAACTCTCAGATAATGCAACTTTAATTGCTGATCAGTCGTTAATTGTGGCAAATTATGAGAGAAATTGCACAACATACACCAAAGCAACGAAAAAGGCACCTTTTAATTGGGCTAATTAATGGCAACGCTTTTGAAAGCCGTATATGGACTTCACACAAATATCATCTAAGTAACTTGTACTAAATAATTAAAACTTGTACTAAATAATTAAAACACAGAAAATGTCTTGAAATTTAGAATGGCAAATACAGACTCGGCGGAGTAATATGTAGCAATTTCTCTTGTCTTATTATTTAAATATCTTTAGATGATTAAATAGATTACTCATATACCAAAAAAGTATATTGAATATATTTTCTAATCTAATCTAATCCAATCAAATTAAAATAAACAAATAAGTTGTGGGCCCTTAATATGTGTATGATATATTTGTTAAAAATGTAAAATGAAATAAATATGTTTTTTAAATTTTTGCCGACAGTATCTTAATTATTATTGTTGAAAATACAAAAAAGTTATAAATAACTACGAATAAAATATTTTCAGCTGCAAAATTAAACACGTTAAACGAAATAAATGTGAGTATAAGAAAGACTCGAGCAAACTTGACACAAAACCAGAAAATGCACCAGCAACAGCCATACATGAAATATAATTTTGAGCAATTGAGCGATTTGATTTGATGTTCGGCTATCAAATTTGTTCACTCTAAGGAGTGAAATTTTTGATTGAACTGCAAGTAAATGCTTGTCTTAACTGTTCCCAATTGATCGCTTTGCGTATCCCATGTCCATGGCGCACCTGTGTTTCGGCAGCAAGAGAGAGGCCCAATAATGGAAAGCCAAACGCGAACTGCTGCTTCGAGTCTTGGCGTTTGTCCGTTGGTCCGGGACGATGAATTTTAAAATCTCATTAATATTTCAACGCGTACTTAGATGCGTGCTAAATTGCAACTGGGTGTGTGTACGTGTGTGTGTGTGTGTGTGTGTGTGTGTGTGTGTGTGTGTGTGTGTGATTAACAAGAATGGTGGCAATTACAGGAAATTGCTTCCTTGCACCTTCCTTCCGCTCATGAGTGCATGAGAGAGTATGTGTGTTTTATTATGGTATGAAAAATGTGGCTGCACTTTTTACTTAATCACAAATTTGATGCATGCAAAATGAAGACATTGCCGTCAGCAGCCCCTGCTCCTGCTCCTGCTCTCTCATATCCCCTACTGGCCATAGGTGGAGAGTACAGCTCATTTTGCAATCACTTTAAAAGCCATAATAAGGGTGAAATTTTAATGACTTCATTATGGGGTTTTTGCTGGGCACAGAGGCGGCATAAGAAGAAGCTTGCAACCTATGCGGCTGCCCTTTGCTGTTGACACTGTTGCCATTGCCCATTACCCATCTCCCATCTCCCATTGCCCGTTGACCGTTTAGTGCGTGTTGCGCTTAATTCGCATGGAGCGTCCCATGTTTTACAATATAATTATAAGAATTTTCTTTTAAGTGGCTCACAATATTCGTGCCGCAGTCGCGTTTTGCTGCGGCAAGTGCATTAACCTATTTCCAGCCATGTGTCCAGTGCGCGTGGCCATTTTGAAATGCATCCGCAGTTGGGATCGAGAGCGGGAATGAAAGCAGGCGCACAATCAAAGAAAAATGCCTGTTTATCTTGGTTGCCATTAAGGTAGCCTCATCTATTGACAGGTAGAAAATTTATCGACTGCATTCTCCGCCATAGAACCATCGCTGTGCAGGGGATCAGAGTTCAAAACTGGTTCTCAGCTGCTCGCTCACTGTGAGGTCAATGGCTGATTTGGGTTTTTGTTTTTGGTCGAGTTTAATTATAACGCTTAGCTCGAATCTGCATGATTTAAATAAAAGGCATTGGTAAGTCTTATAGCCTTGATCAATATTCAAGCTAGGTAGATTCACAATTTTTGAATACAAAAGTAATGAAAAAACCTCACACGGAGTGATAATGCATAGAACTTTTGAAGTAGTTTATGAAGCAAACTGAAGACAAACTTCATGAAATTTAAAAATATTGTTTTTTTTTTTCAACTTTTTTAAAGCCCGATTGGTAGCTAATAATTTTGAGCCATTCGAATTGTTTATATGCGTGCAAAATGTATGTAAAATTTAAAAAATAAACCCCATGAATTGGCATTAAAATATATCAATTATACAGTTAGTAGTATCAAACTTTTTTTTTTACTTTGGGAAATTGTGAAAATTTTTAATTTTAAAAATGAACAACTCAACTCAAATATTTTTGTTGCTTTTATATCTGACTATTGAAATTGAAATTTGAATATTATGGTTTTCAAACGTATTTTACAAAAAGTCGTAAAATATACAATCAACTTTACGCGAATGCTGTAGATGCGGTTATTAAAATGTTCCCGAACTAATTGAGAGTAATTATTATGGTCATAATTAAAAGTGAATTAAATTTAAGCACAAGACTCACACTAATGAATATATATTGATAATTACAATAATTATGCAAATGTGCAACATTTTCACGCAACGCGTTGCGATTCAACTCACAGAACCAGACCCACCCCCTCTCCCCGCCAGTCTTCTCCTGCTCCCTCACTTTAATAATTGGCCTTTGGTTTTGGGGTGCCGTCTCGCAGCAACACGAGCTGAGTGCACTTAATTGACTGAATGACTGCCCATCGTAGCTTCTACTGAGCAGAACTGTAAAAGTTAACAATCCGAAAGGGCAGGCAAATTTAGTTGCGAAGCAGCTCAGACCTTGAGTCGATTTGCATGCATTAGTCCATAGCATATACTTAACTCCCTCTTCAGGTAGTTAGCTATTTCTCCCTCTCTCTCTCTCTCTCTGTATATGTATACCGACAAGTCCCTTCTAAAATCACACACATTCAACATGTGCTCAATACTTTAAGGTCTATTTACTTTCGTGGCTGTGTCCTTGACATTTTCCGGGTGCCCAGCGGTCCCGCATATGCAAATATTGGCACTACAGTTGTTCGGCAATCCTTTGTAATCCTTGCCGCGGGTAGTCCCGCATCCTATCCAGTCAATCGTCATCGATGACCGTCATAAAACTTCGCCTCTTGCTGCGTGAGTGTCTGTTTGTATTGTGTATTGTGTTTTGACTTTTCACTATTGACTTCTGACTTCTGACTTTTGACCATTTATCCTTTTGTCTGGCTGCTCAGTTAGCGGCTCGTGATTTATGACATCCGACTTTGGCGGCCAGCTAAATCCAAGAGCCATGCATATTGGATTCACTGCGCAGCAGCTCAGTTTCGATTTCCATCTTGACACAATCGGTTCATCAATTTAAAATCTACAAACAGAATGCAGCAAATTTACTTTGGCTGCAAAGTGAAAAGAGATTGCTGTAGCAATAGATCAAAGAGTGTGAGTAGAGCTGAAAACTTGGGTATAGTCATATTATTAAAGTACCATAAGCAAATTCTATATAACTAATGCTATGTTAATATAAGAGAAGTATATAGTTAAAGATCATTAACAGCTAAACACTTAGTGTGACTATTTTTAAACATATATGTAAATGAATTGCTACAGTTGGATTACTACAAATGTTTATACTTTCTAGAGCAACTGCAAATGGCTCGCTTTGGTGTTATAGTCATTAGGAAAGCCTCACTTCAATACTCATTCAATTAATTATATATTATTAATTGAATTTGTCTTTGCGTGTGGCCGACTCCATTTCAATAAAATACGCTTCAAACAACTTTAATCAACTACATAGAGCAGTAAGCTGCAATATATTTAATTATTTTTTTCATATCCATAAACGAATTCTGCTAATGGAAGTTTCGCTCAGTTTAATTGAGTTTGGGTCGCGCGTGACGATGATCGATTTGCTGCTCAGGAGCAGCAGCCACTGACAGGATGATCACGTTGCCAGTGGATCGAACTAACGCCTGAGCGAGCTGAGAGCCAGTGCAACCACCGGCACCACACCTGTTTGCTCCACAAATTGCGGTGACTGGCCCCTCTCGTTTCGATGGATTATTAATGGCTGGCGATCGATCGTGAGGAGATCGCGTGAATGCGCCTACAAAAATAGCCACAGAAAATTGTGTCTGGTAGCCGGGGCGAGGCGGACCGAGCCGAGCCGAGCCGAGGCAGGGCGAGGCGTTTAGCGTTTAGCGTTAACGTTAACTCAATCGACCTGTCATTTGCGTTTCAGTTGGCTCCTCGCATAATTGCTACCGTCACTTGAAGCTGTTCCTTGGCACATCATTTGTCAAGCGATGCCCAGCAGCCACAGCGGCGCGGCCCCAACTACTATTTATAGGTGTTGTGTTCTTTTAGTGGAATAGAAGTCTTAAGCTCCCAGTGCACACCACGGATCGTGTTCGCATTAGAGATGGTTAGAAAATTAAAGAGACTGAAAGTCACGAGCACGATGCAACAATCGAACATAATTCAATATGAAAGCTCAAGTCTTGAATCAAATTCGAAAATGTAACTATAGTAATTTAGCTAGATATAAGTAATCGCTTAGGAATTCAAAAATCGTAAGCTTAGAATTGAAATATGTACGGCAAATATATATATCGCGTTTAGTCGTGTCTGCTCGTGTCTTAGCCTTACTATCGACACGCGGCCAACTCTATGCCGAATACTTAAAACTGAATTTGCATTGGACTGTTCGCAGTGGCTGCTCGCATTGAAAACGATTTATCAACATTTACTAGAAATTAATTACCACTCGGCCGAGTCTGTCTTTAATTCGATTTGTATGCGATATCTTTGGGTGTGAAACCACGTTTGAAATCGATTAATCAAGCGTGCAGCTCGAACAGAATCGATCAAACAATCGCAACGTGTATCCACAGCCACTCGAATTGGCTCGACAGAGAGTCTACTAGGCCCGGTGCAGGATACGCTCTGTCTCTGGCAGTGCAGACTGTGCGGTTCCAGCTCCAAATGTTGCCCTTGGAAATGGGTGGCCGCTACGTCCCTTTCCGCCCGCCTTCCGCCTGCCCCTGCTACTGGACCAATCGGCTGCTCCGTCATCGACACACTTTTCAATTGTTTATTGTTTTGGTCTTTGTTTTGGTATTGCGGTTCTCGGCTCTTGGCTCTCGGTTAGGTCTGTTTTTAATTTGGGCATGCGTTTCAACAAAACTTCATTAATTTTCCCAATAACATGCCCAAAAGTCCAATGCCCGCTGCCCGCTGTCCGTCGCCTCCTGCCCTTTGTCCAATCGCAAAGCCTGTTTCTGGGCTGGACGCGCGTTTAGCACATCTTTGGAGGCTCTATGCCTTCTCTCTCTCTCTCTCTCTCCCTCTCTCGGTCAAAAGGAGGCATTCATTAATTCAATTCCCGCAATGCCGTCTTCTCGTATTTTGTTATTAATGATGTTCAACAAAACGGCGGCTTGTTGCTTGCCTCAACTTGGGTCTCGGTTGTGACCATCGATGACACTCGGCCCACTGTTGATTTGCGGGTGGTTCCTGTTTATTTTGTATTTGTATTTCTTGTCTTTGTTGTGCAGCCCATGATCATTTTACGACAGGACTATTAGCTGTTTGTGGAGGACCCCATACACGTTCCGCTCTTCATAGTTTATAACAGTTCCCATTCCAGTTGGCTCAACGCTTATCATTACCGAATGTTGAATGATGTCGAGTGTTTGTTTTGACATCGAATGTTTTTTGGTGCTTGTTATTAAACATTTAAACGCTTGATTAATGACTTCTCAATGTGCGCTGCTTATGCTATTAACCTGTACTCTGCAACTGCACATTTTGTGGCAGGGATTAGGGATAGTTACGGAATCTGTTGCAATTATCTTAAAAGAGTCATTAGGCACAACAAGTTGTTAGCTGGGAAGTGTTTAAATTTATATTTTGATTTCAAAATCGTTGTCACACAGAAGAAAAAAACAATTTAAGAATAATCGTCGTCTTTTATAATTCACAATTCATTAAAGGAGAATTGACAAAACAATTCCTGAACCATATAACTGTAATGTAACTCTCATATACATACAACCTTCTCATATGCGATTCAAAAGGCTTTTTATTTCCAGATCTGTGCTTCCACATCACTCAGTTGGCTAATAAACAAAAGCCAAGCCAATAAACACGCCTCCCCTGAAACGACACTCGGCGAATGGAGGGGCTTGACAGGAATGCAAATATTTGTGAATCGAAAACACTTAACGCAAACACATTTAGTGATTTTTTCCCAAGCCGATTCACATACAATACACAAAGTGTGGGTTAGGAAGAAGTGCAGTGGTGGTGGAAGTGGGGTTGGGGGGTAATTTTTGTAGTTGCGTAGCCACCCCAACAGCCAGCAAGTGCCTAAGGGGGGACGGACGCACCCAGAAGCCAATTCTAATTCCGAGAAAATACTTTTCATAAAAAAATGAGGGAAACAACGAAAATATTTGACATCAAATTCGTCAAACTCATGCGTTGGCCGCCTTCCGTGTCTTGCGGCATAGGATGGAGCTGGCAACTAAGAGGCGGCAAGGACAGGGAGCAGTGGGTTGGCCGACGCTAAAGTTGCGGGCGAGGACTGACTTTTTGGGCAACTGACTTTAAGGCCGGGGCCAGGACTTTCTGTGCCTTTGCTCGCGCACTCGCGCATTTGCCCTGGTCTTGCTGCCATTTGAGGCTGAAATGGAAAACGAAAATGTCTGACATTGACAAATGTCATCCGTCATTGCGAACACAAGATTGATATAGATTGGAATGTGACACAAAAATACGCACAACTTCCACCACCACCATCACCACTGCCAGCACCACCATGAGCCCCTGTAGCAACCACTGCTGCGGCTCAAGCCAAAGACACAATGGCGGCAAGGCCTGTTTTTGTTTCCCGTATCCCTGCCTCTGCCGCTTCCCCTGTTCCTATCCACAACCTTCTCTAGCCCCGCTACACTGTTCCCACACGACTCACAATTGTGCGTAGCTGGCGATGGCACAAGATGACGAGCGTTGATGAAAAACGTCGTCAGCGTCAACGTCAGCTCTGTCGACGTCTGTCCGTCAAGCCAGCCACCCTTGTTTCGCTTGCCTCGCAAAAAAAGAACACAAAAACCAACAATGGATTCCATTTCGGGGATGAAAAGCTGCATTTTTTCACGCTTGTCTTTGGGCGGTAGTTCGAACTGTTTGAAAAGTTGTAAAAAGTCTAAACATTTAGAAGCGTATTAGAATATAAATTTATATGCAATGTAATTAATATATATATATATATATACATATATAAAATAGTTTAAGTACTTTTAAATGGCCTCTAACTTCAAATAACTAATATAGTTTTGTATCTATTAAAATTACTATTTTACTATATCGTAGAATTTCTGAAAGACCGAACGCTGGGCGTTCATTCGATATATTTTTAATATAAACAAACTTAACTAACAAATAGCTTTGTAGTCATATTAATATTCATTTAAAAAATTATTGATTAATTATATTAAAAACATGCATGAGACTAATTTAAATTTACACATAATGTATTTTTATATTTAATTAGTCTGATATCAAAAATGTCTTCTAAATCTTCAAGTCAAAGAACTCTTCATAAAAACTTTTCAAACTTCCCCATTTTACACTACAGCAATATTTGTAAGTGTGTGTAGGTGAATGTGAGTGAGTATGCGTGTGTGTGTGTGTATGTATGTGTATGTGTTTTCTTTTGTATCACAAAGTTTTATGTGCGTGGCACATAATAATGGTGGATTTTCTTTGTTTGACGTTAATTTTTTATTCTTGTTGCTTTTGTCTCAGATTCTGGTGCTGCCATCGCCCTTGCCCCGTCCAATTTCAAGGCCTGGCAAGCTGCACTTAAGTTTATTAGAAGAAACAATGGCGAAAAACCAGTGGAAAGGGGTAGGCACCCCGCAAAGAGCGTTAAAATTTAATAAATATATGTTTGCATTAATCTTGTGCTGCAACTATTTCAACAATTTGCATCCAGGCCGTTAGCCATGCCTCTCTTCCTGCTGCTAATGCTACTGCTGCTGCTGACAAGGACAAGGACCAAATCTGTTTTTAGATTGCAACGAAATAGTTGGAAAATTAAACCAATGTCTCCCCCGTTGCAGCTTAAACGAGCAAACAAAGTTTGAGCCAAAGTTTTACGTCCACGTTCAGCGCTCCCCGAATAATAATCAAGTGTTAATTATTTTATGGTTTTCAAAAGTTAAAGTTTCGTCAAGCTCACACCGCAAATCATCATTCGAGATACGCATCGATTTCCATCGCCGCATGGCAGGTGGGGGAAAATACTGTTAACTCCGCACCGTGGGCAACTCCTCATTTCCTACTGCCAACTGTAATGAAACTTCCGTTCTCTACTCCTCCGCCCGCGACACAGACCGCTCTGCGTGCCAGTCCGGCAGCTGGCAAACTAATGCGCTGCCATCAGTTGACGATGGCATTCAGATTAAGCTGCTGGCAATGAATGAACTCGATGCGGTGATAAAAACATTTATCAAACAAAAAGACGAATAATCATGCCTGCCAAGCCACGCGGCACGAGCTGGTGCTCCTGCTGGCGAAAACCCTTCCTAAGATGAAGCTCAACCTTAAGGCAGCAGGCGGGGCACATCCTGTAAGTGGAGGCTCGACTTTGCTAGCTAGCTACGCGCACGTGATTACGTCATTTGTACGGCACTTAAAAATCAATTAAAGTGTTTTCCTAAAGCTCCAATTACGAATATTCAAATGAACAGCAAAATAATCCAATTACCATATGTTTCACATTCATCGAATAATTATTCTGATATCAATAATAGAGAAGTAATGAATATGTCTATATAATATGACTACTATATACAGTCTAGACAACTTACTTGCTTGCCAGAGGTATTAACCAGTTACGATGATCAAAACGAATCAAATGAAAATGAGAAATTAAATTCAAGTTTAAGTATCAAATTTTATGTTTAATAAGAAATGAATAATAAAAATTCAGCTTGATATTTTAGAGGATCACTTCTACTATGAACATTTTGGAAAATATTAAACAAAAACTGAAAGCGGCTCTTAAATTTGTTAGCTAATATTTGTATATATTTATAACAACAATATATAACTTGTTAGTTTCCAAAGACTAATTTCTAAAAGTAAAATCTATTTTCTATTATGCAGAACAAGAACATGTTCAGCTTATCACTCTATAAGACTCATTCAAAGCCCATTCCAAAAACAAACAAGTTTAATTCACCAAAAAACAAACCGAAAGAACAAAGCCTTAAATTGTATATTAAAAATCTTTGTCTAGAGAGAGGATTAAAATTTAAAAAGTTTACAAATTGCGTTGTCTCCAAACAAGGAATGCGCATGGGCTCATTCAGCGATGAGCAACAACAAAAAGACAGCCAACAATGATCGAAGCGAAGACGAAACCGAAACCGAAACTGAAACCTCTTGAAGAACAAGACAAAATACATAATTCGGAACAAGATCTTCGCTTTAGCTCGTCATCGGAGACGGGGGAACGGCAAGTGGTAAGGGAAGGGACGACTCAAGAGAGAACTTAGCGTCCCACTGGCAGTGGTTATTAATCAGTTTCCGATAATGCAGCTGAGCGAGACAAGAGTTTTGAATAAAAACACCCGCAGACACCTTGCCGCGCCCCCGCAACAGCAACTAGCAGTCGTCTCCCACCATTGTCGATGATCTCAGAGAGCTATACAAGACACATATAAATATATATAGGAATATATTTAGGTATAAGTGCGAGCGTGAGTACGAGTACCATCCGAGCGACTGAGTGCTTGCCCGGGTATGTGTCATAGTCACACTTTTGTTGTTAATTAAACGTGGCGACTGCACGCCTGTGTCTCAGACTTCGACTGAGACCCATGCCTAAGTTCCAGCGATCCCGCTAATGCCGGATCCATGATAAGTGGTATGCTTGTGAGATTCTGAGAGTCTGAGAGTTTCGTCGCTCATCGAACTATTCATAGCATTGCTGCCATTGGACCTTGGCATCGTTGCCAGCTCTTCCGGCAATTGATTAATCGCAGCGAGCGTCGCACTTCTGACGCCTAAGTGGCAGGAACTTGAACGATCTGGTTGCAGCATTGCAGATGAGGTGAGAGAAAGCTCAAATCCAATTCCAAAGTCGGCTCACTCGCTGTAGGTGTAGCTGCCGCTGCGGCAAAAGTAATCGCTCTTGGCCAAGCTCAGGAACAAATAAGCCAGAAACCAGAACGCAGAAAAAAAAAACATCGAAAACGAGGAGGGAAACAATGAAAGGAGATTCACCAAAAATGTTAGCTGGCTGCTGCTTCTGCTGCTGCTGCTGCTGCTACTTCTGCTGAATTTTCGGTTGGTCGTCATGTCCATCGAGTGATTTGATGAATTGCTGTCATTAATCTATGACGTACGCAACTACCAAAGGAAATGCCATCATCATCAAAAGCAGCCCAGGCAGCAGCAGCCGAGCTGAATGCAGAGGGCTGAGAGCTGAGGGCTGAGAGCTCACAGCTCCGGCACAGATCCGGACGCAAACAGCAAAGGCCCGCAGGGAGCCGGAGTCAGAGAGTCAGGGCATAGGCAGACTGCTCGGGGGCTGCTGGAAAAGCAATGCGTAGCAACCCAATCCGAGACAGGGACTTAAGCTGGCGCAGCTCGAGTGCCGAGCGAAATGTAACATTTGGGAATATGAGAAGGTTTCGCTTTCATTTTGCAATTTAAAGCTTTGCCCTCTGCTGAATACATAAATAAGAAAACAAACAGGATGGCTGGAAAAAGTTTCAACCTTTATTTGAATTACAAAAACAAATTGAAAATCGGAGTATCAATGTGGATATATCAATCAAGGTACTTCTGGTTCTATCAAGCAAAAGTCACTTTTAAACGGGGCTCGGTTTCAGTACTTGACTTATAAAAGCAAACATTAGCTTAAAGTTGACTCGTAATATTTAATAAGTTATAATGTGTAATGCACATAATCAAACCTTTTTCTGGCTATAAACTATGTATTGCAAGATATTAATCACTTGCTATCATATGTTATTTATATTTAATCACTGCATGTCGTTACTTTCAATATGTTTATCTGATTAATCTGACTATAAATTTAATCTATTCAGTCGTGACATTTTTACAAGCAATGCAAATGGTTTCTACAACTGAATCACGCCCGTTCAACTATTTATTTTTGCCAAAGAGCCGAACGGGGCGGGGGCGCATATATTTTTACGTTTCAACATAAATGCATTTCATGTTTACATTTTTCCAGTGACAAGTGTCTGAATCACACTGCAACGGGATGACATATTGAGGCAGGGGAAGCCAGCGACACTCAGCCGACAATCGATTAATCAGCGAAAAATAATAAGAAACATCTCCCAGGCAACTGCTCCGGGGTACATATGCATGAAAGGAGGATGGAGAATGGAGAATGGAGGTTGGAGGCTGAAGAACACAGATGCCAACTCGAATGCGGAACTGGCGCTGGAAAAATGAGCGACTTCAGCGTTTTGGCAGTCAAATAAATACGCAACATCAGACGACAGACAGAGTTTCATAAGTTTAGACGTTCGACTAAAGTTCAAAACTGAATTCAAATATACATATAGATATACACATAGCATCCACTCTGTGTTTTCTTTTCATTTGTATTTCAAAATCGACTTCGAATACGATAATTAACACAATTCTATATACGAGAGAAGTGCGGGAAGTGGTTTTGTCGAGACGGGCAGTGGGGGGCAAAAGTGTTTAACAAAATTATTCGGAACGACCCTCGGAATGAAGACAACAATGAAATGTCAAAGCCAAATGACTGACCAAAACTCATTACAACAAAACTTCAAATTACCCAAATTAATCTAATTTTCAGTTTATTGTTGTTGTCGTTGTGTTGGGTGTTGTTGTTGCCTTTATTCAATGTCAATGGGTTGCGCGCGTTGTCGGTTGTTTCATTCAAATCATTTCTTTCTGGTCTTTTTTTCGTTGTCGCTGCGTTGCCGTGTTGTTTCTCACACAGTTCTCACATAATCTAGAATTGTGTTTGTCATTTGTTAGCTTATTCCTTTCATTCAGAGAAACCGAGACGAAAGTATAAGAAATACCATCAGTCAAAGCCAACCTTGAGCCTAGCGGCAAACATGTTAATTGTAAAGCTAATTCAATTGAACTATCCAGACTGGTCAGGAAATATAAACAATATTTTGAAAAGCAACTATGTGTGTTTGACTTATAGATTAAGGCCAAACTTCGTTTTCTTTTTTTTTTATTTCATATTTAAGCTTAATCAGGTTGTCTGTATAGTTATTTCAGGAAACTCCCGACTCCATCATCAGCAACAGACTTCTCTCTTGACAACTGGTTCGTCTTCACTTTATCTCTTATTAATATATATTATCACTTTATATGTTACTGAAGATAACATCATTTGATGTACTCTAACACATCTTTAATCAAAATCAAAATGGTTGAGTTCTGAAAATGTCGTGCCTTCGGCCGAAGTGTCAGTCAACGGAAGAGCGCAGCCAGTGCCTGTCTTTGATCTCTGCAATTGGAACTGCAATTGTATCTATGTATCTGAGTATCTGCCTATGTATGCTGTGTGTGCTGTGACGCGTCGTCGACATTATTAATTTGTGCTCGCTTGCATTGCATTTCGAATGGGGAATTCTGTTACGCCTTTTTTGGCCAGTGCCTGGGCTTCGGGCTTCGGCATATGGTGCGGTTTCATGGCGCTGCCGCTGCAACTGCCACCGACTCATTTGCCCCCGTTGCGACGTTTCATTTTTATTTTTATTTTTATTTTGGCATCACGTGCGCCTGCTGCTGCCATTGCCACAGCCATAGCCACGTTGCCTACTGGCTGCTGTTGTTCCTGTCGCAGTTGCTGTTATATTTGACATATTGCCGACATTGATAGCATGAGACGTTGCAATGAAATTTGTTGTGCTCGTCAACGAGAGTCGCGGCCATCACTCAAAAGGCCCAACAACGTTGCGTAGCGTTCTGTCGTAGGTGAAACTAAAGTGTTGTCACCCAACATATATAAATAGAGGTCCACTCTCTAATTGCTGATCAACATATATATATATATATATATATACTTCCAATACTTGAAAAAATATGGGGCATAATAATCTGATTACGAAAAGAAAAGACACCTTGCATTTCCTCTGTAAGTTCCATTAGTTCTTAATAGTTCAAGCATAGCAATAAGCAAACGTATAGCTCATATCATTCGATACTTTTTATCAAATAATTAGAAATTATGTATTTTTATGCTGCCATGTATAAACATGTTCCATGGTGTACAATTTTCCAGTCCCATATTGTTATATATTTCTGTAACTTGTGGGCAATGAGTCCAGTTATTTGGGCGAGCGGAGCTCACATTTTCACTTTTCGATTAACAAATAAATGCGTAATTTCCTCACTGAGCCAGCCACGCATAAAATGCAATTTTTCACTTTCCCTTTTTCACAGCGGCGACTTCACAGAAAGAGAGAGAAAGGGAGCCAGGGGGTGTTGGCTCATCGAACACTAATTGCAAAGCAACATCAAAATAATTATGCCCACTTCGAGCACAATAACTAAAGAATTTATACCTGCCAGTGGAGGGCAGTTTGACGAGAGATTTGCTCAAATTGCTTTCACATTAAAAACACTCACACATCTCGCCCACCACTGGCAGCACCACCAACCTGTCTCTGGTCGGCGTTCCATTCCTCTATGGTCATCCGATCGGCCTACCTGGCTGCCGGCGTTAGCAATTAATACCTTTCACTCTGTCGTACCGCTTGATGTTCTCTGTCCAGCCTATGTCCAACTCTCAATCCGAAATCCTGCATCGTTCCTATCTAGGTCTGCCATTGACCGGCGGTCATTTGTTTATGTCAACGCTTGTGCGCTTGATGCTGCACGGATTAGAAAGTAATCAGTGCCGATAAGAAACGTCCAGCGTCTCTGGAGACGATGTGTGGGAGGCTGTGGCTATGACTGTATGGATGTGGCTGTAGGTGGATGTGGTTACCAGGGACATGTTCAAAATTGCGTGGATGCTCTCAATTTAAATTACAGTGGCGCGGCTGTGTCCCAGCCTCAACGCCATTGCTAGCCAACGGCCCTGGCCAGCGCTGGCCGGGCATTGGGCATTTTGCAGTTCGGTTACAAATGTCCATTGGGACTTTGCTAATCTGTCATTCGCCATGATGTGCTCCCGAAGGCGGCCTTTCGTTTGGGGGTTGTGCACAGCCCCGTCATACACATGTGCACACACACACACACACTCACACGCACACCCCCTGCACATCCACTGAGCAAGAGAGACACCAACTGGCAATGAAAAAGGACGAGTGTTCATATAAATGACCAAAATGCCACGCATTGACCCACGCAGAGCCCGTGCCCATACAGAAACTCCTCATCCTCGACTCGCCCGTGGCATCGACGACATGGCAGATAAAATGTTTCAATGTCCAATCGAGCTATTTGTCAAAATACTCGCACCGGATGGAAGTGGACATCCACATGGACATGGATATGAGTATTTTGTTTTTACCGCCAGGACGAAACGTTGTTGTTCTTAGCTTCTTGTTTATATTGTCATTGAAGATACTGTTTATATATAGATGAATACTTGCCACATATTCGACCAGAACCAACAATCTAATTCTTAATATATAAATTTAATGAACATTTAAAAATCATAAATGAAGAAGAAGAAAACTGCATATATAGATCTTAACTTCCTAATCGAAATTTCTTTTATATCTTTCTTTCTAATGCTCCAACTGTTATTAACAATCTATTTTTAGAAGCTGTTAAACTTAATTCTTATTAAAATAAAAAGGAATTTTTTAACTAATTGCAAAAACTTCTTTCCTAATGATGTAATTTTTAAGGGGACATTTGTTTTCTTTGTTCAATAATAATAGTTGCTTTAAATTTACTACCACTTTAAAGCGGCAAATACTTCTAGAAAACAATATAAATTAATTATATAATTAAAAGTACTGATGAAACATTTTGCACTATTCATACTTATACCAATATTAAATAATAGTTAAAAATAATATTGTGTTTTTTCAGATAGCTAAAGATAAAATAAAATATATTAACCATTCGATCGAGTTTTTTTACAGTCCTAACCTTTTCATATTTCGCAAATATATATAAAAATTCAGAAATATTCACCTAAATTCTGAAAAATTTCTCCTAATTGTGACCTAGAATGGAAACATGAGACAAATGAAGATCATGCAATTTGAAATATAACCTTCTGGTGTTGAAAACGCTTTTCTATTTCATATATACTCGTGTATTAAAACATTTTAATTACACGCTTCGGCTGATAGGCTAGGCAAATTGCGGGGGTATTTTAGATTTGTTCCACGCATCGCTACGTGAATAAAATATAATGAAAATTTCAACGCCGATGATGGCTAACGTCACACTGACAGCATTGACGGAATGCTGCCAGACAGTGGGACAGTCAGAGAGTCAGACCGTCAGCTAGATAGAAAGATGGCATTGGCGCTGCTTGACTGACGGACTGTCGGACTGACGGACTGTTGAACTGTCAGCCTGTCGGCCTGTTGGCCCGGCTGCCTGCAGCGTGCGCACTCCGAGTATCCTTTTCGCCTGTTCCAGAGCCTCCCTTATGGGCGTACATGATAAATGGCGACGAATTCGTCAATGTCAAAATCAGACTGTTACAAACAGCGCTGGGACGGCAGCGGCGACGACGCAATGTTGCGTAGAGGTAGAACCAGTGAACTGGCTCTCGTTGGCCCTGAGTCCAGGACGCGTATCCACGAATGTCAGGAACGGCAATATAATAACAACAGTTAGATCCATATGAAAATAGCGAACAGTCTGCCATCTTCTGCGCTTCACGCTTTCAATGAACATGCGTCCCTTGAAGCTGTGCGAATCGTAGTCAAAGCGTTTTATTATGAGTGCATATTCCTTGTTCTAGTTTTTGCACACTCTGCAGTTTTCACTTATGCAAATTCACATATTTCGGCATACAAATTTACATCGCACCCATTTTGCCGTTATGGAAAATTATTGAATGGAAATCATCCAGACTAATTGTTTAATATTTGTCAACTGCAGGGTAATGCATATAAAGCATGCTAAAAATTGATAGACAGGCAATAAATATTAAGTAAGTTTTCCAATAGATCTAGATCTAGATCTAAAGGATCTTTAAGCAAGGCTTACACTAACCATAAATACTTTATTTAAATGAATAAATTTTAAAGTATTATGATTTTTCATTCTTCTAAAAGATATTCGTTTGTTCTTTATTAAATTAAACAGTCTATAAAATAAAACAGATATTTATTAGCTAAACTAACTAAACTAAACTAATTAATTATAACACGGATATCTGAATAAAATAAAATATCTACAATCAAAAATTGAATCTCTTCAGCCCATTCCTGACTGATAAAATATATTTAGTTCTACCTTGAATTGGGGTACCTGTTAAACCTGTTGGGCTGTTAGGGACTTTCTTGCTTGCTTACATGCAAACGAGCCAAATATTAATTAGGTTGTCAACTTTAATTTTTCCCTTTCATTTCGTGGAGACTTACATTTAACAGCTCAATTAATTTGGGGCCGACGGCGCACATGTGAGCTGGGCCCAGAGACCGGGCCTCGACTCTGATTTGAGTTATGCGATCCATTGACATTATCTGTGACAACCGGCAACTGATTCATTCTGCGATCGGGACTGGAGTTGAGACATGCTGAAGCTGGAGTTGGGCTCGACCAGGGCCAAGGAGGCAGCTATCGGTTTTCGAAGCCGATAAAGATCTCAAAAGGATCTTGCTGACTTTTTTGTTTGGTCGACAACAAATGGAGGCAATTATAGTGCGACAACTTTTAGTTGTGGTGAAAACGACTTTAAGTCAGTTTTAAACTGAATAATATTAATTCGCATGATATAGCGGGTGATCGTGGCGATTAATCAATTAATTAGTTTACCTCTTGTACGAAATCCGAATGGCGTTTTGTCGCCATTGCCGCAGAGTGAGACGGAGAGCTTGAAAGTGGGAGCGAGATGGCACGTGCAGGTCGTGTAACTGAATTATAATTGTCTTAGGAAGGGCGTAAACATTAAATGCAAGCACAAACACAAACACAAACACAGCAAAACAAATGTAATTAATGACATAAAAAAAAGGTAGGAAACGTTGCTTTGCGGCACTTTTATTACAATTTTTTAGCTTCGTTTTGTTTTGTTATGTTTTTTTTTTTTTTAATGGACAGAGAACAAATAAAAGAAAAATGTCGTTCTGATTGACGAATTGCGTGAGTATAATTGTATCTTCCAGATACTTTTTGTATACTTGCGCCACATACAGTGTGTGGCTTTCGTTGGCTCAAACTTTAATTGAGCCACAACTGTAGATACGCTCGCACACGAGTGGCGCAAACTTTGCGGCTCACGCGACCCGCAACAAAATGTCGGATATCTTTGAAGCTCCGCACAATGGTAGATCTAAAGCACCTCTGTGCACACACATATGTGTTATATTCAAATACATATATATATTTTTATATTTTAACCTATTGCGTGTGGCTGCGAAAACCCATTCATGTTTTGTAATTGAGAGCAATCCGAAAAGGAGTGATTGCTAAGGGCATTGTAACAAATGTAATGAATGAAGCATATGAAGCTGACTTGTACTTGATTTCAAAAAGTCTGACATAATCGTGAAATAGATGAACGGCTTCAAAATAAAATCAAGTCAAATGAAACAAACTTGAAAATTAACATTATTTTCGGGTCGAGGCTTTAAGCTTGCGTCCTATTAGAATTGAACTAAAGTAATATAAAGTGGCATTAACTATATAAATTTGAATATGCATTTTTTTATTAAATATTTTCATAAGCGTTTACTGCCCGACTTTACAAAGTCCACAATCCATATTAACTTTTATTAATATATTTAAAGAACTCATACAATTGAATCTTTTATCTTAAACATGACATACATATATTTTTCAGACAAAGAACGGTCACAAATTTAATGCGTATATTTTAAACATATATATAGCAAGAAATTTTTAAGCTTATATCTACATATTTACTTATATTTTCATTCATGTTTGTATTATTTTCTACATAATTCCAATTTTTTATTTTAAGCAATATGATTATACCGAGCCTCTTTCAAGCAGTGCTTTATCTTATCAAGCAGTTCAACAAAAACCGCTTGCTGCCGAGAAAAGTTCCTTGTCCATCATGGTTGTTGTCTCCGCTAAGCGAAATCCAAATGGATTTGAATGAAAGCCGGAAAATGTGTGTTCCAATGGGAATACCATGCCAATTTGCAAAAACAATATTCAACATCTAGATTATGATGCTTACAAAATTGTACGCCAGCTGGCGCTGTTTTCATTTTGCAGGCGAATATAGAATTCATTTTTCGATTCCAAAAGCTATGCCAAAAGTGAAATAAAGTCATACGACGTACCGCTCGCTGCCCGGCATATGTTTTTGGCGGCCTCTTTGACGAGTTTTTGTTGCCTGTGGAAGTTGGTCCGCTCTTGGTTCTGGCACTGCCCTTAAATCATTTTATGCTGCGCTGATTTTGTGTACATATGTTTGATTAAAAATTAAAATTATCATTTACGGCCCATTTAAACTAAACCGACCAGAGATTTTTCGCATGTCGTTCCCATTTTCGAAATAACAAAATATTCTGCGGCAACAGCATATAAACAACGCTAGAGAGGATGCGGCTACACTGTTGTTATGAGGCCTGTCTATTGTATGAATAACTCGATATGTGTGCTACTAGAAGACTTATTTTTAAACAGCCAAGAATATGTATATTTAATAAGTAAGACCTTTCAATTAGCCATTGCCATTAGCCATTAGCCAATTAGCCATGTGAACGTGTATGTTCTTTCCCTATATATATATATATATATATATATATATATATATATATATATATATATATATGGAAAAGAAATTTTGCTTTACTTCAGTTAGATAGATATAGTATAAGTAGGATAACAAAAATGTTTTCAGTATATACAGACTTTCTTCATAGCTTCTTCATTTCCATTTGCTATCCTAGACTTTAGTCTGGCATTGTGTTCCTTAATTTCCCAAATGTTGTCAAGTTATCTTCGCCGCTGGACTTCGTAGCCTCCTTCTCTTCGGAGAAACAGCGGAATAGCCTGAAAAAAATAAAGAAACAACCAAATTTTGTGACAGTTTTCGAATTCTAGGTCTAGACCTTGACTACCATAAAGTCAGTTTCTTCCAAAATCGCTGTAAAAATGTGGAACAAACAAAAAATAAAACACACAAAAAATGTTTCAGTTCTAGTTTAATTTTGAGAAAACCTCTGTGACCGGAAGAAAAAAAATGGAACAGTGATATGCGCTTGGTACAATAAAAAAGATATGCAATAAAAATGTTTTAGACCGAATTCGCTTTCTGTCGCGCATTTTTGCCATTGTGTAAAAAATTGAACATTTTTTTTGTCGTCGACCTCATTTTTTGCCCTCACATTTTCCATTTAAAATGCAGAAGAGACAAAAGTTTTTACGGATTTATGAGTTTATCGCTTTACAACCGCGTCTCAGACCCAATAAATTTTTATTGAGCTGCCTGACTGCCGCGGCCGTGCTCGAGTTTCCGACCGTAGACCTTATTTGGTAGCCGCGAAAACTGCGAAAACTGTAGCAGGGCCATGGCCCAAAAACAGCACAGAGTGAACTTGATCCCGATCCTTGTTGCGAATCTTCGCCTCGCCTGTACTCTAGTTCAAGGACGTGCCGGGTTATGCAAGTCTATGCAACGGATGGGCTTGCATAATAGATACAAATATTGGCTTTAAGCCGCCCGCCGAACCCAAATTGCTCTACTTTGCATTGTTCAATTGTTGACACTCGATTGTTTACCCGGAGCAACGCCTACGAGAGCAGTCAATACATTGCAGGCAGGTCCTTACGCACCTCTTACACAATATTTCACAATATGCGCCTAAGGCCGGGGATTAGTTGCCTGTCTTCCGCCAACAATTATGCCTGTCGCCTAATGCTCTAATTTAAATTACCAGGTCACACTCCCTCCCTTTCACTTTCTCTCCCTCTCTCTCTCTCTCTCTCTCTCTCTCTCTCTCTCTCTGACTCTGACTCTGTAGATTCCTATTCTTTCTGATGGCTGCTTAAACATTTCCTAAAAACTTACCCAGTTTTTGCGGCAGACTTTTGTTTGGCCAGTTCCGTGCTCTCGTTTAGATACTAAATCTTTATGACTTTGCAGAAAGTTCTGCGAATTTTTATTATCACCCTCTTTGCTGTAAACTCTAAGTTATTTTTGTTACAATTTTTGCTAAATCTACCTTTGCAAAATATATGAGATGCCGCAGAGTTCTTGAAATCATCAAAAAGCGTGGCTTACTTTAAACAAAGGCACTCGCTTCTGGTGAAAATTCATTAAAGGGATTTTTCACAATTTAGATTATAAAGCTACAATTACACGAAAATTATAACTAAAAACAAAATTATTAAAAAAAAGGGTTAAATTATTTAAAATTTATTGTATTGATAGCTGTGGCAGCGGAGTTGTATATATTAGCAACTGACTTTTGAAGTAGTTAGCGCCATCTGAAGAAAGGAGTGAAAAGTCCAATTATTGAGTAAATATGTAAATTATGTTGTAAGTAATTATCATGATCAGCGTGTGCAATAGAAGTATTTTGTGCTCTTAAAGGTTTTTAGATAGAGCCGCGTGAACAATCAGTGCTAAATCAGCCCACCTTTTCCTAATGATCTAGAATAGTTATACTTCATCGTCAACTACGCTCTTTCTGCACATTACTCACATTTTAACAAAACCATTATAAATTAAATTCAAATTTACAATAAGTTCAGACTATGGCCGTTTGAGACGCTATATTAAATATATATTCTTGTGAGCTAAGCGCCTACTATTGGCTTCATTTGTTCATTGAACTGATATAAATTGGTATAGTTGACTTATTTACAAATCCGTATTATAGTACAAAATATAATAAGATAGCTTACTGTTGATTCATATATTTAAAGACAAACGATTACATTAAGTGGAGCTAACAACATTCGCGGTTTAGCGATGGATCGTGCTCAGTGTCCGCGACTTTTTTTAAAACCAACATAATTTAAACCTTCTCTGCTTTCGATAAAATATCATATTCTTAAATATATGAGTGATGCGTTTTTCCTGGTCATTCGACAGGGGCGGGAGCAGGCGTAAACTTTGTTTAGAGTAAACAGAATCCCTTCGACTGGTCGATTGGTCAATCAAGTACTACCTGAGCGAAGCGACGCGTGTGTCTCGCAGGGAAATGATGTCTTTTTGACGGACTTCGAAGGACGCGGCTCGCGCGACTCGACTCGACTGTTTATGGAATGTAAATGTACCGTGTCATGGGTCCTTAAACATCTTAATTGCGCACGTATCCTTCGCTAGCAAAGCGCAATTGGTTTCCAAGGCGGAAATATTATTGCCACGTCGTAAAACTATAAAACTGTCCGCAGGGGGCGATATGCAGTCCAAACTCCGATGGCCAGTAGAGTTCTCTAGGACACAGCGCTTCTGCGTCTTCAACTACGAACTTGCGATCACCATCAACAAATTCGCTGAATTTAGTCGAACGCGCGCGACTTCGATTCCCGGGCGTACGACTCGTCAACGAAATCGCATTGAAAATTTACAAAGAACTCGCGGGTGGCCCATAGTATTCCATAGTACGTTGTTAATGAAAGCAATCCTTATTAGTTGTCGATACAAAAAAAAAACACATTAGGTAATTCCAATTTTTGGCATATCGAAATGCTTGCAGACTTCAGCCAAATATTGTCTGCTGCTAGTCTGAATAGGAATATCAAACTAGCAAATTAAATGATTTTTATAACTTAATTAAAATTAAGCCAAAAAGGAAATGCCATTTTTGAATTCGAGAAAAGTTCCTGACATTAAAGCTTCAAAAGGAAAGCAATACGATGCTTCAACTCAATTTTGAAAATCAGAGTAACACTCATTCAAATTTTAAAAAGAGTAAGAAAACAATAGTCTTGGTGCCCTCCTATGAGATCCCCTGAATGTATTTATGAAAACAGATAAAAATGTAAGCTTATAATAAATTTTCAACTGAATAAAAATAAAGTATATGTTTCCGCATCATTCGAACTCACATCTCTCCACAATCAAAAAGTATATCTGTCAAAAAAGGAAAAGAAAAAACCCTCAATCATCGCCGAGGGTTTCGATTCGATTAAATTTTCAGCATATGATTTATATATTCTATTTAATATTTGTCAATGTAGTAAAATTGCAAATGCTTTCACAAATTTGTAATATTAGCAAATGATTTGATGAGATTTGGAACCGGTATCCATAATATAACAAAAATCATAATTGTATAAAATACAAGTGAAACTGTGTGCGAAAGTTAAAGACTCTATCTCTAAAGACGTACAAGATATAATTTTATTACTGAATTTCGATAGGGCTTTTAAAACAAACAAAAAAAATGTGATCAGGGTAAAATGATTTCCCATTTGTACTACTCATTTTTTCAAATAAAGACCATATTTCAAGAATATCCTATTTTAAGAAACATAATTTCTTTAAAAATGGTCTAAATCAAAACGATGCAAAACTAATACATGTGTATATGACTCAGACGTTGTTCGAAAATTACCTTCCAAGCTAAATACTGTAAGTTTCAGTTTTAGTCTTAGTAAATTACTATTGATATTCGATGCATACCAGGAACGGGAGCAAAAAGATAACAGAAGAAAAATACGCTGGACAGCAAGTATTCCTCTCACGTTGTGAGAGAGTAAATTATTGAGCTGCAAACGTATTTTAGATGAAAAATGGACGTGTTTATTCTCTTCTGCAATCGTGAGGACATATATATATCAAGATAACGTAATATTGAACTTATCGCCACACAGAAGGTGTTAACATTGTCGAAAGATTGTCGCACAATTCATGTGTGGCCATAAAAAAGAACAAAGCGAGAGCTCACTGTAAATGCATAATTCATTCCAATGCAAAGACTTTACGAGCACCTCATTATGGAGAGTGCGAAACAATGCGAATAAGTGTGACAGAAGCAATTAATGCGCCAGGGAAATGTCAACACGAACGCAAACACACGCTGGAGGATGACATTGCAGGCAGGATGACATTGAGTTTAAATATCCTAACGACAGCCAAATAAAGAGAACAGAAGCCGACAACGACAACGACGACGACGAGGACGACGACGACGAAAAGAACAACGAAGGCGAAGACGACTAGCCAAGGACGAAGGCGACGCGTGACGCATTGAGCGAATGTTTGTACACACAGCGTAAAAAGGAGCACAGCACACAGTAGAGGTCCTTAGGAGTTGCCTTGACTTCGATTGGTGCTGAGCTCTGATCGTTTCGATTCCGTTCTGATCGTTCGTGATTATCCAAGGTCAGCTCACCCACGCTGGCTTTTTCTATTCGCTCATTCAGCAACGACTCGAATGGCCTCGACTGGACTTTGGCAGCATCAAGGCCAGTGAAATTGTCCTGCAGCCGAATGAGCCATGCCGAATGTGGCAAGCGAGTAGCCAAAGCTGAAAATTACTTCATCTGGACTGAGAGGATGGACTAGGCAGCACCTGCAGCGCCTGGGCCTGAATATAAATGAACATATTCACAACCCAAATCGAGATGTATGCATCTTAATTGATAAATCAAACAGCATTTTGAATAATTTTCTCTCTCTCCCTCTCGTTTTTCACAAATTAGGCGGCGATGGAGGCAATCATTTTGATTGCATTTCAACGGTCTAGGATTGGATTGCCATCCGAATCGGTACGGCATACGGCGAAAGACTCACGCTGCGTTCAGATTAGACGCTCTGACGCTTATACTAAATATAAAACTGAAAAAAGCACTTCAAGTGCTATTTTTTTGTATATAATGACTTGGCATAGGGTATTATCCCTAAGTCACGAAGTTTGTAATGCTGGAACGGTAATATATCTAGATGAATCTAAGTATCCCAAGGATGTCTCCTCTTGTTTAAAAAAGAATAAACTTTAAATGCAAAAAAAATACTAAATTATTAAAAACTGCATAGCTTTAGCTGTCCAAATCTTAATTATTTAGAATTTTAATTTTGTTTTTAAATTTTTGTATTTAAATTATCTATTGTAGCAATGAAATCAACTTAAAGAGTATATATCTTTCGGCATTCGGAAATATAGATATTTCTTTATCTTGTTTGTTTTCTTGTTGTTGCTGATCATTTTTCTCAGCTATTTTGATTTTATACGCAGCTTGACGTCCCATGTTTCGGTCTGATAATGAGTGGCGATGTTGTCGATTGTTGCTGTTGTTGTTGCCGCACAATTAGCATTTGGGGACGGCGTAATGAGCAATGAGCTATCTGCGACTCCCAGAGGAGATTCAGCCATGCAACTTCAAAGACACAGCGTGTGACCCTCGGCCGAGCAAGCGAAGGCAGCGAAGAGAAATAAACAAACAAACAATCGCACGATTTGGAGTATCTTAAGCGATACTTGTGTTATGTAATGCTTCAGCACGGAGGGGGAAAACAAATTTCGAATGCCTTCGAATTTGAAATCCTTTGAAGTTTGAAGAAATCCAAAATCCAATTGCAATCGTAATACCTTGGAGCTATGCATACTTATGGATGTTTCTTCATTATCATCGGGATTATATGATTATAATTAAAGTTTCCCTGGGTGCAGCTGATTATATTAACAGCTCATCGCTGGGTATTAACACATTCGCCTACTTCAGGCGCGTGCCTGTTTCACCTTCCACAGCATTGATAAAAACTCACAAACTAAAATGTCCAGTATTTGCCAGATCTCGGATGTTACCCTCATGAAAATGCAAGGGGATGATCCTTTGCTTGGAATGCAGCAGGCAGCCAGAAGGATGGGGTAGACGATGCGGCACGCTCACACAATGGGATGGACCCAATTCCACTGTCAAGGTAATTTATTAATTCGGCAATAAAAACGCACGAAACGCTCGTCCCCTGGCATCGAGCAACGGGGTGTGTTGTGGTCGGAGCATTCGCATGTGGGCCTTACAACTCAATTATTGTTGCCAAAACTTGACTTCGGCTCGCAATCAGATTTTGTCAGCATAACGTTTCATTTTTCCAAGTATTTCATTGGGATTACAAAATCAGTTGAGTGATGAAAATCAATCGCCCAGAAACAAAGCATTGAGTGGCTGCGGTGGCTGCCAATTTAAACTGCACCTGATTCAATAAACATGTAAAATATAGCAAAATAATGATTTGGTCAAGTCAAAGTGCCAAACTGATGAATTGTTAAGTAGATTAAGTCGAACATGTAGACCCGCTTTAAAAACTAACATTTGTACAGCTTTTTTCTGATCCTAATCATAAGATCGGGAATATTTACAAGACTACAAATTTATGAAAATATTAGAGAGTCATACTTTCCTCTATTCACTAGATAAATTAACTTGTCAAATTAAATTTTATATGTCTTAGCTTTAAAGTTTTGTTATTCTGATATATTTAGTTTCTAGAGGCATATGTGCTTAAGTATATTTATAAAGAATGTAGGAATAAAATTCTTTACAGCTCTGCCCGAGTTCCCATTTGAGGCATAAAGAACGTTTTATTTGAGTATCAGTTACCAGCATCGATATCCTATATATATAATTTTGAGAGCGTATATAGAAAGTGGGTTGTCGTGGGTCGCGTTCGTCCGTGCAGCGGCCTGTCAAACTGAAAAACGCCATAAATTTTGGCCCGGCTGTCAGTGAACGTGCGCGCTGCAGCAACAATAACAATGGGAGAGGTAAAGCAAATGCCGAGCGCAGTTTGGGGCAGTGGAAGGGCCAGAGGCAGGAGCAAGCGCAGCAGAGGGTAGCCGCACAATTCACACATGCACAAACTGCACACATATGCCAGCCAATCTATAGATATCGTTTGATAAGGGTGCAGAGGGTGGGCCCTTGATCAAAGTCGGGGGTGGCTGCTGCTGCCTCAACATCATCTCTCATCTCTGTTCCTGCTGGCTAAGCGGATAGAAAAGTCGTGTAGACTCGCCTTTTCGGCCAGTCAATTTAGTTGAGCGGCTTACGGGTCAGCTATGCAAATATGCACAAGAGTCTTTTTCGGGGCACTTGCCCTGGCCGCAGGAAAACCCTCGCGAACAAACAAAAAGCGCAACACGCGACGCAACAAAGGCTCTGCTTAAAATAAGACTGGGAAAGGAATGGAATGGGTAAGAAGCACGCGCAATGTTATCCTTTCGCAGCCTTTGCGCCGCTTCCTTGATATACGCAACCAGTTGCAAGTCCAGGGCTAATCAAGCACCGATACCTTAGCTGCTGCGAATACCTTGACGATTCCTGGAACAACCGGCAGCAGCTTCGTTTCCCTTCATTGCAGCCCGGAGAAATTTTGATGAATTTTCTGCTGCTGCTGCTGCTGATGCTAAACGGGCAAAAGGAAAAGCCTTTTGTGCCAACCGTTTTTAGCAACGTTTACAGTTTACAGTTCTGTTTATGTCTTTATGATTATTGCAATTAGAGGAGGGCAGCGAAGCAGCCGCTGTCCCGCTCGCCCACCTACCCGAGGCTCGACTTAATTACGCGCCTGTGGGACGTCCAGCGCACGTCTCAAGGCAGCTCAAGGACACGGCTCGACGCAGGGGAAATGCTCGGATAACTTGCAGCAACTCGCGATGATAATGGGCGCGATGGGTAGGTAATAAGCAGGCGCAGCAGGTAGGCCCGCCTATAAGCATTCGCGCTTGGCCGGATAAACATTCCGTCTGCCGAGCCGGATAAACTCCGCGCTACCCCTGCCAGCCATAAATCTGGCAAGGTCCTGGCCGGAGGGGTAGGGCGCGCAGCATGTGTCAAAGTGTCATGCGCAGGGATATTTATGCGCTATGACGAGCGCGTGTGCCAAACATCAAGCGCAGCCTCGCAGCTCGACTCTGGCTATATTAAGGCAGGATCACAAGGCAGAGCAGCTCATTCGCAAACGCATCAGCGTCGCGCACACATCGTTCATTTCGTTCACAGGACAACAGACAGACGCAATGGCAGCCACCAATACACATTACTATGCCGACAGCATGTACAACATGTACCACCACGCACTTCCACCCACATACTACGACAACACGAGTAGCGGCACCAGCAGCAGCTACTATCAGAGCAGCCAAGGCTGGCAGCCAGCAAGCTATCAGGCCAGCAGCTACGCCCACTACAGCCAGGATAGCTACAGCGAGAGCTGCTACTATGCCAACTACCATCATCAGCAACAGCAACAACAGGAGCAACCACTGTGCCTACCCGCTCTTGATGCAGTGCCTCAGTGCCAAGTGCCCACAATTGCCGAGCCAATCATTGAAGCCAGCTCCCCTGCTCCAGTAAAGAGCCGAAAGCGGAAGGCAGAGGAATCCGCTGCGGACATCATCGCCGCCGTGGAAGAGCGACCCAGCACACTGCGCGCCCTGCTTACTAACCCCGTAAAGAAGCTGAAGTACACGCCCGACTACTTCTACACGACGATCGAGCACGTGAAGAAGCCCAGCAAGAGCAGCTCCGCCGGCGAGCTGTCGCCCTGCTACGAGCAGGACTATGCTGTGCCCACGCCCTCCACACAACAGACGCACATGTCGCCGCAGCGCAGCACCGGCGAGGATGTTGACTATCTAGACGTTTACTCGCCTCGCAAGCCGGCCAAACATGGCGATTTTATCACCCCACCTCCAGCAGCCACCACGCCTGTCGATGGCATCGGCATCGGCATCAGCACGCCACCCCAGTCGCCAGCCGAGAAGTCGAATGAAATCAATCATCGCATTGTGACAGCTGCCAATGCCAGCAACGAATTCAATTGGTCGCACATTGAGGAGACCATCGCATCAGGTAGGCATCGCTTTCTCTCTCTCACTCTCTCTCTCTCACACACACACACACACACACAGACACCCTCACTCTCACAATTTAACTGTTACTTACTTTCTGTTGCTTTTCTTTCGACTCTTGCAGATTGCAAAGACTCCAAACGCACAAGGCAAACCTACTCACGCTACCAGACGCTCGAGTTAGAGAAGGAGTTTCACTTCAATCGCTATATCACACGTCGTCGACGCATGGACATTGCCCATGCGCTTAACCTGAGCGAACGCCAGATCAAGATCTGGTTCCAGAACCGACGCATGAAGTCCAAAAAGGATCGCACGCTCGAAGCCTCGCCCGAGCACTGCACCACAACGGGCTATGCCTCGCTCTTGCCACCGTTGGATGCCACCGCTATGCCGCCACAGACACAGACACAGCCACAGTCGCATCTACAGCCGGCTGCCGTCATGCCCTATGCCGCATATCCTGCCTATTTGCCCGCTACACAGCAGAGCTATGATTACCCGCAGCAGTCGCCGCCACCGCCGCACTTTGCCCAGCCGTACGATGCGCAGTACACACCGCAATATCATCAACAAACGCAGCAGCAGTGCAGCTACCAGCAACAACAACAACAACAGCAAGAGCTTAGCACCTCCAACCAAGCGCTGTATCATCTGCCCTAAAAGAACCCGCACACACAAACACACACACATACACACACAACCGTAACGAACGCGCCACGAACTCTCGACCATTTGCCGGTGACACGCAAATGTCTAACGAGATGCTGCGCAGTCGCTGTCGCAGTCGCACTCCCTACGGTGCCCAGGACTTGGGCAAAAGGACGAGTGCGCATGTGCGGCCCCTCGACACCTCAAAACCCAGTGGCTGGCCATGGGTTACCCGTTGCCTGCTGGCTGTTCTCTGTTGTCGGCTGCCTTTGGCCAGTTGCCTGGAGCGCTCGATTATCATTGAGCCCGTGGGCTGTGGCCAGACATCGATAATACAACACGAACTCAACTTGGAGACTGAAGAATGTTTTGTTTCTATTGTACAGCTAATATATAAGTCGATTATTAAATATTTATTGAAATATATATCTATCGAATTTAACATAAACAAAATGCCGTCTTTTTATTCACATCATATGAGAAATATTTTATTGAAATAAATAAAAATAATTATTTAACAAATTTTATGAAAGAATTAGAGTGTTGTCCTCATCTTAAATATATAGTATAAGTAAAAAATAAATATAAAAAACACACAAATTGAATTCTATTTTTGTAAAGTGTTTTGATTGCGATTGAAACTTGAATGTAAAATTATTCGTTTTGATTTATTAGACTATACAAATGTCATACAAATTGCAGATTTATAGTTATGCATGTTATAAGAGTTAGGCAAATAATTTGTAGGCTATTCATATTATTCTTAAATATCAACTAAAAACTAAGAGCTTAAAAAACTAGCTAGCTAAAAAGCTAGCTAGCTAAAAAGCTAACCTCTCGCATCGTATTACTGCTTGAAGCATAGCTCGCAAGATGTTGTTGTTACTGAAGCTTGCACTCCTGGTGTCCTGGTGTCCTTGTGCAATATATGTATGCAAAGATTGAAGAATGTTGTAATGTTATCATGCTTTATCGGCTTAGCAATATCTTCCTTGCTGGGCGAGCGTGTTAACTTATATAAAAATTTCAGTATTCTCTTGCCATATTTCTACGCACAGCTCAGATTTTTTTAAATTTTTGTGCATTTCATAAAGAGTTTGTTCTTCCACATCAACTATTCGTTCAGTTTTTGTTTGTAGAACTTTTGGATCATTAGGAATCCCTGCAACCACCCAAAATTGACACAGCTTAAGCCTATGAAGAGAAATCTTTTTGATATCGACTCTAAATTTGAGCAGCTGCAATTTGCTGCTCTCCTCGCCCCTGATTTCGGCTTTTCTATAAAATGCACTATTTTCGCAATGGAAAAGTGTCACATTTTGGTCGCTTTGGCTGTTTTCCACCACCAGAGAGCCGAACGCAGCCTTTGCGCCTTTCGCTGTTTGCTCATCCATTGAAGTGAGACATTGACTGGTCATTTTTCATTGCTCTCCTTGACAGCTATCGGCAACGCAACCCAAGAACCATGTGCCGATGCCCTTTGCCGGGCGGCATTTATACGACTCATTAGATCAAAGTGGACAGTGGGTAGTTGGCAGAGTTACAACTATGGCTAGTTGCAGGCATAGCTAAGTTTTTTTTTTTACAATAAGGCAAACCATTCTATAAGCGTTGAAATGTACAATTCATTTAAACAAACTAAATTAAAATGCCTTTTCTTACTAAATTCGGTTCAGCTTTGACAAAGCACTTATAAAGCAATTAAAAGCTTCATATTTTATTTTAATTTTATTGTTCAAATCTAATAACTCATCGTCTTCTGCAAAGACTACGCTATAAACAATCATACTAGATGAGGTTATAGTCCGCACTAAACATAATTTGGCATTAAAGCCAACAAATTAAGTAAAAACTATTTTTTTAACACATATATAATATATACAATAACTCAAAACTAAAATAGAAAGTAAAATTATAGCCTAATACCATAAATGAATAATAACTAATATATAATAACTATTTTTAAGACTTCTGCTAATATTATTGCAAGAACAAAAGTAGTTCAAAATTCCCACGAAATGTTTTTAAAATTAGAAACCTACCTAGAGTCTTGGCTAACATTAAGTCTAAAGCTATTAAAATGCGGATTTTTTAGAAAAATTCTAGGAGTCAATTTTGTGGATTGTTTGTTTTTTACAACTTCTAGGTGAGTGGTAAAAGGTTTACGTGCAAGTTGCGAAAGAGTTACGTTAACTCTTCGACGTCCTTCGGGGAAGCGAAGAGTTTTTCTATGTCATTCGTTTTATTGAAAACCCAAAGGTCGCTTTTAACTCATTCGCGAACCATAAAACCCGCACTCGGACGGATTGGCAAGGCGAAGAGTCTCAAGATTCGCGGAAAACTTCATTGTGGGCGTGTGCGTTGTCTGACGATGCAGACGAGGCGGCAGTCAAGGTTGCAAAGTCAATCCTTTAGCGTAATCCTTTAAATAGTCAAAATAAAGCCCGCCTTTGGCAAAACAATTGTGCAGAACTGTTCGGTCACTCCTTTTGGCCATCGGATTCGCAGTGCGAATAGGCGTTCTATTGTGTCCACTTAGCTGGACATGGTACCTGCCTCTGTCTCAGCCTCTGCCTGCGCGAATAACGATCGTAAAATTATCCTTTCGCAAACACGAGCAGACGCAAACGTAGCCGCCTCAGAAGGATCGTCGCCGTCTACCGGGCGAAGGAGTTACAAAGTCATAAAAACAAAACACCTTTGTCTGAGCATTGTCGGTTGGCGAATTATCCTTTCTGTGACGCTGCCGTATCCTTAATCCGCAGCCATGGCACGTTTAGAGCCCATCGCAAACGCCTTCCACCACTTCGATTCGCAAATGATTGAGCAGGCTACGGAATATGTGCTACTCGGCCGTTAACTGGAAGGGATTAAATTACATTATCCTTATGTCTAAGATAAACACAAACAGCAGAACACGCTGATCTTGGATGTGGCATGGCTTTTAATTAACTTTCACCATGACGAAGAAATTGAGATTTTATAAAGTCAACTTTAATGGTAAACTACCTAATCATATGGACTCAATTCACTCAATACCTTATTGAAAACAGTTAGCTGAATAGAAGGTGGCAAAGGAAATACACAGAATCTCACAGAAATGAATTACAGTAAAGTTGCAGACTACGACGAGCCTTACCATAATGCATGTTTAGATATATATTAAGTATTTTGAAAAATATGCCTTACATACAACATTCCAACTTATTCTTTTGACTAAAAGATAGGTTTCAAAAAGTTGCCTTATCAAAATGATAGCCCCGTCTCCCAGTAGTTGCCACTTTTAGTAACCTTAAGAGTCTAATAGTCACTTGACATTTCTGCAATCATAGTTAATTTTAGAGCAACAGGTAGACATTAAACAAGCCTCAAGGCGCTATAATAATTAGCGTGTGCCCGTGCTTAGGTCAGATCAAGAGCCACCCAGTTGCACAGTTACTCAGTTGCGGCTGTGCCCTTTGTTGTGATTACCACGTTCGAGGCTATATTTATGGCGCTCGAGAGCCAATTAATTGTGACCCAAATCAACAGTTTTCGAATGGTTGGCAACACCAGCAGATCACGGGCTGGTCTAATGGCCCGGCAAATGCGCCCGATCGTGAGTCCGAGCAACAGAGCGTGTGAGCTGGTCAGGCGCAGGCGATGGCGCTGACTGCTCGAGTCGCACATGAGTTATGGCCGCAACGGACAAATGTCGCTTTAAATGCTCCATTGGCATGCATAAATTTTGGTTTTTACAAGCAGCGACGCGACGTGCTCTTCCACAGAATCTCCGGCTCAATCCACAGCGCCAGATGAAATCAGCGCCAAAACTCGACGATCTACGAGTCAACGATATATATATATATATATATATATATATATATATATATATATATATATATATATATATATATATATATATATATATATATATATATATATATATATATATATATATATATATGTATATGTATATATATTTAGACTGTAACTGACCGCGTTGGCGGCTAGATCAGTGCGCCAAAGCCGCCAACTACTGCGTCGATCCACCAACTAGCCAAAACATTAATATGTTAATGTGGGGATCAGGCCAAATCGGTGGCTCGACGGTCTGGCGGGTCGACGGCGGGCCCAGTGGCTGACAACGACAACGACAACAGCCACCGCCACCGCCACCGTCTGTGGGGATTTATGAGCTCAACAAATGCTTTATGGTGTGTCGCTTTGACTAATTTATCTGAGGAGAATTCACTGTGGACTCCACACTGTGGCGAGGGCGACGCTGCTGGCTACGAATTTTATTGTTAATTTATGATTAAGCTGATTGTGTTCGAAAAGGTTTCTGGACTCGTTTCTTAAATATTCTATTCTTTCATAGAGCATGCAATTATATTCGGCGGTCTTTTTGAATATCGCTAAAACACAAAAAAAAATGCTTTTTGCTCAGGTACAACATTTTTTCATAACTAATAAATAAGCTCAACGAGTTGAAAGTTTCAGATCTATTGCGATTACATAAATGATTAGCCACTAACAAAGTTTTTATTATAAATATACTAAATTTGCTTAAAAGTCAATATTCATAATCAGCTACAGCAATACTAGATAAGATATTTTAAATCGATGTGGGATTTAAAAATAACATTCGTATAATTTATATATTTCATTTTTATAATATGGAACCTTTTCAAGTACAAAAATAATTAAATTATTAATTATTAATATTTGCATACAAATATACAACGACACACGTATGAATGTTGCACATATTTTGACAAAAAATATCAGAGAACAGTTAATACAATCAAATTTAATCAATATAAATTACGATCGTAATGAAAACTTTGGGAATTGCATCAAAAATGCTAGAGAAAATCACAGAACTCAACGAAAATTGGCTGTTTAGGCTAAAAAAATGGATTGAGACATTGTAAAATGATTCTGAAGTATTTATTATTTCGCAACACAGATCCGATATTGAGATGGCTATCAAAATTAATTTATTATTTATAGACGTTCCGGTATCCCAGTATAGATAAAGCCGACCTTTTCCAAATTTAATTGTTCTTTGGATGAGCCTGTTAATGACAGGCTCCCCTAACTCTTTTTTTTTTTTGGAATAGAAAGTATAAAAGGTCTATCATCAGAAAAGAATAGCTAGACTATGGTCATCAACCTGATCCCAGATCCTGTAAGACGATTCAATCAAAACACTTTTCGTACAATCGGATGTCATGGAAACGATTTCGTTGAGCGTATTGCACTTTAGCTGAGGTTTTGTTTTTAGAATTTCAACAACTGCATGCAATATGCGTTTTAGCTGGCGAACAAACAATTTTGAGCCGCGCTGTCGGTTATTAAATGGCATAATTGAATTTCTTGCAAAGAGTTGTTTGTTTGTGAAAGATGTGGCCTGAACATGCAAAAACGCCGACCCCGGCTCCACAGTATGAGGGATCCGGCTGGCGCTGAAATTTCGAAAGTATGAAAAAAGCAATTAAAACAGAAATAATGAATTCTTTCTTTGCAGTTTGCCATGTTGCTGTCGGCTGTATACTGTCGGCTGTCTTAGGGCCTGAGCCAAGCCAGCGCATCGGTTGGAGCGTACGCTGCTTGGCTGCCATTGGGTGAAGGGATCGGTAATGGAATCGACCTCGTAGCTGGTAGCTGCTTGGGCTGATTAGCATGAGGCGTAACAGTTTTTAATTGCAGCCACATTTGACGGCGGGCCGCAATATGCCAAAAACGAGCACTTATCTTGCCATCAGAAAGTTGAAAAACTTTTACCACGCAATGATATGGGGGCTGCGGAGCTATGGGGGAATCCCAAACAACATTTTTTTAATAACAATCATAAAAGTTGTTGCACAAATGTTTTCCATTTTGTCGCTCGGTGATTAGTGAGGAAAATTGTATTAAAAAAATTGAGGCTTTGTAGGTTTAGGTTAGTGAAGGTTTCTTACAAATTATTTATATGGAAATTCGCTAAGGAAATGCAAATGTTGGTACTTGAAGGCAGGCAAAGTTAAAACAAATGATATGTATGAGATTTCTTAAAATTAAAAGTGATTTCTTTATAAATTAAAGTCAATGGAACATTTTAAGAAACAATAGTTGCCTTCGATTGAATACTAGTCTAAGTGTTAAATAATAGTTTCCAAAATCATTTTTTTTTTAATTTCTGATATGATAATTTCTGTTTACGTAATTTAACACACACACACACACATATATATATATATATATATATAAATATATATATATATATATATATATATATATATATATATATATATATATATATATATATATATATATATATATATATATATATATATATATATATATATATTTAATATGTGTTTGACCTATTTTCTAGAATATTTCTACGTCAATTATGCACACATTTTTACGCCTTTGCGCTTCGGTCTAGGTGTGTGTGAGCGCCGGGTCATTAATTTTGATCATTCCCAAATATGTGTCAGTCAGACAGTCTGTCAGTCAGTCAAGCCAGTCAGTTCGTCGGGCAAATTTACCCACCCAGCAGCCAGTCCGTCGCCAGTCCACGTCGAAATTTCCATTTACAATCAGCCCGGCCTACACGCATATACACACGCACTCACACGCCTCTATGGGTGCATACTATATTCAAATTAGGCAAGGCGCCAGCCCCAAGCCCAGGCACAACCATCTCCAACCCCATTGCCTCTGCCCATGGGTTCACCCGGAAGCAGCTGCTGCTACACTTCTGGGGTCTGCATATGTGCCGAAGAGTGTGGCGGAATTTTCTAATTTATTTTTTAGCAAATGGTTCAAGGCCCTTCACGTTCTCGGGGCGACGTTTCAAGTTCGCCAAACAAATTGTTAATGGAAATTCACGCGTTTCGAATTATTGATTTTTGTGCCCGGCGAAAACTTTCTCTCTCAATTGACATTTGAATGGTACAAATTTGACGTGAATGAGACGATGACGATTAATGGCCAAGGTCGCAGTTAAGTTTGACAGCTCGTTGCGAGCGAGAACATTAAACTTGCTTAATTTAAGTAATTTTTAGGCATTTCCTTAAATTTTTCTAAAATGTACACTAATATCTTAAAGAGCTACTGCAGCGACCTCTAGTAGAACTTATGCAGCAAAAAAACGGAATCAGATTGCGAAACACTCTTCCAGTTGGAGTTTTCCTAACTGCATTTCGCTACTTTTCCGATTTGCTGCCAATGCAACTGGAAAGTGCACGTTTCTCAGGACACAAACCAGAACGCTTGCATTTCAATCCATCTGGCTGGTAATGCAGTGTAACTTGCACTGCTTTCTCATAAAATCCTATGAGTAATGAACTGCTTGTAAAATAAATATTTCTGCAGCACTGAAGAAATAAATTTAAAAAACAAACTAAAAAAAAATATTTAAATAATTAAATATATAAAAAATTAAAAAAGAATAAAAATAATATAAAGTGGAATAACTAAAAAGTTCAGAAGCCAATACCGAAACTACTTAATAAAGTCTGTAATAAATATCTTACGCCATTAATACTAATGTTGAGAGGCTATATTTTTTAGCAATTGAATGAAATATTAATACAAATAATAACTAAAAAAATATGTATATATAAATATAATTTCAAATTCGACTCATTCTAAAACTCTGTTTTATATTAAAATAATAATCAGGTTGATTGGGTCTTTAAAGTACTCTGAATAGGTGAAGAAAATAAAATAACATTTTATAAGCACATAAAATTAAAAAATTAAAAATATTTTCAAAAATCAAATTTAAATTAATTACTTATATAGAGTAGTAAACTTTTTTTTTTTGTAAGTATAATATATCAAGGATTTAAAAAATAATAGCTTACAAAACAAATGTTTTGTAATATAGAAATGTGTAAGATTTACTTCACTCTTTTTTAAACTTCTAATAATACCTTTGAAATTCTGCAAATTTTGATTGCAGAAATTCAAGTTGACATCATTGACAATTTACCTGTTCTACACGACCGTGACTAAATCATTTCTAGCCAAATGTGTCCAGATCCAGATACCGATTTAAATCCTAGTTTCGCATGCGCATTCACATTCGCTTTAATGTGGCCTTGATGAGGTGAACTAATTAAAGCGGTGCTGATTAGCAGCAGCGGGAAACAGAGTCAGAGTCAGAGCCAAAACCAACACCAGCCAGCTAGGAACTGCCCACAGAGGCACATGTAGAGTTAACCCATATACAAGTGAATACCTCATTGTTCACACGCATAATGTCGGCTAAAGGATTTGGCGGCGCGCCGCAGGACGATAATGAACACAAATGAGCCGAGCGAAAGGAGTTTTTGCAAGCGTTCACGAAATGGCAAACATTTGCCAAAAACCAAGCACACATTGAGAACAATAGCCAAATGCCGGCGGACCTGTTGGTCCTCTGTGTGCGGCTGTGTTTGGCTGCAGGAAGGACACGACCTTGGCGCATTGGTTCAAGAGCGAAGCGAGTCGGTTCGACAGACCAGACAGCCAGTCAACCATTTATAGAATTTGGCTGTGTATCTTTTGTTGCAATCTGATTGATTGCTGTCATGCGGCTGGGAAACTGAGCAAGGAACCCCTCTGTATAGTCGAGGGTTACGGCTCCTGGCAACAGCTGCCAAATGGCTTCCTTAGACTGCTCTCTGCGACGCCATTTTAAATTTGTCTATTCTAATTTCGGTAATTTTCTTGTTTTTACGGAAGATTTTAAAGACTTTAATCTGTTGTTTCTTTTTGGTAGGTGGAGCCACTTTCCATTTTCCGTCTCCATTGGCAAATTAATCATTCGCATTAAGTTCGCAGCTTGTGAGCCAGGACATGCGCAACAGTCGTGTGTCCTTTGGCCAGCAGCCAAAGCGAGAGGCATATATGTATGTACACACACACACACACACACACACACACACACACACACACACACACACACACACACACACGTACATCAGAGCTTTTCACTTCAAAAGCTTTGTTATCTGGCTGGCCACACGCTGTCTATATAAATATATATATATATATATATATATATATATATATATATATATATATATATATATATATATATATATATATATATATATATATATATATATATATATATATATATATTACTATATACGATAGTGTGTACATAATGGCATTGGGATATGTGTGCAAACCAAATCAAAATGGCGTCACAGCCGGAACATTTTTGAATGCCTCTCTAATGATGAATTCAGTAGCTCGCGTGTCGCTTTGCCGCAGCTGTTGTCCCAGCAATAGCAACAACAACAAGGACATAGCCTAATGGGCTCCCACTTTCAGTACACTTCAGATCCGAACTCCCAGCTCCCAGCTCCCAGTTTTTTGGCCGCCATCTTGGCGACTAAGTAGCTCATCGCCTGACAGCTGAGACGCGTTTATCATAATCAAATGTGGATGGACTCCAACTTCGACTGCGACTCCAACCTCGATTTCGAGGGCAAACAAAAAGGTCGGAAATTAATTTAAATTGCCTTTTGATGTAAATGCATTCCTCAATGCAGCAGCAGCAGCAGCAGTAGCAACAGCAGCAGCTTCTCCTTAGAGTATGTGCTCCAGATTTGTCTTGCTGCAGTTATCGTTGGCTCTCTAAGTAGCTGCAACTTTTGCGCTGTGTGTGTTTGTCCTAAATGGCGCAGATTTATCAACTGCCAGTAGCAGCTCCAACTGCTGCCCCTCCGCTCCCTATGCTGACCATTCACTAAGCTGGTTTTTAGCTGTGCAGTGCGTGAAGAACTCAAATGGCAGGGTATTAACGAATTGTCGTGAGCTGGCTCAGCCCCATACCCGTGGCATTGGTATTGACCATTTTTCTTGGGTCGATGGCATGGCGTTTAATTGAAAACTGCTGCAGTTCCGCAACTGGAGGCATGTTGCACAGTTGCACAAGTTACACAAGTTGCATGTGGCACTACTTCTATGCCCACATTTAATTTGAAAATTCCTCCAGTTTTTTGTTGCCATGCAGCAGACGAAAACAAAACTACAAACGCTGCTGATTGTTTCATATTAAAAGCATGTATGTAACAGCAGCAGCAACAACAACAACAACAGCAACAACAGCAACAACATCAATATTAACAACATGCGAACGATGATGAAAAATCGCCTGCAACATGTTGGATGCTGCTGGGCTGAGCTGCCTCTCAGGCAGCGAGGGCTCCAACTCCAACTCTGGCCGAGCATTTTTGCTGCCCGCTGGCAGCTCCGACATCAACTCCAATTACAGAAGTACACGAAGGCGTCTCTCTTATGATTCCTAGTTTTTTTCTCTTCCCGTTTAGTTGATTGTTTCTTTTTATTTTTATTTTTATAATATGGGTTCCCTCATGTCGTGCGGGCTAGAAATCCAAACTAGAAGACCAAAAGAAACGGTTGCATGTTGTTATGGAATTGGTAGCCATCTGGAATCCAACCGAACGCAACGACAACGCAGTCTCATCAATTGTATACAACAGTTTTCGAACATGATATATACCATAACACAATTCAGATTATTATTTATCAATAAGAAATACTTCTCATCGAAAACAAATGTGGATACAAATGAAATCTTATGTTTTTATATGTATATATATGAGTCGAGGCAACTCTTTTTATAAGCTCAATTAGAATAACTAATTAATTTCTTTTTAATAGCTAAATTTTGAATTCCTTCAAACATCTTTCAGTGCAAGTGATCCTTTTTAAATTGAATTCATATTTAGCTTAAATATTGAATTGAATTTTCTGGTCAATTATACTTGTGTAAAAATATTTTTATTAAAACAACAATCTTGTTGGAGACACTTGAAATGTTCACATATCTTCAGTTATCTGGCAATCGCTTTCATATATACATATAGAGCTAACACTCTTTGTGGAAAATAAAATACAAATTAATTTAAAGCTGAAGATCGTTCAATTCAAGCATATTTTATGGACAAACTTTAACGACTTTTAAAACAGCAATTTAGTGTTGTTATACTCTTATTAGCTACTGTTCAATAAAGCCATTAAAATATAAAAGTAAACTAGTTTCAAAATATTCAATGCTTTATGTTTATTAAAATATAAATAGATACATTAGTAATGGTTGCATATAAACCGGAATTCACTTACGAAATCATTTGATATACCCATTTTAGAAATATGTTAATTAATAACGAACAGAATATGGTCATAATTAGAGATATGTCAGATGGATTCTTAAACAAACTTTCAGATGGTAGTATTTGGTTTTTCACTTGACATCAACAATTTATCTTAACTGATTCAAATGCAAATCTCACACGAAAAAAAAAAAACAAATATATAAAATTTGTCTCCATACAGAAATATATATACGTTTGTGTATTTCTTGTTTTGCTTACTTGGAATTTGGTAGCAAGTCCAAAATTGATTTTTAATTAAGGCATTTAACCAAACGCGCTGCCACAGCCGGACCCAGCCCAAAAACTCGTAAGCCGTAAGCCGTAAGCCGTAACCCGTAACCCGAGATCGGGTATGAATCATAAGAACCCCAAGACGTCGCCAGACAATGTGGTCAATAAATTTAAATTCCAATTCGAAATCACATTCAAACTCGAGTGCAAACGAGCTCATTTTAAAGAGATGCAAACAAACCAAAACTTGGAACAAAATAAAAAAATATATATAAAGAGAGAAAAAAAAACTCATTTGTCGCTTGTTTTTCTGTGTTTTTCTGCGACTTTTTTTGTTCGCTTACAGAACGTGCTGTAAAATTTCGAACGCAGCCAATAAAAATGGAAATGATGGCGCACAGAACGAAACGTTTATAAAATAATAATGCGAAATAATAATGTGACGGTGATTTAGCGGAACAGCGCCACGATTGAATACAAATAAAGTGCCTGCACGGGGTTGGAGTGTTGGGGGTGGCATAGGGATGCCAGCGTTCGGTGTAGCGGGACGCACTAATCTAGGATGATTTCAGCCTAATCTGGAGCAAAAAAAAAAAATAAAGAAAACTGCTCCTGATGCTCCTGCTGCTGCTGGGCTCAAAGAGAGTTACAGCAGTGCGAGAGAGAGTGCGGGGTACGTTGACGTTGACGTTGCCGTTGCTGTTGACGTTGAAGTTGACGTTGAGTGGCAGGCAATCATCTGCCTCGTCCAGCGTCCAACTACCTGTTTCTGTGCCGTTTCTGTATGCCAGCTGTGGCTGCTGTGGAGCAACCGCCGCTGCCGCCGTCGCCGTCGTCGCTGCTCCGCCATAGGCCGTTGGTCCAGGCCATGCGGCACCCCCTGAAGCATAAATCAAAGCAAAAGGCGTGGCCTAGCAAAGTGCAAGCGAGCGCGACTGCTTTTCGAACATGCGCACACTGTGTGCATCTCGCTCGCACTCATCGTGTGCTCGCCAAATGATTTACAATTTTCGAATACCCATACACTCGTGCGCTCACCAGCAGTCGGACTCCACTCTGGCATTCGCCGAAAGGCTCGGTCAAACGTGAATCGAACGTGGCGCACTCAAGTACGCCAGCTGCGCGCTCGGTACCCGGTTAAATTCAAACTTAATCAAACTTTCCCACTTACAAATGAAAATAGTCGTGTATCGTGTAGTACTCCATGTCCAACTGGGTTGCTGATTGACAGCCAGCTCCAGCGACGGCATAAGTGAACCAAACTCAAGGAATATTTCATTTGAATCTGAGTTTATCTGACGGATAACTTAGCGAAATTCAGGCCTGCGGATGAATGCAATAACATAAATCGCAATTGTGAATTTTTCAGCATTTCCTATGCTTTAAAGCTTTAAAAATGCCAATCAAATTGACGAATTGCGTAAACTAATCGAAACAAGTGTTTGAATGTATTCAATACATTAAAATTGCTGAGTGTCCAAAAAAAAAAATAGATAATAAAAATAGAAAATACAATATATACAATCACTGAAGTGTAAATATTTAAGTTTAATTCTAAAAAGCAAACACAATTCCAATTGGATTTCAAAACTCTCAACTTTTTGGTAAGCAAAAGAAAAAACTTATATATATGATTAAGTTGCACAGTAACAATTTGCAATGCTGCAAATTGGTTGTATAGAAAAGGTATTTAAGAATTTTAATTTTGAAAGTCGGAAATAATTAGAAACAAAACAAAAAGAATTAAATAGTTACGAGGCAAGAGTAAGTCTTTATTTTATTCCCATAATAATTAAATCACAAATTGTTCTTCAACACCTGTAAAATTGTTTCATAAAACAAACTTTAACTTTCACGGTTGTTATCAAACTTTTTCGACAACACGTACACGCACACACACAATCACGCAATTACCGAATTCGAAACTCGAATATTTATAAATCGAAGCGATCCCATCTCTTTGTGTACATGAGACACACGTACACTGTCTGTGTGATCAATAAGAACAGTCGTTGGGCAGCAATTCGAAACCGAATGTGTTCGCATTCGAAGAGCAAGTGAGAATTCGAACTGGCTCTCTTTCGAACTCACAGCTATACACTGCTATGCACACATACACGCACTCACTCTTGCTTGCGGCTACACATTGCTGCGTCCGCAAAGGTAACAACAGCCCGGCAACGGCAAGGCGTGCGAGTGAGACAACAGCAACCACATTTAATGCTGTCTGACTGCTCTAGCACGCATGAACTGTTCGAATTTAGTTTTTTTTCCCATTTATTCCGCGAGTGTTTAATGAATGCACTCGAATGACTGTGTGTTCGCCACTGCCATGGCAAAGCTGTAACTATGTATGAGTGTGTTCGTGTGAATGTATGTGTGTGTGTGTGCGCGCTTCTACTTGCTCGTACTCGCAGCTACAATTGGCGGCGCTGGCGCTGCGCGTTGCATGAGTTTTTTATTGATGCTCAGATATTTGAATTATGCCCGAGCAGTCAAAGTGAGACATTGGCGCTTCGAGCACGTATTCGCGGATACATTCATCGAAACAGAAACTGAAACAGAAACAAAAGCCGATACCGAAAAACTTTTGACCGTGGCTAAACAATCCGTCAATACGTCCGCGAATCGTGCGGCTCTCGACGGCTCTCAAATAAATACAATAACAACAAAGGCGGGCATCCGTTGGGTACAACAACTGCCGCATCTACAGATACAGATACATTGAACGACGCGCTGACTTTGAGCGATAATAACGAAAGATGGATGGGCATCTAAGTGTTTGCAGTGCCAGTGTTTTCATCGATGACGTTTAAAATACATTCGCGCTGATGGATACCATAAATTCGTTGTGAAACTCACTTTCTATAGACTGCGAATCGGCTGCGAATCTACGCCGCAGCCCAACTAGAACTGTGACAAATCAAGTGCCTGCCCGATGTGGCTAATTACGGTTTAAGAATCCGCCAAACGTCAAGTGCAACACAAACTCTCTAAAGTGCAGGTAAAACTAAGCCGTGTCAAACGTCGAAATGCTAACGGATTAAAGTCAAAAGATGCGGGCCAAATCGACTAACGATAATTAGCTAAAGGCCGAAGGTGTTTGAACACGGAACTGTTTCCGCACTTAACTTCAGTTAATAACAATAAACCAAACAACTTTTCTCAGTTTGTGAAGTGCACCAAAAATCTATTAAAATTGCTTACACTTGTTCTATACTAAATGCTAAAAGCCGTCGGCTAAACTCTGCTCAAGTGAATGCAATTAGTGAACATTTAAATTGCTTTTTATATTTAAAGAACAGGTAAACAGCACAAATATTGTAGATTTTTTAACATTACTCTTTTTTCAAATAGATCTACATATATTTTATTTGAGGGTTTGACATGCAGAATAATCAGTGTAGCAAGTGTGAATTTGGGAAACGAGTCAGTTGCTATGAATTAAGACCTAATTATCTTCTAAGCAATTCAGCATTATATCAAAAACTATAAATATTCAGATAAACATTTCACGTTCGACAGTAGAATTTAGATTCCAGCAGAAGAATGTTTAGTATACTAAAGTGGAATGTAACGTAAAAAGCAAATTTGAATTGAAAAATTATATGTTCTGGTGCACATAAATACGTAACAGAAAGGTATTACACACGTGAGTTTCAGCCTGGTGTCTTAGGCAAATATATTTATAAAATACAAATTCAATTATCTTTATTCGTAGTTCTCAAAAGGCAAATAGCTCTTGAAGGCAAATAGTTTATTGCAATATTGAAATTCAAATCGCTGGGATAAAATCATTCTGTTTTTAACTAAATTTTTCAGGGAACTGCAATAACGAAATATAAGTAGCTCATAATATCTATGGGCGTAAAACAATATTTTCCGAGCAGAAATACAGCTGTGGAAAAAAACAAAAAAGAAGAATATTAATAGTAAAAAATACCTAAAAAACTTAAAATCTTTTACTCAATTTAAAAAAAAAAAAATAATAGATATAAAATATGACAAATTCAGACTTTAACTAAAGCCTAGTTTCAGAGTAATATTTCCGAATTGAACAACAAATATTTTTTTATTATTATTGTTGTTTGCTTGTGACTGCCTACAACAAATATAAACAAAGATAATTAACATTTATTTGTTGTTATATAAATATAAAAATAAACTAAAAAAGTTTCATGTAAATAAAGTATTTTTTCATACACACAATTTTAGTAAAACACCAATTGACTTTTAGTTCCAAGTAAAAAATTGATCAAAATTATACAAAAAAAAAAAAAAAAATGTTGGTGAATGAGCATTTAGCTCAGCTCCAAATTTTTATATTTTTTATAAATAAATATATTTATAACACAAACTTCACATCTACTCCCTAAGCATAGCTTAAGAACATTTCGAGCTGATAACATAATTTGGAGTAGAGTTTTAAACATCTTATTCTTCATATTCACTCCAAATTATTGAGTTCTCGAATCGAATTGAAATGGGATACAGTAGCAGAACCTTCAATTAAAGAGAATTCCATAGTGTTAGGGCTATACTACATTGGGCTTGTTGAGTTCCATATTTGTTGTTGTTCCTGCTGTTGTTGTTGTCGTTGTTGTTTTGGGTTGCGTGCGCGATATCAACGCAAAGAATTTTCACTTCATTAAAACGAATGCAGCCGTTTTTGAAATAATTAAGAGCCACAAAGGCGAAATGTCACAGCGAATGAAAAATGCCTAACAAGCAGCCACAATCTACCTACTAAAATATATATACATCTGACATATTTGTACATAACATAATATATATTATATAGTATATAGTTGTATGTATTCGAAATGTAAATAGTTTTTGGGAAAGCACAGTTTTTGTACATAGGAATTGCGTGCCCTGCCATCACATGGCCGGGAACTCATGCTGACCAGACCGAGACTCGAATTAGATTAAAATGTGAGTCCGAGCTGCGCCCAGCAACTGCTTCCTCGTGTTCTTCTTCTTCTACGCATTGATATGGAACGAAAGTGTAGACCCATTGAGGAGGGTCCACTGGGCGCCCATGGTGCGCCTAGACCAATTTCGCTGCATGTGCACTTCTTCTTTAGATCCCTATATACATAGATCCCACCCCCGAGCACTCTCAAGCACATGGTTAAATCGTATTGCCGCCACTTGATGTAGGTCACTTTCATTTGCATTTGCATTTGCGTCCAGTCTGTCTCTCCCAGCGTGTGGTCCAGTCAGATCAAAGTGCGCTCAATGGGCTATTGCATAATGTGGACACAACACCAACACCAACAGTTGCTGCTGCCCGTTGAGCTAATTGGTTGCCTAGTTGTGTTCGAGCCCGAGTCGGAGTCGAAGTCGAAGTCGTAGTCTGGATTTGTTTGCAGTTCTTGTTTGGGTTGTCAGCGCTTGAATTTATGCCATCAACATTAGTATTTCGACTGCGCCTGGAGTTCACATTCATCACGGTGATGATATTTCAGCCTTACTTATTTATATTTATAAATCAAAATACCAAAAAACAAAAAAAAAAAACGTAAAAAAGAAATAAATGTATGAAACACGCAAACTTTGCCGCGACAACAGCCACAATACAATGAATAGTTGTTGTCGTTGTTATTGTTGTTGTTGTTGGGGAGTCGTTGATCTATTGGAGCGACGGGCAGCCATTTGCTCAACTTTGTGTTTGGATGTGTAGGTACAATAAGTGCCGGGACACATTTATTTTCGACGACTCCAAAGGAGACGCCAACTTTTCATCCTGTTTTTCACGTTGATAGCAAATTTGTGATTTATATTTTATTTTTTGGCATTTTCGCAAAGCGGGTATAAAATATTTTGGCTTATGTATGCAATTGTTCCAATAAAAGGCAACACATAAAAAGAAAACCTAAACTTTAAAGTCGATTTGGGATTTATTTCGATTTTTCAGAGTTTGGCATTTCACGAGCATCAAAGCTCGATTTTAAGGATGTTCAATGAATCAATTGATATAAAATATATTTGTGTAGTTTTCAAATATGAAATTGCAGCTACGCACAGTTCATATTCATTTAAGAATAGCTTGCTAAGCTGAATGTTATTTTCCAGTTCAGATTTTATTAACCTTTTAAATTGTAAATATATATTGCAAATGCTGTTTGAATATTAGACGTTGTTTACTCTTTTATTAATATAAGATCAGCCTAAATAATCCGTCGCATGGGTTAGGTTAGGCTTTAGGCTAACCCAAATTTTGTGGCTTATAGTTAACGAAAGCCTTGAAGCCTAAACATCTAAGCTTCAAATAATCTTTCAGATGTATTATATACTGGCAAGACTTTTGGAGCTGCTAAAGCTGTTTCCTCACGAATTTCCTATTCTCCTAATATAAATATTTCTGTTTTGCCTACAATTACCTTGAATATTATAAAATCATTTTGAATAAGTTCTAAGCGGTAGTCAACCAAATTACCTTGTACAATTGCATTGTCCTTGGCTGTCATTTAGAGGACATTGTTTCTTTTTTTGTTGTAATAGATACAATTATGACATAACCGATCGTAAATGATGTGTAAAACACAGATTGTAGGAATACAAAGGGCGAAGACCGCAAAATCGGAGAGAGGCGACAACTGTTTTTGAGTACGTGTCAAAAGGTCAACAATGGCCGCTTGCAGTGAGGATCGAAGACTCGAGAAACAAATCAAAAACTCATAAAAATTATGAGAGCCACAGCCGCAAACAAAACACAGACGAGGGTTCAGACGACAAACTGTAGCAACAGCAGCAGTAACTCCGAGAGAAACAGAGAGAGAGAGAGCGGGAGAGAGAGAGAGAAAGACAGATGTAGAGATGAGTGAGAGAGAGAAAAGCAAATAATAATATTTATGACTACTTTTATGAGGTGCTTACAAATTTTTATGAGTTTTTAATGGGCCCACTTGCATGCGTGTGCGTTTGTCGTTCCTTTTTGGCCCATTGTTGCTCTAGAGAATGAAAAAAAAAAAAACAAAATGAGAGCGAGACAGCTGGAGAGGGAGACAGAGCCAATGAGTGTGACTGCGCGTGCGCAAATACCTTTTAGAATTGTGCGAGTGCGACCTCGTCTCGTCTCGTCTGGTCTGGTCTGGTCTCGTCTCGTCTCGTGGGTCCCTTTCATGTTTACATACACACGAGCTACGCCCATGTTGACAACAAATATTAAAAATTATGATTTATGACCAGAGACCCCAGTACCTCGGCTGCAAACAAACAAACAAACAAACAAGGCGCGCTCAAAATCTGTAATGGTGACGATAACGACGACGGAGAAGTCCACGACGACATTTGTTAAAGAAATATGTGTAACTGCTTAGGGTTTTGTTTTCATTTCATAATTAAGAGATGGCATATGGCTGCGCCAGTTGAAGATGATGAACTGCAAAATGCTTAGAAATGGATGACAGACCAATATTTTGTAAAGAATTGCGCGTCAGACAGATTTAAATAGAAAGAAACTGGTTTGACAGCTTAAGCTTAAGGCTTTTAGATAAGATTTTTGATCATATAATACTTATATCATATAATCACATATGACAAATACTGAGTTATGGACAATATGAAGCTTCTTGTACTTACTAAAAGACTGCTCAATTGATCGCAGTGTAGCCTACAGCAAGAGACAAAAATTAGGACATGCAGCAGAAATATATTGAAAATGAAGTTCAAAAGAATCATTTCTCAACAGATATTCTTACATAAATTAATAGGATATTTATTCAACGTAAAAGTTTTCATTTCAGTTTTACTCGTAACCACATTTCATTCATTTTACTTTTAATTCTGAATTAAATGATATTGTATGCAAAATGTAAAAGTCAACTAAGGGCAGCATCTTTTCATGCCTCTCTCTGCTTTCTGTTTTTTCCCTATTAAATTTCGATTATGCAGAAGTTAATCATCTTAATTATAGTAAGCAACCCTAGTTATGGGATCATTTCAGTAAGACTTCTGCCATTGTGTTTCTGTTTTTATGAAAAGTTCCAAGTCAAAGAACCCTTTTCAGCTGTCGCATCGACTACAAATTGATTTATGGTGACATGGAGTTCGTCCTGGAAGAGTGAGGGGAAAACCCCTCCAAGAGCTGCGCATGTGCAACTCAATTGCTGTTTATTTACTCGTACCTTCAGCCGCTTCTTCATCTTTTCCTTCTTCATGCATGCAGCAGCATTTAGCATTTACCTGTGCCGAAGTCGGTTCAACGCGCTCGGTAAAAGGAAATTCGTTCTGCGGCTTAAGAGTTCCATACGAGAATTTCACTCCCGTTTCGTGGGCATATCAAAACTGTTTATACAAAGGCAGGCAATGCGAGGCAAAGAAAATGCCTAGAGGCCGCGCAAACGCCGAGACAAAGGAAACTCGCTCAGTCTTGTTCGCTCCCTCGTCTCAAAAATGTCGCTGCCATAATTTATGGCTTTCATACGAGGCGACAATCAGCCAAGCGACCAGCGCCAATCTAAGACAATAATTGTATCCACTCTCTATATAAATATAAATATATATATGTATATATGCATAGATAGCCAACCCGCAAATTCGGTTTGCGTTTTCATTATTCATGGATTTAATTAACACCAATTGAACCGCTTGTCGACTCGACGCGACTCGTTGGTAAATAATTTCCAAACTCGTATAATTTATAGCTTTTATTATTTCCGAATTTTTAATTTGCCGTTAAGTGATCGAAGAAAACAAACAGCAGGCGCCGGTAGTACGATCTGCATCCATTCAATTAACTGTGGCCAAAAGATGGAAGCTTAAGCTCTTATCTAACTGCAAACAGAAGAGTGACTTGACTTGACCTGACTTACTTGAGATAATTCTTGAAATTGAGATAATTCTTACTTGAAAATAATTGAATTTATATTTAATAACAATGTTTCAGTTGTGCCTAAATAAAAGTTTGAACTTTAATTTAAATTTAGACGAAAAGTCTGTTCAAAACAGAAGAGAATGTGTAACGACTAAGGACTTAAGTATTATATCATCATCGTTTAATTTTTCTATATCTTTCCAATAATTTACTCAACAAATACTTTATTCAATTTATTCTGAAAATGGCAGTTCTTTCAATCTGTTTGTTTGATCGATTCCGTTGAGTATTTATTAAACGATTATGTAAGTGAATTTAGATATCTGCTAACAACATTCAAGCTAGCTAATCCTAGTTCTTGGCCACATCAACCAATTTTGATTTGATAATTTGGTTTCATACTCTGGGGTCAAATTATTTACCAATGTCTACAAGTCGTCGGGTCATTGTAGTTGCTTATCTAAGCGTATAATTTCGATAATCAAACTGTTTGTATGTCGTTGCCTCTGGGCTAATTCAAAATCGAAAACTTAAGCGAAATGCCGTTACAATTGCTTTAAACTCCATAATCGCCAAATACCCAGGGCCGAATGCGAGCTTACAAAGTTTTTTCTTCTTTTTTTTTACTGAAACGCTACTCATCAAATAAATCTCTGTCGAGCACTGGCTGCCCGGCTGTGGACGGGTTTTTGTTTTTTTTTTTGGCTGAGAAACCCGACTGGCCATGGGTCGGGAAGAGCGACAGGGTTAGGTGGAAGTATAGGGCCAGGGCCAGAGCTCAAGTTGAGGCCCGTACGCCGATTTAATTTAAAGCTTCAACTCCTTTCATTTGGACAACATGCTAAAGGGTTAAATTGCCCACTGAATCAAAATTATTGGTTTCATACGAAGAAGAAGAAGCACAAGCAGAGAATATTGACAAGAAGAAGAAACTGCATCGAGCGAGAGAGAGAGAGAGAGAGAGCGAGAGAGAGAGAAAGCAGAAATACTTGCTGTGCTCGTTGCAGAGGTCGTTGCATTGTTTTTGGGCAATGGTCGTCTCTCTTTTTTTACGGCCATGTTCATTGGCTTCCTGGTTGCTTGGCCAAGTCTTTGGCATTGCGTTTTACACTTTTCGGCTTTGGGGCTATTTCTTTGGGTCGCAGTTGTTGTTTCGATTTGGGCTCAAACAAACGTTGCAATCGTGCCAGCTTTTGTTGCTATCTCCGCAATACAAGTTTTCCACCATTCAAACAAACGCGCTGCCGCGTCCGCTGTATCAGTGATGGTGTCCAACTCCGAGCGGGTCTCTGTTGGCGTCCAGGCCCGGCCGCAAGTGCAGCAAGTGTCCATTCAACGAGAGTGGGCGGTGCTGGCATTCCAACCAGTGCCGCGCCGTGCTGTGCCACACCAAAATTGCATGCACGTAATGCCAATGCTTAGGCATATCCGCGCCTGCCCATCAGCTTCAGTGAAATCCAAACAGTTGCGTCCCGCTCTCTCTCTCTCCCTCTCTTTCTCTCTCGTGCGTTGCCTGCCGCCCAAAAACAGACAAACGGACCGTGCTTTTGGCCAAGTGAAATTGGGTTCTTAGCCGCTTCAAAAATAATTGTAATAATGATGCTCAGCTGGAAAAAAGCAGTTGGAAAAAAGCAGTAAGTACAGTGCAATTACCAGCCCATAAAAGAAAAACTATTGAGTAGGCAGAGAACATTATATAAATGGTTTAATAGTTATATGTATTTTTATATGTATATATATATATATATATATATATATATATATATATATATATATATATATATATATATATATATATATATATATATATATATATATATATATATATATATATATATATATATATATATATATATATAATATTTATCGATAATAGATTCTACTTTCTCTGCCTCATCTTTTATTGCCTTGAGCGTGCAGTTCTAACCAGGCTAAAGCTTGGTTGTGAAAACATGGCAATTATAAAGTTAGGGTATACAGTGAAGTCTGTTGATGATAGAGCTGGTAGGCTTGAGCCAGAGATCCACAGACTTGCGCTTTAGACGCTTACAGCCTCTGCTTGAACCACTGTACTTGCAAATGCCAGACTTATATACACATGAACACAGTGTGCTGCTTAATTCAAACCAAGATTTTTTCTCAAGATTATGCATAATTTTAAGCGTACTTTCGTCTGCAAATAATGCTAATATTGAGCTAGGCAGGATGAGCACAGAAGCTCTGTGAGCAGCATAACTGATCGCGCATTGGGATCTGCAGTGGGCGGGCACCTTAAGCCATTTGTTTGCAATCTGTAGCGGGTATCTGGCCGCCTCTTGCTGCGACGTGGAACTGTTGTATTAACTGCTTGCATTTCATTTCAGATACGAATCGTAGCGTTGTCCCGGCCGCAAAATGGATCCCGACTGCTTTGCCATGTCCTCGTACCAGTTTGTCAACTCGCTGGCCTCCTGCTATCCACAGCAGATGAATCCGCAGCAGAGCCATCCGGGCGGCAATGGCAGCGCCGGTAACAGTGGCGCGGGCGGAGCGAACGGACAGGGCAACTCCGGCGCCGCGACGCCGGGCAGCAACGATTACTTTCCAGCGGCGGCCGCGTATACGCCCAATTTGTATCCAAACACACCGCAGGCCCACTATGCGAACCAGGCGGCCTATGGGCTGGGCGGCGGAGGCGGTGCGCCGGGTGGTGGACAGTCCAATCCCGATATGGTGGACTACACACAGCTGCAGCCGCAACGCTTACTACTGCAGCAGCAACAACAGCAACAGCAGCAGCAGCAGCATGCACATGCGACGGCTGCCGTTGTGGCACAGCAACAGCAGCAGCAACAGCAACAGTTGCCGCAACAGCAACAACTCCCGCAACAACAACAACAACAGCAACAGCAGGCGAGCATCAGCTGTAAGTACGCCAACGATCCGTCGACGCCTGTGGGCAACAACAACAACAACAACAGCAGCGCCAACAGCAACAATAACAACCAATCGCTGGCCAGCCCGCAAGATCTCTCCACGCGCGACATCTCGCCCAAGCTGTCGCCCAGCTCCGTAGTAGAGAGCGTAGCCCGTTCCCTCAACAAAGGCGTGCTCGGCGGCAGTCTGGCCGCCGCTGCCGCCGCCGTCAGTCTCAATAACAACCACAGCGGCGGCAGTGGTGGCGGTGGCGGAGGCGGCGGTGGCCCCGTACCCGTACCCATGCACAGTCCGGGCGGCGACACCGACTCGGAGAGCGACAGCGGCAACGAGGCGGGCAGCAGTCAGAACAGCGGCAATGGCAAGAAGAATCCACCACAGATCTATCCATGGATGAAGCGAGTACATCTCGGACAGAGTAAGTGCAAAAGATATTATATTTGATATATTATGTTTTGATTTGTTATTGTTATATATATTTATGCACCAAGTCTTCTTATCAAAATCATATGCAAATCAACCCATTTAACTTTTAGATTATATGACTTATAAATATATATGGATATATATACTCGTATCTCATTTTTTAGACTGCAAATTTTGTATCCTAATGCAAGTTATTATATGTTTACATATTTTAATTAGTAATTTAATTAATTAGTAAGGTAATTAGTATACTCGTAACTAATGCAAGAATATTTTATTAAAAGTATTTAGTATTTTTACTAAACCAGATTTGAAATATATAATTACTGCTGGAAAATTACCCCTACTTACATCTAATCGAATATAAGTACAAGCACATGCCTTGACTTTTACTGAATATTATAATTAAACATTTGCTTACTGAATGTTAACAGATCGAAGAGCAAACTTAGCCCATTACTCAGTTATCTAACTTAATTGTTAATTCAAATAAACAATTACGAGTACCTGTGTGAGAGTTCCCCAGAGAGACAAATAGAGAAAGAGAGATATACACAGAGAGAGAGAGAGAGAGAGAGAGGAAAAGTAAGAGCACTGAAGGCATTCAGAGTATATCCAGCACCGAATTGTCTGGCAAACTGAGCGCGCGGGGCAGCTTGTCAAAATACATAAACAATAACAAAAGATTTCCCTCACACACTAACACTTTCCCATTTTTCCTGTGGCGCTGCGTGAAAAGTCGACCGCGAAAATCGCAGCGCGTGAAATTGTAAACAAACGTGTGCAGCTCCCTGTTCCCCCGGTCCCGGACAGAGGCAGCCGGCACCCGCGGCTGATGCCGACAGACTCCCACAATAACTCATAATACCGAATACCTAATTCTAATACAGATACAGATACAGATACAGATACAGATACAGATAGAAATACAGGCACTGCTACAGATACAGATAGAGATACAGCTGGTCGAGCTACTGTTGCTATGAATCTCGCACCTCTCGCTCCGTTTATATTTAAATTCTCCAAATTTCATGAAAAATTGTTACGTCTAGTGCGGCCTGCTGCTGCCAGATACTATGCACTATTCTATAGATACACTCCAATACGAAAATTGTGAGACGAAAAATTGTTGAGCGATTTTTCATCATGTCAATGACGCGCACAGCGCACACAGATTTTTCTTTAGCACCCGAAGCCAACTTCCCTCCCACCAGACAATCGTGGCCTGTTTCATTACTGCGGGTGCCAAGCATCATCAAAAATTTATTGACTGCTGCTAAAAACTCAGGCCAGTTATCAGGTATTGTATATAGTCAAGCTCTATGGCTTTGCTAATTAATCAATTAGTAAGTGTCTTTAGCCTTTGAGCTTTTGCACAAATCAAACATCCGACTGCAGTCAGCAGGCATGCCGTGACAGACTTCTCTCTTAGCTAGAAGGCTCCATTAATTAATGTAATTAACTTTGCCTAAAATCAATTGGCAAGTTTCTCTAATTCCCATAAACTTTTATTAATATCCATGCAAGAGCTGTCATCGATCAAACGCTTCAATGCGCCTTTAGTCAGCGCGGTTCATAGCTGATTGCAGCCAGTTGGCAGGCCTGGCTAATTGCAGTTTATTTGCAGCTAGAAACATGAATTGCTTAAATATAGATTATGCATATAGCAGGTTATAGGATTGGGTATAATGGTTCCTCAACTCAAATCAGTGGACGGGCCCCAAAGAAAAGCTTATCTTTTAACTTGTTACTAGCCTGTTTGTTTATTAACTGAAGTGGGATACACTCAGTATATAGTGCCCTTATTGGCATAGATATTCAGTCTTATATATCTGTAATGACTCTATATACAAATTGGCAACAATAATTGCCAGTTGGCAGCTGAAAACTTGACAAGCCGAAATCACAACATGTCAGCCAATTAAAGAGTCGTTGAAAAGCGCCGGGGCCCATGCTCTGCATTTGCATTCATAAATACAACAAACAAACAAACAACAACAAGAAGAACAACAATTGAGTATACATATTGATTAAGCAGGAAAAACGCTTTGCGATTTTCCACTTGTATAAAAACTCGTTTCATGCCGATTCCAAGTCCAATCAATGGCACATATTGTTATTATTATTTATGTATCTGTAACTCATGGCAGCCAGCAGCGACAACAACAACAACAACAGCAACAGCAACAGTAACAACAACAATGATAACTGGAGAACAAGTGCAAAAAATAATTATAGCGAAGCACAGCAAAGCAAATTGGCCAAGATGCGTATTACTCGTATCTGGTAATTGAAGAACATGAATGAAGCGAGCGAAATGCAGGCACAGCCTGCCAATTTTAGCATCTACTTAAATACATTTGCATACGATCTTGTGCATATATACATATACATATACACTATATATATGTATATATATGTACGTGTATATACATGCAGCTAATTTATGTATCTGTTTTTATGCATCGATGAGGTTTAATTGCATTCTATCCATCTGCTGTGAAGCTCACTCGTCTATGTTCACGAGCAAGCATGAATAAGTATGAGTAGGTATGAGTGGGTATGGGTATGTGTGAGTGTTCGTGCGAGTACTCATGAATAGACACGTTGCCACTGGTAATTAGTCCAACCCTCTGCAGTAGACTTAGGCCCATGTTTACTCTTCGAATGGATGGCGTTTATGTGAATGTGTAGAGCCAGTTATGTTTATTTATGTTCAAGTTAGGAAAAAACACAAGTGAAGTTATAAATTAGGCAAAGCAAATTGTTTATTCTTATACACCAGCAAATTATCATAAATAGAAAAAATAATTGCAAGTGCTGAAAAAGAACTTTCAGGCATCATTTCTCATAGTTATTAATTGCACTACCAATTTTTATTTACTTTGACATATATTTCTTTTGTTTAATAGAATATTTTGAGAGCGGCTCAGGTATAACACTCTTTTCAATTCTATTTTAAATTCATTTTGAATGATTTGAATGATTCAAATAACAAGACAAAACTCAAACCAAAAATTTAATACATTCTTTAAAATCTATGACAAGGCAAGACTGGATTCTTTGATATGCTATTACTTTTTACTTTAAGTTATTTCAAAATGACTTCGATTGTTTCTTTTTTTATTTATTATTTTTTATTATTTTTAAATATTTTTCTAAAAATTTCCTATGTAAGACTTCAAGACGAATTATATAAATTAGTGAATGCAACTTGCTCAATCGCCAACTGCCACATATGTAGGTAATTGCTTTCAGTGAGTGCTCTACATATATATTTATGTATATTATTATTTTTTAACGAGCAAAGTCAATAACCTTTTGCTCACATAAGCCCCTCGCACGACCTGGTTGCCAATTAAAAATCAGTTGTTTCTAATGCTTCTTATCGCGCGGCGCTCTGTTGTTTCTCTCTCGTGTACAACTTAATTTTCGATGGTAAATGTCTTCATTAAATGCCAATGCGCTGCTCTACACATATTGCAATTTGAGTGGTTACATTAAACCACCCAATTCAGCCCACTTGAAGAAGAATATGAAAAAGCAGAGGCAGAGGCAGAGGCAAAAATAAAAACAGAACTGGTATTAGAGAAATGCTTTTAAAATGGACCCAGGTGCCAAGCAGAACAAATACTATAGAGCAGGAGTGTGGGGCTGTCTACTCTGCTACTGCATGTTGAGGCGCTGATTAAAATCCACCAGCAGCAGCAGCAGCAGCACCGGCAGCGAACAACAACAGCAACGACAATTACAACAACAGCATGTTAACAATTATGCAAATTTGTGTGCATGTTGAAGGTGCAACAACAACAACAACAACAACAACTACAACAAGAGCTACAACTACAACGTTGATGGCATATAATCACGTCAAGCTTTTTTTATATTCATATTAAAATAAAGTTAAACGCCATCTTCGAGACGCGCCTCAATTAGGCGCTGCAAGCGGAGAGATCGTCAGGCGAGAACGAGGGAATTCTACGAAACACCTTTTTTTAACAGAGACAGAGAGAGAGAAAGAGAGAAAGAGAGGGAGAGAGAGAGAGAGAGGAAGATAGAGGGAGATGCCAAGAATTCCAAGTTACACTTTGAGCATTTGCATTTTGCATCTAGTTAAAAATGGCTTGGCTTAAATGAGCTCATAATGGCGCCGCGTAATAGCCGAAGATACAGCCACAGAAATAGATAGAAAACAAACAAAGATACAGATACGTATGCACATATCGCTTGGAATCTTGTGAAGTTGTTGTCTAATTGACAAGACCAAAGCTGGCGACGTTCCAAGCAATTTCGTAGCAGATCATCAAAGGTCTTTGCGCTTCATCGTTCGCCCACAAATTGAGAGCTAAACGCATCTATGAGATACAAATTGTCGTACCTGCCTGCACACAAAAATGTCAAATGCTTATTAGTTGCAACAGGCTGCACCCCAGTCGGCCCATCTCCCCTCTCGATTTCTACCACAAATTGTCAATTTAATAAATTTGTGAAGCGCGTCACAAATGCTGGCGGTCGACGGGACAATCGCGGCTGCTGCCCGACTGCACCCTAATTAGTGGGGCTTTATTCATACGAATTTCAATAGCCAAAAAAATTAAAGCAAACATCTGGGTTAACCCAGCCCGAGGGTCTGCCAACACAAGCTGCAGAGCAGCAAAGAAATTAAATGAAAATCAAAATCAAAATTATTTCCATTTTGTTGAGAACTAAAAATATTCTTAAAATTTTTAAATAACAATTTCAACAGCTAACAAAACGCTTTGCAAAGCACAAAAAAAATAATGATGATTTTTATGCCCTTTGTATTAGCATATTCATGGGCAATCATTGAAATATTGTTAACAAATAGAATATATCGCATGTAAAATTATTCCCTTTTACACGGCAGTGCAGGTCATAAGCGAGCGATAAGCTAAGTCGATCCACCTTCCCGTTCATCGATCTCATAATCTATTTTTCAACTATAGATCATTATATAAAGATACAGATTATATATAGATGGTAGATGAAATGTCTATAACTTGATTTACAGATAGTCGAATTGATTGTAAGTTATTATCCAAGTGATTGTTGATCTCTTATTCACTGTTTATATTCAGATATATACACATATCTAGCAAAAGCTATAAATACATATGTTACACATATATTTCATAATAGTTTTCAAATTTTATAGTCTTCTTTTCTGCAAGTAAGTAAATCTTACTTATTGGTGAAAATCAGTTGTCTAAAACTAAAGCTTAATTAGAATCATTTCAAAGTATCAACAGCAACCCATAGCAGCTTAGTTGTTCACGTTCATAAAAGCATAAATATCCCTTTCGGTTAGATCTATTATTCTACTGTAAATATCTTGCGGTATTTTAGTTACAATATTCTGAATTTTAAACAAAATTGCAATGGCCAAGTCAAAAAGCCATTTGAAGTTTTTCGTTTAACTTGTTGGTGCCGTTCAACCCGAAGGCCACATTGAGATGCAGGATGTTATACAAAATTAATAGTTCGCAAACGAGTTGAATGTCAGATATGTACAAGATATGGCAACGATGGCTGCAAGGCAACAGCAACAGCAACAGCAACAGCCACAGCAGCAGTAACAACAACAAAAGCAACTTCAATGTCTGTTCTGGGTCTGGCTATGGATCTGGGTGTCTGCTGCTGTTTGTGCCTTCACCCCGTCCGCTTTGCCCGAATGCTACTCGTCTATGTGCGGCTCCTGCGCACGATCATTCCATGCAGCAACACCACAGACCAGAGCCCACAGACCACAGATCAGAGCCCAGAGCCCAGAGTGTACAGACCAGACCCTGGAGAGCGAACCCCTAGAGACAGCCAACAGTGCCAAGTGGCAAGCCGAAGAAGCAGACCCAGTTGCATTCGCTGGTCAATTACATTTTCATTAACTTTGGACACGACTTTTCAAATAGCTACGTTTAATCATAATGATTGTTATTATATTGCTGGCCGATCCAACTTCTTTCTAAGCCACAGCAACAACAGACCACAGCACAGCAGGGTAATGCATAAATGCAGCGCAAGGTGCTGAAAATGTTGTGGAATATAAATTAATTTTCCGGCACAAGGTGTTGCATGGCCACCAGTTATAGTTATTATAGTACATAAGCTGTGCTAAATATACATATAGCCAAGAAACTTTCTTATATGCTAACTAAACTCATAAAGACTATACGAAAAGTTTTTTATATCTAGCATAAAGCAAGACATCGTCTCTTCGTTAAAATGTCATCTCAAGTATTTCTAACAAAGCGTGAAAATTTTGGCAGCAGACAATACAGAGATATATATAAGATATATATGATATATACTAGATATACATACATATATGTATGCATATGTATATTTGGGGGTTTGAGTCACATCTGATTGTTCTTAATGAATTCTGGTCTCATTCATTCCTGCGGCTCGCAGAGCATGAAGTAAATTGTGTCGGATGTGAAACTCAGCACTTTGCTTGAATTAAAATTCATTTGCTGCGAATGCAGCGCATTAGGGGTATTCATGAAATGAAAAATAAAAAAATGTATGGTATATTTGTATTAATTTTAAAACATATTTTTATGATATTCACTTTAGATTCAGCCAACATAAATGTATTTTTATATATTTTTTTTGTTTAGTCCGCTTTATTGTCAGCGGCAATACCCATATCGATTCGCTTGCACTTCGAATACACATCACTCATCATACTGTCCAAATCAATAGCACACTTTAACAGTTCCATTCTTAACTCATTCTATAAACTTTCTGGAGCTTTTATACAGAAAAGATGAATGATTACTCGAGCCGAAAATGTTTATAAGAAGCAGCACCAAAAAAACTTTGATGATGAGGTCTTCAAGTGGCTGCAGCCGCATTTTGGCCAAAGTTAATAAAAGCGCATGAAAAGCGAGAGGCCAACAATGAAAAGGAAGAAAGTGAGGCATAAAGAAACAAATGCAAGAACAAGAACAACAATGGCGCCACTAATGACTGATGATGCGGCAGCGCTGATAGATGCAAATGCAGCGCACTTGCTCAGCTGCACAGATACAGATACAGATACTCAGATCTCAGCAGCAGTATTATACAAATACGCAATTAGTTCATTAGTTCATTAGTCTATGATATTCTCTAATGAGTGCACCCCCTTTGAGAAGGCAGAGTTTTTTTTTTTGTTTATCTCGCCATTGTTTAGAGAACAAACAGCTCAAGCGGTGCAACTATGCCACAATTTGTATCTTATGGAGACTTCGATTGCAGTCGAGCAAATTAAATTGCGAATAACGCAAAGTAATTGCGATTTGAATGGTGAAAAAGTGCGAGCCATAAATTTAACTGAATGTCACGCCGGCACCGCATGCGAATTTATCAAATTCAGGCGCAAATTGGCGCACATCTGCAAATTGCCACTACCCGGTTGCCCGGTTGCCCAGCTCCCGATTTCCCCGTGACTGCCTCTACTACCTGCTTGATAACGCCGAGATACGCATAGAATATTAATCTACGGGCGCATTAACTAAAACGAAATGACGCAATGGAGATAAACGCCAAGCGCACAGTGGGCTGAAAAGTCGTTGAAAACTGCAGAAAAGTTGCTCGTGATATGAAAATTACATACAAAGTGCAAAGCAGAAACTGCAAAAGGGTTTCCAAAGCTAAAACAAACATTTGAACTTATATAATATATAAAATTCGATTCAATACATAAATAGAAATATTTTTCATACCAATTGGTTATTTAGTTTTGAATGTTATATACATATATGTAAATACATACATTATTTTTTCAACATTTATCCCATATGTGCTCCACTGTGCCATAGTTCGCTTTACCAAAAAAATAAGGTGCAAAAAAGTAAAGATTAAAAAGAAAAACCGAAAAAGAAAGAAGCAAAAACAGCAACAGGCGGCAGCGAGGCATCGAGGCATCGAAGGAGCACGAGGCTGTGGAACGGTCTCGGGGCGTCGTCTCGGCTTGGCCAATGCCAAGTGAGGCAAAAGCTAAGCGAAAAGCATCACAAATCGCATACAATTCCAGATGAAATTGTGAATTATTAATGCAGGCGGCAAACTATTTGACTGAGTAGACAAACCCACGACTCGTTCCCATTTCCCTCCGCAGTACGTGAGCTGCCTGCCCCCATTCCATTCCTAGCCCTCGCACTTTGTCGAGCTGCTTGTCCACCATTGAAAATTGAGTTACACGCGTGGCCTCCAGTCGTCTAAGTGTGTGTCTGTATGTGTGTGTGTGTGTCTGTGAGTGTGCGGCCCCCGCTTAAGTGTGGCAACATGTATCTGGCAGATACTTTTGCCGGCATTTGTATCTGGCTGGTTGTACGTGCAGCAGTGGCTTACATTTTGCAGATTAAAACTACACACACAAACATATAAGGAGAACCGCTGCCACCTCAAGCCAATTCGATTTAAATGTCTGGCATTTCCACTTTGCTTTTCCTGGCCATAATTTTCCGCAGTCTCTGCTTGATTGTGCTTGCATATGAAATGAAAGGATTGTTGCTGTTGTTGTTGTTGTTGTTGTTGTTGTTGTTGTTGTTGTTGTTGTTGTTGTTGTTGTTGCTCTTTATGGTGTGTTAAACGAGTTAGAGTTCAGGGGGTCAAAAGCTAAAAGCTGCAATGAAGACATGCTGCCACGAGACCATACCGCAAATAAAAACTAAGCCGCAACAGAAACAACAAGCGAGGTGTGCTTAGACACATGTGTGTGTGTGTAAGTATCTGAAAGTGTGTATGTGTGTATGTTTGGGTCTGGCCACAAATGACAGCGCCAATGCAATGGCAACAATTGCAATTTGTTCACAGCCTGCCCTTGGGCCAGAACAGGGCAGCATTGGAGCTAACTAAAACTGGAACTGAAAAACTGGAACTTGTGCTCGTTGTTGTCCGTACAGTGGGATGCATTTGGCTTACTTTACTTTCAATTTTGCCCTCTTTCGCATTCGCTGCACTTCGCGCTTCATTAAAAGGCGGGCGGATGCAGTCGCGGCAGGCAGCATCGAGCAAAATACCCTTTACCACGCAGCCACCTCGCAATACCCCGTGCCTTTGGCTGAGTACAGCAAATTTGCAGCTCGGCAACCAAAACGCTGCGTCGAAATTAAAAGATTTTTTAAGACACCTTTGTAGCAAGTTTAAAACTTGTTCCGCGCCTGACTTCACCATCTTCATCTTCATCAGCGCCGCAGCTCCTCAGCCCCTCGATTTCTTCATGTTGTTGTTTTCTTTTTATACTCGTTGTTGTTGCTGTCAGTGTTGTTGTTTGCTGGCAGCCATGTTGAATACTTTTGTTTTTTAAAAACGTCGCTGCAAACGTTTTTAACTTAAATTTCAAGTTAATTTTGTTATTGTTGTTGTTGTTGCTGCTGATGGCACTCAAAACAATTCTAAACTTGTACCCAGTTGTATCTATATTTGTATCTGATTTTGTGTTTGTATCTGTTTCTATTTAAATGTGTACATTTAAATGCGAACAGCTTAGCGCATAGCAAAAAACTGGTAAAAATTCAATACACAAGCTTAACAAAATAAATATTTAAAATACACAAAAAATTTCAAATATGCAAAATAAAATAAGGTAACATTTCAATTTCCATATATTTATGTACATATTACCTGTTTTCACTGCTCTCTGTGTCGAAGTGCTGTGTTATTTGGCTTTTGTCACGGCGCCGACAGTAAGCAGAGTGGCGCAGTGGAAGCGTGCTGGGCCCATAACCCAGAGGTCCGAGGATCGAAACCTTGCTCTGCTATTCCACATGTTACAGGGGAAAAGTTGGTGTTTCTCTTTTTTATATATTTTTTTAAAAATTGCAACTAATATATTTTTAGTGCATTATTTACTTTTTACATAAAATGTTCTTTTTTAAAAATAAAATATTTTTTTATTATAATTACTTTTAAGCCCAATACATTCAAGCTTTTGATTAAATTTCTGTAAGACTATTTAATTTCACTTCCGTTGCATTGCAAAAACCTAAATTTCTCATAATTCAATAGGTGTTCAAACAACATTTGCAGATACCATTAATATAATTTCTTGTCAGCGTGATTTGCTAAGAAAAGATAACATATAACGGAGATTGATTGCATTTATTGCATGGCTGGGCCATGTCTAGTTGGTTTGAAGAGCCATCTAATATACTGATTAAGCAATATATTCTTAATGGTATTAGAGATAATTTCATTTAAATGCATCATCAAAATCATAATAGCTGGTAAATTAAAGAGCATCGCTCAAGCGCCAATTGAGCCGCATCCGAGCTCAGGGGCGGAGGGAGCCAATCGAAGCTATCTGCAAGATACGTAATTGAAGCTAACGCCATTGCCGTTGACGTTGAGTGGACAGTAGCTGGCAAAGGCCTGCAGTTAACTGCGAGTGAACATGTGTGTGTGTGTGTGTGTGTGTGCGCCTGTGTGCATTAATAAAGAATTCATCACAATTACAACAATTGCCACAGGATGCAATTTACAAAGGAAATTATTAATGGAAAGTCAATGAATTCTTTTTAAAATTCTGTTTCGTGCTTTTGATTGATTACACGCTGCCTGCTGCTGGCTTCTGGCTGCTCAGCCCGTCTACTTCTTATTCTTGTTCTTCTTCATCGGTCTTCGGTTTTTGTGCTCTTCAGCGCCAGTCAAAGACCTCGCACTTAATCATGGACATGGCGAAAATAAGTCCAGAAGCCCAGACAACAACGACGACGAAGGCGGCGGCGTTCATTCAACTGCAGACGACAGGACACTCATTAAAAATGGGTGCACAGGTACTCGACGGTGGGCCAGACGGCTCTTTAGACGCTCTTTACATGGCCCATAGGCTAGAGAGAGAGACAGTGAGGGAGAGGAAGAGGGCAACTATTTTAAGAACTGGTTTTGTTGGCGCGTCAGCTAATTTATGTGCGCATGCGCGACGCTCGCTCCCTACTCGGGAGCCCCATAATTAACTGAGGTAGTCATTTTGAATGCGAACATGCACACATACAAACACACAAACACACACACACACACACATACACTGCGACACACATACTGTTTCTGATAGAGTGAGACAGCATCTGCCGAAACAATCAGTGAACTTGCTTCTGAGAGGTCCTCTCCTTAAATCAAAGATAAACGATAATTATCTGCGCGAAAATGCGCGCATAAATAATTTGCAAGAAGCCACATTAAAATTGTATCTAAAAGATACGCATCACTTGATAACACAGCAGAGCAGCTCTCTGTCCAACTCTGGCCATGTTGAACAGAGTTTGTTGTTTTGGGATCCCAAAGAATAACGAGTACAAGAGTTAAACAAACTTTCTGTGGCATTCGTGTGTTTGCAGTTGCCAGTTGCCAGTTGCCTGTTGGCGCTGCCTGCGACGCGCCATTAAAAATTAAAAGCTCATTAATTAAGCAGATAATTCATTTATTATATTTTCAACACAATGCGCAGGCAGTGCCACAATTTGTTACCCGGCTCATTATGCTGCGCGGCCTTACGATTGGGCCAGGACCAACCAAAAAAGGTGAGGCAACTGTTTCGAATCGAAAACAATTATTACTTTCAAGTTGCAAGTTCTCTAAGGGTGGTTTTCTACAGCCAGTGGGTGTGAGTCAAGCACAGACACGTGTCTCTGGGGCAGCAGAGCTGTGGCTGTAGCTGTGGCTGTGGCTGTGGGGATTTAATCCGACAAAAACAGCACTTAAATTTCAAGTGTCGAGCAACCTGTTGAGTGGGATTCGGGGCATTCCATTTAATTGTGATAATTTTGACTTCAGAGTGGAAATTTGACTATAAAAGCAAAACGAATTTTCAATAGAACTCAATGTTTTGCGAGCTATATAATTAGAGTTGAAATGTGAGCTTAACAGTTAAACTTTACTTCTAAAGTAACTATGACAATAATTAATGTAGTCCAAGCTTATGATAGTTGAAAATATACATAATTCATATTGAAATATAATTCCTAAACATTTAATTTTAACAAAATTATATGTATATATATATAAAAATATATAAAACTATATATAAAAATATGATAAAAATATTTCTAATTCGAATTGAACTATAACTATTCAACATTTATGTTTATATTTAAGTTGGATCGCAACAAGATTAGGCATACAAAAAGCTTTTCTGACTATAAAACAATGGATAAATGTGATTTTGAGGCTATAAAATAAAATATATCAAGACTCTTTGAGAAAGACATTTTTAACTTTTTTATATACTAATTCACATCTGACCACTGGCTCTAGATTTTAGCCGCAATTCATTCAGCTCCTTTTTTCACACACTTGAAACATGAAACCTGCTGGCTGAATGGTGAATGCTTCTTCGGCTGCTCCTGCTGGCAATTGGACCAAGTGTTTGCCACCGGAAACCATATGCTTCCAAATGTTGGGGGAGCTGTGAGGGTTCGGAGCGCGCTTAATTTGGCTCGGCATCAGCTGTTTGAGCTGGGCGAGAAGTTCGGAGCACATGATGTCATTTCAGTTGAATGGCTTTTGGAAAACAAAAAAAAATGATGAAGAAAAAAATGTACAAAAAATGAAAACAACTGCCATGCAAAAGGCAGGCAACTATTGTTCTTGATGTTGTTGTTGTTGGTGTTGTTGGTGGTGCTGCTGCTGCTGACGAAACTGAATGTGTTCGTGTTGACAACGAACACGGAATATAAATTGAGAAATGCTTTAAAGCGAAATAATCAATTTACTTCTTGACATAATTTCCATTTTTCACGAAACCAAAGGCAGCCACGCGAGCTGAGAGAAAATGGCAAAAGACGCCGATGAACAACACAACAACAACAATGAAGAAAGAGGCACGCACAATTCGCACAAAAAAACGTGGCTAGTGAATAATACAACAAAAAACAAAGGTTATAAGAACATGCGGCTCAAAACCATTTCGGTGGGTGCCAATGAGCAAATGCAGATGAAGGCAAATAGCACGAAGGGAGAGGCGGGTCGCAAGTGTTGTGGCAATTGCTACCGTTTCGTTCTTTTTAATATAGTGACCATTTTTTATGAAGCTGACCACCGTCTGACGGCTGCAGCTCTCTTTATTTGGGCCGTGATTAATGATGAGCTCGGCTACAAGATACGCTACAGATACAGTTGCCTGTTGGCTGTTGGCTGACAATTGCAGTTGTAACTACGATTTAATAGCGCTTTAATGGTGTGTAAACAACGAGTCCTTCAACCAAAACACCTGTTAACACACACACACCAACACAAGCTATCTCTCCCCAACACTTCTGATATGCTCCTGTTCTCTCTCTCTCCCTCCCTCTCTCTATCCATTCATCATTCAGTCGTATCTATTTGTGGCTCGTGCTGCTGCAACACTTTCATTATCACGAATGTCACATCATTTGTCGCATTGCACAAAACTGCCCGCTCATCATTTATCACTAAAGGAATGTGAGGCACACACACACACACGCGCTCTATTATAGCGACTGTATATTTGATTAATTTTCCTTTTCCGAAAGAAATTAACCCGCTGCACATGTCGACCCCAGCGGCCCCTTTGACGCGCCCCTCGATCGCAGCCGCAGCCGCCGCCGCCGCCGCCTTAAGATTTATCTCTTCCAGCATAGCTCGAGCATGGCCAATATGAACCCGCCTGCCACTCACGTTTCTCTCTCCCGAATCCAGTTCCAGCCTAGGCTCCCTTATCGCTCTCTCTCTCTCTCTCTCTCACGCACTTTTTGTGTGCCGTCTCGCACGTTGTTGTTGTCTGATTTATTTATAGATTTGCCTAAATCAAACAATTTTGAAAAGTTTAATTCCCTTTTGAAATGCATAAATAACAATTGAGCAAATTCAACAAAATTATCCAAATTATCCTCTGCATAAGAAAAAATTTAACATGTATCATTTATACTGATTATATGGATTTTTATCAACTATTTCAAACTTCAACTAAATGAAAGGGTTTATTTGCTCTTCTTATTTATTTGGTTGCCAGTGTAGGTTCCTTAGGAATACTCATCTAATTCTAACAAAAAGGCAATTTAGATTCTAAAAATGTTTCCAAGCTAAAGGGATAATGTAATAAGCCTATATGACAGTATTTCTAACACTTGGAACAACATTTTTGTTGCTCCGCAGCGAGCTCGGCTGATAGCCTACCTCGCACTCGCTTATGACTGATGATCATTTGGCTGCATTTTGACACTGATAATGGTTTTTGGTAAACGACTCATTAGCTGCTCGCTAAGTAGCTGCTGCAGCAAGTTGCAACAAGTTGCAGCCAGTTGTGGCATTAACCGCTTGCGTAATCGGAAGTGCGTTGATTTATGAAGTTTAAGCCGCGATCTCGAACGCAAAATTCTGATGCGTGAATGTTGTTGTTGTTGTTGTCGCATTTCGGAGCAACAAACACGCTGCTATGTGGTTGTTGCTGCTGTTGTTGTTGTTGTTGCGGTTGTTATTGCTGTTGAGCGATAAGATCGCATTCAGATGCAAGCTGCAAGACGGTGACTGGACTCTGGCGAGCTGAGCTACGTGCCGCACACGTTGCGCGGCTGATTACGCTGACGATGTTCGCTTGTTTTTCCCGCAACTTCAACTGCCTTTGGAGCGGGACTGACGCCGGCCGTTGACAAATGAGCATTACAAGTGTTTGTGACAAGCCGCAAGCGTTGTATTTATTGCTACGAGTCGGAGACAGCAGCCGTCGAGGCGTAAGAAGAAAAAAAACGATTAAACTTTGAACTGTTGGCTCGTCTACAGCCTCGACTGGAAATTCGCTTGGTATTTGCTGACCTAGGCCAAGGGTTTTGCGCTTAACTTTGAACCTGCATGCGTATGCTAATTCTGCGTCAATCACAACATGATCAACTGTCCCCTTCTATCTCTCTCGCTGTCCCTCTCTCTCTCTCTCTCTCTCTCTCTCTCAGGTATGCAAAACGTGCCACAGACAATGGCAATTTGAATTGCAGAGTTTCAGTCTCCTTCTTCATATACTGCTTCTTCTTTCGCTGCGGCACTTAATAAATTCTGTTGCACATTTTTGCATGCACCAAATTTCAAAAAATTTCAACTGATATGTTAAGCGGCTGTCAGCGTTTGACTTTGACGTCATCTTACATGAAAATGAAATGCAAAAGATCAAAACAAAAGACCAAACAAAGAGTCAAATATAAATATAAATGTATATATGTACGTATGTGTGTATGCGACTGTGTGTGTGTGTGTGTGTGTGTATGTGAATACATTCACAGTACATATATGCGTGTGTGTATGCAAAATCCAATATATCTATATAGTATTTCACGATCCGCCTAGACGGCCAGCGAAATGGGCACAAAGTTGTAAAACGCTTCGAATGTTCGCTCATTGGCGCTGTCAAGAGGCCCTGTCCCCTGCTCCGACGATAAGTGATATGACATGCCAGGTGCCACAGATGCCGCCAGTGGAAGTGACTAGCGACTGCGGCAGTGCCTCAGCCAAACTGCTGTCAACTGATGGGGCTTTGCGCCTGGCCATGACGACAAGCGACAACGATGCGCTACTTATGTAGCCATGTAGTTAGTCCAACTGACACACCCGTTCCCGTTCCCATTCCCGTTGCCATTCCCATTCCCATACCCGTATTCAATCCCTGCCAAGACATGTTGACATTTAGTGGTTCACTAAACGGGTTGCCAAGAATTTGAATCAGTTCGGTTTCAATTGGCTTAGCATTATGCTGATCTTTTAGCTGGAAATAAGAGACATCTTAAACGCAACAAGCTGTCATGGGCCGCAAAGTACTATGCTTGAAAATAGTAGCACATCATAAGGAATCTGAAATCTTAAAATATCCAAGATCAAGAATAAAAATTCAAGAAATGATAAAACTGTACAACATATATCTCTAAACTATATCAAATAAGATAAGCAAAGTAAAGAAATATAAATTCCCATAGTCTACATCAATAAAAACTTAAAACTGTTAAATTAAAATAAAAGATCCAGTAATAATGTCAAATCAGGGCAGTTTGTCATTTCAAATTAGAAATCTATTTATCAACATTTTCTTTGGCTCTGAATTTAATAATAATTTCATATAACCTAAAGTTTGATCTTAATTATTTCCAGTGTGAAATGTCTCCTCAAGCAATGGTAAAATGCTGCTCGATTCTGCATTCTGCAATCCCCCCGATACTTTGGCACGCATTCTCTCAGATACTTTTCACGTTGTAATACGCTGTGGCTGCAGCTGTGAGTGTTTGTTGCATGTGTAAACAAATTGCAACATCATATGACAGCAGCATTTGACAATTGTAAATGGCCCTGCCTCTGGCAGACTCTATAGATTCACAACAGAGAAATGTCCGCCAAGTGTGCTCGGCAACAATTCATATTGATTTTTCACATACAATGCTCGGCCCCGTACCGGAGAACTGGGCAAGGTCAGTAGTATAGAAAGATAAGTGCAGTCTGAAGCTGCGTCTGCACTTCATACATCAAATGCCACTGAATGTTGAATGTTGAATGTTGCATGAAGCCGTCTGCAAAGTTGAAACCGACAGCTCGGACCTGGGTCTAATGGCTTGCGAGAGATATTAGTTTGTGAATCAAATTTGATAGTTGATAATCTGACTGACAGCCCTGCTAACGGAAGCAAACTGGGTCAGGACTTACACCAAAAGTTTTTGCAATTCCATTTGCCACCAAAGTGTCGCACTCTCGCACCCTTCCTTTCGCTCTTACTGCTCTCACTGGCTCTCTTTGTTGTTGATCCGAATGAGTGATGAAGTTGATGGCGTTGTCTGGTTACTGTCTGCTCGGCTGTTTACGTGGTCATTAGTTTGAACCCGTTACGGCATGGCCAAAACGCTGAAGGGACGAGAACTTCAACATGAACTAAAAGCGCTCTTAAGGTCTGCCATAAGTGTGGGTGTCTGGGCGTGTGTGTGCGTGTGTTTTTTCTTTTTGGCAACCGCCGTTACGGTATTTGCCACACTCAAATTCACTTTAATTAAATGAGCGGTAATTAATTTCGACTTTAATCAGAAATTCCATTTAGATTTCCTACTGATTGATGTGAACCGACATCTTACGACAACGTCACGTCGAACGCTAAACCAACAAAAAATAAAAAACTAAAAAAAAAACTTTTAGTTCGCGCATCCTCAACAGACAGAGACAGCAATAGGGTAATATCAATGCAGAGCAAGTGGGATAGAGAGAAGGGTGTATTGAGTGGAAAATGCGAGCGAAACTTTTTGTTTATTTAAAATTTAAATTAAACAGAATCACGAGCAAAATTGTTGTTGAGCATAGCAACTTTAATATTTTGACAAAATAAACCAAAAGAAGGCAACAGAGAGTGATTATATGAAGAAAGAGAAACAGAGATAATACTTTATTATAAAAATAAAATAATACTATATAATAACAGACAGTTAATATTTAATTTATTTTATAAATGGATGATATGAGTTCATATAATATATCTGTATATTCCCATTTAAGTCATTTATCTAATCATATTTTTATAGCTCACCTTTAGCTGTCTTCCAGCTGATTTAGGTTTGGGCATATTTACATAGACCTTGAGCCAAGTTGTTGAACTAATTCAAAAGATTTGCATCTCGCGTCGTCTTATGAAAAGCATTTGCAGTCAAGCAATGCAAATGAAAGAAATGCGACAGCAACTTTGTAGATCCAATTGCCATTTAGCAATGGGCCATGACCCATATAGGTTCATCGGGGCGTATGAGGGGCCCAAAAACGAACATTTGTCGGCTTTCCCAAAGTGCTGCTGACAGAAACGCTCCTCACTTGGCCTGTCTATCACATTGACTGACTGCCACACATTTCTCTTTGTGAGTTTGTGTGTATTTCTCATTCTCTATTTTTCGTTTTTTTTTTTTGGTTTGTTGTTTATTGTTGAATACCGGGCGGGCCAATTGAGTTGGCCATAATAACACGCCACGGTAAATGGCTTTTAAAAGTCTACTTTGCCACAGTCCGCCCCCTCATTATGAACGACGCGTTACGAACGCCCCGTCGGGCAGGCCCAAAAGATGACAATAGTTGTTGCCGCGGTAGGAGGATCGGAATGAAACTCGGAAATTGTCATTATCTGTAACCATCAGCAGTGGGTGGAAGACAATGAAATCGAGCAACGTCCCCAACCGCAGTTTGGCAAGCAGCGACAGCTGTCTAAGGTCTAGGGTCTACAGTCTATATAGCTTATATAGTCTAGAGTGATACTTCACGTGCTTCGCTCCCCGCAAGTACCGCGCCGTCATTGTTGATTTTCGACTAGCAACAATAAAACGAAAAATCTTTTTGGCAGTGAAAACCAAATTGCAGCTTGACACGTCATATTTATGAAATGCGCAACGTTGCAGAAAATCACAAAACAAAACAAGAAAATTAACTGCCTCAACGGTGCCTTGTCCACTTCAACGTCTTACAATTCACCAGAAACATCTCCATAGGGAAAAAGTGTAAAGCTGTTAAATAAGACTACGAACTGTAAATGATATCAACTTGTCTTACTTTATATCTACATATATCTATAAATTGTTTCCAAATTTGGAAGCAATAATAAGGCCATATGCATACAAATTTCGGTTAAGGAAATACTTCTTCTAAGTCCCGCATTAAGCCTGAGCCTGTCGACGTGCTCTAACTGAACGTTGTCATCAATGTTGTTCTTCTCAGTCCAGTTCTTACTTTTACCGCAATTCTCCGCCGTCTTCCGACATCCTCTTTCCTTTGTCCATTACATCTTAGCTCTCTCTCTCTCTCTCTCTCTCTCTCTATCTATCTTTCTTAAGTAAGAAGGTCGACCCGTATTACTTAATGCTATGACTGATACATCAGCTCCAGAAATATTAATGGAAATAATGATAATACTGATTATTCTTAAAATGATGCAAACGATATATATTTCCATTATTTTACATTAAATATAAGCTGATATTAAAGATTATTTTGATTAGTTTATTCTGTTCAGAATGTCATTTTCATTTTTTACTAAAGCATTGTTCTTTTCGAACTTGCAGGTACTGTAAATGCCAATGGCGAGACGAAACGACAACGGACCTCATACACCCGCTATCAGACGCTGGAACTTGAGAAGGAATTCCACTTCAATCGCTACCTGACGCGCCGGCGACGCATAGAGATCGCTCACGCGCTTTGTTTGACGGAGCGACAGATCAAGATCTGGTTCCAGAACCGGCGCATGAAGTGGAAGAAGGAGCACAAAATGGCATCGATGAACATTGTGCCATATCACATGGGCCCCTACGGCCATCCCTATCACCAGTTCGATATCCATCCGTCACAGTTTGCGCATCTGAGCGCATAGGACGCGTGGCACTTTTCGGGTACTGGTTAGAGACTCAATCAGTTGTATCAGGAACCATATCAGGCGGCGGCAGCGGCCAGCGTGGCTGGCGGCTATCAGTCGCAGGGCACTCAGGATCCGACCGCTTCTGCATCGGTGCTGGGCAGCGTCAGCGTCGGCGCCAATGCCAATGCCGGATCTGGCAGCAACATTGGAACCGGCAACGGCCCCAATTCGCTGTTCAGTTCCGCCGCGGCGGTGGCCAATGCCAGCAATACCAATGCCGACTGCATTAAATATCCTCAAGAGTTCTGATCTCAGGTTATCATCAGGCAGCAGCAGCAGTCACAGCAGCTACAGCAGCAGTCGCTCTATCCACTGCTAGACTCAGACTGCGAGCCCGATTCCGATTTGGGGCTGGAGCTGGATTACAAAGCGGACATTGTTGGCTGTAATTTGTTCTGCTGCTGAGCCGATGCCTGCGCCATTTGCCATTTGCCACTGCCTCGCATTCGCATTCGCATTCGCATCCGCAACCGCATCCGAAATCCGCATCCGCAATCCGCCGCCGCTGTCGATCAACCAACATCAAAGACGATGCTTCTTGTTTGCAACTGATTCGTGTTAAGCTGAGAAATGAGCCGTAGCTGGAGTGCGGCTCATTTGGGTTTATGATACTGGAGGTGGAATTGTGCGCAATCGTCTAGTTCTCTCTAGACCCGCCTGCACATACACACATACCCTCACACACACAGACGCAGACACATACACTAACACACACACTCATACACACAGCTTGAGCCTTGGGCTTGGAGCTGGGGCAAGGATCTGGAGTTAACTTTTGATAACTGCTGCCATTGGACGTCCAGTATGATAAACCTCTTTCTCTAAGCAGTATTCGAAAAGCAATTAGTCTTAAGTCTAGCTTAAATTTTAGCTCTAAGTCCGCACGGAAGAACAAAAAACAAAAAACTTAGAGGGAAATAAGTTATACAAAAACCAATTTCAAACAAACGTAATATTTGCAATAATTTCAAAGTGATTTCTATTACAATTAGTTTTCGTTTAATGCCTAATTCTAATTCATGTACTTAAAAGCTACCAACCCTTTACATATATGTTTATATATGTATCCTTTATAAGGCTTCGTTCAGTTTGTATATAGCAGAGCGTCCCACTCTCAATCGGCGCCTTATTATGTTTCATTTGTTTGTTTCATTTTTAAATATATAAATTGTTTGGCTCGAGAGCTAGTTATATCAAGTTAATTTGCTCGTTTTATTTTTTTTTTCCTAATTCAAAAATAATTTCACTATTTGGAGAACAAATTCGGAGATGAAACAGGGAATTTGGCTAGCGGTCAAAATGTGACTCTATTTCAAATACTTAGCAGAATTTCTATAGCAAAGCCTCAACCAGACGCTCTCTCAATGTTATCTTTTATTCGATTCGTATCACTTTTATGTCTGTAAATCAAAAGAACTATAACAAGTCCTTAATATATTGTCTCCTAGCTTAAGTGTGCATTACAACTTTAAACTTATATTAGGCAATGCGCAAATTGTTAAAACCTAAAAATTATAATAAAAAATAAATTTAAATTTAAAAAAAAAACGATGAAAGCCCGAGGAAGGAGCAAACCTATACGTAAATGTAATGTAATTATTTATGCTGTACTTTTTGCTAAGCTAAGGTTAGTGCATTCTAGAACCTATCGGTAGTTTTTGTGAACTTAGTTCTTAAGCCTAAATTATATCGAATTAGCAAGACAAATTTTAGTAAAAAGTAAAACTATTACAAAAGAAAAACCGCTTAATGAAAACAAACAAAAGTAAGAAAGAAACACAAATACTTAGCACAAATTGAATAATTGTTTTTTTTTAACTTCCATTGATTTCAACTACACACACTAAATATATGTACATATATATATATAAATATATATATAATTATATATAAATATACATATATATATATATATATATATATATATATATATATATATATATATATATATATATATATATATATATATATATATATATTTATATATATATATATATATATGATATGATTTTCCAATCAAAATGCAATACAAAGATTGTAGTTCGGGGTTAGGGGGGCGCAAAGAGTTTAACTGCATTCCATGTAAAAATAAATAACAAATAATTTTTAATAAGATCCGTACAAGTATATTGCGAATCCAATGTTTATAAGCTGTAAAGCCACAAAAGCATACAAATATAAATAAATCAAACCAATCGATAACATATGTAAACATGTACGAATATGACATAAAAATAAAACTATTTTAAAATGTAAAATACTTGCGTTCTTTAATGTGAATAGTTTCAAATACTCTTCATACGCTTTATTTAGTCTTTTCTTTTTTTTACAGAAAGTTTGTCGGTAGAGTTTAAAATTTCTAATACTAGCGTTACGGCGAGCCAAATCTATTCAATTTTTTTTTAAGTAATGCTATTATTTGATTATTTATAAATTTTAGTTCCATTTTCATTTGATTTGGCATTGAACGTGCAATGCAATACAATACAATATGTGAAGCAGTATCTTTTACATTGGTATAGAAAATATTTTTAAACAAGCAGTGTGTACATGTGGAGCAATACATATTCTAAGCAGTGCTTTACTCGTTTTTAAACTATTAAAACACAATGTGCGAAGCAGTATTTACTATAATTTTAAAAAACAGGGTGAAAGCAAGCAGTATACAGATGTGGAGCAATGCACAGACAAAACAGTTAAATAATATTTTTTTAATTTACACGCCACCCATATTACCATTTGTTTGTCGGAATATCTGTCAGAGTACACGGCTGGAGGGATGAACAGCGCCAAGGGTAAAAAACAGCAGCCAAGAGTTCCCGTGGTAGGCAGTAGTAAAATAGTACCGGAGTGGACTGCCATTGTCAATTGTTGGACCACAATCTTTTTACTACTACTCACACTTACACTACAGAAAATATTATTTCATATATTTTCCTTCTATATTTAACAAATATATTTCGAAATTTGCTCCACTAAGTTTGCAAGAAATCATTCGTACTCGTACACAATTCAGTTCTATTATTTATTTTTACACAATTTCATTTTCATTATCAATGGTTACTGTACACTTTCACTAACACTTTTGGTGCATTTGGAGCGTCCGCAGATAATGCTAGCCAATTCCAAGGGCATCGCATAGATGAAACACTTGTCCATTACAGGTATTGTAAATGTCCACAGAAAGAGTATGAAAAGTCCAATAGCTATGGACCCAATCATCTTGAGAGTCGATTTTGCGTGAGTTGTTCCTGACGCATTAGCAGAGCGAAGTCAAATGAAATATAATCTCCTATTCAGTTCTGCTTGACAAATACCTATTGCTTATGTATAGATGACTTGATAATCCTACAGATAAGGCAGACCTTTCTCTCTCTCTCTCTATCTCTCTTTCTCTGTGCTTAATCTAAGTGTGGCATACAGAATATTATATAATTACAACAAATTTCTATAGCTTATTAGGTCAGAATATCTATAGATATTAGCCATATGATAAATTTATACATAATATTGACTAAGCTATGTGTATGTAGGTGATATATAAATATGCCTCTATCAGTATCATGTTCAAAGTAGAAAAAGTAATGTATATATACTTGATCAAGACGACGATCGCCTATCCGCACATAATTCATTTTAGTTCTGAGTATATATAGATGTGCCAGGGTAGTTCCAGCGGTAACAAGTCTGAACTTTAACATAATTTTCAGTTATTAATTGCTCCGCTCGGCTCGGTCTTTAATCAAAAACCTTAATAAGATTGATTTATTCCATCAGATCACATATTTCTTGGAGTGTACTTACTTACCCCTATATTGTTATTGCTTGCATGCTCGTTCTCTTATCGATACAATATATTTCGGTGACCATTGTTTGATTAGGGACTGTGTTTATATTTTATGTTCTTTTTTTATTAATATTATTATATGGAAAACTATTCTTGACCCGTAACCAAGAATTACTCAATCGAAACCATGGTGGTTTTTGCATTTTTATCGTGCTTAAAGTACAATTTATATGCAAATCGTACAATTAAATGCTCAGTTCATATTTTGCTCTTGAAGAGAGCAGTTCCCGCATTTAAAAAACCAATTGGAGCTCTTATTAACAGTTTTATATTATTTAATTATTATATAACGGCACAATGATGAGACTCTTTTGTGCTATCTTTACACTCAGTCTTATTATAGCTGAGATCGCGGGAGATATTCCGGGCTGTGATTACTTTGATACCGTCGATCTAACGAATAGCGTTCAATTCACGAATGGATCCTTTCAATATCGAGACATTATAATTCCAAAAGAAAGAACTGGAATATTTAACTATAAAATGTTCTTTGATGAAAAAAAAGATGTTAATAACTACACCCGAGGCTGTGTCTGTCATATAAAGCCCTGCATAATTTTTTGCTGTGAACCCTCAAACTCCTTGGTGTATAATCCTTTAAACATAACTCTACTCAACGGTCAAGTGGTGCAGAAGGATCTACTCAAAGACTATGTAGTACAAGCAATCCAAAATGACTCGTGTGAATCATATGAGGCTGATGGCCGTTTCGAAGGCCGGTGGTCTTTATATGAGGTTTGCTAAAGGAGAAATCCCATTTAATATGTTAATGTTTATCACTGCTGACATCAGTCACAGATATATATACATATATATATATATATATATATATATATATATATATATATATATATATATATATATATATATATATATATATATATGTATATATATATATATATATATATATATAAATATATATATATACATATATATATATATATAGAATCATATGGTGTACGTTGATGAAGATAACTTGAACTACAGAAAGCAGCAGTATTGCGTATATCCGCCGATGAATACTTCCATTAAAGAACTCCGTCTCGATTTCATTGTCCTATACAAATTTAAACCAACGCGTAAGATATCGAGTTGAATTTATAATAGCTGTGATAAATAAAGTTTTATTTGATTGTAGTTTCGGCAACCCAAGCATTAAGAGCCCTTTCTGTGTTCTGCATGTTCGTAACTATTGCTATATTTCTATATGTCAAGAAATATGGGACGATGTACAATCAATGTTGCATGTGTTACTTCACGTGCGTAGCCATACATTTCTGCTTGGCTTTTGCCGAATCGGCTATAAACGCATCCTATGGTTTCTATTATGAATCGTGCCATGTATTTGGTAATGCTACAAATATTTCTTTAGCTTTGCATATTAACACATTGATATACCTTAAATTTTAGCTTACATTCACTATTTTTTCGTAATGGCCACCTTCCTTTGGCTCATCATGATCAACCTTACGTTATGGAACAGCTTTAAAGATCTTGGTATTAGAGAGAGACCCAGATTCATGATATCTAGTATCATCGTTTGGTGCATAGCTGCTGTATTACTCGCCTTCTTCGTTGTGGCTGATCGATACTTACTTGAGGATGTTCCTGACCAATTGAAAGCTGAAGTAGCCTATTACACATGTTTCGAGAAAAGTAAAAACATTTATTCTTATAATAAATAAGATGTCTTAACTGAACCTTCTTTTAGCGATGGATATATCGATATTTATCTACTTTAATTCGCTTATATTGGTTGCCATTTTAATTAACATTGGGCTCTTCGCGGCAACGGCTAGGATAATATATGTGGAAAACAAGCAAAACCAACGCAATTGGGCCAGTTCCGAGAGTAAGAAAAACGTGAAAAATCATGATAAGTAAGTCCACAGAAAGAGTGAATTGTCATACGCATAGTCATTGTTTATTACGTATAATTTTCCATTTGCATTACAGTTTTGCCCTGTTCATCCGATTATTCGCTATAGCAGGTGGTTTGTGGTTCATGGAAATCATATCATCACTAGTTGAAATATTTGTAAATGATAAAGCATACATTTCAATGTATTTAGATCTCATAGCGAGTTCTCAAGGCATGCTTTTACTTTATATAACCGTCTTTAGGAAGAGCATGATTAAAACCATATATCAACGGTATTTAATTTAATTTTAAATATATTCTTTATACTAATCCATTTCTTTCTCTATTTTTCATTTAGAATGCAATTTGGAAGAAACAAAAATCTACTTTCACAAGTATCTACAACTGAGACAGAATCCTAAAATTATTTATTTAACTATTGTTTATATATGTATACTGAAATTATACTACCTACTGCCAAATATCGTCAATATTTAATAATATCTATAATTATTTATCTACCATATAGAGTTGGTAAGCAAATTTCAAACTTGTAGCATAAATATTAAAACATATGCAATCTAAAAATAAAATAGTTTTATTACATTATCTTATCTTGTTTTATTACATTATCTTATTAGACCTTAATTTTCACAGACTTCCTTCATTTGGTATGTGTTGCAAAACATATAAACTTAAAAAATTAAAAACAATAACAAATTATAACATATTTCATCAAATTATGTTTTTTTCTCAAATTTGATAGTTCAGACATAAAAAAAATATTACAGATCAATTTTTCTATTTAAAGCATTTTTCTATTAAAACCTGAAAGTTACACAGAAGTCATCTTTCGTCATTTGACTACACGAAAAATTTGAAATAAAAAAAACACTTACGATTTGCACAGTCCGCTGTACGGTTGCCACGATCAACAACTAACAAGCTAGTGTTGTCAGATTTTGAGAGTCACCATAAGCTAGATTGATGAATAATTTAGGCTAGAAGGAGCAAAAAATTAAAAAAATAAAGCTTAAAAAAGCTAACCATAGCAACACATATAATAATTGAGTTTTATTGATATTTTTCAATATTTTTCCGAATATTTGTCGGTTGATTTAATTAACGTTATGTATTTACTGCTTGAGTTCCTTAACATTTGACCACGAATCGCGGAAATTTTGCTTGTTTATACACAAAATGCCTAATATACTAAAATACTAACAACTAATATGATTTCGGTCCGATTTCTCGATAAAAATGAACAAAAATTACAATACAACCAAAAAACATAAATTGTTTTGTACTTAATTTTTTAAACCAAAATAAGCAAAAATAGCTATATTTCAAGCTATAAACATTTCAATCATTTTTCAAGCTTTTTGATTTTAAAATAAGCCAGATTTAGCTTAAAATAAACCAAAATGGCATCACTGTAGAAAGCAACTACAGCTATACGAAAAATGAGATCAATATTAAAACAACAACAACAACAACCGATGACGGTCTAGGCTTAAAAATATTAAAAGAAATTATAATTTTTCTGCTTTACTTTCTATTCCTTATTTTTTGTTAATCATTAGGCAACTCACAGTTTCTTTATATGTATGTATATAGAAATTTTAAAATAATTTTACCTGAAAGCAGTTCACTGGCAAAGCAGTGCAATAATTCAGCTCGTAATCAATTCAGTTCAGCGACATGACATAAAACACGCCTGTAGAAACAAGCACGCCGACTGGAAGGTTGGCATCTTCTGTAATCACGCTTCTGTGAGGTCTGATTGTGGGATGGCCTGAGGCTGGGGATCACTGTGTAGTGGACCAGCCATGTTGACGGAACGTCCGCACTAAGCTTGCCATCAATATGGGTGCCGCGGAGGAGTCCACGGCATTCAGGTTGGCTAAGGAGGGATGAACCGGGCCAGGGGTGAAAACCAGCAGCCAAGAGTTCCCGTGGTAGGCAGTAGTGGGATAGCGTACCGGAGTGGACTGCCATTACCAGCCTTGCCAATTGTTGGACCACAATCTTTTTACTACTATAATACTACTTACACTTACACTACAGAAAATATTATTTCATATATTTTCCTTCTATATTTAACAAATATATTTCGAGATTTGCTCCACTAAGTTTGCAAGAAATCATTCGTACTCGTACACAATTTAGTTCTATTATTTATTTTTACACAATTTCATTTTCATTATCAATGGTTATGCTAGAACCCATTTTAGTTGTACACTTTCACTAACACTTTTGGTGCATTTGGAGCGTCCGCAGATAATGCTAGCCAATTCCAAGGGCATCGCATAGATGAAACACTTGTCCATTACAGGTATTGTAAATGTCCACAGAAAGAGTATGAAAAGTCCAATAGCTATGGACCCAATCATCTTGAGAGTCGATTTTGCGTGAGTTGTTCCTGACGCATTAGCTGAGCGAAGTCAAATGAAATATAATCTCCTATTCAGTTCTGCTTGACAAATACCTATTGCTTATGTATAGATGACTTGATAATCCTACAGATAAGGCAGACCTTTCTCTCTCTCTCTCTATCTCTCTTTCTCTGTGCTTAATCTAAGTGTGGCATACAGAATAATATATAATTACAGCAAAATTTCTATAGCTTATTAGGTCAGAATATCTATAGATATTAGCCATATGATAAATTTATATATAATATTGACTAAGCTATGTGTATGTAGGTGATATATAAATATGCCTCTATCAGTATCATGTTCAAAGTAGAAAAAGTAATGTATATATACTTGATCAAGACGACGATCGCCTATCCGCACATAATTCATTTTAGTTCTGAGTATATATAGATGTGCCAGGGTAGTTCCAGCGGTAACAAGTCTGAACTTTAACATAATTTTCAGTTATTAATTGCTCCGCTCGGCTCGGTCTTTAATCAAAAACCTTAATAAGATTGATTTATTCCATCAGATCACATATTTCTTGGAGTGTACTTACTTACCCCTATATTGTTATTGCTTGCATGCTCGTTCTCTTATCGATACAATATATTTCGGTGACCATTGTTTGATTAGGGACTGTGTTTATATTTTATGTTCTTTTTTTATTAATATTATTATATGGAAAACTATTCTTGACCCGTAACCAAGAATTACTCAATCGAAACCATGGTGGTTTTTGCATTTTTATCGTGCTTAAAGTACAATTTATATGCAAATCGTACAATTAAATGCTCAGTTCATATTTTGCTCTTGAAGAGAGCAGTTCCCGCATTTAAAAAACCAATTGGAGCTCTTATTAACAGTTTTATATTATTTAATTATTATATAACGGCACAATGATGAGACTCTTTTGTGCTATCTTTACACTCAGTCTTATTATAGCTGAGATCGCGGGAGATATTCCGGGCTGTGATTACTTTGATACCGTCGATCTAACGAATAGCGTTCAATTCACGAATGGATCCTTTCAATATCGAGACATTATAATTCCAAAAGAAAGAACTGGAATATTCAACTATAAAATGTTCTTTGATGGAAAAAAAGATGTTGATAACCACATCCGAGGCTGTGTCTGTCATATAAAGCCCTGCATAATTTTTTGCTGTGAACCATCTAACTCTTTGGTGTATAATCCTTTAAACATAACTCTACTCAACGGTCAAGTGGTGCAGAAGGATCTACTCAAGGACTATGTAGTGCAAGCAGCCTACATGAGCCCGTGTGAATCATTCCACGAGAGTGATATTAAAAGTCGGTGGACTTTTTTTGAGGTTTGCTTAAGACGGACTCTCATTTTCTTTGCAGAATTTATATAAGTCATAAGTAAAGTCATTCCCGAACTGAAAGAGTATCTTGGTTTTGTGCAATGTCTGTATTGCTGTCCGTCCGTCCGTCCGTAGAAGCCCGTGAAGCTAGGACATAAAATAGACATGGATTATATACTCGTATATGCGATAGCTGTTAAAAAATACATAGGCCATCAAATCGAGCTGAAATTGCCTAAGTTTGCAGCTTAATCTCTGTTTATCTCCAAAGATTGACCTCTAAATTATATGGTGCGCTCATAACTTGTTATACTGCGAACCCATCGAAAAAGGAAATTCGGATATAAATGCATGTAACACGGAGAAAGAGTTGATAAAACATGTATATATTCTTGTGATGGATCAACAGGTAGCCCCCTGAATGCATCGATCTTGGGACTTATAAGAGCTGGAGCCTTGGATTTTTGCATGTAGTGCGATAACTAAACTTTATCGATTTTCAATTAACAGTATATTAGTTTGTACTTAGACTTAAAGCTCACAGTTTTCAAAAAAAAAAAAATATGTCCTCGACTACTAGATGCGTTGCAAAACTGTTCCTCAATCTTAGACATAACTCACAGATATATCTATAAATTACATTATCGCCAATTAAATATTTATTCTTAAAATCATTGCTACCATAATTTTTTATAGAATAATGTGCTGTACGTTCATGGAAATAACACCAGCTTCAGTAAGCCGAACTATTGTTTGTTTCCATTTAGAGATGACAACAATACCATCGACTACAAACTCGCAGCAAAGTTTTTTAACCCACCCAACCTACTAAAAACACCACGTAAGATATCAACTTGAATTGATAGTATCTATGATATTTAAACTTTTATTTGATTGTAGTTTGGCCAGCCCTCCCATTACGAGCCATTTCTGTGTTCTGCATGGTCATTATTATTGCTATATTTTTATATGGCAAAAAATATCGAACGACGTACAATCAATGTTGCATGTGTTACTTTACGTGTCTAACCATAAGTTTCTTTATGGCGTTCCTCGAAACGATTTTACAGCCCCCTAATAATTTCACTTATGAATCGTGCCAAGCATTCGGTATTGCCACAAATATTTATTTAGCTTTGCATATTAACACATTGATATACCTTAAATTTTAGCTTACATTCACTATTTTTTCGTAATGGCCACCTTCCTTTGGCTCATCATGATCAACCTTACGTTATGGAACAGCTTTAAAGATCTTGGTATTAGAGAGAGACCCAGATTCATGATATATAGTATCATCGTTGGGAGCATAGCTGCTGTATTACTTACGTTATTCGTGGCGGCTGATCAAATGTTACCTGAGATTGATTCTGGAAAATATAATCCTCAAATTGCCGATAATGGATGTTTGGTGAAATGTAAAACAATTTTTTTATAACATTTCAGATGTTTTAATTGTACCTTCTTTTAGCGTCTGATATATCGATATTTATCTACTTTTATTCGTTTATATTGGTTGCCATTCTAATTAACATTGGGCTCTTCGCGGCAACGGCTAGGATAATATATGTGGAAAACAAGCATAACCAACGCAATTGGGCCAGTTCCGAGAGTAAGAAAAACGTGAAAAATCATGATAAGTAAGTCCACAGAAAGAGTGAATTGTCATACGCATAGTCATTGTTTATTACGTATAATTTTCCATTTGCATTACAGTTTTGCCCTGTTCATCCGATTATTCGCTATAACAGGTGGTTTGTGGTTCATGGAAATCATATCATCACTAGTTGAAATATTTGTAAATGATAAAGAATACATTTCAATGTATTTAGATCTCATAGCGGGTTCTCAAGGCATTCTTTTACTTTATATAACCGTCTTTAGGAAGAGCATGATTAAAACCATATATCAACGGTATTTAATTTAATTTTAAATATATTCTTTATACTAATCCATTTCTTTCTCTATTTTTCATTTAGAATGCAATTTGGAAGAAACAAAAATCTACTTTCACAAGTATCTACAACTGAGACAGAATCCTAAAATTATTTATTTAACTATTGTTTATATATGTATACTGAAATTATACTACCTACTGCCAAATATCGTCAATATTTAATAATATCTATAATTATTTATCTACCATATAGAGTTGGTAAGCAAATTTCAAACTTGTAGCATAAATATTAAAACATATGCAATCTAAAAATAAAATAGTTTTATTACATTATCTTATCTTGTTTTATTACATTATCTTATTAGACCTTAATTTTCACAGACTTCCTTCATTTGGTATGTGTTGCAAAACATATAAACTTAAAAAATTAAAAACAATAACAAATTATAACATATTTCATCAAATTATGTTTTTTTCTCAAATTTAATAGTTCAGACATAAAAAAAATATTACAGATCAATTTTTCTATTTAAAGCATTTTTCTATTGAAACCTGAAAGTTACTTGAAATAAAAAAACACGATTTCCGCTGTACGTTTGCCACCATCAACAACTAGCAAGCGACTACAACTATGAGATCAATAAAAAAACGAAAACAACAAAAAAGCTGTAAATAAAATTTTTACGTCGTGAATTTGACGAACGATGACGGTTTAAGTTTATAAATATTAAAAGAAATTATTTTTCTGCTTTATTTTGCATTGACAAAGCTCATGATTGGATCTTAGTAACCCCGCCTTACATGCCCGGGTAGCTCAGTCGGTAGAGCATTGGACTTTTAATCCAAGGGTCCAGGGTTCAAGTCCCTGCTCGGGCGGTCCCTTTTTTCTTGTTGAAGTAAGAATTATAAAAAAGAAATAAATATAATAAATAAATGACTGATATTGTTTTTTTTTTAAAGCAAAAATATTTTGTTAAATGGCACTATCAGAGAGCAGATATTACAACTGCTTTTTTGTCATTAAAGCAGTTGAAAATTTAATGTACACACCTTGTTAAGAAAGCAGTGAACACACTAGTTGTGTAAAAGCCGCGACGCACAAGTATACCTCAGCTAAGATGTTTTTTTTTATTATGCAACGTACACGAGCCCCCCGTTTTTATGTATGACACAATACCCACAATTTTAAATAATTTTACCTGAAGCAGTTCACTGGCAAAGCAGTGCAATAATTCAGCTCGTAATCAATTCAGTTCAGCGACATGACATAAAACACGCCTGTAGAAACAAGCACGCCGACTGGAAGGTTGGCATCTTCTGTAATCACGCTTCTGTGAGGTCTGATTGTGGGATGGCCTGAGGCTGGGGATCACTGTGTAGTGGACCAGCCATGTTGACGGAACGTCCGCACTAAGCTTGCCATCAATATGGGTGCCGCGGAGGAGTCCACGGCATTCAGGTTGGCTAAGGAGGGATGAACCGGGCCCAGGGGTGAAAACCAGCAGCCAAGAGTTCCCGTGGTAGGCAGTAGTGGGATAGCGTACCGGAGTGGACTGCCATTACCAGCCTTGCCAATTGTTGGACCACAATCTTTTTACTACTAACTATAATACACTTACACTACAGAAAATATTATTTCATATATTTTCCTTCTATATTTAACAAATATATTTCGAGATTTGCTCCACTAAGTTTGCAAGAAATCATTCGTACTCGTACACAATTCAGTTCTATTATTTATTTTTACACAATTTCATTTTCATTATCAATGGTTACTGTACACTTTCACTAACACTTTTGGTGCATTTGGAGCGTCCGCAGATAATGCTAGCCAATTCCAAGGGCATCGCATAGATGAAACACTTGTCCATTACAGGTATTGTAAATGTCCACAGAAAGAGTATGAAAAGTCCAATAACTATGGACCCAATCATCTTGAGAGTCGATTTTGCGTGAGTTGTTCCTGACGCATTAGCTGAGCGAAGTCAAATGAAATATAATCTCCTATTCAGTTCTGCTTGACAAATTGACAAGGTTTGCTAAAGACGGGCTCTCATTCTCTTTGCAGAATTTATATAAGTCATAAGTAAAGTCATTCCCGAACTGAAAGAGTATCTTGGTTGTGTGCAATGTCTGTCGTGAAGCTAGGACATAAAATAGACATGGATTTTATACTCGTGTATATATATATATATATATATATATATATATATATATATATATATATATATATATATATATATATATATATATATATATATATATATATATATATATATATATATATATATATATATATATATATATATATATATTTAGGCCATCAAATCGAGCTGAAATTGCCTAAGTTTGCAGTTTGATCTCTGTTTATCTCCAAAGATTGACCTCTTAATTATATGCTGCGCTCATAACTTTTTATACTGCGAACCCATCGAAAAAGGAAAGCTGGAGGGGCCTATTACAATTGTTTGGTGAAAAGTAAAAACATTTATTCTTATAATAAATAAGATGTCTTAACTGTACCTTCTTCTAGCGATTGATATATCGTTAATGATATACTTTAATTCGCTTATATTGGTTACCATTCTAATTAGCATTGGGATCTTTGTGACAGCGGCTAGCATAATATATGTGGAAAACGCAATTGAGTTTCGCCCTGTTCATCCGATTATTTGCTATAACAGGTGGTTTGTGGTTAATGAAAATCATATCAAGTAAATAAAACATATGCAATCTAAAAACAATTAAGAAAACTCTAGTCGGGCTGCCCTACTAGGATATAATAAAATATTTGTAAGAAAAAGAAAGCATTGCCGAGTTCCAAACCTCGAACCTTTTCTTGACATGACTCGCTTCTACCTAGCACGCCATGCTATAGCGCCATCTAGCAAATCTAAGCTAAGCTAATAATGGAAAATTCTACAATATACGAGAATGTCTGATAACTTCTGTTCTACTTAATGGATTTCCATGAAATTTTCAGCATATGATCTATATATTCTATTGAATATTCTATTTATTATATAAATTCATTAAAAAATTGACTTTATTTTCAGATTAGGGCCCGGTATTCACAATATAACAAAAATTGAAATTGTATAACATATAAATGAAACTAAATGCAAAATTTGGCGACTCTATCTTTAAAGGTGTACGAGATATAATTTTTTAACTGCATTTCGATGAGGTTTTTATTTGATAACAATTAATCGGTATTAATTAGCAATTTTCTGAAACATATTCAATCAAATTTCAAATTTAAGTGTCTTGCTCTTAGATATTCTTAGTTCGACGCGTTCATACATACGAACGGATGGACGCACGGACGGACATGGTTATATCGACTCAGCTCTCAGCTCGAGCTGATCAAGAATATATATACTTTATGGGGCTACCACGGTTCCTTCTGCCTGTTACATACATTTTAACAAAACCATTATATCCTGATTTTCCATTTTCAATGGATTCAGGGTATAATAAAATTGTATAACATTGGAACTAAAAACTTGATACATGTTCGATTTAAAAACAAAACAGCTGAAGTCTATAACACTTAAAAGTTCCCCTATATTTTATTGAATCTAAAGAGTTTTAAAATAATAGTGCTCTAATTTCTTTCCAGTATTTAAAAATATTAAAATTAATTATTATTTTTCTACTTTGCTTTCCATTCCCTTTATTTTCAAAAACCATTCGTAGGAGAAAAAGCTCATGGTTGGATCTTATCAACCCCGTCTTGTATGCCCGGGTAGCTCAGTCGGTAGAGCATTGGACTTTTAATCCAAGGGTCCAGGGTTCAAGTCCCTGCTCGGGCGATCTACTTTTTTCGTGTTGAAGTAAAATTAATAAAAAAGAAATAAATATAATAAATAAATGATATTAATTGTGTTTTTTTTTTTAAAGCAAAAATTTTTTTAAATGGCTCTATCAGAGAGCAGATATTACAACTGCTTTTTTCATTAAAGCAGTTGTAAATTTAATGTACACACCTTGTTAAGAAAGCAGTGAGCACACTAGCTGTGTAAAAGCTGCGACGCACAAGTATACCTCAGCTAAGATGTTTTTTTTTATTATGCAACCTACACGAGCCCCCCGTTTTTATGTATGACACAATACCCACAATTTTAAAATAATTTTACCTGAAAGCAGTTCACTGGCAAAGCAGTGCAATAATTCAGCTCGTAATCAATTCAGTTCAGCGACATGACATAAAACACGCTTGTAGAAACAAGCAAGCCGACTGGAAGGTTGGCATCTTCTGTAATCACGCTTCTGTGAGGTCTGATTGTGGGATGGCCTGAGGCTGGGGATCACTGTGTAGTGGACCAGCCATGTTGACGGAACGTCCGCACTAAGCTTGCCATCAATATGGGTGCCGCGGAGGAGTCCACGGCATTCAGGTTGGCTAAGGAGGGATGAACCGGGCCAGGGGTGAAAACCAGCAGCCAAGAGTTCCCGTGGTAGGCAGTAGTGGGATAGCGTACCGGAGTGGACTGCCATTACCAGCCTTGCCAATTGTTGGACCACAATCTTTTTACTACTACTCACACTTACACTACAGAAAATATTATTTCATATATTTTCCTTCTATATTTAACAAATATATTTCGAGATTTGCTCCACTAAGTTTGCAAGAAATCATTCGTACTCGTACACAATGTAGTTCTGTTATTTATATTAATGCAATTCCATTTAAGTGTTAAAAAATGTTTTATATCATTATGCTAAAAAGCTAAAAAGTATATTTGCACTTTAAGACATAAACTGATTACAATAAACATAACTGAGAGCTACGATATACACATTATAAGAATATGTTGCTCAAAACCTTTTTAAATTAATAATTGATGGAAAAATCACTTACACGGTAGAGAAAAAGAGCTTTATTCAATTCATGAAAGCTTTGTAGAATGAATTCTAAGAATGAGCTTTTTCGACAACAAGAGTGTAAAGGTTATTTGGCAAGAAGTACACAAATGCCCGGGTAGCTCAGTCGGTAGAGCATTGGACTTTTAATCCAAGGGTCCAGGGTTCAAGTCCCTGCTCGGGCGAACCGCATTTTTTTATTTTACTATTTTATTAAGACTTAAAATTTAAAATAATCTTGACTAATCATCTGTAGGAATCTACAATTTCATAAATTAGAAGAATATGTTGAATATGATGTGTTTTTGTTTTAGCTAGAGCCTCGACCTACAATAAAAAGAAAATTCGAAAAGAAATCGGGCAGCAACCGAACGTCTAATTGAACCCTCATGAAATTATCACCTATTATTTGCTTTTCCATTTACGCTCGAGTCGTGGATATACCCAAATTGTGTGAAACATGCTCGAATGTCGCTATCTGTATCTGTATGTTTTCTATATACTCAGCTATGTACCCTCGTGTGTGTCTGTGTATGTGAGTGGGTAGCGTTCTGTCTGTTTGCTAAGCTACAGCACATACATAGTTAGCCACACAGCTCTCTGAGCATACAGCAAGGTTATGTTTCATGGATACGCCTAAGAATTTTGACACACTTTGTTGCCCTGGCCATCCGAGAACATTCAACTTAAACGAATACATAGATAGCAGCTAGAGTTAGAAGGAGGAGATTCAGATGCTGTTTGGCTGCCAAGTGAACTAGAAAACGAATGCGTTTAATTAGCATTAATTACGACAAATCATCAAATTGCCTCAGCTGAAGGAAGCGCTGCAACAATAAATACAAACCGAACTAGAGAAACATTCGTGTTAATCAACAAAATAAACGCAAATATTGATATAATTAGAAACCAGAGTCAAATATGTTTTCAAAACTGTTCCATGACGTCGGGTAAAGAGAGAAATCGATCAGTTGCATTTCTCTACAACTCTAGGGCATCTATCCAGGCTGCCTTGGTGGGCAGCTGTTCAGCTGTTGCAAAAATTTGAAAGTCAGGTAGAATTGCCAAATATCTATAAACTACAGGAAATATGGGTCATAAATTTTAAAACTTACTGAAACAATAGATCAAAAGTGTTCTTTTTTCACTGGAAATAGCTTGGTGTTATTGGGTTTTTTAGATTTCTTATATTTTTTTTATTTTACCTATGGTTGCAAATGGTTTCTTGTACCTATGCGCTATATATACTCAGGGTTGACAATTTAACAGATTTGATTTTCAATTTACAAACATTATTTTATCTACAAATCAAATTTAATAATTAAATATTCAGGGCAAATATGTTTAAAAACCAATTTCTTTCTATATGCCGCAGATAATTTACAGATAAATAAATATGTAATGATTGCTTGTCATATGTATATTTATTGTATTTGATTAATGGAATATACAAATATAACGCATAGGAAATAATTAAATGAGCGATAGGAAGCTGCTAAATGGATTAAAGTTTGAAATTAAATAAATCAGTTGAGTCAGAGCTAATCTAGCCAAATTAATCCAAATCAAGTAGAAAGATTGAAAGTAGATTTCGAAAAGATATGATAATTTAACAACTCAAGCAAATCTTAGTTTCTAGGATAGAAATATAACATTTAACATGTTCGGAGGGCAAAGCTGAGGAAATATAAATATAAAAATATAATATAAAAATATAATATAAAAATATAATATAAAAATATAAATGATATAAAGATATAGACATAGTTAGTAGGTATACACATAAAGTAGATATAGTATGCATTGTATTTATAATTATTCATTTAATAAAAATATAGCCTTGCTTAAATTGAATGCCTGATACAGGCATCATGTAATTATCAATGAAACAAATTTGAACTTAATGAGCGTATTAACGCACTCAAGTTCAGAGCCTCGAGGTGTGGGGCACTCGACACCTCGCATCGCTGAGAAGCTGGGGTTTACTTCGGGATGGCTTGCGTCTGATTAATGAGGCTTTAAATATCCCACTTTGATTTCATTTTGAAAGGCGCGGAGCGTGCAACAAAGAAGTTTCATTGACTCCAGTTTGCTGAGCACGCCACAAGGATACTCAGCCTCGAAAAATGCCCCGCTCTTCTCTTTGAGCGAGAGGCCTTGCAGAGCACGCACATGAAAACGTATTTAGTTTTGGAAACACAATCCACAAAGTCTACACGCAGCCAATGCTGCTCTGGCAGCTCTCCCAGGCACACATACGCACATTAACACACATGCACATATGTATATGTATGCATGTACATATATGTGCAAGCATGTGTATATATGTGTATGTATAAGGGGGCATGTCCTAGAAAATGAATGAATCCTAATGCACTACAAAAAACCAAGACAAGGAAACGTTTAATGATATATAATTTTGATTTTTACCCAAAAATGCGATGTGATATACAAATTTATTTATTCATAAAACATATGTTTATCAAAAAAAAAAAAAAAAAAAAGTATTTCAACAGTTATATGTGCAATTTCATTGTATATTTTTTTCTGAGTGTATTCATAGTCGCGCTCTCTTACTCGCACTCGCTCTTTTGCGCTAGGTGCTAGGTGGTTGTGTTACTCACACACACATGCGCTCACACACTTATACACAAAAATCAGCTCGCATGCACGCACACAGCGACAGCAACATGGCTGTTATCAACTTTAACAAAAAGCACCGTTTGCCTGCTACGGCTGTTGTTGTTGTTGTTGCTGCTGCTGCTGCTGCTGTTGCTGTTGCTGAATATCGCGGAACCCAGGAGGAATCTCAAGCGTGAAAGAACCTACAGAAAAAGTCACTCATTTTCTGTTCAGTACACAAACTTTTTAAATTTTATATACATACCTAAATATCAATATCTATTTATTTATATGTGTATAAAAAAATTATTTATTAATTAGTATAAAAATATATAGTTATGCAAATATTTCATGTTCTTTTCATATTATCATAAAATATTTATAATTGAGGCATCATATTAATAATATTAATATTATGTTAATATTTAAATAAGTTAATGACAGTTTATTATACTTTATCAAAGTTGTGTTGTCATAAAAAAGAAACAAACAAACAAAAACTAAAAATTCCATAAATGTTCTTTCTTCTTCAATGTACTTTTCAATCCATTTTTTTTTATCACTTTTCAAATAAATTACAAAAAATTATTATATATATCTGATTTTCAATATATATTGCAGATATTTATACGCTGGTCTTACATTACATATCTACTGAAAACTTGTGTACATAATTTTAGTTCTTTCCTTCACAGTTTTCACTGCTTGAGTGACTTTTCGCACCATGTTGTCCGACAATTTCCTGCTGGGTAACTCTGGCTTGGAGGGTCGCACTCTCACTGGGTTTTAGCTGCGGCCATGCCGGGACAACTGACTTTAGTTTGAAATTTGACGCCGAGCGCAGCAGTTCGTTAAAAACGAGAGCGCGGCCATTGCCAACGACATAGTCGCTGTCACCGTCACCGTTGCCGTCACCGTTGCCGTTGCCGTTGCCGTCACCGTCGACGTCGCTGCCAGCACATCCTGCAGCTCAACGGCTGCCCAGGATGCTAGGCAGGCTGGCAAAAGCCCCAAACTTGAAGCATGTGCAAAGTGTTAACATTAAAATTGTCGGACATTTGTTGTCTTAAAGCGATAAGGCAGCACACCGTCTTATTGCATTTGTTCGAACCAGGTAAACTGGCTAATGGCCGCAGGTGAGTTCGAAGTGCGCACTTTATTAAATTGCTCAACTGCAACTGAAAAAAGCAAAAGGGAAAAAGACAGGAAAAACGAAGGACAGCCGCAAATGCGATGCTGGCCAATTGTTTGTACGCATGTGCCAGAATTTGGGGCTCAGCACACCCCTTTTCATACTTCAGGCACCTCCAACTGCCTGCGTCTGTCCTCATTTTGACTCGTTGCCTCTCTGTACATGTGTATGTATGTATGCGTGTATGTGTGTGCATGTATGTGTGTGTTGCGCGCGCCCGGAAATGTGCAAAGCAGCTAACGCCAGCGCCTTTCAACCACTTTTCATTTGCGCAGAAACAGCAACACCCCAACTCCCAAGCTTCGTTGTCGCGCTATCAGCCACAGTCGCAGCAGCAGCGGCAGCAGCAGAAGCAAAAACAACAACAACAAAACAACAACAACCACAACTTGAGCAGCAATCAACCCCCAACCAAAGTCCAAGTTATGCGTTCTATGCGCGCTATAAAACACTTGTCCCGCCATTTAATGCATGGGTTAAGTAGTATACCGAAATATTAGCGGCAATTGCCAAAAACAGCGAGAGCTGCCAACACTCTGCACCACCCCCTCACCAGAGGGATAGAAGCTTGGACGCAGTCAAAGAGCTGCAGAGTTGACGCTGACCCAACCCGAAAATTGCAACCCTGCTGCATTTAATGTGTGTGTGTGTGTGTGTGTGTGTGTGTGTGTGTGTGCGTGTGTGTGCGAGTAAGGTGCGCGCGTGTATGTGTCGCGCAATATGGCGCGTCGCCTGAAACCCAAATTTGGCTAAGGTCACAGGACTCGGGGCAACACATTTGCTGCAGCTGCCGGGACTTCGACACGACTACGACAACGACTACGACTACGACTCTCACTCCATCTGCCCACATTTGTAATAGTGTGTATGTGTGTGAGTGTGTGTGCGTGTGTGTGTGTGCGTGTGTGGCATGCATCTACACCAATTACGAGGCACTTGGATAAACTGCGACTTTTGTGCAGCCAGCTTAATGTGTGGAAAATTATCAAATTTCTGGCAACGTCCCATTAAGGACTTTTTACAATGATTTCAGCAGCTGCTTTGCTTTATGCAAATTGCAGAGCAAAATATAGATCTACATCTATGTATATACACATACATACATGTATCTATAAAAACCTCGTGGACTGAACGATTAAGTTGGCCAATGGGCCAATCGCTTTTATGTTTATTTTATGCATTCGCTCATCTAGTTATTGAAATCTTTTTGGAACTTACGCTTCTTTTTATGACAAATTCGGACTTGACTCCCCCTATTGCTGTGCTGCCATAAACTGACTCTGTTTCTTGACCTGAATACGTCGTGTCTATATACTCTATATGTATATATGCATGCGTACGTGTATATATGTATATGTGTATATTCATATAATTTCACATACAAAGTTATGAGCATGTTATATTTCTTTATCGCTGTTGGCTGTTCAAATATTTACATTCAACACAAAATGCATGCAATTTCTATGGATATGACCCAAATTCCTTGCAGCGAAACATATGCTTTTTTATGGGACTAGACCATGCAAGAACTTAAATGAGAAATTACTGAAACTCGATCCGACATTGGAAAGAAAGACAACTGGCTAACAATTTAATGAAACCAAATTTCAATGTATTACTATCAAATAATCACTTGATTGGCTTGGCTAAGCAAACAAAAATTATTTGTATAATTTATGGTAATTAACACATTAGAATGATCAGAGAAATCAAAAAAGTAAAACACGTTATAAGCCTTTTGTCAGGTGTTTTTTTTAATGTGTATACACACACACACATATATTTACATATATATATATATATATATATATATATATATATATATATATATATATATATATATATATATATATATATATATATATATATATATATATATATATATATATATATATATATATATATATATATATATATATATATATATATATATATATATATATATATATTTATATATATAAATATTTACATATATATAATAATAATTTTTGTAGAACTTGTAAATTGCTTATAAAGTAATATAGCCTTTCTTTAGAAGGTTCTATTCTGAGCAAACTCTTATCTTTTCGGATTAGGGCTTTTTAAAGAAGGAAAACATCACGTTCGATTTTCGTTTAGCAGATACTTTAAGTGTATAAATATCATTTATAGGAATATTTCAAATTTGTATCTAGTCTTAAGGAGCAGCAAAACGGTACTTAAACAGCTGTGCTAATAATATAAAAATATTTAATTTATAAAAATTTGTAAAATAAATCCTATATAATTGGCTGCAGATGTCTCTGTCTGTGTAAAATAAATTTACAGGGTATTCAAAGTTCTGTGCTGAGCATCGCACAGCCCTAGTTAAGGGGGTAAATTTTGTAGCCCCTTTTAGAGCAGTGGGAACTGTATGCACTTTTGGTTAAAATTCCTGGCAGACTGCACTGGCATATTTATTTGAATTTCATGCAAATTTCGTATGTTTTTCTGTCTGAGCTGCAGCTGCTCGATAGAGAAAGAGAGTGATTGAGGGAGAGGGAGAGCTTGTTATTGGGGGTTTTCTGCCCTTCTCTTGTCTCGAGGGCTTAACTATTGTGAGAACTCATTTTCATTAAGAACCTCAAGATAGTACATATGTATAAAAAGGAAGGCGCGTAATTTTGTAAACAACAAACAGGAACTTTGGCAAAGGCACCGCCAACAACAACAACAACAAAATTATCATCATCCGCAGCAGCAACAACCGGTGTGAGTATAAATACAGATACAGATACGCTGCACAGATACAGATACAAAATGCCGCAACTTGCAGGTTGACTACAGAAACAGAAACAAAAACAAAAACAAACACAGATACAAATCCACCAACAACAACAACAATAATATCAAAAACATGAGCAAATACGGCTAGAGGTGAGGTGAACCGTTTTGAAATTCTTTCATTTCTCTTTTTCTTCTACCTGCACCCATTTTCGTTAAATTCTCGCGAACATCGACAACAACAATAACAACAGCGCGCAGCGAAATATTTCGCGCTCTAAAACCGAAAACGAAATTCGTATAATATGAAAAGAACGGCAACGCCAACAACAACAACAACAACAGCAGCAGCAGCAGCAGCAGAAGCAACTAAAGCAACAATAGCAACAACCTTGGCCTCAAGCTCTCTCCTCTCGCTGGCTTTCATATCCAATCGCCGAGATGCAAACAAATAAATGTGGTAGAAAGGCCGCAACTCGCTGCTAAGTACAGTGAGGCAAGCCCATTGCAAATGTGCATTAGTCAACACCTTGGAAACACTTTCGGAATCATTCTATTGCCGTAGAGCAACTGGCACTGTGGCCCTGTCGCCCATTGTCAGTTTTGATTAATGTGCAAAGCTGTCTTCTCTTAACTCGCCAGTCATTGCCCCGTTTCCTTTCAACTCGGCGATGGGGGAGGGGGCACATTGCGCATACTTTTTTCGACTTACCTTTCGTGCACTTCCGTTCGGCTTTACTGTAACTGCAAGCGGCGGCACAATGAGCAGCACACATTCGCATACTCCCATGTTATACAATTATGATGTTTACCTGGTTTACAACGTATAAATTAATATATTTGCTAAGAAGCTTGCGCATTTGTCGACTCACTGATAAAAGAAACCATAATTATCTACGCATTTGCCAAGTACACCTTCCGCCTTCGAAACCTTCAATTTAATGGGTCTCCAAATTTATTTCGCTACTATTCATCATGTTTATCTTAAGATAAGACTGTGCCGTTATATATAAACTGAAATGTTATATATGGTATCTACGTGGTTATTGCTGCTCTGTCGTTTATGCGTACTTAAACTGTTTTTTTTTTTTAAGTCAGGCAATAACGTATGAGAAATAATATCTTAAAAAAAAAGATATTTGTTCAGGGTACAGAAAAGTTTAAATGTTTTAATTTTTAAATTATTTTATTTACGTAAATTTAAACAAATTATAGTGGAACATAGATTATGAATTAGAAGCAATATAAATGCAATTTCTTAAGTAATTTAGCATAAAATATTTGATGGAATACTAGAAATATCCAATTTTCGCTTTTGTCATTTGTTTCATTAGTGCGCTGAGATTCGAGGGGCCATCTGAAATGGGAATCGCTGTTGTCGGTATTAGCCAGATCGGAATGGTGCTAACAACGCGTTCCACGTGAAATCAATTAGCATATTAAATGGCAATGCGGTCTGTGGATTTATTTATTCGATTTGTACGCTGGGGCTGGGTTGATGATGTAATGCATTTTCGCAAACTTCAATTTGGCGGAGATGCGTTAATTTCCCAAGGTTAGTTAATTATTAGTATTTAGAGCAGTTCGCCAGTAGCCAGTGGCTAGCGCAGCGATACGAATCGTGCTCGTTTGTCCTCGAAAGCAACCACCAGGGCGAACGGCAATGGCAGCTCATGTACAAACATCCAGCTGCTGCCGCTGCTCCTGCTGCTGCTGCTTCTGCTGCTGCTTCTGCTGCTTCTGCTGCTGCTGCTGCTCACCCTGTTTGCCTGTGTTTTGCCCTCTCTCGCATTTGTGGATTGTGTGTACACCGTTTGGAGAGACGGAGAGTGTTCGATTAAGAGGCAGAGCGAGCGAGCGGGGAAGAGAGAGAGATGGAGCGAGAGTTAGAGCTCACGCAGCCATTGAAGCTGCAAAAAGGACAAACGCAACCACCGAAAAAAACAACAAAAAAAAACACACACACAGACAAAGGAGCAGCGCAGTCAATGAATTTGTGCGTGTGTGTGCGAGGGAGAGAGTGACACACAGAGAGAGAGAGAGAGACACAGTGAGAGATAGAGAGAGAGAGAGAGAGAGCACGAAAGTGTATGAAGGATATAAGTTGGTTCGCCTGCCTGCCTTTGTTTACGCAAGATTTGTTGCCATTACTGGATTTAATCCGGGATCTCAGTAGCCGTTGCCTACGACCGAAAGGTTTTTGACTCTAGCTAGCTTGACTTTGCGCCCAGGGACGCGCCCCCTTTTTCTAGCAGCTTAAGGGCGGCTTAGTTGAGTTTAGTCCTACGCGATTAGTGCTAATGAATAACTCTAAAAAGTCATTAATTAATTGATTCCAAAATGCTTTGCTTGCAGGACACTGGGACACACACAGACACACACACAGAAGCACCCATATACGCACATTCACACATATGTCTACAGATAGGATCTTTTGAATTACAATGCCCAACGACCTTGCACAATGGCAATGATATGTTCCATATTTCAGTCTCGTCCTGCCTGCCTGCTGCTGTTGCTGTTGACTCTTCCATTATTCAGCAGTATGGTGAATGCTTATGCTGAATCATCACACAGAACCGGAATAGATGGAATGGGGGGACAGCAGCACAGTGGCAACTGACGCTGGGGGGGGGGGGGCTTAGCAAAAGGCTTTGGTACATGGCGCCAACATTGTCGCCGCCTGCCTAATCGACGTTGGCGTCTTAACAATGCAAACAAATTTGGCTGAGTGCAGACATTGGAATTGGAATTGGAATTGGCGGAGCTCGTAAACTACCTGATTGATTCCTAGCCTCAAAACAAACAACACACACATACAAATACAAATACAAATACACATTCAAAATCTATCTATCATTTATTTAATGTGCTTCCCTCTTATCACAGGCGTCAACTACAACAAGCCCAAAGTCTGCGATGTCCCCGACTCAATATCGATATGAAGAAAGTGCTCTAATCCGTACGCCATCAATTAGATACACAAAGCGCTAGGAACATGTGAAAGACATTGGAAGACAGCGCCTATCTTATCAAGCATTAAAACAAATAGATTTTGGGGCCGGGCCACCTAATCGAGCGCCCTCACCTGGCCGCCACGTTCAGCGAGTCGTCTTCAGTTGCTGCTTCGCTGCGCAGTTGAAGACACCGCAGGACTTAGCTTGGCCGCTTCAAGGACTTGCTCGCTGCTGTTCGTGACGTGGAGCTTTCCATGTGCTTCAATATAATTACCCGCACACACACGCACACAATTGCACACACGGTGTGTGACTGTGTGTGTGTGTGTGTGTGTGTGCGCATTGTAATCATTTTTATGGGTCATTTCATAATTTCGCATCACGTGTGGCACGACACAGAAATTATAGCCGTAACTTAATTCAAATTGTTTCTGCAAATTACAATTCACTTTTACAGGCTTCACAGCTTTTCATCAACTTCGATGTATATTTATATAAATATATACATAGTTAAGTTTCACTTTGTTCCACGTCTACCCTGTAGATCCGAATTTGTTGTACCATAGCTTTAAGGACAAATTCGGTTCTAGAGAGGTTTATGTGGCTCATTGTCCAGCGAATCGAATGTGAATAGTGTTTCTGTGCTCGATAAAGTGTTAATAAAAGTGTTTAATCTCCAAGCTGAAAGACTCTATCTCTACTCTTTGTGCGATCTATAGATAACTGCGGTGATTTGCTGACGTTTGTCGACGCGACACACAAATCTACAGATAAGAAGTAGATCTCAGCTAAATATGAGTAATAAAACTCACCTAAACGAGTTAAATTCCTATATATCAGTTTATACGCAGTAAAAAAAATGTAAAATGTTATTTCCTTATTTATAAATATTTGTGTTCATTATCTAATGTATTTAATCTTATGAATCGCACAGGCTTTTAGTTTTTTAAATTGTACATTTCTTATCAAAAAGATAAAGATGTGACGTTAAAATATTTATTTCTAGTTTGTAGCTGCTAGTTGCCCGATACTAAATTTATTTTTTTCATAATGAATATTATTTCTGTTAAAAAGTAACTCAAATAATGTATTATCGATAAAAATTATAGCTATTTCATATTCAAGTATTTATAAACTATCAAAACTGTTATTTATTATTATAAGAATTCTTTATAATATATACAATCTAATATAAACAATTATATAATATATATATAATTTTGATAACTAGTGGACTCTTTTTTAGTGTCTTTTAAATATACTTTTATTACCACTCTATATTTATTCTTATTTATTTGTATTTATTGAACTTTTTAGTGTACAAAATATACATGTATAAAGTATAATTTATTTTTGTATAATATCAATTAATAAATAATATATTTTGAATTTGTATGATTTAGCTTTAAAGCATTGATTAACTAGACAAATTATTAAAAACAAAATACAAAATTTTAAAAACAGCACATTGTTGATCTAAAACTAAGAGTTCTCTGTAATAAATTTAAAATTGCTGAAGAATTTCCGATTTGTATTTATTTTCTCTAGTTTGATCAACAATAACAAAATATATCAGTGTAAAATCACAGCAAACGTACGCGGCCTTCTTCGTGTTGGCTCACTTTTCGAAAACTTCAACTTGGAATAGTTGAAGCTGAAATAGTTATAGGTGATGACGAGTCATCAAGAGGTTATAGCAGAGTCTGCCAGAGATAAGACTGACAAGCTTCTGCAATTGCTATGCAGACAACATGCTCACTCTTTGGATGTTTATGCATTGTTATTGTTGATTAGTTATAAACAACAAATTCGTGCCAACTCTGTTTCTGTTTTGACTTGCTTTTATATATTTATACTATATTAGGGCTTAGCAAAAAGTATTCTAAATTTTTGCACATATGTTTTATATTTATTACACTTAAAAAAAAAGCTTCTTTAGTGTTGCATCGAAAAGACATTTGAAATTTTTCCTTTTTGCCGACTTCAATTTATGCGCCGTGCAGCTAAAATTTACATATGAAAGTTTGCATACAAATTGCCAACACGATTCGCTTTGAGGGAGCTCCGGCTCGGCATTTGGGTCAATCGTCTGCCGATTTTGTGGCCCGTTTGCAATTTTGCTGAGCTTGTGCAAATGGCCGTGCACTGAATGCCATTTGCATATGCCGCCCGAAAGCACATCCGGCGGCCGGCGGCCGGCTGGTACTATCTGCACTGCCTACAGCGACAGTTCGCCAGTCAGTGCTTCTACTTGTCGCGACAAAATCCAGAACTTCACATTCTTCATACACTTTGCTATGCTAAAAGACTGGTACCATCTGCACTGCCTAGAGCGACTGTGCTTTTTTTTTTGTCTGGTCTGACTGTACATATACCCAGTGAAACGGAACCAAATTCCGGGTTTCTTAAGTTACTTAGATATCAAAAGAAATCGAATTATCGTAGATAACAAACGTAAGTGATGAGCCTCCGTTTCCATGACACACAAATGGTTCACAATGAGTTGATAATAATTTATTGATAAAATAATCTGCTTGCCACGTTTGTTATATACTTTTGATAAAGTGTAAAATGATAAAAGTAAATTAAGTAATTAGTTAGAATTTTAAAGAAATGTTCACATAGCAACAGTCGCAAACTGATATGAAGACATATTGGAAAATTAAAAATTGTTTTTTTCATTGTTTTATCATTTTTAAATTTCTTATGCATAACCATTTTTTTTTTTATTAATATTATATTATTTTCTACTAATTACAAAAATAAAAAGTTTCCTTATTTTTAAATGTTGATTGATTAGTTTCGCAATATTTGTGCTTCACTTGGCGGCTATAAAATACAAATTAGGCTAATTGAATTAATAGGGCATCGCTAATTTCTTATTTCCTCCTTCACTTTTAAAGCTGCGCTTCCATTTAAATAATTTCATTATACTACAAATGTATTTCAACTTTGTACACTTTGCATGTGTTTGATGATCATTATTAATCAACAAATCAAAAAGGTTGTCTGTATAGCTATTTCAAGAGCTTAGTTATCGTCTTTGCTTTGCCACTCTGATTATTATAAGTTATGCAAATAATAAATGAAATTAAACATTCGCTAATGCATTTTGTTGTTTCAATAGAACGCAAGTTTAACATATTTAGAAGGTGTCATATTTTAGAATAACATTTTGTTGAGTTGTATAGCTGGAAATGTACTTTAACAGAGTTCTGTTAATTGCAGACACAGTTTGTAGTTATCGATAGTCGTGTTATCTATGTTATTGACAGTGTAGAAAGAGATAAATGCAGTGTTGAGAGTAGCACAGCTATAAGGTGTGCCTGGTTTGTATCCATGCTAAGTGGAGTGGATAGTAAAATTCAACTAGCTACTGGCCAATAGATGGCGCTACCAACGACATCTGGTGTTTGCGTCATATGTAATGAAATGAAAATGAAACATAATAAATATATTTATATTCAGAAAATTGCAAATGTAAAAACGATATAATTTAAATTGCAATGAATGTTTTGATTAGATCAATGCAAATCATTTTGGCACTCAAATATTGGCAGATAGTTAGACCCAAAACATGGCAAAGTATATAATTAGTTAATTCTTCGTTTATTAAATATTTGCTTAACTTTCTACAAAATAACTTTAAAGTAAAACCGTATCTTAGCCAACAAAGAGTCTTGGTAGTGACGTTGGCCATTTTGACTGGCAGCAGCCCAAAAGAAATGGAGTTGGGAGAGAAACAGTTGGTTGGCAGTGCGAACATCTTGAAAACCTGTCAGTCAAATTTGATGAAGGTTTCTTACACAGTTCGCCTTTTAAATGTTTTCGTCTCATTTCGTGTTGTTGTTGTCCGTTTTGGGCCAACCTACGTTTCACGGGCTTAAACGCATTTTAAAACCGGGTAGGTTGAGCTGCTAGAGCGGAATCATTTTTCTAGTTTTAAGACGCAAAACTCGACACTTTAAACACCAGGTTCCATCCCAGTCTATCTCCTGGAGTGTGTGCGTGTGGGAATGAGGATTTGAGTGTCACGAGGAGTTGGAAGCTGATGTTGTTCTTAAACCAAGTGGTCAACGTTGGCTGTTGGCATGTGAATGTGATTTGCGCTAGTCCAGTCCCATTCAGTGTCGACACATGTCACGTCCAATCTCCTGACCCCTATTTCCCCAACTCCAACTCCAATTCCAACTCGAACTCAAACTCTACTTAAAATGGTCAGCCCTCTGGGTTTGCATGCTCTCAACAACTGCTTAAGCGCTAATAACGAATGGACATTGGTCAAAACTCAACTCGAGCTGAAATTAGTCTACTGCTGAAGCCCTGTTTAATTACTTTGATACATCAACACTTTGTCAAGGTGCGTAGCAAAGACTCCCAATGCGTGTCGCACCCACAATTTCTCGTCCTGCTCTTAATTGTCACTGTCATTGTCATTGGAGTAGATGGGCGATGGGGCAGACAGGAGTGTGAATGCCTCGTGTGAAATGGCCAATGATAATTACTTTCCCACTGTTCTTTTATTCATGAGTTGTTCTTGCCAGCGAGCATTTGTTTTCGTTTAATGGATTCCATTTGATAAGTCAAAGTGCATTTGGGGAGGAAAAGGATGAGAGCTGTTGCTGTTTAATACAATTTCCTATAATTACTTAAAATGCCAAACTCAAGGGTCTGCACAAGAAAAACTAATTAGTATTTGTATGCTAACTCGATACAGAAAAGGATGTATCTAATTGAAAACACGTACAACCCTTGGAAATCATATATCAGATCATATGAAGTCTATAAGACTTAAAAATTTTTCAAATATTTGTAAGTTTAATTAAAAATTCATATATATTTTGATGGATTATAAATAAACAACTTTGATCATTATTATACGATCATATCTGTAAGGCATAAAGTTTGAGTTTATCAATCTTCAATCAATCAATAGAGAATCTTATATATTATTTAGAGCTGAGTTAGAGTTAGGTAACTAAATTAGGTGAAATTTGTCAAACTATACTCTACAGAATGTTTTTAACAACTTAAGCCAAATCCCCAACTAGTTGAGCTTCTTTAAATCACATATTCTAACCTAAACATTTGCAACACACTTACATAATATTAGTTTTATTTACTTCAAGCAGAAGTGCTTGACTTTATTATATATATAATATGAGCAAGATATATATTTGCTGTCAGTTAATATTGAAAGCTAAAAGACTAATATAAATATATTACAGTTGGTTTACAGACCCTAAATAATGAATGCAATATGAAAGCCTAGAAAACATTAGCCGAACAAAGAGGCAAATCGAGCAAAACTGAATGAAGAAACATCAATGAAACTTCGTTTTGTAAATGAATGGCTATACAACATTATCAAACTATTTAAGTAGATTGGACGATCTGAAGATCTGCGTGTACGAATCGATTTGCAATTCGAATCGCAGACCGAGTTCTGCAGCTCTAGCGCCTGTGTTGATAATATTCAGAGTAGCAGATTGATTCATATTTTTAAGCCTTTATAAAATATCTTAAAAGTTATATTTGACGACTGCTCCTGAGATATTATACTATACAATTTCATATATTTTTGACTTTAAGAAATTAGCTAACAGCATGCGGATGTACATACGTATGTAAAATGGCAGCTTATTTGGTCAAACTGGCTGCTGACAATGGATTGGCATGGAAACTCGGTGAGGCATTGTTTTCTCTTGAAAACTTACTTTACGTAAAATTCGACTAGGTCGGCTGTGTGTGTGTGTGTGTGTGTGGTGATGTGCGGTGCCTGCTGGCGCAGAAATGGAATTGAGGCGCTGGAGACGAGGCGGATTATGTGCCCAAGTGTAACTAAAGAGAATAAGGGCGAAAATCAACGAATCATTAATCAATCCTTTCATGATGTGACGCGGTGCGTGTCCTTTTATGTGTCAAAAAAAAAAAAAACGAAAAAGAAAGAAAAACCCCGAGCGAAAATGTGGGGAAAACGAAAACATGCTCGCACTCACACTTTCAGAAGAAAGCGAAAAGCAGCATAAAAATAAAAACAAAAATGTAGAAAAAGAAAAAAAATAAAAAGAAAAGTATCTTTTTGCAAGAGTTTGACAGACAGAGCGACAGATACGCAAGACGGAGAGAGGACGAGGGATAAAAGTGGATGAACTGGCATGGGGGTTGAGCCGCGTGGCAGACAGAAAATGGCGACAATATTTACGGTAGGATGCGCCTGTTTACATTTTGAGGCCGCGTTGATTAGCTGAGTGCGCGTGCAGCTCCCAGAGCCCCACAGCCTGACCCACCCATTCACCCATCCACCCAGAAACCACTCAAAACCTCACCCAGCATCTCGGCCACACGCAGGCAACAGCGCGGGCGGTCGATAAGAAATGGAATTATGCTAAAGAGAGAGAGTAGAGCATAGAGTGGGTGTAGACAGAGGGAGAGAGAGAGAGAGAGAGAGAGAGAGAGGGTAATCGAGGGGTAAAACGTGGCCTGTCAACTTGCTGTCTGTCAACTTGGTGGCTTAAGGTGGTTCAGCAGTGGCAGCGCAGGCGAGCATGAGTTATGGTGTTTATGGTGGCTAAGCAGATGCAACTGCAGCTCACATATCGCAGGCAACGCTTATCGCAGTGCTCAGCGTCTGTCTAGGAAAGTCTTTCTTTTGCGTCTCGCACGCACATCACGTGGCCGAGAGATAGAAAAGTGACAGTTGCCGGAACACAAGAAATTGTAAATCCCAAATCTAAACTCTGGCTCTGCCAGCCCACGGATATGCAGAGATGCAGGCGAGCAGGCATTGCAACTGCCGGACAGGCCGAACAGCAGACGCAGACAGCGGCAGAGACGTAGACCTACACCAATGCGTGAATATGGAGCAGATCATTAATTATGCGCCACACGAGAAGACAACGGGCCGGTCCAGTCAGCCAGGCCGGGCCGGGCCAGGCCAGCCAGCCAGCCAGCCAGCCAGCCGACAAAATAAGAAAAACAAAAAACAGATATGCATTTTTGAGACCAATTTATCTGACAGTTTCGTATTGAAAAGTTTTTGCTCTTCCTGTGGATTTCTTGAAAAGTGAAAGAAATGCTTCTCTCTCTCTCTCTCTTCTTCTTCTTCTTTTCCTGCGATTCCCTCGAACTGATCATTTGTTTTCTTCGCTCACATATGTAAAGAAATGTATGTATAATATACATGCAGACAAGCTAACACCTCCCAATGCGAGCGCAATTGACAGAAAGAGCCGCAATTCGATTTGGTATTAGTCCTCAGATTTGTAATTGTAACGATTTTCGATAATTGAGCTGTGACATTGAAGAGTTCCCTTTACAGATGAGTTCACTCTGATGAGATTTGATTGTCTTACATTATTCGTATTATTGATAACTCAACTGCCCAAGCGAACCACTTATTTTGGAGCACTGAAAAGTGTGCATTTAGGTTGGTAACACAGACTAGTCTATCCTTATTGGTAGTTAATAACTATATGCCATAGACAACAACAATAACAATAACAATACTCTATTCTACTATATATTGACTTATGCCATGGCTGAAATTTTAAGATGAGTTAAGCATAGACTTCTCTTTTTCGTTTTAAAGAACAGCTTTAACACAAATAATTAACTATCAAAAGTCAGCATAGCTTCTCAATATTAACTTATTTATATTTAAGGAAATATCAACTTATTTGAGGGAAAAACATGAATATTAAACACAAAATGTTCGAGTTTTAAAATTAAATTGAACTTAAGAATAAGGAAGTACAAAGCCAAACGAACAGGAGATAACAGATTCCACAGTATAATTAGAATTCTAAATTTACAATAGTTTGCGAACATATGTATGCCTATCTGATATCTGTTATGCTATGCTTTCTATATTTAATGATCGATGGAAGAGCTCGACACTTTGTGAATTGTCATTAGTTGATAGTATTGCTCGGGTTATATAAGGCATTTGCTCAAATCAACAGGTGATAGTCAAGAGTTGTAAAGATAGAAAGAACAAAAACGAAAAAGCAAAACCCCCGAGTCTGTCTAGTCTTGAATCGATTTAGTTGACTTAGACAATGAATCATCAGACGCAAAATTAAAATGAGAAACTTACGAATCATGGAAAATGCTCAAGTTCGTGACTTGTCGAAGCGCGCAAGTGCAATACGGCCTGAAAGTGATTAGGGTTTCGATTCATTAGGCGAATTGTGAACTGCAAAATCTACAACTCAAATCGCATCATTATGACAGCAGCGAACACCAAATTAATTGATCAATTGCGAACCCTAATGATAATTGCAGGGAAGCTCAAAGCAAAGTAAGTGGCTTATGCAACAGAGAGTCGAGTGGCTTCTAATAGAAAGCTGAACTTGGAACCTGCCATACACTCCAGGAAGAGAGTGAGAGAGGAGTCACCTTGCACACTTGCAGTCAATTAAAAAGGCATTTATTAGCCAGAGCCACTGCACAAAGCTGTTAACAAAGCCATTTGGCCAAAATGGAAACGTTCTCGTTCTGCTACTCTCAAAAGGTGTCTAGGTCCCAGATGTGATGGCACAGCCTCAGCTTGTTGTTGGCAACGAAAAGCTATAATTGATGGTAGGTTCAGGACACACACACATTCACACACCCACATGTGTGTGTGTGTAGGGACAGCATGGAGCCCATATGCAACTCGATTTGGTCTCTGGTCTCTGTTGTTGTTCGATTTCACGCATGGAACTCAGTCGGCGGCTGGTCTGGCAGTCTGGCAGTCTGGCCAAATCCAGAGGCCCACTCGCAGTCACAGTCGCAGTCACAGTTTTTCAGTTCCCAGTTTCGAGTTCCTCCCGGGCTATACATAGTATATTCGAATTGAATTTTGGCGCTGGCTTCATTAATCATTATTTCAATCATGATCACGAAACAAATGTGCTCTTGGTGCTGATGGTTGTTGTTGCAGTTGTTGTTGTTGTTGTTGTTGTTGTTGGCAGCGTTCTTGTTGGCTTTGTTTTGCGTCTTGTGAAATGTTGTGTCGAAGCGTATCGATACTCTTGCCCCGCCCCTTGCCCAACTTGGACCCGGTCTCAAACAGACTCAGCCGGCGTTGGCGATGGCGATGCGCTTCAAAGATTGATAATCTCTTGGATATCTTTAAATTTAATTAGTCACATTCATAACAGACCGCCAGCAAGCTACATGCTCGCAGCTTGCTGGTCGCAGCTCGCTGCTCGCTGCTCGATGCTTGATGCTCGATGCTGGGTGCTGTTGCGGGATTTGGGCCGCGCCGTATCCGATGCCATCCCAAATTACATGTTACAACAAACTGTGCGTCGCTCTGAGCTATCTCCATCTCCATTTCCATCTGTTCCTTTTCCACAGGGCCCTACATGTTCCATCTCACTCTTGCATTGCCTGGGTTGGCTGTGGCTCTAGCTTCGGCTGTAGCTCGTTACAAGAGTGCGCTGTATACCCTTTCATAGAGATAGGGTGTTATGACACGGTTAAGACTTGAGCAATATAGTGTTTTGGTTGAAGGTATTTATAAATAATGCAAGTGATTAGCACTCAAATACTTTCGTTATTCTAACTGAACTTATGCTTACAAGGAAAATTCAATATTGTTTTAACTAAAGTTTAAGCAAAATAATATAATATCTATTATAAGCCAAAAGTTAAACTGGCTTAAAAATAATTAATTGCTGTCTGTCTTTTATTTATTTTAGTAACCAACCTTTATTGTTATGTATACATATAAGCACTTGTCTTCCATACAATTAAATTTAAACTTAAATTTGATCACACAGAAATTGCTTCAAAAATTCATTTTATATATCTTGTATATTATATATAAGAAAAAATTATATAGAAGAAACAAACTTATACAAATTTGTTCAGAATCAAGATGTGATATATACCATATACATAATTTACCCATAGCATGAGAGACACGAGTCTGGCAGTGTACCTATCTTTCGACTTAATAATAATATTTACGATTTTTTTTATAGTTTTGTTGTAAAACTGGTAAGAAAACTTGTTGTTTTTATTTTTTTGGATGCCAAGTGGAGCTCCCGAGCCACGCACATGTGTGAGAAAGTCTATTCTGTGGGCATTCCAATGCTGCTCTTGTTGTTGTTGCCGTTTATGTTACGTTTAGGTTCAATTTTAGAGGCCCTTTCAATGAAAAATCGACGTTGTTACTAATTATGATTGACATAGACGTAATTGGAAATTTGAGCAGAGCTTTGGGCCGATTGGCATCAACATTGGAGCAGTCAGGCAGGCAGCCAGGCAGCAAGGCAGCCGGACAATGAGACAGTGAGATAACCGGGCAGTCGGCATCGGCGGTCTTCAAAAGTTTCACTAAATTAAAGGGTTAGCTTAAATACCTTGCCTAACTTTCTTTGATGGATAAGCGCAAGAGACGTGGGGCACTCAAGTTCTCCCTATGCGTCAATCTTCTGAAGTTTCATGTGGTGTGAAAATTTGAAAGAAAGTTTCGTCAAATCGAATAGGTTTTTAAACCATCCAAGCCGAGATCAAAGGCAGGTTTTAAATTCAAAATATAAATACGAAACTTCTGGGTATAAATAAATATTAAGATTTTATTAGAAAGAAATATGATTCGAATGCATTGGAATGGTTGCTTTTTAAGAAATTCTATTCCATTCAACTTCCATTAGAGACTAGTTAGCAATTCCTTATACATATGTATATGTATAAGATATTCTATAGGTGAATTCTTGAAGCATTTATCTACAATAAATAAAATACAAAGTTAAATTTTTTATAAATTTTCAATATATTTTAGTAATAACTATTTATTACTAAGTCACCAAAAATTATATTTTAGAAGTACGTAAAAGTACCTTTGCCAGTAAAATCTGTTCTCAAAGCCTGTGAAATTTGTTGTCGTTCGTTGCGTTCACAGGCAAAAAGGTAGACTGCGGCCATCATTAAACATAATTTTAACAGTTTTCTTAAATTTCGGCTAATGTGAGGCAATTACGAACCCATCTTTCAAAACGTGCGCGCATTTAACATTTAACCAATTGGCGGCAAAGGCAATCGAAGTCGTAGTCGAAGTCGAAGAGGTCCAAAAACGAAGCATTTTGGCCCCGAGCCAAGTTGTTGGTCCATATGTGCAGCCGCTGCCTTCATTATGGCCTGTGCAGGGGCTAAAATGAAATCAATCAGAGATAATCTGTCATGGATAATGGGTACCTGTGCCATGTCCCCATCCAGTCGCGTCTCTCTCTCTCTCTCTCCCCTCCACCTCTGGCCATTTAAGCTGTTCGTGTAATTATTTTAAACAGCCGCAGTGTAAATTTTTGTTAAACACTCTTCTCGCTCCCAATTGGGGTCTTAGTCCAATGTATATGTTTTGTATTTGTATCTGTATCTGTATCTGAGTCTGGGTCGCCGATTTGAGCATAATATGACAGCAAACAGTTGAGACAGTTGATAAATGGACAAGCGTTTCTCCCAATGGCATCCAAATGGGATACACACACACACACACACACACACATACTTAATTGGCCCTCAGTCTTGGCCATAATGCACACATGTCGACCACAATATGGACGATCCGTTAGTCGAGCACTTGTCCAATTTGCCAACTTTCAAACCAGGTTCGAAATTTCAATTTAAAGCCCATAAAAGTCACATTTCGAGCTTTAATTGCGTCGCCAGTGATTGACGCAAGCTGCACAGTCAATCATTAATCACTCAATCAATCATTTCAATGCCTCCACAGATAGCTCCTGCTCCTGCTCAGCCACAAGTTCATTGCCTAGAACTGGGTAGCTGACGGCGATAAGGCCTATCCAGCTAATCAGCATTCGGTTCCCACACTTGTCGCCGCTTTCAATCTCACTTGTCAACATGTCGTTAAACCAATTTACATGCTAAGCAGATCGCGGGGAATGCGGATTTTAAACTTTTGCCAGTCGAGCTTCAACAATCAATAAATACTTTTTAAAATTCCTCGGCAGGAACTTCATGTGAGTTAATATTCGGCATAACTATGTGAATTAATATGGTTTATCGAAAAATCATTTTGCAATTCTTTTCTAAACAGTTTTAGGAATGCTAACGATTTTTTTACAGCAGAGGTCCACCTTATTTGATTGTTCAATGTTTCTTAAACTAATATTTCTAAAAATAAGCTATAACAGAAAATAAGCTTTGATTTAATTCAAAATAAAGCTTAAAAGTGCTTTACTGGGGTACGTTTTTAATATTTATGAATTATTACACATTGAAACTCACCACAGAGTTGAGTGTGTTGTAATATTTATTCAGTTGTACATTCTCTAAATACTAAATAGGAATTGATAAAAAGCAAACTACATATAAGAAAAAAGTCAGTAAAGTAATTGGATTTATATGGGTAACACGCATCTAAATAACTGAAGCATACAATGTAGTACGGAAAAGTTCTCAGCTTGCTTAATTCGATATAAAAATCTATTTGATGGGTAGCTTAAAGACGAACGAGACAGACTGAATGAAAGAGAGAGGGGAGGGGATGAAAGAGACAATAAAGAAGAGCAATACGAGTGAGCATACGAATGCGAACCCAAGTCGAACTGCGCCTCACGACAGGGCACACATAATGCGGCTCGCATAGAACCATTAATCACATTTGCCTTGTGCAGCAAGTGAACTTCCTTTGCCGCCTGACAGTCGCAACTGATTGCTGGCTCTGAATTGGGATTTGGAACTCAAATGCTGTGCAAACAGCCACAGCAGCCACAGCACCCACTGACGTCGCCATCCCCGACCCTCGACTCATGCCAGACACAAAGCTCTTTCTGTGAGCCACCCCCACCTGGCTTTCAACGCTCTTTCGATTTGGGTACTCGGTCAGCCCCATAAAGGAAATTCAGTGGAGCACTAATGCGGTTACTCCTTGAGAACATCAAAAGCAGCTCCACATCACACATAACATAAGAATAGACGAACTTAAGGCTGTGTCAACCTAAAAACTTCTTGAACATGTTTTAACTTTTGCGCAAATTTGCATAAATGTTGACAAGTCTTGATGTGAGGGAAATAAACTTAAATATCAAATGTGAAGTGATAATCCTAAAAGCTTTTTATGTTTATTATTTTTGTTTGTTAGGTTGTATTGATAATGTTTAGTTTCCTCTATATTTCTTACTTATACAAATATTATGTAGAATCCACTATCAAACGAAGTGTTAGAAATGCAAGCGTCTTAGCATTACGACCATAATTCATAACATCAAATCATAAAAACTTCCAGCAAAATTTCGAAGAGCTTGAACAAAAATTCCATTAGCTATTAGCTTATGCATTACAAACAAATCTGTGGATTGTTAAAGATTACTGATTAAGTATAGCATCAATCTATATATAAGAATTAGGTTTATATAGTAAAATTTCCAATGATACGAATCGTAAAGCCCCTTAAATATCGTTACTGAGTGTGAGAAATTGGACGTTGAATAGGGAAAGTTGACAAAGAAAATATTTTTACCAGGAACTTGCAAATGGGACTTTAACACTTTCAAAAAAATTTCAACTTATTAACTTCAATAATTCAAAGTAAAAACAAAATTTTAACTTAACTGAAAATCATTAATGCTGACAAATATACCTTCATAATTATATTACATAGGCTTATCATTGTAAAGTTCTTTCAAATTCTCTTTTATTTTAAATATTAAAGTTAGTTAGTTATTTAAAAAGTCAATTGTTAACAACTGGATATCAACAATTGTGGTACATTCAATAAGCTAATAAATTTAGAGTTTAATGTACTTAATGGTCCTAATTAGCTTTTGATAGCTACCATCAAAATCGAATCAGTTGGAAGTCGATTAATTAGTAGTCACCCACCCACACCCACACGCACATAAACACACACAAACAGCAACTGACAGGTTAGGGCATAGCACGTGTGCTATTCTGGAATGAGTTCAATTATTCGGCAATTAGACGAACCAAACACTCACCCACATCTATATACTATATGTATATAGCGGGCACATGGCAAAAGTGTGGCTCACATATTAGGATTATGGAACAACAAAGAGTCTTATTAGAGTAAATGTGTTGAGGATGCGTTTGTTGTTTCATTTGAAAGAGTCTAAATATTTAGGTGTAAAAATATTAAAGCGTTTAATGTTCGACCTTCTTTATGTGCATTATACAACAATCATTCTATCGATTTTTCATGTGTGTGCCCGCCTCATTTGAATATTTGCCAGTCATGCTCATCATTTCATCAACATTTTCAGCAACAATACAAATCACGGTAGTAATGATAACAACAACGACAACAACAACAACAACAACAATAACAGCCACACTAATAAACAACAACAGCATCCTCCTACCTCCCCCCACTCAGATACTAACCACAATAAAAATGAAACATTGCGCCAAGTGCGGTGATATTCATTCAACATTCAATGGCAATGGACAAATATTGCAAGTCAGCCAGGGCCTATCGAACTCTATATGTATGTATGTACTTGTGTATATGTATGTATTTAAGTAGAGCCTCTCGAATCGGTAGCCAAAGACGAGCAATTCATATCAACACCTCACACACAGTCTCGTCCATCGCATCGCATCGCCTCGATCGATACGACTGTAGTTTGCAGACAACACAGTCTCGGGTTGCATCCGTTTTTGCTCTATGGAAAATAAATGGTCTGGTCTGCCATATTCACATGCGGGATCGATGAAAAGCATAGTGAAAAGTGGGCGGTGCTTATTGGCCACGCACGCTGTGAGATGGCGAGGGCAGTTTTTTGATTTTGAGCGTGCGCCATGACCGAGGACCACAAAAGCAACATTCATACTCACGCTCACGCTCATGCTCGCACTCATGCTCACACTCACACTCACTCGTGCTCAGACAACAGCAGACTCTGTTTTCTTGTTATACCATCAAACAGTCGACTCCAATAAAGAGTGTACACCGTTGCTTAACAGTCGACTCTAATTAAATAAATTATTACACACATAAGTACATTAACTTGTTGAGAGAATTGGTAAATACAGGTATTAAATGTTTAGTTAACGTTGCACTACTATCTAGAAAAAGGAAATGTACCATGCTTGAGTACCTAATTAAAAAAGTGCAAATAACTTTGAGCTGGAAATGTGTCTTATCTGCTTAACACATGAATTTTACAATGAATATATTTGTGGTTTCCGGTTTAAACTATTTGCATTTTCAAAATTTAACAACTATGCACAATATTATAGCTAGACCTGTAGAGCTCGCACAGCAAGCATCAACATCGCCGAATGGGTGTGACTAAATATCGTGTCATCTCGCTTGCACATTATTATACTCCACTCTACCAACTAGTACGCTGCTCGGTGGTTGAAAATGGCGTGCAGCCATGGCTACGAAATTCTCACCGCGTGTGGGCTGTCCTTTGGCCACTATTGTTGTTGTTCGCATTGAATCAAAAACAAAACCAGTAAATCGAGTTTCGAAACTCGTCGACGTCATAGCTGACTGTCAATGGCAATGGCGATTTGCACGCTGCGTTTCGGTAAGAGACAGAGAGAGAGAGAGAGAGAGAGAGAGAGAGAGAGAGAGAGAGAGAGAGAGCGCACTTAGGTGATGAGAGAGAGAGGCGAAAAGCAGTAGAAGCAAATGCGGACAAGGAAAACAGAAAACAGGTTCGCTCGCGCTCAGAGCGCTCGTTCGTATTCATAACAAAAGAACGGCTCGAATTGAACGGTTCGCTTTCGCACTCGTGAATCGGACGCTTCGTTTTTTTCGGTATTTTTGAATGTTTTCTGAACGCCGCAGTAAAATTGTTTGGAACTTTTATTATTTACGACGCCACTCGGTTTGTACGTTTTTTTCGCGCCGGTTGCGCGACTTTCGCGCTGTGTTCAATAAACAGAGCCCCCGCATTACAACAATGCTGGCCACACTCCAAAAATTGTGATCACCCATCCTCAGAAAAGGCAAAAAGTGCAACAGAAATTGAGTGCCAATAAGTGAATATTGAAGTGAAATATGTGCTCAACGACTAGCTGAGCTGAGCCTAGCAAGAGTTTAAGTTTTATCCACGATACATATACAGAAACTACAATGAGCTCATTCCTCATGGGCTATCCGCATGCACCACATCATGTCCAGAGCCCCATGTCCATGGGCAATGGACTGGATCCGAAGTTCCCGCCGGTTGCCGATGACTATCATCACTACAATGGTCACTATTCCATGACCGCCTCAACGGGTCACATGGGCGGCGTCGGCGTCGGTGTCGGTGTCGGCGGTGGTGGTGGTGGGGGTGTCGGTGGTGGGGGCGTTGGACTTGGTGGCGGCGGCCCTGGTATGTCTGGGCACCCGCACGCTACGCATCCGGCGGAAATGGTCAATGATTATATGGCCGCCGCAGCGCATCACCACAACCATAACCCTCTCCCGCACTCGCACCACCACAGTAACAGCGCGCTCTCTGGCCACCATCATCAGAACGCTGGCTATACCACAAACTATGCCACAACGCCACCCACGCATCATCCGCATTCGCATCCGCACCAGAGTCTGGGCTATTATGGCCACCATGCAGCGGCGGCGGCCGCTGCAGCCGTTCACCACGCTCCCGAATATATATCGGCCGGAGTGGTGCACTCTGAAGCCGGTTACGGGCCGCCGCCGTCGGTAAATGTGCCAAACAGCAGCAGTGCTAACGGCTCCAATGGATACTACGGTGGCTACTATGGCACCACCAATGGCAGCGTCGGCAGCACCCACTCCCAAGGCCATTCGCCTCTCTCCTCACAGATGATGGACCTGCCACTGCAATGCTCCTCAACGGAGCCACCAACAAACACCTCACTGGGTCTGCAGGAACTAGGTGAGTCTATTTAGATTTCAGCCAAGATTACAAAATAAATTAATAAGTTTTTACTATATAGAAACAAATGAATGAGAGCTTAAATATACTTTTTACAAAAAGTAGAATACTAGCCTATTTGATTATAATATATATAATTAAATCTTATAGTTATCAAATAATTGGAGCTTGCATATAATTTGAGTTCTATTTGAAGGCTAAACAATATGTGTCTATTTGAAAATATAAAAAAATTCTATGATGGAAGAGTTTTTTTTTTATTGTTGAACATTTCATCAGATATGTTTTTTGGCTTAAAACAATAACTATTGACAGCATTAGAAAGGAAATTGTGTAATTAATTATATTAGTTTTATCGTTATCACAATTTCATATTTATAGGCTGACATAAAAAATCTCATTTTATTATATGTAAGACATTTATTAATATTCTAACTTTATAAACAAGACAAATTTAGAGCTGCAACTAGAATGTCATTAAATTGTTTTTGCTTTCAAGTTTATCTAAGTTTTTTTCGATTTGTGTTAACTTTTTGCATATTTAGTTTAATGAACAAAATATAAAATTGTAGCCAGAAAGCGTGGTATTGCTTTATAAATTGAGATAATAAATGAATCAATATCTGTATATTTCTATCTATCTATTATACTTATGCAACTTTTATGTAAAAAAGATCACAGAGGTATCTATTCAATACAGAGGTGTCTATTATACATACATACTAATGCATAGTATTTTGTGTGCTCTCCTTTATTATAAAATGTTTTTAAATTTATCTATACACTATTGCTATGTTTTATATTATATATTAAATATTTTCATAATAATATAAAATAATAGAAATCGTTAAAGTATACTCTGTATTATATTCTTGAATATATCAAAGATTGCATTGAAATCAAAATATAAATATTTGCGAATTAAGAGTTTAATTGAATTAAATTTTTTAAGAATATGCTCGTTGTTCAATAAACCATTTCAAAACTCTGCTACAGGTTTGAAGCTAGAGAAGCGGCTCGAAGAAGCCGCGCCCACTGGCCAGCAACTGCAGGAAGTTTTACACTGTGATGATATGGGATCGGAAAATGTAATTGAAAATAGAAATAGTTTAACCATGTGAATAGAGTAATGTGAAATTGCTTTGACTTCTGCAGGATATGTCGGAAGAGGATCGCCTGATGCTCGATCGATCGCCAGATGAGTTGGCGTCCAACGACAATGATGATGATCTGGGTGATTCAGACAGCGAAGATGATTTGATGGCAGAGACAACCGACGGGGAACGCATCATATACCCCTGGATGAAGAAGATTCATGTAGCGGGCGTTGGTAAGTAGAGCTCCCACAAGCACAATACCTAAAGATGCACCCCTCAAACACAGCGTGCCCCATTTTTGTATGCTAATTAAATTACTTAGCTGCCAACACCCACGTGATCCACTGACAGACTTTGTAATGCTCGAATGCTCGACTTTGGCAAAATTAAAATAAAAACTAAAAGACCCAAAAAAAAAACTCTGCTCGCTCATTAATCAAAATCAAGAATGGCGCGCCTTCTGCTGAGGGCAAAAATGTATATGGCGAGTGACATATTCATACTACATAGCTAACTATATACGATATACACATGTATCTGTTTCTGTATGCAACTGCCGGTCGACTAAATAAGGCCTCTTCAGTGCTCTTTCAACACTTGAAGTGCCTTTAAGTAGATTTGTCACAGTTTTTTTTTTTTATTATGGGTAACAATTGCGCTGCTTTAAATGATTTTTTTGACTTAAGACCTAATTAGTGCAAAGCAAAAACTTTTATAATGAAAATTTAAATTAATTTTTTTAGTTTATCTTATTAAAGAGGTGATTCTTTGATTTAAATATATAGCTCGCTGGAAATATTAACATTAAAACCTGAACCATTATGAATGATCTGCAAAGGATAGAGTTGAAAATAGTGCTATGCTTAATATAATATGACCTTTTGAGAATCTTGCAGAAATTGTTTGAAAATTACCATAAACAAAAAACTGTATCTTCCGTAATTGTTATTACAAAGCGTAGGCATAGGTCTCGAGCTCTGACATGGATATAATGAATGCAGCTTACACACATAAGTGGTAACTAGATTTCTCAGCAGTTATGATGGTTTTTGATTATTTTTACAGCTATCACTTCTTGGCAATTGTCATAAGCTATTCTTGAAAGCAAACTCTTTGAAATTTTATCAATATCATCCCATAAAAATCCTTTTATTGAAATTATGTAAAGAATTTGCTTTTCTTCCTGTGGAATAATAAATTAAAATTTGATTATTACATTTCAATTTTCAAAATATCTGTGAATGTTAAAACTAAGGCATAAAAATGTAATTTTGAACTTCTTCTTTCAAAAGCCCAGATTCGCGAAACGAACCTTAACACGGTGAGTTGGGTCGAATCGTTGGCTTTGTGGCACTAATTATTGTTTTCTAAATACTCGAGTTTACACTTATGTAATTTTTAAGTTATAAACATTATTTAGATTAAATCAAACGTTTTAAGAACTATTAAATGGTAGCCCATTTCATAAATATATAAGAGACCTTATACACAGGCTTTACTTTTTCATATACATACTCACAACTACAATTTTTCTACCACACATAATATTCGTAACGACTTTTATTCTAATTACATATTTCAAACTGCGTTCGATATCTTTTTTAAAATGTTCACACACCAAACAACGACGCGAATGTGGGCTGCAGAAACAGGTTTCCATTCACCGATCGATGAACGAATGAACTTGGCTACCAATATCCAAGTGGTAGGAGACACATAGAAAGATATATGTATGTATATACGTATGTGTATATATTTTTATATGTGTGCGGTCGAATTCGAATGTCAGCTCCGATAGATAATTACCATTAATTGTCGCGCCGGTACATTAACGCGCCTAAAACCAAATTCATTGAGCCATGTGTTGAGTTCTATTATCAAAACGCGTCGTAACGTTTGTCAGCGCTTATTGTTTTAATTCTGTTCAAAATTGGCTACCGCATATCGAACTGTATTAGGTCCCGAGGCAATGTCCGTCGAACAGCTGACAATTGTTTGACAGACTTAGGTGGCGACTGCATAAACATAATCATAATCATCATCATAAACATCATTGTGGGCATGAGCGCATGCAAGTCGCATTCGGGTTGGGTCTTCCAACTGTTCAACTGATGGATGACTTTTTAATTAGTATTATACTTGCTTAGTTGAAGCTACTATGCAGCTACTCGATGCACTCCAATTAAACGCAACCTTGACCCTAATGGGCAATTATAACATTAGGTTTCGCCACGCGCTTCAAAACCCTCTCCAGAGGCAATCTCGACACCGACTTAACTCGACTCGGGGGGATTAGCTATGCTGATGAGCATCGAATCGAAGTAGTTCGGCAGGCAGGCAGACAGACAGACAGACGGACGGATGGACGCTTGAGAGATCGCTCAGGGGCAAACGTAAAACTCCGACTGAGTGACGGATGGTCCGTGTCATTTGATGTTAATGTTGTGACATTTATCATGAGCGCACGACTACGAAAACAAGACGAAACTTGATTATCGCCAGTGCATCATCTCTCGTTATGCGGAATGTGGCTGTCCCCAGCCCCAGTCACAGCCACAGTACCAGGTTCTCAGGCAACAGTACCAATCTGGTTGCCTGTTGAGCTGGTGCGTCGTTGTTGTTGCTGCTGTTTCTGCTGTTGCTGTTGTCGTTCTCGGCTCTTTTACAAATGACTTACACTCGGTTAGCGCTTGCCTAGACCCAAAATATATATAACTACACGGCTTGGCGTGCGTATCAGGTGGCGTGTGGTCCAAGAACTGGGCCCATCCAATTTGTTTAATACGCCTTTCGGCCACAACAACAACAAATACAGCCATAACAACAACCATAATAACAGCTAGAAGCAGAGCTATAATTTGCAAAAGTTTAAGTATTTACGAAAGCATTTGACATTCCTACACGTTGCTTAATAGTTGCAAAGTGTTGACAATTTTGTTGAAGGTGTAGACAACATTCATGTTAAATTATAGCATGAAGCTATAATAAATGATTTTGTAATTAACAAACTCTTTAAATATTTGTTTTTATTCCTAGTAGTTGAGCTGTAACTACTTATGTAATTCTTCTACCAAATATCATTGTCAATAACTTTATAATTTGAAGCATATATATTATAATTTTGTTCATATGATTATTATTATTATACTCATTAGTATTATAATAATAATAAATCATTTTTGTTATATAAATGATATATAAACATTTTTTATTACAATTAGTATTGCTATTATTACAATTATTAATATAATTTTATATTTTATATTGCCAACTTTAGTATTTTACTGAATATATGTTATATCTTCAACGTATTAAAAAATCGCTTGAACTGCATAATAAATTTCCCATGTCGCGTATGCTAATGAATGCACTTGTGTACTCATAAAAGCACTCATATATCTATGAGCATAAGTAGCATGAATATGCGCCGAATATTGATTTTATGCACGAGAGCTCAGCTAATACGACGAGCGCAAAGATGATCGCCGAGTTCACGTTCCACATAACATTCAATAACAGCAGCATGCCTGTATTCAAGCACACACACACACACACACACACACATACACAGTCGAACTCGCACTCGCATTCGCACTAGTATTCATATTTATGCTCATAGTAAAACAAGCACACTGAAAACGTGGGCAGCCTTGTAACTGAATTTCAATGGCAAGTCCACGATTAAGTTTCCAATATGCCGCAGAGGCCAGGCCAGGCCAGGCGCACGGCTCACGGCTCACGGCTGGCAGTCACAGTTACCCGATGACTTGCGAAAAACCTCATCAGCATCTCTCACCTCCGTTGAGGCGGCGAAAAAAAGTGCAAGCCCAGACCCAGACCCAGACTCAGACCCAGACTCAGACTCCGACTCGGGCCGAGATGCTGTAAACCCAGCATTGAAACTGAGCAGCCTTTGCGAAATGCGACCCAGAGACCAGTCCCCCAGAGCGGAGGCCCAAGCCCAGGGCATGACAATGATGAAAATGACGCAGTAAAAATTAAGAAGTTCGCCTTTTATGACAGATGAGGCACGAACAGCTGAAGCTGCCACACCATCTGGATCTGTACAACGTATACGCATTCGTATCTGTATCTCTTTCTGCATCTGTATATGTATCTTTATGTTCAATTTATGTTTGTATCTGTTCAAGAACAAAGCGTAATTAGCGTCCCAATGCAAAAACAAAAATCACACAAATGTGAATGGAGCCGAGCATTGACAGAGTATTTGCAGTTGGCTCCCAACTCAACTCCCTACGGCTTGCGCTCAATTTGCGCCAATAAAACTCTAGAGCTCGCAACTTGTGTAGAATTATATTGAAATTGGCATTAATTAGCGATGCTTTTATTGGTCCAACTCGGCAGATCAGAATGATTCCGTTCTGCAGTAGTCAACAACGGCAACGCGCAATCAGAAACGATTCGTGGCGTTTTTTTCTGAGTTTTATACTTCTCTTTTTTCTCGAAACGTTTCCTCAAGGTCGCGTCTATTGTTAAAATCTTAAAAGTCGTGAGCTTCTTAACTTGTTACTGTTTGTCTTTCGGCTTTGGTCAGAGCTTTTTTCATTTTTTTTTTATTTTTTGGTTTATTTGCTACTTTAAAAATATCTTTTAAAATGGTTTTAAGACAAGTGCTAGATTCAGTTTCTTTGAATAGCCAGTTTTTTGCTCATTAGCTTCGCTTCTGGTTGTGCCTCCATGGAAAGTGAAAATGAATTGTGAATGCGTTGCGCTTGTTGTTGCTCAGCGCGGAAGATTGTATGGATATACCATACAAACCAAACAACAACAGTTACCATTACGAACTATAGACTCGATTCTAAAGACTATTTATTAACTATGTATATACTGACTTGTCTTACTAAATAAGGTCATGCTACACAGAAACTAAGAGTTGTTTATGTGAATCGGATTTTCATTTAATATTTTTTATTATTATTCAAATTAATATAAAATTGCTAAAGATGACAAAGTATAATTTTGTCTGCATTAATTAATAGTTTTTATTATTTCTATCATATATATACTAATACTTTAATTATGATTTTAGCAGAGGCAATACTTTATTTGTGTAAGCACTCAACAAATATTCGAGTTAAATGCATAAACTTTCAATTTACCCAAAACTTTTTATTAGTGAAATTTATGCATTCACATATTGGCGTATTATTCCAGTCATAACATGTTTAAACATTTCAAGTCTTAGTATCATATTGTTGCCTTATTAATGAACAACATTTGTTTTGGTTGACATCAATCATTTTGGTGTCTTCCCTACAGCTATGTTTGATTGAGTGCCTTCTAGCAATAGGATTCAATTCGAAATCTCGCAATTAACATATTGTCTTTAGTCAATTTTTGTAGTACAGCAAAAAAAAAAAACAATGTATTAAATGAACGATTCGAGTTGTGATGCAGTCTCACAGCCACAAGTTCAATTACTTTGGGTGCTTTGTATCTTTATGGAATACATCTGTGTGTGTGTGTGTGTGTGTGCAATTGTTTTGTAAGTACATGAGATTTGTGTTACGCATTAGTGTGTGTGTGTGTGTGTGTGTGTGTGTTTGTGTGTGTAAGTAGCATGAGCTCATGTTTATTTTTATTTGCCTGCCACAAATTGCAAGTCACTTGACAAGCTGCTGATGCAGCTCCCGCTGTTGTTGAAATGCTGATGTTGACTTGCCTTTTTCCATGAGCTCATGAAGCACACACAAACACACAAACACACACACACGCACATACAAAATAAAAACCTTACCCACACACAAGCTGCCGACAACATCAATATTCAACTTTAAAAAAAAAACTAAACCTGAAACAGAATTCAGCTTAGAATTTAACTGAATACTGGTCAACGTGGCGTATGCGCGATATGCGGCTTGCACTCGGTTGCAGCTCGATATTCATTGCAAAAGTGTAGAAAAAACATAATTATTTGCTATTTGTTAAAGTTTATGTTCCATAAGAGTTTTCCCCTCACATAGTTTCTAATACATAAAGCGCCGGCTGCGAAGAGATTTTGGGTTTCAGAAACGGGTTTGGCACTTGGTTTGATGAATGAGCAGCCGAATCAAAGTTGACAGACGTAAAAATTATTTTCTGCTTGGCACGAGTCAAATTTCTCGATTGCAGGTCGTGCCCCGGCCACATTTCCAAAATATTTACACACTCTCGCCGTATTGGGGCAATTAATCAAATAGGGAGCAGTTGGTCGCATTTACGCGAGGACTGGGCATGAATGAAAGTGGAGCTAAAGCCCGGAAGTCGTCGGATGACCGCACCTCAAAGGCAGCGATCAGTTTTGTGGATTAAACCGATATGGAGCAGATCGCTGGGCGGGGTCGAGCCAGAGCTGGCATTGAATGTTGAGTTGAGGCACAATTGTAGCTGCCACCGACACAACAGATTATGAATATTAAGTAACGTCTGACATAGTTTTCTGCCTCGATATGTTCTCTTTATATTTTGTATATGGAACTAACGTCCCGCGTCTTCACATGAATGAAACTGTATAGTCACAAATGCATGATAAATCATGCGATGGGACAAACATGCCGACAGCCGTGCATGAGCCAGGGCCAATTATAACCTTCACATGAGCGACAGGGAGAGAGGAGATAAGAGAGAAAGAGAGTTAACCTACCTACGCACTAATATGCTTAGGCAATGCCGCCAATTCCCCAGAGAGCGCCAATTTTCCCAAAATAAAAAAATAAATAAAGAAAAAAATCATCTTCAGACATGCAGCTCGCTCTTTAGCAGTTTCACGCTACGTTCCTGCAATGTTGACTGCCGCGCTCCACCTCCACTTCCTTGGCTGCTTGTGCAATCTTGATTTCCTTGGCCTTGTATGATTTGGCATTTTCATAAATTGGCTGCCAGGCAATTGCAATTGGCACTCTTTTGGCTGCAATGACTCGACGCTTTTGCGGCCGGCGAGACTTTGACTCGAGCTTGGAACTCACCCGGCCGCAACTCGAAGGCCGCTTCCTGGACATGGATAACGCTGTACCCCGTGCCCCGTGCCCCGTCCCTCCTTGCCCCTCACCAAACACTTGGCCATTTCGTTGAAATGTTGAAATGAAATGATACGCACTTATTAAAAACGAATTAACGCAGCATGCTGCCAGCGTCGACGTCGACGCCTACGCCGACGCGGCAGCTGACGTTGCGTTGTTTTGCGACCATTGCCTTGGCTGGTTTCGTTTTCATTGTTCTTCTTCCTTGTCTCCTTGTCCGTTTGCGCTGGCTGTTCCTTTGGGCTTTGTAATTGATATTGTTTAATTTTTATGTTTTTGTTGAGGTATTGTACGTTGTTATTATTGCTTTTTTATAACTTTATCAAATCAATAACTCATTTAGGAATTTGTGTGAAGTTTGTAAAGAAGCCTTGACGAATCGTAAAGGAATTTTATAAGAATTTTATTATGATTGGAGAGCATGTGTAAGAGAGAGGAGAAGACAGCGACGAAGTAATTTTTGATTTGATAGAAATTGAAATTCAAATGAAACTCAAACTGTTTTCAAGTAAGCAAACTGATTTGTTATACTTAAGTTCAGTTTTCAAGATTTTTTTTACAAAATATTTAGATTCTGGTTTATTTAATATAATTTTGTTTACTTTGGATAGACAAATCTGTTTTAATTCCATTGTGACTACCTGAATTAATATATTGAGTCCACTCCTTTTGAACAAATAAATTTAAATACCAGATTTAATGTTAATGTAACATTCGAGAATTCTGTTTTTTTTTTTCTTTAAAAAGTGTTTACAAAGCTTGTCAACAGCTCTTTAAGGCCAAGCTTTTTAGCACAGTCTCAAGAGAGAGTGGGGAAAGGAAAAGAGTGAGAGAGAGAGAGAGAAACCCTTGCCCGTCCATCCCATTTCATTTCCCCCTGCAGCTGTCAGCAGCCAACAGTGCACGACATCATTAATCTAGTCACTGAGAAACGGCAGCGCAGCAGTTGGGATTGAAATATTTATATCAAATCGAAAGCTGTCTGTCACAGTGCAATGAAATTTTTATAAATTACAACTTGATGTGCGCCGGATATGATTGGTCAAGGCAGGACCTAGCAGCAGCCATAGCGATAGAAACATCAACTCAAAGCCCCAACGCAAAAACACAAACATAAACACAAGACCCAAACTCCACGATGGTATTGCAAACTGGCCAAATTGAAATTGATGGAGCGAATATAAATTTGATGGGCTGTCCGTTAGCTGTATTTGATGGAATCGTAGGCCCGAAACGAATCGAGTACGGCGGGGTAGCAGGTGTAGCGTATAAAAAAACGGAACAGGAAAAGGATAAAGCGAGGGCAGCTGCGGCGGGAAAAGTTGGTGTAGCGCTCGAGGAAAAACTAAATGCGAACGCGCAATGTTGTCCGTTTTTCCGAGTAGCGGCCGCTCTGTTCGATAGGCAGACAGACGGACAGGCAGTTGTTTTACTTGATTTTGATTAATTATCATGGACTGGCGCTGTGCGAGTGCAGCTCTTTCATCTACCCGCTGTCACTGCTGCTGCTGCTGCTGCTGCTGCTGCTGCTTCTTCTTCTTCTACAACTACCCTTCGTGTCTCAAGGTGTTGTCAAAAGTTTTTGGCGCGCTTTTTGGGGTTGTCAACTTATCTGGCGAGATTTATTGAGCCGCCCGCTTTCTGCTTATTATAAAACTAAATTTGAAGTGTATTAATTGTGGCACGTTGCGACTTAATCGGCATGCCACTGCCCTTCAGTTGCTGCCCCAGCCCCTGTCCCTGCCCCTGCCGCTGCCCCTACCATTGCGACTGCCCCTCCTCTAAGTCTGAATCATTAATTATGCATCTCTTCATGCTCTCGCGCACTCTTTTTTTGCAGCGAATGGCTCATATCAGCCAGGCATGGAGCCGAAACGCCAACGCACCGCCTACACACGCCACCAGATACTCGAGCTGGAGAAGGAGTTCCATTACAATCGCTACCTGACCCGACGGCGGCGCATCGAAATTGCGCACACGCTGGTGCTGTCGGAGCGCCAGATCAAGATCTGGTTCCAGAACCGACGCATGAAGTGGAAAAAGGACAACAAGCTGCCCAACACCAAGAATGTGCGCAAGAAAACGGTCGATGCCAATGGCAATCCAACACCGGTAGCCAAGAAGCCCACAAAGCGCGCCAGTGCCAAGAAGCAGGCCCAACAGCAACAACAGCAGCAACAGCCACAACAACAACAAACACCGGTGATGAATGAGGTGAGTTGAATGCGCTGCATAACAATCAACAACGTAGGCACTTAAAGCTCGAATGACACCAGCTAAAAGTTGCATTTGCAATAAGAGATTAATCCACAAACAGAATTGTAGAGTTGAAGCTTTTAAAAAATCAGTCTGGTTGGCTTTGAGCTATCAATGCAGAAGAAAATAAAGAACAAGAGAGAAAGAGAGAGAGAGAGAGAGAGAGAGAGACACAATTCAACTGTTTCAACTTTAGTTTTCATATTATATTGTACAATCAAATTAATATAAATCTAAAACTTTGCTGAAATCAACAGCTATAAATGCTTTCAATCAATCTAATTTAAAGAGCTGCTGACAGTTTCAAGTATTCTATTCTACAAAATGTATATTTAAGCACTGAAATACTTACATGTGCTTCTAAAGAGTTTTTAAATCAGCTTTTAGTCAATAATGAATAGTAAGTTCCAGTAACCACGACTCACACCAGATACATCAGATCCTAAAAAAAAATAGGTTCTTTTACTTTTATGTTAATATATCGAAAAGTCAAAACGTTTTTAACGAATATCTATTCTGATTCTTAGTTGCTTAATCCTGCATGACTGTGCTATTTATGCTTTGCTACTCTTCTTTTTACTAATCTTCTGCACTTCTCTTCTATTGTGATTGTAGTGCTTACGCTCTGATAGTCTTGAGAGCATTGGAGATGTCAGTTCCTCGCTGGGCAATCCGCCGTATATACCAGCTGCCACGGACTCGACGAATCTGACGTCCTGCGGCAATGGCAGCAATGGTAATGGCTATGTGGGATCTCAGCAGCATCAAGTGCACCTCAACAGCAATAACAACAATAACAATAACAACAACAACAACAACAACAATAACAGCAGCAACCTCAACAATAACAACAATCAAATGCATACGGGTCTGCACAACCATCATCAACAGCAACAACAGCAATCCGATCTCATGAACAATCTACAGCAGCACATCAAACAGGACTATGATCTGACGGCGCTTTAGGGGATCCCTGCCATGCCCACAGATCAGCTTGTACATTGAGTTCTTTAGTTTGAATCCTTTCGTTAGCCCCGCAATACTTTCTGGCACCAACTTCTTTAACTTTTAAGTCTTAATCATAATGCAATTCCCATTTTTGTACACCCGTCGCACCATTGACCGGGAAAATTCGGAGTATACAGTGAAAGAAAAAGTATATCTAGTTAGTTAAGCATCAAACCAACGACCACTGGGCCACAACTCTAGCGTTCCCCAATACCTTCCCAATACGGAAGGAAAGCCCCCTTGTAAATTAGCGGTACTTAATTAGAGGTACATTTTGTATAAAGCATAGCAAATTAATTGTAAGGGAAAGCCCAATTTGTCATAGTTGTAAGTGGAAAGAAATATATGTAATTATCATTATCATTATTATTATTACTATTATTAATATTATTATTATTATTATTATTATTATTATATTATTGTATCCAACTAGTTGCATCTGTTGTGCGTAGATATTAATATAAGTTCGAACGTATATTTTATGGATACAACAAACAAACAGACAAACAAACATGCATAAGTATATGAATATACCTAGACAATATGAAAACCAAATAAACCGAACAAATTTTACTTGGAATTTACAATTGTACGTGTTTTTTTTTTCAGTGTAACACCTTTTTCGCTATTCAAAAACTTTAATGAATATTTTGAAAGAATAAGAAAGATTAGTTTAAATATTTTAACAAATAGAATTTTGTATAAAACGATTTTTTCTTAAATGATATTTTCAATCTGAATAATCGCTAAAACTGCAACAAACCAACATTATTATGTTAATTTCATAGTTTTTCCTAAGTTTTGCATAACAACTTTAATTTTAGTTTCTAAACTTTATAAACAAGTGATTCAGGAAGTTTTATGGAAGTCGGGAGAGAGCTTTAAAGACTTACAGCACAGGATGCTCGCTGAACATTTGAACTTAACGCTGATTCATCGTTCATTGTCATCTAATTAGGACAAATTTAAACATCATGGAATCGCGCAGCTGGGCATGGCTGCTGTCAGACGGCCTTTGTTGCTCTGCCCAGGAGAATTCAACAAACCTTTGTTGGCAATCAGCGTCGCTCATGTGGAATGGCAGAGGGGTTGGAGCTGCAGTGTGAGCAGTGGGGAGACTTACGGCTGGGGAATTGGGGCTCACGCTCAATGAGGCACGAGATGCGCTGGCAGCGATAGTTGGCAAATGCTAACAAGAGTTCTTAATTAAACATCGATTCGCAATGATTGATCACAGCCCATTGGCACCTGTTGGCTTCTGGAAATATGTTAAACAAGGCATCATCTTTCAAAGTGGCAGCACAGCAAAGTCTACCTGCCTGCATGCCTACCTACACGCTGGATCCGTAAGAGAGCTAGAGCGAGAGGGATCGAGAGTGTCAAAAACTGGTCTTAGCCAGCTCTTCGTCTGCGTCATATGCAACTTCCCTGAAACGGAGCTGGACTCCTATTGCAAATTGTCGGTGCTCAGTGAGGCAGACATCGCGTTGACAGTGTCTCCATAAAGCCAAAAGGTAAACAGCACACATGTGACAAGTTGGGCCTGGACCCAAGCTCGAGCCTTAGCCTGGCCAGAAGCTCGCCACAATCAATCTCCCTCGCCTGACAGTGGATTGTCTTGCAGGAACATGGAAACACTCTTAGCGCTTAATTTATCATTGCAAAATGATCTACGCGCATTCAGCTCTTAGGCAACAGTTCCAGCCCGAGCTCGCGTCCAGTCCTGCGTCTCATTCCCCTTCCCAGAGCAATGCTCGAGCAACTGCAAATTGTGCGCACTCGCCGAATACGATAAAAAAAAAAGGATTAAGACCTACTTACGGTTACGACTGCAGACCGGAACATGGAGCTAAAGAGGGTCGAAATTAGCAGCTCGAAATGATTACGAGCGCAGCAGCACGTGTTAAGGAAACAACTTGGCCCTAGAGTCGAAACAACGGTTGCGATGCTCCCCTCATCCTAATTAGATGGCACGGTAGCCCCGCTTGTCACTACCTTTCGCTTGCGTGTGTCACTACATTGAAGACCCACCCTGAACCAGTTGAACATATCAACTTAATCTTCACATCACTTAGATCGTGTGGTAAACATTATTTGCAAGATTATACATAGTACACATGGAACAAATTAATAAAGCAAGTTAGTGTAACTAATTGCTATACTGTAAATTTTATAAACAGGATGTTTCGAAAATGGGTTTTAAAGTAAATATCAAGGAGACGTTTAACTTGAAAATGTACACAACAGAAAACTGTTGGCTATGTGGCAACACAACACGTTTAGCTACATCTGCAGCTTAACATTTATTTTATCATATGGATTAAATGCAAATAAACATCTTAATTGTTATGCCGCAAACCTTTATTTGTGGGGAGTTCCTAAAAAACTGTGACCCTTCACAAAATATTCTGCTTAAATATGTTCTATTCATTATTTTGAAATTGACTTTTGACTCTGTGATTTAGCCGCCTGAGACGCAGACCGTTGCCGCCCCATTTGAAGTCGGCGTTTTCGGCATGCCTAAAGGCAGTATTTTAATCCCGTCTCATCCTCTTTCATCCTGGCTAATCCCAACAGAAGTCACCGGACATGGCACGGCCCACGGAGCTGCAGTCAACCCTTTTGTCCGGAAAGAAACAAAAAAAAAAAAAACAATTAACCCGTCTACTGTTGCTAATTTCAGTAGGTGCCTCAGGTTGACTTTTAGGTACTTTGCATATGCGAGTGAGACACAGCGGAACGCCCCTTACACGCCCACGCGCCTGACTCTGCGCCGACGGCGGCACCAGCAAAGGCTGAAGCTAAAGGGCTTAAGCTGAAGTCAAAGTCGAGATGGAAGGATTGGTTCACGCTGGGCGCCGCACGCCGTCTTTTCTTTTACTCCTTTCATTCGGCCATGTTTGATTCCTTTGACTTTGCTGATGCACTTCCCTTTGTTGCTGCTCGGCTACCGTTTTGCATGGCCCAGTTTTTCCAAGGAAATGCATTGAGCAGCGCTTACCTGCTAATTAGCAGGCGATATTAATGGCAACACACACACAAGTCGTCTGTTTGTCAAAATACTCGCCAACAATCAATTCTCATTAGGCACGAATTGGAAACAAATTTACTCGGCCCACGGCATAAATCAAAGTGCAGCCAAGGCCAACGCGAGAGCTGTGATCTCTGTGCCCACTTTCAATTGTGCCAACAATGCAGACTCTCAAGTGTGGCCGCAGGAATCAATCAAGGCTCATCACTCACAGCCACTCGAAAAGCATCGACAAGCCCTTCAAGTCCGAAGTTCTCCAGTGTGTGTGTGCGTGCGTGTGTGTTGTTTTAATTAATGTGTGGCCATTTATTAAATTGGCAGTTTAGTCTTGACGTCACTTTTGGCCAGTGTTGAATGCGTGAGAGAGAGAGAGACAGAGAGAGAGAGAGAGAGGAAGACAGGGTCTCTTGCTTGCGGTTAGCCATTTATATACTTGGCTCCCTCTTGGCCCTGTCACAGCTCCCTGCATGAACATATATCTGTGTGTGTGTGTGAGTGTGTGTGTGTGTGTGTGTGTGTGTGTGTGTGTGTGTGTGTGTGTGAGTGCGTGCGTGCGGCCGATCAGCCTAATTTGTAACCATTAACCGAGGTATTATGTTTGGTCAGGCGAATGCATGCTGTTACCCATGTTATGAACAAGAATGAGGCATGGCTGCTTGCAAGGATGGCTGCATGGATGGATGGATGGATGGAGGACAGCACTGATTTCTGTCTATTAAAAACCATTTAAACAAATGGCCGTTCCAATTGTGCAATGCGCTTCCTTTGTACTTCTCAAGTGCCCGAACATCTATCCAAGTGTGAAAAGTTAGAAATCATTTAAGTCTATTTGCAGGTGCATCTCTCGTTATAATTAATGATCTCAAAGCTCTTCTCTAAACTATTGTTTAATTATTTATATATTATGTATTGATTCTCTATTGTATATTGTTGTTAAAACTGGAACTGCGATTAGATTAGGAAGGGTTAGAAATAATGAGAATAAGATAGAGAGAGAGAGAGAGAGAGAGAGAGAGAGAGTTGTGTTTAGGCATTTCCAAAATGATACTTTTGAACTTAGCATGAAAGAACTCGGGCTTATTCCGACCGATATCCGCATAATATACCATTTTGACAGACTATGAATCATAATTATCGATTAGCATTTAAAACGTACTTTAAATTTGGTTATTTTCCCAAAATTTTTAATGTTGAAGAGTCATTATCGTATCGATTCGAAAAGTCAACATTTTTCAAAAATTTAAACAACAGTAAATCACGTAAGTTTAGATAATTTTGATTTTCCGATACATAGTAAAATATTTTTGCTTATGTGACAACAGTGCTTTGATCTTGCCATTGTTGAGAGCAGTTTGGATAGAAACACAGCAAGAATATAGCTATGGCAACAGATATTCATACGGTATTACAAGGCATCAAATGTATAGAAAATGCAACGATTTGTATATTATTTTTAGATTTATCAGGTATACATTCCATTTGCATTGCATTTCTAGTTTAACTGTTGTTCATTGATCGCTGATATAATTGCGTTTTCTATGATTATTGTCGCTCGATAGCAATTCGCCGTCCGCGGTCCAGCAGCTCCGCCTACAGCTTCTCCAGCAATTGGCTTGAGCTCGCCACGGGAATTGCTCATCTATGTGTGTGTGTGTGTGTGTAGGGTGTGTATAGACGTATAGATGTGTACATGTGTGTGTAATGAGAAGTATGTGCAGTAATTGACATTCGATCATTAATCAAAGTGCACAATGCAGACATTTCGTTTCGAATTGTATTTAGTTTTGTATTCGTGTTCGTTGCCTTTTTTCGATTGCGATTTTAGCACAGCCGCCGAGTTGCCCGCTGCGCCAAAGCAAGCAAAGAACGACTGCGACTCAGAGTCCGACTCTGATCCGGGTCGGAGTAAGCAGAGTAAAAAACCAGGTTCCTGATGCAGACAAGGGCTGGACATTAACAAATTTTGTTGCAATTGCGAACAAGTGGAACGGCCTTCAACACCTACGCGACGACGGGTAACTTGCCGGGAAGGTGAGCTCAATGGGCTTCTAGCTGCCACCACTAGCCGCAGCTCGACTTCTTTTCAGCTACGAATCATATCCGCCCGTCTGCCAGTCCGCCTGGCGCTACTGAGTGCTTTGTTCTTTGGCTGACAGCTCTTGACATGGTGCGTCAGTTGTCCGGGCTGAAGAGCCCGCAAATCCTCATATGTGATATAAATGTGCGCTATGTTTCAGTTACTCACCCTGTCTCTCGTTCTCAGTCTCTGTATCTCTCTCTCTCTCTCTCTCTCTCTCTGTGATCCACCCCAGTTAGTGGCCCACAAGCAGTGAAAGTTTTCCATGCGTGCAAAGGGCCAAGATGAAAGTAGCAATTTCTTCCATTTGCAATACATTTCGCCCATTTCCACCCGCCTCAAGGCATGCGAATGTGTTTGTGTGTGTGTGTGTGTGTGTCTGTCTCTGACAGTCGCATTTTGATGAAATTTTATTCTGTTCACATACCCGTCAATGTCATTTCTGCCGCTCGCTTAGTCCTACAGCTCTACGTTTTTTATGCCATGTCCTTTTGTTGATTATTTCGTTGACGTGCCGCAAAAGAACAAGAAAAAGAAATAACAGAAAAATAAAAATAAGCGAAAAGCAAACGTATTTTTCTTCTTCGTTTTCTTCTTTTTTTTTGTGAACAAAAGCGCGTTGGATGATTTGTGGTGCGAGTTCAAGTAAAGTTCGTCAAGAATAAATACTATACGCAGTTAAACATCGTTCAACACTGTCTCAAAAGTGGTTTGGGGCAAATTTCATGCCCGCAGAATAAGAAATAGATGATTATACAGATTGTTGTATATATGGTATATGTGTATATAGAAACTTTTGACTTGATCGATTCAAATTTAAGTTAGAGATATGTATATAACTATAAATAAATTGTAATTACTAGAGTTTACGTAAATTTGTTATAGATTACAGTTTGCTTACATTGTGACGAAATTAATAGAGAAATTTTAATCTTTTAATAATTGTTTTGCATACTCAATAACCATACAAAATTTGTTTCATTTTCGTCATTTACCTATGTTTGTGGTTTTACCTAAGAATGGTACAAATCCTCATGAAGTGTTGCTGTATAAGTTTTAATACATTTTTACATTTGTTATAGACACTACATAGTAGCGTTAGCAAAGTCTTTTGAATGTATAAAGGACTTTCAATGCAAAAGTATCTCCTACAATATTATTATTACTTGAAACCATAACTTAGATCAATTTTTTTCAGCTTTCAATAGCTACAATCATATAGGTTTTCTCAAAAACAATATCAATGGCAGTTTTCTTAATGCATTTGACTATAGAAATCTGTTTTAATGCTGATATTTCTTCTGTTCCTTTTTTTTGACAAGCTTACAGAAATGATAATCTTTCATTATAAGCTATAATTACTAAATTATTATAACTATAATTGTTTTATTTTCGTGTTTTTTTTGTGATTAAACATCTGCCAGTTCGTATTTGTTACAAACAGATTCCACAATTATATAAATGTGCGACATCTAGCGGCGGGCAGCATGAACGTTTCGTTTCACATTTGGTTTAAGTCTTTGCTAATATACTGTATATTTGTTCTCTCGCTTCTATGTGAACGGGATGCCAACAGTATGCTTAGTCTAGAAACTCACCTGCTGGTTGATGTCATTGCTAATGTTATATATATTTTATCGATAGACGAAGACTGAAACTTTCAATCAAATCATGATTACTTGTTTAAAAATATTTGAACATATACTAACACACAGATAATTATGCACATGTGCTCTTCCTGACAAACCAACATACATAAATAATAAAATGGAATATGTACATACTCGTCCAGGAAATTCCCGACTAAACCTATATAGTAGATTTATCTAGGCCCTTTAGAGACATGGCATATCAGCTATAATACATACATGTATATCTGCCACAGTTTTAGAGCTAGAAACCCAAGATTCGACAAGTTAACTACTGTTGCTCTTCTCTGCAGATCGACATAAATTGTATATACAGAGATGCTTCGGGAATAAATATTCTTCAGATTGGGCACGTGGCTCAGTGTTGATTTCCTGCATTCAAATTAAAACAGCATAAAATTAACTTTATATTATGTGTTAGATCGAAATTTCTTTAACTTCCTTATCGATATTTTTTCTACGTGATTCGTATTAGAAATAAAAACGTGTTTCACTTCAGCATTTGACATTCTTCTACATTTTCTTGCTTAAACATTTTTGTTTTCTTTTTTATCTCAAAGATTCATCGTTGCGTTATTTATAGCTGAGATTGGCTTCTGTCCAGAATAGAGTATACTTAAGCAAAAATAAATTATATTATATTTAAATAATTATTTCAAATAAATTTACACAACTCGAATCGACAAATTAAATAATTCGGTAAATCTTTTCGCCACAATTGTGAAATTGATCATGAATTAACAATTCAACTTGTTGGAAATGATTGATTCTGTTTTGTGCCGATTTATTTGTCTTGGAACTGGCCTTAACAATTAACAAGAGAAAAGTGGAAGGGGGCAGAGGGAGGAGTGGGAAATGGGTCTTCAGAGTAAGGCAGAGGAGGATGGCGTTCAGTTTATGTTAATCCAATAAATATTATTCGTCTGATGTGCTGCACAGTGGGCAATCAATTGTGTTTGGAAAACAATTTGTATTTGTTGTTTGCCGGTTATCGCAATCGTCGTGGCGCGTCCTGGTCCTGGCCTTGGTCCTGCCACTGTTTGTCGGGCTTCTGTTGCCAGGACAGCGTGCAACAAATTTAAAAGCTCAATTTGTCCATTTATGTCAACTTGTCACGAGAAGTAAAATAAAACGAATTAATAAAATGTGCCCGGGGACAAGGACTTGGGCAGGAGACAACAGGAAAGGATATGGAGCAACGGGAAGGCGCAACTAAACGCGTAAAATATATTCAGCAATTGTTGCCGCTGTTGCCGCTGTTGCCGCTGTTGCCTCTGTTGCTGTTGCCACAGATACAAAGATACTTTAGTGGCAAGATACGGATACACCATCATTCATCGCTTATGCTTCGCCACATCCGTTCGTCCTGTCCTACAGTTTCTATTGCACCCACTTTCCCCACCTCTATGCTCCGCGTCCTTGTTGGCGGCGTCGTTGCAAACAAATGGCAAAAACTGTCGCTCATTCGCATAAATCCTGACGAATGATTTCAACGCGCGGCCAAAACAGTGCCACGAGTAGCAGGCAGGACACAGGCGGCAGGAGGCAGGAGGCAGGAGGCAGGAGACGGAAGGCACACAGAGGCTAAGGAATGTAGTATGAATGTGGGCGTGTCAGAGAGTGTGTTTGTGGGTGTGTGTGTATGTGTGGGGGGCGCACAACAAAAGCAATTATATGTGCGAATCATTTTACGAGCGAGCGGAAAAAGAAAAGCAGAAAACAGACAACAGGAACTGCGCTGCGCTGCGCTCTGCTGTGGCGACTGCTGCTGGCATCCTTTACCGGCAGTGAGGCGCTCCCTTCCTTCTAACAAATAAAAAAAAAGCTGTGAGTAGAAGTAAAACAAAGGCCAGGGCCATTGCAACAGCATAGCAGCAGCAGTAGCACCAGCAGCAGCAGTCAACAAACAAGCGACGACAAGCAACAGCAATTCAAATGGCAAAGAAATTGCCAACTCAATGAAAGGGACAAGAATCCCACCCACTTCCCCGCCACTCACACACATCCCAATATGTCGCATACTAAAACACAGCACCACATCACCACTCTGGTGCCCCACCATAAAATCAGCAGTAGAGAAAAACGCGCACGACCAAAATCAAACGATTGTCAATGCGAAAATAAATCGCATTCCTTCATTTCAGCTGGGTGGCATGAGAAATACCGAAAGCCCTGACTTCAGCTTCTCTATCCTCTTGCCTATAATCCAATGGTCCGCCTTCTCGGTCCCAAGTCCCCAATGACGACAGCTGCCATAAAAAGTTTAGTTCGGCATCGTTTGATAAAACGTGCGCCAATTTTTTATCCCAGCATTCAGACTGAGCAGAACTTCACGTCAGTTGAAGCGAACCAAGCCAAAATCGAACTCAATTTGCACTTTGCTGAGCTATTAAATTGATCAAGAAATATTTCAGGATATTATTAAAAATCGTATCAGGTACAATATATTAGCTAACTTTAAAAGGAACGGCTGCAGCTACTTGACTGCCGAATAAAAGAGAAACTTATCTCTTTTCAGGATTCAAGGACAATTCATGTAGGATTTATAGAAAAAGAGGCAGTTGCATTACATTTTCATTACAATTATTTTTATTTGAGTATTGGGTAAGTAAATAACACATATAAATTATTTATGTTTCTATTCCAATACAGATTGGAGCACAGGGATCAGTTTACTATATTCATTTCGTGCAGTGCATATTATAGATATAAAATTTTTTAAGGCAAAATAGTTACAAAGCATTCAGCATTTATGATCAGCGCTGCTCGCTTTTTCCCGTATTTCTTTTTTACATTTGTTCACTACTTAGACAATATTTTTAAACTTACATACATATAAATATATCTAGAAATTGGGTCACTGTTAATAATAAAATCAATAATTCATATTTTAAAAATAGTTTTCCAGTAATATCCTTGCCTACAAGTCATAGTTTAATGCACATTTAACAGTTGAACAAAAAGTAAATAGTTCTCTGTCGAAAATATATTGGGCTGGATCACGCCAGAAGTGCCTGGTATTTGGTTTGCATTTAATGATAAATTTACATATAATTTATGAATCAGATCAACATCATAAATTCCCCAAAGTGAATTCATAATAAAGTGTTTGGCCAGAAACAAATGTGGAATACTAATGATCTGGCTCGTAAAGGCCAACAGAAGATACCAAATTCGGTGGTCTGGCTTGTATTTCGTTTGCTTATATTTTATTTTCTTTTATTTTCTTTTATTTTTCTTCTTTTTTTTGCGAACGGGGCAGCAGACATCAAATTTGCCATTTGAGTTACATATTTTTTTATCAGGGCGCAGACAAGTTGAGGCTGCATGCAGTGTATATTTAATGTTAGGCATAAAGAAACACAAAAACACAGAGACAGCGAAAGAAAGGAAGACAGAGAGAGAGAGAGAGAGTGAGAGATAAACGTCATCATAACAGGCCTCTGGCAGCAACAGCCAACGGCCTTCCAAATCGTTATTTATGTATGGGAACGTGCCAAGCGGCTTTTTGTTTCGTTTCGCATACCTTACAGACCGTACAGGCTCGCAAGCCTCACAAGCCCCGCAAGGATGTGCTCCACCTTCCTTTCATTTCTGCCACCTCTGGCAGCTGATTCGCGTCTGCAGACAACGACAGCCATTGCTTTGCTGCCCATGATTCACATTGAGCTCTGTTTATGTGTGTTGGCCTCTGTTGTTGTTCTTGTTCTTGTCGTTGTTGTTGTTGACTGTTGTGATTTTCCCCAGATTTCCTCAAAGCCATTGTTGTTTGTTTTCCTGCACCTTGTTGTTGTTTTCTTGCACTTTACTTTGCCTGGCGCCAAGTACCCCACACTCTCTGGTCCTTCCTTTCTCATTCGCTTGGAGCTGTTCGTTAAGTGACGCCAACTTCTACGTGAGCCTGAATTATTAATACACGTTAAAAGGCACCGCCAATTGTTGACGCCTGGACCAGCCATCGCTTGGTTTCAGTTTCTGCTCTTGCCAATTCCCTTGCTGGTTTCTGTTCTTTTCCACCTTTACCTGCATCATAGTTGAGTTGATGTTTTATGTGCTAAGTAGTTGGTAAGTCACCTGCGACAAGTTGGATGCAAACATATTTTTGTGCCCTCCTCCGCAACTGTGTTTCATTCCTGAGTGAAATTCAAGTTGAAGTAGATGCGTAAAATGCAGCTAAAAGCCATAAATATGCTAGAGAGCGTATAGAAAACTTGAGTATAATTAAATCATAATTTAGCAGCTAATAATAATAATAATAATGCTAAGTTACGGCTGCTAGCTTAACTTATTTTGTTTTTCTTTAAGTAATTTTTTATCAATAATAATAAATTACCATTCACTTTTACTCTATTTCAAATATAGTTTTACTACTCAGCTTCAAAGAGGTGCTAACCGAGTTTAAAGGAGAATAAATATTGTATTCACTTTCTTTTCGTTATTTTTATTTATTATTTTTATAAGACTCATACTTTATATGTGTTCTGAAGTTTAAGTATCACTTATGCATAAATTTAAAATATGCATACTGGTTTCTTATGACAGAGAAAAAGATAAAAAATGAACTTCAGTAGACATATAGAGTCAGTGGAGGTGACCCAAGCGGAACATTAAAACTTTGCAGAATTTTAAAGATCGCAAAACCAAGAAAAGTAGGATGTCTGTCATACAAGTATTAAAAGTTTTAAAACTAAATGGTATACATATAAGGAGATCTTGCAATATTTACTTTAAAGTGCTTTTAATATTTAAAGCACTGGCTAGATTAATCACATTACACATTTCATTTAAGATTAATGTATTCGTTTATTAAGTTGTTTCTTTCTACCCTGTGAGATACCTGTAGAGACGAGCTTCTGATAATTGACAATGGCATTTACATGCACTAAAAACAAAAGCCCGGAACTACAGGGTAGGTCACGGGAGCGTTTCGGGTTAACACTGACCACAAAGTATTTGTATTTTTTATTACCTTACCTTAAAGACATAAAACAAAGTAATCTGGGAAATGTCGAAGAATGCAATATCGTAGCAACTCATTGAAACCAACATTTGGTTCTGGACTCTTGTTTTTCTGTGTTTGTGGCAAGCTTATAAATGCCACGCACCTTGCGGCTTGGCTGGGCACGGAAAAACAACAGCAGCAGCAGCAACTGTAGATGTAACAATAACAAGTGCCATAAATACAGGGAAAACTTTTTGCAGTCCATATCTGCCTAGAGCACTGAAAATTTTCCAGAAGTAAAATAACAATTTGAGCAACAAGGCAAACAAAAACGCATCGAATACTTGACGCCAAACTTTGCCCATTGCTAAACGAAATTGCGACAAGCTAGCAGATGTCCTGCTGGGCAGGATAGTGCCCGTCCCCAGCCGAAAGTATCCCTTTACCTGAATACCTCACTTATCTTTGCCTTTCGTTTTGCCATTGTCTGCTCTGTCCATTCGCATCGCATTTAATATTAAAATTGTATGCATCCTTAACGCAGCTACAGGAAATTGCTGCTCGACTGCCTCTCTGGCTCTGGCTCTGCTTCTAAAATGCTCATAATGCTTCTAAGCTGCAAATACATAATGCCACAACATAATACTTAATATAATACTTATTTGCACTCGGCCCAACAAATTGCATTCACAAATGTGCAATTAAATCAGAATGAACTAGTAATTTATATATGTGCCCGACCCAACAGCAACACCCAACTATCGGCATTCGCTCGAAACGTTCTGCTAGTTTGCCAACCATTCGCATCCGCAACCATATCCTCATCCATAACCGCATCCGTGTCCGAGTCCACATCTGTCCGCATCCGTGTCCTTGCCACATGCTGCGCCCAGCTGCATTTTAGTTTTCATTATAATCTGTAATTTACAGCAGAATTCTGTTTATTTATGACACTCGCAAATGTACGTAATGAGATTTTCTTTACACAACGTTCAACTAGATAAATACACAATCTAGTGTACAAACAGCCTCATTATCAATTCACAAATTAATAATTTTGTTAGCTTCATGGTTTATATATGCAATTTATGGTCATTGTTATTAAAAGCTAACCAATTTCAAGTTCGAACTAGATCTGGCTATCTCTCTCTCTCTCTCTCTCTCTCTCTCTCTCAATAGCTTTCGGCTAAGACAATGCTGCTATTTGGCCACAAGAATTGAACTTTATTATGAATTATTCTCAATTTAGTTATTTAAATATAAATTAAATGTATTTAAATTCATGGCGATAATATGCTTATATATCTAATATTATTTATCTATATATAAATTACAAACATTATAAATAAATTTAGTTTTTGCAAATACTTAGATACTTTATACTATACTAACTAAAAGGAAGTAAAATAGATTTAAGGCCGATATTACATATTACAAGGCTTATTTTATTCAAAAGAATTACTGATATCTCCTAAGTAACAATTAATGTGAGCTCTATAAAAAAAAAACCAAGCTTTACAGAGTTCGTTTAATCTGTTTCCTATTCACAATTTCAAATTCGTTTATTTTGTAGTTTTTTTTTTATATTATGTATTAATCACGAATATTTAAAAACATTTACATTCACATCTAACAACAATCTATACTTATATCAAGGGCAGCACATGAAACTTTTATACATTGTAAAGCAAACAAGTAAGAAAACACTAGAGTCAGACATGTTCGATTGCATAATGGTCATTCTAAGTCCGAAATCCATTAAATGTGTTTTAATATTATATTCTTTTAACTAAAAACTGTTTAATTTCGTTCATCTAAGGTCCAAATATATCTTATAAGTTTCATTTATAATACTTGCATTGATCGAATTACAATTTTTATATAACATTAAATAGAAACCTTATCACAACAGATCTTGAATTATAAATATTATGTACTTCTAATGCAATTTACCATCCTTACTACCTTACTAGCATTATCGCCTTAACCTCTTCTCCTTTCAGGCCATCACCTTGCTCTTTCAGCTCTCATAAAATCTGAAAGTTTTAAGCAGATTGTCTACAGAACAGCTTTAGGCTGACCATCGACTTAAAAGATTATTTTCACACGAGAATCCCATTTAGTCCTTAGCTCTGTATTACGACTAGCTTTAAATGAAAACCATTAAGTTTTCCAGATATATGTTTAATTTTCGTTCCAGCCTTGCAGCCTTAACTGCCTTTATGCAGCTGGTAAACTCTGCATTCATAATAATTTGTATAAACTTAATTGGATCCTTTATCTGTGCAGGTGTGTGACTGTCATTCTGCTGCTGCTGTTGCAATTCGCATCCGGCTCACAAGTCCGGAGACTCTTTTTGGCCGAATGCTGGGCGGGCACATAAATTGGGCAAGTCATGTGGACAAGGATAAGAAAATGGAACAGTGCAGAAGTTGAGCAGGAATTCGCATTTTGTGCGCTGCCGTAAAGTTTAATTAAATTAGTCCAGCGATTTATCATGGCTTGGCAATCGCTTAAAAAGCTCAGACGCAAAACGAGGCAAATGCTTAAAAGTCAGCCAGTTGCCGTGTCCAGGCCCATGTACTGGCCCGTGTTGCAGCCTTGTCGAGGAATTAAAAGGTCTGCCAGCCACAGTTTTTTCGTTTTTTTTTTTTTTTGCCAGCTCTTTTTCTCCGCTTTCATTTGGACTGCGCCAGCCAGAAGGTCATTCGCTGTGAGTTATGGGGACCAGAGGCATGGCCGGCTGCCACAGGACTTGGCCACGTACTCTAATGGGCTGCATAAAATGCCAGGCGAGAGGGGCAACTGGCGGACTACGTTCACTGCCAAAAATCTAAATGAAAGGCCAGCCGAGTAAAATTGTAAAAATTATTTTAGCCCTTTTTTGCGCTCTACCTCTCTCTGTCGTTCAAACGCTGTTTTTAAGCCAAAAAGGCCTGCGCGTCATTTGTTTTCAATTTGCGCTGAGCATTCCATTTGAAATTTTCTGCCACGCCCACAACAGTGCGGGGGAAGTTGAAGTGAAGGCGATGGGGGGACTTGGGAAATCTAGTTGGTTTCCGCACGCTCATATTTTCACTTAGCCAACGCTGGCGAAATGGCTTCATTGGGAGCGGAAGACGACTGTAAAAGACGCCATGAAACTCACGCCTTGAGCTTTTGGCTAAGAGGACCACGCGGAGCGATTCACACGGAGCTAGATGCACCGGATGCACAAGTAATTTTCAGCTGCCACGGCCGCTCGCTGTGCCATGGCCTGGCTGAGAGTTTTTGAAGCATTTTTATGTTGCCTGTTAAACTAACTAAGTGTGTGTGCGTGTATGTGTATGTGTGTCCACATAAATTTACAGTGGCCATGGCCAACTTTATTTTATCCGCTGCTGCTGTCGCTGCGTGTTGCACATAAATTTGGTTTAAATTAAACAAGCATAATTGCATGGCAGTCTGTATGCACTTTCAGGCAACGCATACAGATACAGCTACAACTACAGATACAGATACAGATACAGCTGTAGATATTGATGCATCAGCTGCAGCTGCGCTCGTTGCACTCACATACTCAATTATGAATTAGCATTCATTCAAAGTGTAATTAAAGTCCCAAACCCCCATCTAACTGCCCACCAAGCGACCAGATAATGCCAACCCAATATAGAGATGGCTGCCCGCTCGTTTGATACACCCATTAGCCATATCTATAAGTGTATCTGGGGGGCACTTCTGCTGCATTTCTCACTGAATTTATGTAAATGGTCCCTGCGAATATCCACTGCGAGCTGCAAACAGCGAACTGCGAACATAGCAAGCGAGCGACATTAATGCCAACGACACATTCGAAGTGCATTAAAGAATTAATTAGTTCGCATACTATATGCGACTGCATAAAAATATATGATAACAACTGCATATAAGCTGTCACAAATTACGAAAAGCAGAGGCACTGATTGAGCTGTTGGTATATGTGCACCAATAGAAATCCATTGTATATCCACGAATCAAAGACTAAAGCGAAAGACTGAATGAATGGTTTTATAATTCTCACTACTTCCCAAGATTCTTTATTCATATAAAAAAAAGTCATATTATTCTCACTAGTTATTAATTATCATTTTTTGGGATTGGAATACAAATAAATTATAAATGGATTCTTAAACCAAGTTAGGTGCTGTAGATAACCATCATTATATGACATAGTAAAAAGTTTGTTAATTATATGAAAATATAAAAACATTGTAATGACTTGAACTTTTAGCTTGTATATTGTTTCATTCTATTTCATTTTTTGGATAAAGTTTGTTCTACAATCCAGATTTGTATCGTAAGTTTATGACTGCATATTATTTGTAACAGCTCTTTCTCAAAAAAGAAAGAGTTCAATGGGGCATTCGCTGCACTGAAGCATTTAGTAGATCGATCTAACTGTTTGTTTCTTAAATTTAATGAATATCCTTGAGTCTTTTACTCTACACAATTTAAAGCTTTCATTGAATTTTCCAATCAATGCCAATATTTTCAAATTACTTATTATGTAAGCTTTATCTTACTTCTTTTGTAAATTATGTAAAATTCTTATCACTGGCTTACTTTTAATAAACTGAAAGAAAAGAGACACAGGAAATTCGCAATACAAAAGCTGACAATGTTTCTAAGAACTATTTCGTATTTGAATCAAGTTGTACGTTCTAAGATATGTTATACATGATTCAAGTATTAGATACTTTAGACTTACTCCTGTGAATACTCTAACCAAACTAAAAATCCTAACTAATTCGTTTTCGATTTCGTTTTCGAATAGAACGTCTTAAAATGATTTGTTTAATTATGCATATTATAAATATATATATAAGTAAGTAAAAGTTGAGCCAAAATAGAGCCAAATAGAAATCAAAAGTCAATATGATATTTAGTCTTGTAGCTCTTTTTCAAACTTTAACACAACTATTGGACTGCTAACTCTGTTCTGCAAAAATAAGTCAGCTTCTTTTGAAGCGCTATCCTTCAAAGGATCAATTTCTAAAGTTCATCTTCACTTAAAAGTAATATAGATATAATAGTTACACAGTTGTCTACGTATATCAGTTAATTGGGGGCGTCAATTCGAGAACGACTTGTTCGAGCTTAAATAACCTGCACGATTCCAGCTTTATATTGAGCTATCAATAAAGTGGCGCACGAAGCGACGTGTAGGCGCTGCCACGCCCAGCTGAAATGTTAAATGCGATGAATACAGAGAGACAGAGAATGAGAGAGAGAGAGAAAGAGAGAGAGATAGAGAGAAAGAGAGGAGGATGATGCGGCAGCTCGCCGGGTGAAATAAAATAAAATGAACGCAAATTATATGCAAATTGTATGCTTCGGCCTGTGGGGTTTAGCGGAACGACTAGGACGACAAGAAGCAAAAGTGGAAAGTCCAGACACACCTCTAGCCCCATGTCCAGGCAACCAGCCAGCCAGCCAGCCAGCCAGCCAACCAACCAGCCAGCCACATCGGCATTAGCATCAGACACAAACATAAATATACAAACATAAAAACAGACGCAGACAGCTCTACCTACTCCCACGCAAACGTCCCCAATCCCAACTCCTATTTCGTGCTTTAAGGACTAGCGCAGCAAAACGCAATTGCAGATGCGACGACGAGGCCGGCGATTGCGCCAGTATATTTATATATACGGGTGCACAGGAGCACTTTGTGTATGTGAGCACGGTTTAGAATGGGATTGCGATGGGGACTGTAACTGGAATTGGGATTGGACGCCCACGCACACAACATTGGCAACGTTTTAATGTGGCTCAGCACATGGCCATGAATCTGGTGGCCTGATGCGTTCTAACTAAAGAGCCAAGTGGCAGTTCGCTGTACGTAGCACGCAGCAGACAAGGACATGGCGCACTTTGATGCTGATAGATGCAGCAGCAACAGCAGCAGCAGGTCCAGCTTCAGCTCCAGCTCCAGCTCCAGCACCAGCACCAGCGCAACCTTGTGCAGTGATAAAGAAAAGCGTGCGATGCATGTTATAATGAAACTCTTAAAGCAAATGATGTCCTCGCTACTCCAACCCACTTTGGGTGCTGCGCGGGTTTATGCACGCGCATAAGGATATCACAGGGACATTCATTACACAGCAGATTTCGCTAGATTTTCGGTAGATAAATTGCATATCATTTGGCATCGGATTTTTGCTTTTGGCGTTAGAAAACTTAAACCTGAAAGCTAAAAGCTGCTGCAAGGCTACATCAGAATCTATGCTTGGCTCAGCTATCCAGCGAATTTTGGTTATAATGGACATTTATTTGATTTATGTTCCCCATGTTGGATACTGGGGAAAAAAACAAGTTCCACATTTAATTTAGCTAAGTGCGAACCCAATTTCTGGCTCTAAATGGAATTTTCCTATTACTTCATAGATATGAATGAAAAAAAGAGTGTCCGAATTACCTAATTTACCAGTTCGCAGTCGACCATACAAAAAAAAAAAAAAAACTAAACTAAGATATAACAAACAAATTCGAAGCTCATTAAGTGCCCATTTCAAGGAAATTTTCCCCCTTTCTTTTTCCTGGTTGTGAAAAAATCTTTCAAATGTCAAGTGAGTGGTAAATTGTACTTAACGCAAATGTTGTGAGTAGCTCATTCATATTTGTGTTTATTTGTTAAATGTTTCGTACGAAATGCTACTTCGCCTTGTCACTTCCTTGGGCTGCCAAGCCGAACGCAATGCGCAGTACACAAAAATGGCGGTTGCACAAAACTTCCGCCACGACACAACAACGACAACGACAACGACAACGACAACAAAAAGAACTAAAGAAATGGGCAACACCACAGCATGAAGCTCGAGCCCGCAACCGAAACCGACTTCCGCTGCACGTCAGCAAGAGGCGTGTCTGAGGGGCGTGGCAGCAGGCGTGGGCGGCTGTGGGGGCTTTAAGGTTGCTGCTGTTAAAATAAAATGCGCACAGTGCGAAGCTCTTAACATGCAAATGCGTTGCCAACGCGGCATTTGGACTGCCATACCCCAAAAATTTTATATCTTTTTTAATTTTTCGCAAAAAGCAAAAAAAAAAAATGAAAATACAAGGAACAACGTAATGTAAAGGGAGAAGAGGGGGACGCAGAGCGAGCGAACGTGATATCGGGGCGTGCAATGCAGATAAGTGCGTCCCAGCTGCGCTGACGATTGCCACGCCCACTGGCCGTCAAGGAAAAGTTTTAATTTGAGTTGGTTACAGTTGGAAAATCGTAACCATCGTAAAGCCCCGCTCGCAGCGAATGCATCTGCATTTTAATTGCAAATGGAAACAGTTATCTAAATTGGTTAAAATATTAAAACAATACACGACGCTTGTTTTTTATCCCTGACCAAATTGCTGCTGCCCCGTATTGGCAAAAACGTTGGCGCCACATGTGACCCAGCAAAAAAGAACAAAAACAAAAAGCATTGCAAACATTTATAAAAAAGATCTGACTGTGTGTGTTTGTGTTTGTGTTTGTGGTTGACTAATAGATACGCTCTACCAAGCGGTAGAGTGTCATAAATCTATTTGGCTAACGCATTTGCATAGAAATGAAACAGTTTCCATTGTATTTATTTTGTTTGCTTTTAGCTTGTATATAGTTTGATTCTATTTCATTTTTTGGATAAAGTTTGTTCTACAATCCAGATTTGTATTGTTAGTTTATGACTGCATATTATTTGTAACAGCTCTTTCTCAAAAAAGAAAGAGTTCAATGGGGCATTCGCTGCACTGAAGCATTTAGTAGATCGATCTAACTGTTTGTTTCTTAAATTTAATAAATATCCTTGAGTCTTTTACTCTACACAATTTAAAGCTTTCATTGAATTTTCCAATTAATGCCAATATTTTCAAATTACTTATGTAAGCTTTATCTTACTTCTTTTGTAAATTATCACTGGCAAGTTGTACGTTCTAAGATATGTTATACATGATTCAAGTATTAGATACTTTAGGCTTACTCCTGTGAATACTCTAACCAAACTAAAAATCCTAACTAATTCGTTTTTCGATTTCGTGGTCTCCAATAAGAAGTTAAATAAGAATGCTTTACAAATTACACAATTGCGAAAGTCATATCAAACTGCCTTGGTCAGGCAAACATTTGCTGCCAAGCATTATACTTTAACCATTTCTTACGCCATATTCATATACCCTTTGCATTCCGATTAATTTTTTGTAATTTGCCTTCCTTTTATCAAGTATACTAGGGCTATGACGATGGCATAGTTACAAAACGCATTGCAAATTCTTGGTAGGTTGCCAAAAATGTTCCATTCGCGTGCTCATTCACATTCCTGTTCGAGTGCATTCAGAGCCGCATTTCAGTTCCAACTGCTGCAAATGGCATCGCATTAAGATTTCGACTCAATTGTAGAGACAGCTGCAGATGCCTGGCACGGGCCGGACAAAGTTTTCGCTTAAATAAAAGAGACAAGTTCTGAATGCAAATCACAATTTGCTGTTGATGTTATGCGAAAGCTGCGGAAGCTGCTGCTGCTGCTGCTTGTTGTCTTTGTTAGCCAATCGCCAAGGCAATTAGTTAAATTTATTATTTGAGCTGGCACCGCAACCGCAGCAGAGCAGCAGAAGTAGCAGCAGCAGCCGAGGCGACCAAGTCCAAAATTCAAAGCCAAATTCAAACCCAACCAGAAATCCCAACCAGAAGCCATGTGTCAGCGGCAAAGCAGCTTCCATTTGTCTCCAAGCGCTGGGATTAATGACAAGCAGCGAGCCGAGCGACCCACGAGACAGCCTTAACTTGCTAGGACATGCATGAAAATTGTCATCCAGCCAACCATAAGCCCCTCAGTCCCCTTTCCCCTACCACTGCGCAGCTTCGTAAATATTTGGCTTTAAGCATAAGCGTGTCGCAGCGGCCCAGGCTAATTCCACTTTATGCTTTTCGCATAAAATAAAATATTTAAATTATTATTTATTGATGCAGTTTTTCATGCTACGCAATTTGTTTGGTAATTTAATTTTTTTTTAGCTCATATATATATATATATATTTTTTACATCGCGTTTTTACCGGAACTTTTCATCTGGCGCTCTTTGCAAGTGTGTGTGAGTGTGTGTGTTTGTCGGATATTGGCGAATGCATTCATCTATAAATTGCGCATCATAAATCAAAGGCGAGACTTCAATTAATGCTCCACTAGCCCCATCGGTAATTCATTACTAATTTATCTTCTCAAATACAAACAGATATCTACATTAATTACAATGCAATTACTTATACCCACGCACCGTTGTACTTTTATATACACATATAAATATATATATGACCATAATTAGCTTCCATCTGGTATGTGCGTGTGTGTGTGTGTGTGCGTATGACCCGTCGGCGTGGCAATTAACATTTACATGTGCAACTTATCAAATGCAAAACAAAAGAGCACAAGACAACAAAAGAGCAAAGAGCATAAGAACATATCGTTTTATTATATGTAAAAGCCAACAGGAAAGGGAAGAATAGCTTGTGATAAAAGAGCTGGAACTTAAGTGTTTTGAGTAATATTTTAAATCAATAGAATCTTATTAACTGAGCAGCTAGTTGCTGGCAAAGCTCAGTCATTGAGCTGCTTAAATAATAAATCACTCAATTATTCATACAATTTAACAATGTTAATCGTAGTTGAAGCCCCAGAAGTTTGTAATCTCTTTGGAAAATTAAGAGTTTAAAGTTGTTATGTTATAAGGATTTTTAGTAATATTAATAATGCTAACAATAATAATTAGGTGGGCTGATGACAAAAGCTATAATATATATGCAAACAATAATAAAAAAATATATAAAATAAAAAAAATCCAAAAATTCATATCTTTTTTTTAAATTATAATTGTAATAATCCTTGTCTTGTAAAATTACAGAAAATGCTTTACAAATACTAACAATAAGAACTCTAATAATAATTACCATTTTAATTATAATGACTATAAATTGAAATAATAGTTTTAATGAAAATATAATTAAATAATAAGTGGAATTTAAATTTTCTTTTTAAATTTTTTAAGAAAACAATAATAATAAAATGCAATAAATTAAAATTGACAGCAAAAGAATACAGCTTAAGAATGTAGACTAGTTTGTTTATAATCACATTCACATTCTTATTATCTTAACCTCTAAATAGTATAAGAACGAGTATCGAACTATTCGAACTACCCATCCACACAAGCTAAGAAAAACTATGTATTCTTATGTTTAATTTCAATAAATTAATCCAAAGATTTGAAATGGAAAATGAACGAATATCAAGCCAAGATATATTTATTTTTATTTTATATTCTATAATTATATTAAATATGAATGTGACTACAATGTATTACCTGAAAGCCACTTTAAGGTCTCAATCAAATTATCTTGAATAATTTAGATTCTAGATATTCTCAATTAACTAAGATATTCTCAATTGTAAGCCAAATGTGGACTTGAATAAAAGCTCAAAGAATAATCTTAGAATGCACTTTTAACATAATACGACACTTTTTCTTCAGATTGAAATTAATAGTTAAGGATTCCAATCAAGTTTAAAAAGCGCATTTAAGAATGCGTGGGTTATTGAAGCTGTTTAACTTGATAACTCATTCAAGCAATGCGCACTCAAGTATTTTTATTGGCACTCAACTTTTAGGAATTGTTTTTTTTTTGTCTTCTTTTTCTTGAAAGTCTTCAAACGAGCTACTCACCCAATGAAATTTATACATTTGGTTGCAGGACGTTGTCGGGTTTTATTGTGATGACATCTTAGTGGCTCTTGCAGCTGACAACGGAAGTCGGACATCGGCTATCGAGCATCGAGCATGGAATATCTAGCGTCGAGCATTGGGCAGCGGGCATCGTAAAAGTCAAAAACACGCCTTTTGTTTACAACTAGAAATGGGCGCCCATAGAAGCTGGGCAGTCGCTGAGTTGCTGGGTATTATCGAAAGCACATCGTAAAAGGCGAGAGCACAATAAAAACAAAGCCCGGAGTCGTGGGCAGCACAACGGCAACGAAAAGTTTGGCGCGGCTCACACGGCAGCTGCATCTGCCGCGCCAGTTCCAAGTCGAATGAGCAAGCATGTGGAGGCGTTTGAGCCGTAACCAAAGCAACGCGTTTCGTTAGATGCTGGAAGACCGCTTGGATTACGTTCCACGTTCCCCCAAATGGAAATCAGAGAGACCGCTCAGCATCCCAAAAAGGTAAACAACAAGACGAGATGCGCAAGCGCTTGAACGCTGAATGCTGGACAGGCTGCACTGCACGCAAGTGAGCTACAGTTGAATCTAGAGCTGAAAGCAGGCATCGCCTGCGGCTGCAGCGCATACGGGTTTCACTTTTGCCATTTTCTACGGCAGGGTTGAAAGCAGAAACAACCCCCGAAACGAGAGCAATCATGAGACAGAGAGAGCGAGGGAGAGAGAGAGAGAGAGAGTGTAAATGATGCTCAGTTCTGGTTTCACTTGAGTTCCAATCGACTTTTTGCGGGTGGTTGGACAAAAAATCAATAACGCAGACATCCATGTTGGCCAGCCACCCAATACTCCTACTACCAGAGACTAGGCAGACAATGAAATGATGAAGCCGACGGCGTCAACGCTTGTAACAGCGCACGTGTTGTCTCTGTTCCTGTGTCCAGGCACCCAGCCAGTTCCAATTCCCAGCTCCAAGTCCAACTGGGGTGTGCGTGCGTGTGTTGGGTGCGTATGTGTGTGTGTGTGTGTGTGTGTGTGTGTGTGTGTGTGTGTGTGTGTGTGTGTGTGTGTGTGTGTGTGTGTGTGTGTGTGTGTGTGCGTGTGTGTGTGTGTTTAACGGCAACAACACCAATTACAATATAGACAGACATTTAGTGTAGGATTGCATTTAGGAATTGCTCCCGCTGCTGTTGCTGTTGCTGTTGCCGATGTGGCCCCAAAGGATAATACACATGTGCAAAAAATGACTATGAAAAATGTTGTCTAAATGTATTTAGCAACGAGTTTCTAATGGAAACAATTAAGTCATTAGCAAGTGTTGAATTTCATGACTGGCCATGAGAAGCAGCCAGAGAGCGGCAGGGCGGGGGAGCGGGAAGTAGCTGGTAAACTAATGCGCCCGCTCATAATGGAGTTGGCATCCACAGAGACATCGCTCATGTGGTTAACTGCCCGCCACATGGCACCCTCATGAGCCACGTGCTTAGTACGCAACATATAGTATATATATATATGTGTATATGCATACATACATACATATATACTATATAGTGTGTGTTATATTTATTCCTACTCGTCTGTGGCTTTTGGCAAGTTTTTGGGCCAAAAAGGCAGCAACACAGACGACGACTCTTTGGGTCTGGCTTTACAAATGCCTCGCATTTTTCTCAATTACAATGAACAACTCACTTGTGCGAATGTGTGTGTGTGTGTGTGTGTGTGTATGTGGGTATCAAGAGGTGAACTAAAGTCCATTTTTAACCATGATTGAAGAGTTAAATGTTGTGGCAGTTTGAACAGTTTCAGTCAGCTTAACATAAATGCCAGGTCTCTATTCCCCTTTATCTCTCATCTTGATGGACTTAGTTGTTTGTACTTAGTTGGGAATTGAAGGTATTTAAAATTACAATTTGATTAAACTACTTATAACATATGCATATGATCTCACAGGCATTTTAAGCACAATCTTTAAATATAATATAGTAAAATAAGAAGAATATAAAATATATCAATATCATTAGATATTTGAAAGAAGCTGAATAATGCTGCTAAGTTATGCTTTCGGCTATAAGCTTTTCATTTACATTCTTCTCTCTATAAGGACAACGAGACGAAATCATCATTTGGGGCCCATCGACAATGAAACACGGATCAGTCCATTGCCAGTTCTTCAATTGGTCTGTTATTATCCAAGTGGATTAAAAGGTCTCTATATAAAAGGTCTCTATAATATAGCTTTGAGCTCAGCTCTCCTTCTCAATCGATCAGATATGCTTAAAAGTTAATCCATAACTAATATTTTCAGAGTTGCAAATTAACACCTTTTTCAAACTCAATGGTAGATAAGACTTTCATTCGAAGTCTTTACTAAGAATCATAATGAAACCACACATACAAATGCTTGATAACATTTTCTGTCTGTACTTTAACTTCACTTCAATATCGAAGTGCAAGTTCGCTTATCTGTACGACGACAGAGCAAACATCCCTCCCAAAGCACGCTACACGATGATATAGAAATAACAAAAAAAAAAAACAACTACAACAAGCAAGCAAATAATCTCGATTCGAACAGGAAAGAAGTACATATATGCTTAAATATTATTTATATAATATATATGTATGTTTATTTGTATGTGGAAAGCGCGACCCAGCCATGAGAGGCAGATAGGCAGCGAGTTCTCAAGGCACAAACATTCAAACGGAATCAGAGTTAATTGAAAGAATCATTAATAATACGACTGGAAGCTCTTGCCAGACAATTACGTGTATATATACTATATACATACATGTGTATATCGTATATAAGAACATAATACCAAGCAATTGCCGAAAAAATTACAGTAGGAATTCAAGTCTTTTGTGTGTGTGTGCGTGCGTGTGGGAATCTCCGGATAAGTCTACCACGCGGGCATGGGCACGACGACCTGGAAGAGATGCAGTCGGGCATCGGCGTGGCCCAGCTTGTTGGTGGCATTGCAATAGAAGTCTCCGTAATCCTCATCCGAGACGCTGTCAATCCGCAGCACCGAGGTGGTCGTCTCCGACGAGGAGGCCGTGTTGGAGATCTCGTAGTTCCGGCTAGACTGCAGCTGTACGCCATTCCTGAACCATACCACAGTTGGCGCCGGATAGCCCTGCACGCTGCACTCCAAGTTCGCCGTGTGATACAGCATCTGTGCCACCTTGGGCCGGTGCACGGCTATCTGTGGCCGGAACTCCACCTCGACGCGGATCAAGCGTTTGTCCGGTTGACCTTCTCCGTTTTGGGCAATGCAAAAATAGCCGCCGCGGTCCATACGATTCACCTCTTTTATCCTTAATGTGGGCTCGTTCAAGACATGTCCACCGCCAGGTAATAAGGCATGTTGCTCGCGTGCCCAGGAAATGGTAGGCTTGGGGAAGCCATCGGCATGGCAGGAGACCTCAAGGTTCTGTCCCTCAGTCACCGTAGTGCTCTTCGTCGTCGATTCAGCGATGACGGGCGGCGTTTTGATTAGCAAATTGAGCTTCTTCGTTACCTTTACAGTGGACGAAACAATCACTTGGCATTCATACGGTCCTTTATCGTTCGCCTCGATCTGGCGTATGCGAAAGCTATAGACGGCGCTATCCTGGTCGGGATTCTCCTGCACGCTGATATTGTAACGCTGATCCGGCAGGCTGAGCATATTGCGCATGCTGAGCACCACAGCCGAGTTGGGCTCCGATTTGGCCCAGCTGACTGTCATTTGACCCACATGTTCCACGGTGCAATTGAACTCAACGGTGTCGCCCACTCGGGCCACCACATCCGGACTAATGTGGCTGATAACTGGCTGAGCGCTTGCACTAGCTAACGAGATGCAGCACAGCCATACAAATAGATAAAAACGGTTCATCATTTCGGCTGCTGATAATTTGCCAAAAGATTCGATTAGCTCGAGAGAGTTCAATGCGCTGCTTGCCGACTGCCGATTGCTGACTGCGTCGTTGTGTAACAGTTGTTTGCTTCACGTTCGTCGAGCGACTGACTCGTCTTCGGCTCGGGCTTCGGCTTCGAACTCTGAGCTGCGCTCATAAGTGCAGGCGCTGCTAGCGTCAACGTCGGCATCGTCATCGGCGTCAGCGCTTACGTTGACGTTGACGTTGACCGATCGCTTGTTATTGTTATCTCTGCTTAAAGAACACACCAAATCGCTGTGAGGGCTCACGATCATATCTCTGCTTTACTTTTATTTGCTTTCACTCTATATTTTCATAGTTTTGTTTGCATTGTGTGTGTATATACATTTGTATATATGTATTTGTGTTTATTGTGTTTATTAGTTGGGTTATTGTTGTTGTTATTGGTAGGCAGGTCACTTATCAATGACTTAAACTTTGCCTGTGCACTCTTCACCATAAATTGATTTGTTTTGTCCAACTGCAGCGCTCAACTCAAACAGCCGACGCCGGCAACGGCAACGGCAACGGCGATGGGCGAATGTCCGTTACAAATACAAAAACGTGCCGAAATCGCCTCGAAGAGTCGCGACTCGCAAGCAACTGGATAAAACTGACGCCAAATTTTGAATTTGTGACGCCATTTGCCCCTGAAAAACGTTTAGAAGTTCGTGGAAAGGTGCTGCACGCACGCACGCACACACACACACACACACACACACAAGCGCTTATATGATGATTTATGACATGGCGCAGGGAACAAAGGACGCGACATGCTGGCAGCGGCAGCGACTGAGCCAGTAACAACAACGTCGTCTGCTGGAAAGACCTTTCGCCTGTGGAAATGCCAATGCTAGGTCGCGATCCTGCATGGCCACCATATGCATGCCATCTCTTTTGCGCCAAGCTCAAGAGCAGAGGCGCGTGCGTAAAAACGTTATTGAGATTGAAAAGGGGATGGAAACACACTGACTGCTAAAAACTTAGCATGAATTTCGTGAATTTATCTCTGAATTTAATATAGATACTATAACATAATATATATACATTGACATACACATATATTATTAAATTAATTTATATAGTTATATATATATATATATATATATATCTGTATTTACATGCATATGTATGTGTATTATATATATTTATAATCAGGAGCTCTGGCATTACCCATTCTATCTTTTTTTATGTGGTTTTAGGCTTTACTTTTCGAGCATTCACAATGTCCGTAAGCTTTTCTATCGAGGAAACAAAAATTTGGTAATTAATTGGTATTTTAGCTATTAAATATAAATAAAAGTATATGAAAAATTCAACTATATGTAGCTTGGATTGCCATTTGTGTTTTTCCAATATATTTCAGATTACGCAGTTCAAATGAAATTCTTGAAGCAATTCTGAGTAGGAAATAGCCCAACGAATCGACTCTCTACTCTGGCCACAGCAAATTAAATCAAGCCTTAAAACGTGACTGTGACTTCTGTCGAAATGCGGCGGATGTGGCAAAGGCGGCGACGAAGGCGGAATACGACTACGACTACGACTCAGAATCCGATTCACAGTCAGACTGCGCGTCGTAGTTGGAGGCGGAGTCAGACTCAGACTCAGACTCAGAGTCGGTGGCAGAGAGCAGATGAAAGTGCATCCTTTGCTCTCGGTGCACATTTGAATCAGATAATTGTAAATTGTGTAAAATAATAAATTTCAAGTTAACTATCTGTGGACCGCATAGGGCGCTTCTATTCATTTCCATTGCCACGTATGGGTTTCCCGCCAGTTTCCACTGTTTTCCCGCTGTTTCCCTCTAGCAGTTGCTGCTGCCGTTGCACTTGCAGTCTGCAGTCCTGCAGTTCGCATCATCATCGATGCTCCTTCTGCCATGCAGCGACTGGACATGGTTTTTCTATATGGGTCTATATACATACATATATTGAATTTATGTGCATGTATGTATGTGTGTGTGTGTGTGTGTGTGTGTGTGTGTGTGTGTGTGTGTGTGCATGTGTGCACTGGAACGGCTGGCTGTGTGCACGTTCACGGATCTGAAACAGAAAATGTCAAATTTTGTAATTTATTACCCGAATCCTGTTTCTGTCAGTGAATCTTTTGGGTGTCTCGATTCGGTAGGGGTCGAGGCTTTGCCATAGTCCTTTGTCCACATATTGCGTGTGAATTTGTGGCCCAGTGTACGAGTGTGTGTGTGTGTGTGTGTGTGTGTGTGTGTGTGTGTGTGTGTGTGTACGTGTGTGTTGTGCCTGTTTTGTTTGCTTTTGGCTGGCTGCCGCCTGGCTGAACTGTGAATTGACTTTGGCTGCCAGTTGACAGAGCAACAACAACTGCAACAACTACAACAACTGGCAGCTTTTCCCATCCAAAGTCAACATGAACAATGATCGGGTACATATGTATATACATATGTACATATATGTATATTAGGTTAACGGTGCTTAGTACATTTCACAGCTGCCCCATAAACTATTGTCGATTTGACAATTTTATCACTTTCAATTAAACATCTTCTGAAATTGTGAACACAAATAAAAATATTTACGTCAAATATAAGAAATCCATTGCATAGACAAAACTCCTAATTAAAAAGTACTGCATATCTAATAAAACCAATTTCCATATGCAAAACTAAACAAGCTTTTCTCATCGCATTCAAATTAATAAAAAGCTATGAATTGTCAAGGATATTTATTAGACTTTACCACATGAACAAAGGTCCCATCGATAGAACACAAAAATTCAATGATAAACTTTATAAAATCAACAAAGATTATTTATGCAATGCATCTAAATTACTTTTAAATATTTGCGCCAACTATGAACTCACATATAAGCGCCATCTTCCCGTAAAAAGATACACTAACTACAATGTCTATCTGGCAACATTAAATGATTCAAAGCGACATCTGGTGACTGTCAACGATTTCATTCCACGCACAGCGTTGCCACTCGTGCTATTTCAAACTACGTGGCAATATTTCGCTCATTCTGTTTTGAATTGTTGTTCTTTAGCTCGAAATAACGGCGGTTAGCGGATGCGATGTAAATGAAAGAAAAATGTGGAAATAATAAATTAGCGATTTTCAAATGTAACCGGTTACAATTCACATGCAAATGAAAAGTTAATTGAATTCATTCCAAGTGAAACGCGCCAAAATAATAAAAGAAATATTTCGAGTGCTGGGTGGAAAATGGCGCAACCGCCGCCGGATCAAAATTTTTACCATCACACTTTGCCGCATCCGCACCCACATACACATCCACACCCGCACGCACATCCGCACACTCACTCACATTCGCAGCATCCGCAGCTGCAGTTGCCGCCACAGTTTCGCAATCCATTCGACTTAGTAAGTTCACAGCGCAACAGCAACCGCAACAGCAAACACCTGCAACAACAACATTTCTTATCTTCTTATCCAAGCTGTTCGATGAACGCACCGGCGCCATCAACTACAACTACATACGTCCCTATTTGCCAAATCAAATGACCAAGCCAGGCAAGTATACACACATACACACACAAGCACATGTGTATAACAGAGTGTTCATATGTATGTATGTAAATATAAACAATGCAGCCAGTTACATATCTATACATAAATTAAAAAAAGAAGATTCACTCTATTAGAATTACTGACTACAAATATAAGTTATGTATGTATGTAACTAACATATGTATGTATGTGATTAATATTTGTATGTAATTAACATATGTATATATGTAACTAACACTTGTATGTATGTAACACTAACATATGTATGTAATTAACATATGTATGTATGTATGTAACTAACATTTGTATGTATGTAAGTAACATTTGCATTTATGTAACTAACATACATGTGTATATATGTATGAAACTAACATATTTGCGTATGTTGGAATAGCGAAAGGCACCAGCATTTGATCTTATTTAACCCAATTACCCAGTTTATAGCTTTTGGGGTAATTCATAGAATTGAAAGACAGATTGGGATAAACTATACGAGGACAGCTAGCAACATTTACATATTAATTAATATCTGTTCTTTGTATTTAACTGCCGTTTAACCGTCTCTACCCTCACACACACACACACACACACACACACACACACACACACACAGATGAGTTGTCCGACTCGCTGGTTATGCGACGACCTCGTCGCACTCGCACCACATTTACCAGCTCACAGATAGCCGAACTGGAGCAGCATTTTCTGCAGGGACGCTACCTAACTGCCCCCCGTCTGGCCGATTTGTCGGCCAAGCTGGCGTTGGGCACGGCGCAGGTGAAGATTTGGTTCAAGAATCGCCGGCGTCGTCACAAAATCCAGTCGGACCAGCACAAGGATCAGTCTTATGATGGCATGCCGTTGTCCCCATCCATGCCCAATGTACCACTCAAAGCAGCCGATGCGGATCCGCCGAGTCTGCAGGCATTGAGTCTGGGTGGAGGCGCTGCCACACCCAATGCTCTAACGCCATCGCCCACGCCATCAACGCCCACAGCGCAGCTCGTGGAGCATTACAGCGAGTCCTTTGGCGCGTATTACAACTACAACCAGCAGCAGCAGCAGCAGCGACACGTGGCGCAGTTGCACGGCGCACAGCATAGCGGCCAGTATGGAGTCTCTTCAGCGTCAACTACAACTGCACAATTTTTTCAGCACGGTAATCTTCATGGCCAGCAGCAGCAGCAGCTCCATCAGCATCCCCAGCAGTTACACCATCATCACGTGATGGCACAGCAACAACAACAACAACAGCAGCACCAACAACAACAGCAACAGCAGCAGCAATATCACCATTTCGATTTTCAGCAGAAACCTGGAACAGCCTGTCGAGTGCCCTTGATCAAGTGCGAGAACGAGGAAGAGTACAACTACAATGGATCGTATTATATGCGAACGACAGCAACGGCGACGCTGGCTCTGTCTGGTAGTAGCAGCAGCGGCAGCATGCCGGCCGTCGAGGCGGGCGTGACGTCTGCTCTGTCGCCTGGCTCCGAGGTCTACGAGCCATTAACACCAAAGAATGACGAAAGTCACAGTTTGTGTGGCGTTGGTCCTGCTGGCGGCGGCGTCAGCGTTGGCGGCCCATCTGCCATACCTGTCGGCGCCGCCGATGTCAATGACGACATGGACAATGGACCAAATAAGAAGACGACGACGCTACAAGTAAATATATATAATTCAATGTAGTTCAGCTTAACAATTCTGATTCAAATAGAACTTGGAGCCACTAAAGACCACCAGCAATGTGGTCGCAGACAAATCCTGTGACAATGGCAACGATGTCCTGGCCGCCGGATTACTCACTGTGGCACGCAACAGTCTTATCGGGTGTGGAAGCAACGGGAGCAGCAACAGCAGCGCCTTTGGCAAGTTCGGAAAACTCACAGCTCCACTGGCCACTCAGACGTCACCGCCTCCGATTGCTGCACTGGAGGCCATGCACGAGACCAATCAATATCAATGCACGATGGATACGATAATGCAAGCGTATAATCCGCATCGTAACGCTGGAGGCAACACACAGTTCGCCTACTGCTTCAATTAAGAGCATACTCTATAATCATAGCATCTAGAATACTTTTTATATATTATACAAATTGTAAAAACACAAATTTTAATGTTTGTGGCGTTTCTATAGCTTTAGAGGACACACGTTAATTCCTGATTGTACAAAATTTACTGATTTGTAGATATCCAACTGTAGTATTTTAGGCTAACTAACATTGTTTTAAATGCATTTTGTAAGGCTTAGTTTAGTTATAACTGATATTGTTAATGCATCTTCAATTTGTGATTATTTGATTGGAAACTTTCTTTGCAAAATGTTTATTCATCTCAACTCTGTCTGGCGGGGCCTTTCCAAAAGCCCAGTAATGCCCAACCAGACATAATTGAGATAATTGGGCTTAGTTGAACGTTTTGCAGATGAAGCTTCCACAAAAAATTGCCAAGTAAAACTAAAATTTATTTCTATAACCTTGATCAAGTGGCATTGCTAACATAAACTGTACTGATCCAAATGAAAAATGTTTCTCTTGCTGATAATCGCAGGAACATCTCTAATAATTTGTCCTGCCATTATCATCCAAAGATCGAACATTTAAACAATAATAATCGTCAGAATATTTTTAAATCGTACTATGCCACAGTTTTCATGTGACAATCAAACATTCTACACGTGAGAAATGTTAACAAATTGTTAAAAATTACATGAAAAACATCGATCACAGTTATTGCAATTAACAATAGAATTTACTTGGAAATTTTTTAGTTTTTTTGATTGATTGGAAATGTATTGAAAAATTTAATCGGTTACGTTTCGAATGGTGCACCATTCAACAGATATTTTAAGCCTAAATTTTATGTAAAACTGTTAAAACTCAGTACATTTTGGAATATACATTTAATATTCAAATCAATGGCTCTCACTATTAATACCTTAATAAATCTTGCAAAGAAAAACAAATTTATGCTTTAAAGATTTAAAGATACGCGAATCGAATTATTTTATAATTCTATAAACTTTTTTAATAATAAATGACTTTGAACTTTATTTATAAATAACTAAAAATAATGAATATTAAATGTGAAAAAAATGTTTCCCAAGCAAGTTTATATAAAATAATTCTTAGTAGTATTAAAAGTACAAAAAATAGATAAAACCATCAAGTAAAAAACTATCGAAATAGTTTTGAAAGCAATGTTAGGGATACCTATATTTATATCGAGCCGGAATACTTGGTGTTCAGTTAACCGGTTTTATTGAAAATGCTATTTCTAAAGTTTAAAGAAATTTGTTATTAAATTGCAATGAGCTTAGAAATTATTAACAAATGTAATTAACAAGAAGTTTACAGAACTTCAAAATACGAACATGCATGTAGGCAAATTTGACACTTTCGACAATGATGCGATGAAAGAAAACTGTAGCTGGTTTTCCCGAAAATCTTATGAATTTAAAAAGAGAATCTTTTATGAGGCGCAGGCACATGTGTGCAATAAAATCCGATCCGCGAATATTCTACGAATTGCATATAATAAAATTCGCGCTTAATTTAAGTCCACAACGACCAGGTGCCTCTGTTTATCTCTACCTGCCCTGAACTACATAGGTAGGCTGGCTCTCGGCCGGCTGTGCTTGGCACGTTGGCTCCGAGACGCCGCGGATGAGGACACGAACTAAGACTCGACTCTTGCAAAGCAGGCAACTTGTTGCAGCACATTTCTTTGATATAAAATATGGAAAATCCGACATTTGCATGAAAGAATGAAACGTGGGTTTCTCCCATATGAAATTTTATTGACTCGTTCCCTAATCATTTGTTGATAACTGGAGGAACTAAAAAGGGGGCGCGCATAATGACAGATTATTACATTTGGTTCGACTCAGAAATTTTAAAATAAATTTAATACTATCATTTACAGAAATAATATAGAGTGTTTCTTAGCCGCAGTTCGCAAAGCGATGTGAATATTATTTTTATATATTTTACTATATTAAAGTACTAATATGTAACATTTATTTAGTTTCAAATCTTAATCGAAGAGCGTCTAAAGACCACCTGTCTTTTATTGTTATACCCTTAGATATATAGATTTTAAAACTGCTTTCATAAGGGCTGATATAATTTGTAAACATTGTACTATGCTTGCATATCATATTAAATACATAACTTATAAGATATCCTAGTATATACATATATACCATACCATAAGTGTGATATTTTAGCCGATATTATATTGATATGCATGTACATTTAAGAGGTTTATTTTGGCCGACAATTATATTTAATTTTAAAATAACAGACGGAAGCTACTTCAGAGAAAGAGAGAGGAAGATATTCATAAGACTGCAGCTACCTATGTATATGTTTGTACGTATATATGTATGCACATATATGATCACATGTCTCGTCTATGCAAAACTGTACAGAAACTATGCGTTATGACTTTGCCTTTGTTCTGGAATATTTTTAGCAAATTCTCAGAAACAGCAAATCCTATAGCGCCAGCCATAAAGTTTTGCGAGCACGTTGAATTCGCATGTGATGGCCGAAAAGACGGCGACAGGGGCAGGAATTGAGACAAGACAATGGCAGAAATAGAAATAGAGCCATAGAGAGAGAGAGAGAGAGAGAGAGATAGACAGACAGTGACAGAGACGGCAGAGGGAAGGCTGTATTGTGAGTGTGACACACAAATAAAGTCATAAACTGTTAAATCAAGCATAAAACCCTCGAAATATCCTTTCGCGCAGCGCTGCTTTCAATGCATTATGCAGGATAATTGTGGATGAGGCTAGCGACCAAAAGCCGCGACGAACCGAATGCCAAATGTCGAATGTCGTATGTCGCCGCATGTCCTTGGGATTCACTTTCGTGAACGTTTCGTCCAAACAGGTGCTACAAGTTGAACAACAGACCAGATCATCATCAACTATTGCCAGCCGACAGTCTAACTATTGACCAGCCAGGCCTACCTGGGCAGCCAGATTCGGCTAGATCTGAACGAGAACGAACTCACGTAACGTCAAATCCCAGGCTAGCCGGATTTCGATCAAAACAAGCCTCTAGATTGGCCCTGGACTTGGACTTGGCTAGTCTGGCCGGAGCCAGACGCACATTCCACAGCAACCGAGACAGAGACAGCGACAGCTACAGGCGGGCAGTCGGTTAGTCGGGTCGACCGGCAGCGTCAACCATATACAAAAGGATTTATGGCCCGTGCGCGAGTTTAGGCAAATTTTAGCAAGCCCACCGACTACCTAGCCAACCTATATATTGCGCGAGTGCAATCGGCCAAGACATCACTAGCAATTTGGACAGCCAAACAGCAACACACGCAAGATGTCATCCGTCATGCATTACTATCCAGTGCACCAGCCTAAGATGAACGCCTATTCTGCGCCCATGGTCAAGTACAGCAATGTAAGCAGTAAGCAGCTCAATAAACCAAACTTCAACTTAACTAATCTCAATTCTTTTTCATAACATTAGCTCCTGTATGGCCATCATCACAGCACGCCACCAGTTACAATACAACAATTGCAGCCAGTTCCACCCGTGACAATGCCCACCTACCAGCCGCCCACTACGCTGCCTCAGTCTCTGGGCGAGCAGCCAGGTCAGCAGCTATCCTCTGATGAGAATATGCCTCTGCAGCCGGCGCAGGAACAGCGCGTCAAGCTAAAACGTTCCCGCACTGCCTTCACCAGTGTCCAACTAGTGGAGTTGGAGAATGAATTCAAGAGCAACATGTATTTGTATAGAACACGCCGCATCGAGATCGCACAACGTCTGTCGCTGTGTGAGCGACAGGTGAAGATCTGGTTTCAGAATCGTCGCATGAAGTTCAAGAAGGATATTCAGGGCCATCGCCAGCGTGACTCTAAGCCCAATGCCAAGCTGTCTCAACCACAAGCAGAGCAGAGTGCTCATCGTGGCATTGTGCAGCGTCTTATGTCCTACTCCCAAGATCCAAGTGCTGAAAAACGGTCAGCTCTCTTGACTCCGCCCGTTGTTCCAGCCACGCTGCCAAATCCTGTACAAAACTTCTACGCATCGGCCAAGCCCAATCCCAAGCCCCACTCGATGGCGAGTGGCACATCTGACCTCAGCGAAATTCTGGAACACCTTGCACAGTCGACAGCGACACCCGCTTCAAATGTGCCAGCTACGAGCTCTGTTTCCAGCGGACACTATTCCTACAACGTGGACCTGGTACTGCAGAGCATCAAGCAGGACCTGGAAGCAGCGGCGCAGGCATGGTCCATATCCAATCCAGCACAAAATAGACAACACACCAACGAATCCCATGCTACCTCCTCAATCTCTATGAATCTGTCATGGGGCGAGCCCGTGGCCAAGTCGAGAAAATTGAGCGCCTCTCACATGAATCCCTGCACATTTGAGTATCACAATTGATTCCATATTTGATGAATGATATTTCATATGTTTTATTTTATTTTTTTCTGTTAAGTAATCGTCTTTGGTAAGATAACGCCCTCGCCGACGCAAAAGGCTCAACTCAGTGAAACAATTAAGAACAGTCAATAATTAAGAAGCTTCTACTACAAAGTAATTCAAAGAAATTATTAAAAATTATAATACTGATAGTAAAAATAAATAATAATAATAAAGCAAGCATTGCAACAACAACTATTTCTTTTCTTTTTGCTATATACTATTCGATGTTCTTATTGTGATGTTCTTTTGTTTTTAGCCTAAAAGCAACATTTATTACTTAAAGCAAAACTTTTATTCTATATTATTCTTTAAACCTGCTTTCGTTTCCCATGAGAGTTTTGTCTTTTAAATGGAACAGCAGCTTATCCATCATTCCTAATGTCAAAGCGTTTAAATGAGCAAAGAGTTCATTTTTGTGGCATACTTAAACAGTGGAAAAAGCCGATCCACTTGCCACTCTCACCGCACTGGGCAGGCTTTTCCCTTTTGTATTTAATGTCCTCTTGCGGCTTGAGGGTCAAGTCGTGGAATTCCAGTGGCAAAGGCAAAGTCAAACGCTGGCTCGTGTGACCATCTATTAATGTAAGAGCAAAGTGTCAACCGCATTTGCCTTAAACACAGGCCGATGCTCAGCTCCAGTGGTCATCTTGAACATTTTGTCGCAAAGTGTACGGATGGGTGTACGGGGAAGTACGAAGTGCTACGATTTGATTTATGGATATTTAACCGCACGCATTACTAGTACTCGTGTCGAGTTGTTGGGACACTTGTTTTTGGGCGACATCTTTGTGGAAATACGACTCGACTGCTGCTGGTGGTGCTGCTGGTGCTGCTGCTGCTGCTGCTGCTGCTGTTGCGGATACTGGTCTAAGGAATGTGCTCGAGAAGAGGCACAAACACACACATGCCACAAAACACGCTTAGTTACTCCGGCTTGAAGTGACTTTTGGGGTTTGGCCTAGGGTTGGGTATATGCCATGGCAAATCGCTTCCCCTGGGAGAAGGAAATTCGTCAGTGCGGAAATAGTGCCAAGGAGCTGTGCCAACAAAAGGGGTGGGACCTTGGAATTTTCATGCGCATTGTTGACATTTGCGAGCATGTGTCAGACGCGTTTGCGGTAGCCAAAGGCAATGGCAAGTCCTTGACATCACATGTCCTTCGCCTTGCTCTCGCACACATACATACGCACATGTTTCTTTGCCATAATGAATATAGATGTGATTTCGGTTTGGAGGCGTCGTTGGGCGTGGCTAATCGTCTGGCGGCCAGTTGAACGCAGCTAATCAAAGCCGCATAAAACGCCAGCTGCAATTACGCGAAATACCATTGTAATAAACATGTCCAACAGATTGTTTCAATTGTAGTTTCCTTATGCCATCCCTGTCCATCCCGCAACTCAATCATTCCAAATTGAGGCACTTGCTCCACTTTAACTGCACGCAAAATATTGCCATTTTATTGGACTGCGGCCGCTGATGAGCTGCCTCAAGATGGGGCAGATGAGGTCCTACCGCTGCCTTGGCCTGGTCATAACAATAAATTCCAAACCGCAATCGCTGACTCGAACAGCCCTGCCACGCCCCCATCCCTTCTACTCTCAATTCAGAGACAAACCAAATGGTTTCTTGTTAATTAAATTAAATATTCACTCGGCTTCTGCAGTTGTAGCTGTAGGTAATGCAAGGCCCGCTAGAGCAGCCGCGACAATTTCTAATTAGATTGAATCTATAATTTTTATGGCTAATCGCAGCGCGCGTTTTCAGCTCTGAATTTTGAATTCGCGGCTTTCACGGCTCTTGACAATTATTTCTTAAACGCTGCGCCAAACAGCCAAAGAGCTACAAAATGTATTTTGTGTGCTAATTAAACGGGCTCTTGGCTAACCACATTTCGCCGCTGTCTCATAAATTAATTGAAATTGCAAACGAAAGAGTGGAAATATTTGCGTAGGGATTTTCTTCCAGCTACATTTTATTTGAAGCGAAAAATTTTAACATTTTTATATAATCGTTTGATTTTAGTAATTTCTTTAAATGAACTTATTAACTTAAGCTATATTATTTATGATTTATTCATAGATTGAATATAAGCTGTCTGCTTACAATTCTGAAATAAATGAAAATGCGTAAGTGTGCGTAAATTGTTGATGGATCTATAAAATCTATATTAATCATATTTTTAAGTTTTTTTTTCGATGTACTCTGATATAAAGTAATGGTAGATCATAGATATTTTTTTATTTCTTGCTGACCTATATTTCGATAGTAAAAAAAAAAAAAACAAAAATGGAAAAGATTCATCCGCAATGCATTTATCACTCAAAAGTTATTATTTGTAGATACCAAGTTTGGCATAAACCACATTCTTTATATAAAAATATACTTCTGGCGATATTCCGAGTTGAGCGGATTGACAGATTTTTAATTTGTGCTTTTTATAGTGACATAAACACGTTAAGTATATAAATAAGATTTGCAGCAGTCTTGATTTATTGATGACCAAAACATGCCGAATATCTAGTCAGGCATTTGGCTTGAATTCGTTTTTTTTTTTGCTTGCTGCTCTGGCAATACTTTAATAACAGATCTTTATCAAATAATAATTCATTCAGCTAATTTCAACATTTACTTCAAATTGGAAATGGCATTTAGCTTGCTCCTAGTTCACTGAGCCCGTTCGCTGTTTTCACATTTGTTACGCTTTTTGGTTGCTTTCAGTATTTTTGGCACGTTTAAACGTTATGACATTTCACAGACGTGTTAGTCCCTCAACGCTGCCAATATGGCAACACCTGTCGTATAAACAGGCCAAATGTAAGCCCCGTTCCCAGTTAACCAAAAATAAAAAAAGAAAAGAAAGTTTTTTCAGCTCACAAAATTTGCACATGGCAATGTAAGCGAATGGGCGGGGATGCGAATGTGTGGACCCTAGTTGCATGGTTGGCTTCAGTAAGCTTCAGCTTCTGCCCTGCTTGCCACGCCATGAAAAATAGTGGGCAAGGCTTTTCCATGTGTCTCAGTGTGGAGAAGAATCAAGTGGGTTCAGGCTCAGGAGCTTAACTCAACTGCTGTTGCTTTGTATTCCGCAGCAGGTTTTGCGTGTGAAAAAAATCACTTTAACATTTGAATGCCAATTGCGCACCTTTGGTCCTTCTGCACAGGATTGTCGCTGCCATACACCGCATCGGCACATCCTGTGCGCAATACAACGGTAATATTGTTTGCTGTACCTAACATAGCTTGAATCATGGGCCAAAGTCGTGAGGTTGTTGCCAGCATCTGTTGCTGCTCGCATTTTGGACTTTAGCCTGGGGCTAAAACAATGTGCGACAAAATTTGAATATTTGATTATTTCCTCAAAATACGAACGCGTTTCTATACCAAATATCAACTGTTTGCAGCGCTTATATAGATAAAATATTTAAATATAATGTAAATTTAAACGATATTATATTTGAATATTTATGATTGAAATTTTGAAGTTTCGACTGCAAATGCTATCATTTATATATACTCATAGTCAGGGCTGTAAACAGACCTTGAAACGAATCGGTTGGAACGGTTGTGTGAATCGAACTATGAATGATTTTAGTTAGCGCAAGTTAGACTGCACCGCTTGCAGAATACATTCAAGGGAATTTATCAGACGAGGTATATATTCCGAATTTCAAGTCTCTAGTTTCAATCGCGGTGAAGTGGTTTGCGTTCATAGAGACAGTTGGATGGACAGCAAGAGGAACATTGCACACAGGCAATATACTCATTTCACTTCATTCAATTTTGAAAAAATATAATAGTAGTTATATAATAATATTCAAGTGTCATCAGTATGAAACTAAAGTTAAAACCGCGAAAGGGCGTTTAATCCAATAAATCATTCTTGTCAAGTCACATTCAGCAGCTACCTTTTGCTGCATGCCACAATGTGATGCACACAGTTGTTGACCTCCCAATAGGGATATATATAACTATATATATATTTATATATATATATATATATATATATATATATATATATATATATATATATATATATATATATATATATATATATATATATATATATATATGTGTGTGTGTGTGTATATATATAAGTACGTGCCGTCTCAGTTGGCAGTTTTATGAGCCAATGGCCGGTATATTTTTCATGATGTAAAACCCACAATTAAATTACATGAAATCCATTTGTAACAATTACGCCGAATGGCAATCTATGCTGATGACGCCGGAACGCTCGTCATATGGACACACACAAAAGCAGCTGAAGGCAGGAGAAAAAAACAGAAAACAACTTTTGAGCACTTTGCCTAAACGCAATTCGTATAAAAATGCGATGCGTCATGTGAGCCATTTGGTCGGTCAGCTGGTTAGCGGGTAAAAGGGGTTGCACGGAGGGATGTGCCGCAATGGTGCCACAACCAGTTCACCGGCTCGCTTTGAGCTGCAATTATTTATTCCTGCATGTTGCCACTTGCGTGAACGGAACGAACAAACGGCCACAGTCAAACTTTGCAACGAGCGTCGCTGGCGCTTAAGCATGTCCATGTCCGGCCTGCCAGCCAAAGCCAGAGAAAGAACCATACTCAACTTCAACTCCATCTCCGTCTCCATCTGCATAACCATCGCCATTGCTGTTGCCGTTGTGCTCCTAAATGCAATGTGCACACGAGACACATATCCGCCGCCAGCTCTCAAAGTGCCAACACACAGGACGAGCTAATGTCGACCGACATGCATAGCCAGAGCCAGAGTCAGTTCCAGTTGCAGTTTCCATTGCCATGAAAGTGCATGACTGCAAGTTTGTTTGGGTCTTTGGCTTAGCGTTCAGATTGCGGCTCTATTATTAGATGTCATTATGTTTTATAGTCTATAATTGATCCTCTGAGCTTAGCATGCGTGCATTTCTTTATCTTACAAATTGTCTGAGATTAAATGAAAAGTAATATGAACACATTGTACAATCCACTTAAACGCTACGGAGCGTATGGTAAAAACCTTTCGCAGATAATCGTAGTCTCAGTTAATATAGCAAAATCGCTGCAACAATTTAATGAAATATTAATACAAGTACTAGTACTTCGTGCAGGTCTTTAAGAGCATGCCTTACATTTAAGCTTTTAGATAGACCTCCCATAAGATCGCAATTTTCTTGAAACTGCTTAAGAAACTACTGAATGTAATCAAGATTAATTATTTATTTACCCTGGTAATTATGACAGTAAGATATATATATGGAAATAATAGGTCTGAATAGAAATAGAAGGAAAATAAGTAGACTTGACTATTTATATCGAATAAAGATATATATTATAAAAAAATTTAAAAAAGTAGTTATTTAAAAGTTTTAAGTAAATGTTCTTGGGTAATAACTATAAATTGGAGGCAATTACTGTAATCTGTATATGGATGAATACTCTATGAGCAGTTTAGAGTTCTTACTTATTGGTAGATATTCTCAATACTTGGTTAAAACTAATATGCATCTGAAATGCAATTATAAGTTTGCATACACAAATACATATATACCCATATTTACTTGTATTCGCGTGTTGCTAAGCACTCAATGAGTATCCATGGAGCACTATTGTTATGGTTACCATGCCATGCCTCCTTTTGTAAATGTTGTATAAACAAACTATTCAAGTGAAAGCTCAGTCAATTACAAAAATTCGCTTGTAGTAAATAATTTTTACTAAAATATTAAATAAAACATAATCCAAATATGTATTCACTACAACATCCACAAATGGATGAGAGTTTTCTAAAACTCGATTCTAAGGTGAACGAGGTTATGAATTTGCTGCGAAGTATTAAAAAGCCAAATGAGTAAATAGCAAACTCTTTAAGAATAACATAAATTAAACTATGATAAATTATACTTATAGAACAGAAACTGCAAGTGAGCCAGATGAGACTGCAGACTGTATAACAGATGAAAATTTTATGGTTACTGTAAGGAAAATTCCAGAGAATACCTCAAATGAAAACAAGGATCGCTTTACATTTATGCGACAAGTGGAAGTGGATCAGGCAGAGCGCTCGAAAGCTCGCCTGGAACGCGAGAGAGTAGCGCAGAAATTTAGAAAGTATTGATATAGCCTTTTAAAAACCATATGTAACTATTATAAACATATAAATTCCTTACTCAGGCTTGGTAACGCCGACTATCGCCAGGGTAACTATAAGAGTGCTGTGCACATGTACAGTCAGGCCCTTGAGAATATTAAGGACAGTCCCATATTGTACATAAATCGTTCTCTGAGCTATATCAAGCAAGTATATTCATATCTTCAAAGAAATTTATAATAAATTTCCGATAGACTGTCTCAATTTAAGCGGGCCATCATCGATTGTGACTTCGTGTTGAATAAGCTGGATGAGAAGAATATGAGAGCCTGGCTTTATCGCGCCATGGCTTACAAAGGACTCAACGACGAGGCCAGCTATGATAACTGTATTAAATATGTGCGTAAATATCATTCTAAGCAATTGGAATTCATAGACTCATTCATTGAAAAAATGAACAATATGCAGTGAAAATTAAAGATACTTAAGATAAACGAAGTTACCAAACAAATAGATTCATTCTTGATGTTTTGTAAAAAATAATAAATTTAAATTTTAAATTTATAATGTATTTTTTTATAATAAATAATATTAGTCATTTATGTTTAATAATTTTTTAATATTTTTGTTGCTTGCAAACCCTGCCACATTTAAAGCCTAATATGCTAACTGCGTGCATTACCGATACTTAAAAGTTTATTTAAAGCTTGAGCCGCAAATAGAAACCGAAAACCCACCAGCGAGGTAAATGCCAACTCAAGTGTTGTTTACATATGACAGCAGGAATTTTCATGTTGGTTTCAAAGTTGTCAGTGTCAGACTGAAGAGAGGAGCTGCGGAAGCGTGAACCGGCGAATAACTCTTTCGATTCTAATACCATTCAATGGCAACTCGCAACCCCCTCTCTAGCCCATAGCCCATTCTCACCCCGTTAAGGCAAACAATTCGATGGCGGTAATCAATCTTCCTCCACACTGTGCGAGCTGACAGCTTCGTGGTGTAGAGTCAAATTGCGATCTTTGTTTGTCCCGGTCTCGGTCCCGGCCAGAATCGAGTGCACAGGCCCCCAATGTACCCATGCGTCACACGGAGAGTGAGAGAGAGAGAGAGAGAGTGGTTGGTGGGGGTTTGCTTGTTCCTGTTCCATTTATGCGTGTCAAAGGTTGCGCCAGAGGGCGACAGATTGAAGCGAGGCGAAGGCAGCCGACACAAATGTTGTACTTGTCACGGTTGTTGCGGTAGTTGCATCTTTTGCTTCAAGTCCCGCAACAGTGTGTGAGAGAGAGAGAGAGTGAAAGACAATGACAGAGAGAGAAAGGGAGAGATGAGGCACATACATGTGACAAGATAGCTAAAATCTCACATGATAAATAGTCAATAAATACTTTTATATCTATATAAGAACCAAGCATATACATGTGTATATACATATGTATGTGTGTCACACTGCAAATGAGTCGTAAAATTTTTTTCTATTCTTGTTTTATTTAATTGATTTCACTTGTCATTTAACCTTTTGATTAAACACTAAACAAAAGAGTTCATAATTAACGCGATTATTGCGGTCATAGATATCGTATTGCAACTAGGTAGCTAATAGTTATAAGAACAGTTCATGCTATTTATATAGAATCATGAGTGAACATCAATTATTAAAAAGTAATGAACATTAATTGTTTGCAATGTCATGAAATGAGAAAGATGTATTAAACTAAATTCCAGTAACAGCCAAGAGTAACGAAATTTATGAAATATAGACTACAGATTTTTCTTCGAGCTGTATATAAATACATACGCTTACGTATATGTATACTATACTATGTCAATGCTCAACTTTTCTAATCAATACTGGCAAAGTTTATCAATAATGAAATGCAATGCATTAATGTTATTGAAATAATAAAACTAATATCTGGCACAACAGCTGCTGATGAAATATTGTCCACAAAACAATCTGCTTCAAAACGGAAGCAATATTCAAACTGGATACACACACACACACATGCAGGCACACACTTACATACATAAATATGAGTGCGGTTTCTTTGCCGTTTGAGCAAAATTTCAATATGTGGAAATTACATTATGATATGATGACACCGATTTATCTAAGTGAACAGCCGGCAAAACGGCGGATATGAAAAACATTTGGCTACAATTTTTAATACAATTGTGGTTTGTAGCAAATTTACTTTTATTTATATATATAAAATATATATTAAGATATGCATCTAAAAAATATGTATGGATGTATATTTAAAAATCTCTAAATCATTTTCTATAAGTAAAATTTTACTAAAACAAATCGCTTAAAACCTAATTTATATTTTCTTTTTATTGATTTATAATAGAAAAAAATTTAATCAAATTTCAGTAAAATTTTTATGTTTGTATTTGTTTTCTTTTCTTTCTTAATTTAAAATAAAAAACTTGAGCTATATTATATACATATATTTTATGATTCTAATTGTTATTATTATTCTATATGCTTAGTTAACATTTTTTTAAATAAAAAAATTTTAAATAAATAAAATAAAAATATCTTAAAATAAATTTTTCTCAGATTAATATTCATTTAATTTACTTTATTTTACAATCAGAGAAAAATAAAAGCTTCAGCTTAGAAAATAAATTATGATTAACCATTAATCATTTAACAAATGCTGTAAGAAATCGAAATCAACCTCAAACGATTCATAAGAAGATGTCGATGCAGAACTCGAACTGGAAGTCCAGTCAAAGTGTTTGTCGCCAATCGCTGCAGCATTTAACTGATCAGGTGTGTGAAAAGTTTCAAGAGATTCAAAGGAATCATAAGAAGCGGTAGATGAGCTGGCAGAAGTAGCCATTGAGCTAGCCGAACACCAAGCTATTTGCTGATCTGTCGTCGAAGCAGTTATTAACTGATCAATGGATGCAATATCTTGCGTATCTTTCGAATCTGCACTTCCATGCCATAGCTCTGTGCTGAGCCAATCATTTTGCCACATCTCTAGATTACTCAGACCAGGACTTGGAAGTCGATCAGGAAACTGATCTACATTAAAATCGAATTGTTGCTCCAAGACGGCGAAGTTATTAGACTGATCAGACAATTCAAATGTCTCAGGCTGTTGGCCTCCGCTTACGTATTGCAATAGACGTTCAACAATCAATTCGTGCTCACTGAGCGGAGGTTCAACATAATCTTTGGATTGAATTGGAGCTGAATTTAAGAATACTTTAGAGCTCAGCTGTCTGTTGGCTTGTTTCTTGCTTTTCATGCGACGATTCTGGAACCAAATTTTCACTTGTCTTTCGGTTAGCTGCAGACGTTGAGCGATACCGATGCGACGAGGTCTGCCCAGATACTTGTTCTCATTGAACTCGCGTTCCAGCTCGAGCAGTTGATGACTTGTGAAGGCGGTTCGAGAACGCTTGCACTTGGAGGCGACTGGAGGGGAAAGGAACTCAGAAGATTGAGGCAAGTTTATCTGAAAATAAAACAAGAAAATATATATTATAGCAGCTGCGCCTTAATATCCAGAATATGGCAAACCTACCAAGTCGTTGATCATCATATACGATTCACTTGTATTGCAGTTATTGTACATTTCGCTAGGAGAGCTGAATCGAGCTTCTGTTCTGTGACACATTTGTTTTTTAACTAGTTGCAATTCTGTGCAGTCTCTTTACTTTTATACTCTTCAGGTAAATCCAGCCGCAAATCGGAAAAGTCTTGCCGGTGAGTTACCTGTGTGCTCACGGCGTCACGCTCTGCCCAGCCGGCTGTTGTTATATGTCGCGTCCAGTTTCTGGCTCCGCAATGTCCTCGACACATTTGGTCTGTGGCGTGAGTCCTGATTGCGAAACGACTGCCGACGATGTCGTATAAGGCTAATTATAATGCATAATTCAATTGACTCCTAAAAGACATTAGACAGCCAATCGAAAGTCAGACAAATAATTAAACGTTAGAAGTTTTCCTACACATACAAAAGCGATCGAGAAGTGGTATAGTTTACTACAATCATCTCATTTAGTGGAAGTACTTATAGGAATATAATTAGGTTAGATATCGAGTTAAAGATCAGATAAATAAAAATATAGGCACTATTTGGAAGCAGTAATTATAATTGTTATTGTATTAGAAGATGGAACTATTACTAACTAACTTTACTATTACTATTACTAACTATTACTAACCATAATTTGATCAAGAATACGTTTGTATTCTAAATAAAATATATAACAGAGAAGCAGTGGCTACATTCTAATATCAATGTTTCTGATCTAAAAATTGTTAAAGCTGAGCTAAACATGGAAAGTTTTACTTGCAAACCTTTGTCATAAAAATGCATCAGGTAAAATTTCACCCTTAACCCAGCTATGAAAGAGAAATAAATTGGGTTTTCCGCGGGTTTTCCAAAAGAACTGTGAATACTTCACCTTCAGATACCTGGCATACCTGCACAAAATCGCGGGCTAAGCTTGATCCCCGCCAATAAAACTTCAGCGCTCGCCCGGTGCATATGTTACCACATTATAGATAAATAAAGTTTTATGATAAGAGGCTAACAGAAAAGCGAATCGCATAGAGGATTATGCAAAATAACGAAAGATCAGAATAGCCAACAAATCTTTAAGATTTCACCAAATAACCTACAAACAAGATTATTCCTTATATGAGCTCACAAATCCATTCCATTCTTTATCCATAGTGTTGTTGGATAAAGAATAAAACTGATTTTTTCCACATATTACATTATCATGTTATATTTAAAAATCAGAAATTTGTATCTAAAAACAAAAAAAATGTAATAAATAAATAATTATTAATAATTTTTAAAATATGTTTCTAATGTTTCATATTTTAAAATCAACTATATGATCATGAGATTGGAGATCATAATATATTATCTTAAATATGTAAATTAGCCTTAAGTCTTAAACCATTGTAGCACAATTATTTATTATTTTACAGTCACTTTTATATACACACATCGTTAACAGTGGCTTTATACAAACGATGTTGTCTATTCGTTCGTAAACTTTTGAAGGCGACTGTGCCGCATAAATGAAACAAACAGCGAACGCAGCTAGCGATTGCCAATAAAAACAGAATGTGAAAAAGTGCGGCAGCAGAAAAACGAATGCCACCAAGATTGACAACATGATGGTTAGACAGACAAGAAGAGGCGCTCAAAACAAAAAGAAAGACGCGCAGCGTGCAAAGCGAAATGTCAAAAATACGCAGCGCCGGAGACAACAAAAATAAAAAATAACAACAAAAACGAGAGAGCGAGAGAGAAAAAAGAAATGGAAGCTCGTCACTGCTGCGACGGAATGTGTAAATAACAAAAAGCAAATAAATTCCGTCACACGCAACACGTTTACCGTAAAAACAGCGCTGCAGCTGCTAAACGGACAGCGTCGGCGACAAAGCCACAAAGCAACAAAGCGACAGAGCGACACAAACGTACACATTCGTTGCGACCAATCAGCGATGCGGAGACTTTGCAGCCGCTGACTATGTGCATGTGCGTGAGTGAGTGCGGAGAGTGTGAACGTGTATGAGTGGCTCTACCGTCTACCTGTGTACGACAGACCCGGCAACTGCTTTACCCATCTCTATTGCGCATGCACGTCTCCGCTCTCCGCTTATCATTACAGGAGCCGTGAAGATCTAGCGATAACAGCCACATCAACAATATAAAGTAGAAGTAAACAAGATACGGCAAAAAAGAAGTTATTAAGCTATTATTATTTAATAATGTATTAATATTTTGATACAATTTTGTTTGGAATGGGCGCTCAGAATTTTAACCAATATCAATGTGTGTTAAAGTGCAATGGGACAAAATGCTTTTATTATTTTTTTTATATATTCATTTTGTAAAAGTTTAGGAATTTTTATTATTATTTTTTTATTATTTTGTTAAGCGCCTACACATTTTTAATAAGAGATTGACGTCTACACAAGTAAACTCACAACAATTCGTTCAGAGCACGACCACAGCGCTCACGCGCACATCTCTCCGCTCTATTCAAACCACCCCAACTTTCATTGTGCTCTACCGCTACCTCTGTCGCACGAACACAACCAACACAACACAACACATCAGCACATGCATTCACCACAAGCCGCTTTAGACACGCCCCTCTGATTGGTGGTTGTGGCGCTCATCTTTGAATACACAGTCGCCCAATATGCTCATTCTTGGCCACTCCTTGCGACAAGTGCGGACAAGTTTCAGTGCGTTCGGTGCTATTGGATGAAATGGTTGGCTAAGTTTCGTGCCGCACGAAGCAGCGTCGTATTGCCCAAACCGGAGGGAGAGTTGCGATTCTGAATTTGAATCTGAATCTGAATGTTGACGTAAATAAAAAACTAAAACTGAAACTGTCTTTGCGAAATGTGCAATAAAATAGTATATAATATTTAGTTTAAATAAATAACAAATATTAACGCCAAAAGCCAACCATCACGGCCTCAACAACAACTGAAACCGGTTCTGCGCACCGATACGCGATAGCAGAGCCTACGCCGCAGGCCAGAAAGAGACAGCTATACAGGCAGCACATAGTTGGAGCGAATGTGTAGAAAAGTGTAACTTGTAACTACAAATTGCAGTGCAACTGTATGTGTGTGTGCGCATGTGTGTGTGTGTGTGTGTGTGTGCGAGTACGCTGGCCATTGCAAGATCAGCTTCGGTTTTTTCGTCGCTTTGCCAGGCCCTTAGCTCAGCTCACAAGCAAAACTTCAACTGAAATTGTCGTAACGCATACGCACCGCTGTGCCGCGTAGCGAACTATTGCATTATCGTGCGTCCGTCGTGTTGTGCTGTGTTCCCATTATTGTTTTGGCACTCGCGTCGCCATGGGTGCCAACGTGTGTAAAACTGTAGCTGTAGCTGGCAATTCGACCTGATGGAACTGCCACAGTCTCGCTTGGTTAAACAACAACGTTCGCCATCGCCATCGAAATAGTCGGAGCAACGCGTCGCGCTTGTCGCTGACAACTTTGTGCCTGCTTGGCGGTCTTATCTGACCCTGTTCGTAAATATATCTGGAAACACACATAATAATATTCAGTACTCAATAATATAGTACTCAATTCGCATAGTTTAAATGTGCTGTAGAAATACATCAAAAGCCCCGCATCGTGTCAAAGTGCTAAAAATGTGAGAAAAAAGAAAACATCGCGCACAAAATGGAAACTTTTGAAATCTAACGCTGAACACGGAAATGTCTCAGCGATCTTTAGAAATGGTACGTTGTAGCTCTCTGATTAACAAAACTAACAATATTATACTTAAATTAATCAAAGTCTGCCTTTAAATAATATATCAGTTTTTTTTTTAACTTTTGTATTTGCTTGTAAAATTATAAGTATACATTCTATGCTTCAGTAGTTTAGTTATTTGAAATTATCAGCTTTTCTTATATATTATTAAAATTATTTTCGCACGAATTGCAATGTTTTTTTTTATTCATAATTTGCCACTCGAACCAAGCGTAAGAATTAAGTTTATATTAATAATTATAGCTTAGCATATAAACGATTTAAATTAGTTTCCGTTACATACCGCATTACCTAGGTTGTTAGTTTGTTGTAGTTTTTCCATTATTTTCCATTAAAAGTATTTTTGTTCGTATTTCGCTTTTCCGTCGGCCATTTTATTGCCACGAACTGTAAGCAAAATTTAATATTTTTTATTGTTATTATATTAAACAATAACAAATATTAAATTTGTTCGAGGATTTTAAAGTTTTTATGAAAATTCTCTTCTCTTTTTTTTATTTATATAATAAATAACAATAATATAAACTTATTCTTAGTGTCAAAACTTTTAATAAACTTTCTTTTTAATTTACGAGATAATCATTTTATTTATGAAATGTTTATTGGTATAACACTCTATTTATTAATAATTTACTTTTATTAATCTGAAATTTAAATTGATAAATGTAAAAATTTAATATAAATAGATAAGAATATAAGTATTTTAATAACATTTTGTTTGGAAATTTGTTCTTTGTTCCAGGTGCATAAGTAAAAGAACATAAATTGAAAAAACTATATACAAGAAATAGACAACAAATTACATAAGAAAATCTAGTTTACAATGCAAGAGGTGTGCAGCACATTGGACACCAATCAGATGGGCGCTCAGATCAAATCCGAGTCGCCCCTGAATCCCCTACAGGTGCAAACGGGCCAGACGACGGTGTCGTTGCCAATTGTGCCAGGAGCTGGGCCCCAAGGACCACAGGGACCGCCGCCAGCGGTGATGCTTGTCAACAAAATGGCACCGAACTGTGATAAACGAGCCGCCGACACCGCCTACTGGATGGCCACCGAGGGGGGTTTCATCAACTCTCAGCCTTCGATGGCCGAGTTTCTCAATCACTTGAGTCCGGAGAGCCCGAAAATTGGCACACCTGTTGGCATTGGTGTTGGTGGCGGTGTCGGTGGCGGATATCCGGTTAGTGTCGGCGGTGTGCCACAGACACCGGATGGGATGGACTCGGTGCCCGAGTATCCCTGGATGAAGGAGAAGAAGACATCGCGCAAGAGCAGCAACAACAACAATCAGGGTGAGTTCGAAACTGTCAATAGCTACTACCAAGCCTTTAGTTAGGGAAGCAGTAGCTACAATCAACTCTCCATTTGCCACTTGCCACTTGCAACTGGTGTACTTGCAACGGCGAGATGAAAAGCCGCAATCAGCAGCGGGCTTAACTGGAAAATGCAAAACTCTCATTAATCAAGAAATCAGTGCAATTTAGCCTAGCATCGAACGGCGCCGCAGTCATAGCCACAGCCTCTGGTCCCGGCCCCGTGTCCAAATCCAGTTTCACATATAAAGATTCCAGGTCCCAATCAGACCAATCCCAATCCCAGCTGGCCAATCTCATTTGTAGCTCACTCGATCAGCCAAGCACACGCAATTCGACTTCGTTTTCGTCTTCGTTTCTGTGTCTGTTTCTGGGTTCGGCTCCTTTGATGGGCAACGCGCCCTGAACCAGGCCCAAAGACCGGCAAAGATCTGTTATTTGCGATCATTTGTAACAATTTTCGAGAGTGGCCCGACGTCGATTCGTCAGTGCGACTGATGAATACAGCTCAACGTCTTCGAGTTGGCCGCGTTGAGTTCTTTTTTTATTTCTCTTTTAGTTTTTTTTACCCCAATGTGTCGATTTCATTTGTGCAGCAGAAACTACGGCCAGCCTGCGACTCTGGCAGCAACGTTTTAAAATAAATGAGGTATCAAGGTTGTCTGGCAATACGTTTTCCTGTCCAGGCACAGGCACAGGTACAGGTCCACTCTATCCAGAGAACAGGGTCGGTCCAGGGCCACGCATATGCTCTGACTCCCTTGCCCCTGCTGCTGCTGCTGTTGCTGCTGCTACTCCCTCTCTCCTCTGAGCGATTGCAACCTGTTATTTAGGTTCATTTGTCAAAATATTTTTCCTGTCCCCTGTCTCGATAAAGGGGGCAGGAAAACAGCCGAAAGCTGGGCAATGCGTCTGTGTATAAGAATTGGAATGGGAATGGGAACGAGCCGGCAGCGCACAACAGTTGCAACAGTTGCAAGTTGCAGTTACAACTGCTGTTGTTGCTGCGCATACGTTAAAATATGTCCTCGGGAAATTTGCAGCACATTTCGAATTTGTTGGCACATTTCGGGCATTATCAACATTTACTCCATGCCAATTCCATTCACTTGCCCAAACTTTCAATTAACCACAACTGGGCACAAGTCGAGCGCTTTTTACAGTTCTCTGCAGTTATGGTCGATACCTAAGGCAATTGCTACGATTCAAATTTGACAGAGCTGCATAAGACATGGACTATGCAAAGAAATGAAAGCATTTGTCTTACTTAATAAGTGTTAATATATTATATATATTAAAAGTATATGCATAGGACTGACTTTATTAGCCACTTTCCAAAACAACTAAAATATTGAAATTCTCTAGCTTCAAATATTTCAATATAATTGCTAAGCCAACATAGTTGGCTGGCTTACGTTTTGAAAACATGTTTATGTAGATTTCAAATTTAAAATTTAAAACAATTTTTACACATTTTCAAAGATGGCAAAAATATCATTATATGAACAATTATTAGCTATTAACTAGCTAAAACTGTGATTAAATATTGTAATGAAGCAAACTATATGCTTAAAAATCAGCTTAAGATAGAAACAACATTGAAACAACCTCATAAAAAACAAATGATACGCTCTTAAAGTGCACTTACTACAAGGTTGCTTGGGTATAATAAATATCTACTCACTCGTAGCTGCAGCTATGTGAGAGTATGTGTGTGTATGACCAACATAGACTTCGACTAATACAATGCCAATTAATATCAACCACACCATCATGTTGACAAATGGCAACCACTAATCGGAGAGACGCTTCAAGTGTAACCTGAAATCCAAACACGTGGCTAGCGACATCTCAAATTCCCCAGCGAGTGTGAAGGCGAGTTCTATAACAAATCCTGAGCCTTGCCAACGAGTGGAAGGATAAACCCAACTGAGTTTCTCTCTTGCTTCACGTCCGAGTGAAAGTGAGCCAATAAATAGCGTGAAGCGTTCCAAGCGCCGTCACCACTCGTACAGAATCTGTTGAAGGGTCAATACATCTTAGCTCCCACACACTCACAGGCACACACACACACGCACAGATTCACATAGGGCGGCATTCGACTGGGACTGTGGGACTACATGCTGAGCGATATGGATTACAAATGATGTTGTAAATGTCTGTCCGTTTGCCAAGCGGGCGGCAAGTCGGACAAATGGACAGAAGGAGAGAAAACTGAGAACGTTGTTACGGCTTTCAGTTGACTCGACAAATGCTTGAGTTTGTATATCAGTGTGCGTGTGTGTGTGTATGTGTTGGTTTAACAGTTTAATTTGTTAATGTTGTCAAATTAATTCCATGTCAGGTTGTATCCGTATTGAAGTGTTGGCAGTATCCCACAGAGTCGAGGATCATTACGAGTAAAACACATATGGCGAGCTAAGCTTACATTTTGCTAAGTCTAGAGAACTGAAAAGTGTGAACAGTGCAGTTCAATTAGTTTGTCAGCAATTGAACAATTAGTATTGTATCAAGACAAGACTTGTTTGTAGTCAAAACTTTCAATTATATTTATATAGACTAGTGTAGAAGAAATGGTTAAACTTTAATAATTTGAGGGTTCACAATTTGATTTAGTCAAGAATAATAGATCTAAATTTTGACTAGAGATTAAGTATATGACCCTTACTACTGTAAATACAAATACGTCTTGCATCTAGTATCTTCAGTTGATCGAGAACTTAAGCAAAATTATATTTTAGCTTCCAAATTAATTTTCTTTTTGTAGGGTTTATGAAAGTCTTCATGGCTGTAAAATGATTACTGGTTAAATTAATAAAACTTTCTAAGATCCAGACTTTACTTAAACTATACCCATTTCAAATTGTTCTTTTGAAAAATGTATGAAAACATAGATATCTTAATATATGAATATCTATATACATATATAAAAACATGTTTCAGCTTTCGTTCTACGTCTTCATGCATTAACCCGCTTGTTGCGCTCACCGCAAATCGTTTGTTTCACATCCTGAATTTTAATGTGTTCGCGAGAAGAGTGTGTGTGAGTGTATGTATGTGTGTATGGGAGTGTGCTAAATGGTTGTTTTGGGTATGAAGTACCCCGTTGGGCTGCTCTATGTATGTCTGTGTGCGTATGTGGCTCATGTGTGCGTACTCGAGTACAAATTGTTTTCTCAATTTGCTGGTGGGTCTGGAGCTCATTCACTCACATAATTGAAACAATAAAATTTCGACTTGAATAAAGTGTTAATTAGGCGTAAAGCTTCCACATTTAATGCACTGTAGGCGAAGTTGAGATACGACGCGTTTATGGCCCCGCAAGATGCTCAGTTCGCAAAGTATCTGCCAGATAAAAGCAAGTATCTCAATCTAGCTCTGTGGCTGCGTATGCAAAACTGTGCTCTGCTTTTAATCCCAGTGCGGCCATCAGTTAGCAAAACCAATAAAAAAAGAACAACACGATTCGACTCGACTCGTGTCGGCTTGACTTGTTGTTCGCCCCTGTTGGACGCGGCTATCGAATCGCAATCCGAGTCCATTCGTGCGCCATCTGTATAATCCACCCACCGACCATATGTTGCGCCAGTTCATTCAGCTTCGGCTTCTATATCCTTGCCAGCTCCAGCTCTACCTTACTGTATCTCAAGTTCGGGGGCGTCGCTGCATAAAAAATGCGTATCGCACGACTCAAAACTTACCCCCTGCGGATTATGATTATAACGAACCATTTATCATAATATTTATGTTGATGCGTTGTACTTTTTCTCAATGAAGGCTTCGCTGTCTCAATGCCCCTGCCCAGGTTCTTTTGACTTTCGGCTTTTGACTGCGTGCCTTTTATTAATTTTATTTATGATGAGTCATTTGCACATTTATAATTTTAACCTTTACAGTTGAATTCGTTCAAAATAAACCGCAGTTCAACATAAAAGAGCCAATGGAGTCATTCTCAAAGGTTCTCAATTCACAATAATATCATTCACCAGATGTATTTACATGTGTATTTGGTAATATATATGTAGATCAAACTGAAATTTAGACAGATTTGATATTTGAGAGTTGAGTGCGGAGAGTATGCGACATTTTATGACTTTATTATATGATTTCATAATAAAAAGAGAAGGGAAGACCTAATACATGTTTATTGTAGTAACGAGCTATTGCGATATATGCGAAGATAAATAGTTCATATATTCATTGCGACAAAAGCGACTCAAAACATTTAATTTACATGTGATATGTGTACGAAGTTTAGAATTATCTAAATTCCAAAAATGATGCTGTATCAGGCTTCACATCAAGCCCACTCAACAGTTTAAAATAAAAATGGAAAATTACATTAAATTAATTGCAGGCTCGTCAAATAAATTTTAAGCACTAATTATGCGTCAAGCCACGCGAAAGGTGCTCAAAATGAAAGCTGGCTTGTTGTCTAAGGGATATCTTTAAGAAGGAGCCTCAGATTGGGTTAGGCTGAGCCATTGAAAAGGTCGAGCAATTAATTGTTACGACTTTATTATGGAGATAAGTGCGTCGAGATAGAGCGCCGCCTTGTCGAGGAGATCCAGGCAAACAAAGGGTTCTAATTGGCAGGCCGCAGGATATGGCCAGGCAGACGTCTTCGCCCAAGGGCGTCCCTTTTTCTTACTTATTTTTTTATCGCTCCCAACATGACTGTGAAAAAAATCTGTTACGATTAGTAAAGCTCGGGAAAAGTGTGCTGGCGGCTGCCAAAAAGAAAAAACTCTATATTTTTTACTCTTTTTTTCTGCTGTTGCGGGTTTATCTGCGAACTGATTTGTCATTATTTTAAAGCGTAATTTTTTTTCGAATTATGAAAAATTAATGTTTATGCTACGCCCGCAAATACTTTTAACAAACTGACGTAATTTTTCCAATAAAACTTATGCTATGAGAAATTGTGCGGCAAATGTTTGGGCTCAATTTTTATTTATCATTGGAGTCAAGCAATAACAATGTGGCACATAGAAAAGTCAGACTATATAAATTTGAATGGGAAACATTAAAATAAACCGAACTGATATACTTTTGACATAAGCTTTGCGCTCATGACTAAAAGTTGGCTCGACATTTTATTGAAATTAAGGCTGAGTTTTTGTTCTTATAAATTGAGCATTTTTTATTGATGAGTTGACAAGTCGATTAAAACAGTTTAACAAATCAATCATTATGACAGGCAAACAAACTACAGTGTGCCCATGTATTGTGGCTAAGTGACAACGCTAAGCTCTCATAAAAATTCTGATTGTCAAAATTTAACAAGTAGTTAAAAATACCACTCTTTAAAGTTTGATAGTATGTCAAAATGTCAAAAAAAAAAATGCAACTTGACCAACCATATATAACAATAAATGAACAAAAAATATTTATTGGTGTTTGACAAAACCTTAAACTGATTAGAACACAAATAATTTTTTCAATTTTAGAAAACATATTTTTAAAAAACTTGCTGTACATCGTTTGAATTTTATTAAAATTAAATTCAGCTTGAATGAAAAACCACCATTTCTATCCCACTGTGCGTGTTGCTCATTTGCCGTCAGCGAATTAGGCAAGCAATGAAAAAAAACGTTGACTATAGAATTAAACCACGTCCAGTATCGATTTAATTTTATTTCCGCTCATTTAGCTAAAAGCTAAAGGAGAAGGAAAATAAAAAAAAGGAATGAAAATATTTGTCCACGATTAAATTTTAAAAAAGCATTTTATGAAATGACTGCACACTGACACTGGCCTCGCCTTAGAAAATTTGAATACATTACGAGTGTGGGCGGCAAGTGCTGCGGTTTGCTGTGGTTGGGGATGGGTGGCTGCCTGGCTATATGACCGCGGTGGTGGGTTTGGCCCGCTGAGCAAATAAAAGTGAGCAGCAGTAACTGGAACCACATCCCCATTGACAATTCCATTGCCCATCAGCTATAGCCCCTGCTCCTGCTCCTGATTCTGCTCCTGCTCCTGCTCCTGTTCGGCATGACAATGACACACAAAAGCCGCACACTTAATCGCCGCGGATCACATTCCGTAAAAAGCGAGACGATAAAAATTTTTTACGCTCTATTCTTGTGTACTTAGTGAAATGGAAGGCAGAGACCGCCGCTGTGGGTTGCGTTGCTTTACTCACTTAGTTTGACCCGCTTGTCCGCAATTTGAATGTCTCTGTCCCCTTTCTTCAGCTGGCTTGTCGTAGTAGTAGTCGTAGCTGGGCTAACCATCATCGTAAAGAAGAAAATCAAATCCAAAATTATTTTCAATTTGTACGCGATTTATTTTTATGTCTTTTTCTCCTCTCGCCCAGTTTAAACGATTTGTAAACATTTGAATTGGATTTTCGGCCATAAAAATTGCTTGTTAGCAACGGCATTGTTGAACGCTTTATCAAAATACCCACTCTTCCCATTCTTAACTACTTAAGTTGCCGGCATTAGTGGCTGGGAGTACAAGAAGTACATTCAAGTGCTCAAGTATGCGTACACCTATTTATAACCGCATATCAGACCGTTAATCGCATTACCCACACTCGATTGCATGCGAACACAATTGCAATTCAGTGGAGAACTGATTCTATTCTATATTTTTCAGCAGTTGGAGCTGCACTAACTAGTAATAATAAGTTCATAAATTATCGGATTTACATAAAACGACGCTTAGTTATCAATGAGCCACTGAACTACCGTAATTAGTACAGGTAAGCGGGCGCAGCGTAGGCGCTTGACTCAAGACAAATGAGAGCGAAAAAACTGCCATAAATTACGTGTATCACAGCTCGAGTCGCAGACACCAATTTAGTTTTGTCTGGATTCATGCTGTAGCGCTCCGCTGATTTGAATCGACTCAGCCCTCGAAAACTAATTAGTTTAAAGACTCCTATCAGAAAATGCGAGTGAAATTACAAGTGTGAATGTTCATGCCCAGAACTTGATTCACACGTGTCGGACAACTTGCCGAACTTAGACTAGAATCGGACATAAAGAATCAGTAGAAACATTAAGTAAAATAAATAAGCTGAGAAAATATGTATTCAATATGCAGTTGAAATCAGAAATTCCAATTTGTTCAACACATTTACTTTGTAGTAAATGTTAAAGTAGTTGGAAGATTCAAATTTTACAAAGAGATCATCATGTGTATTAGTTTTGTGTATTTTTTGCTAGGTCGTTATTGAATTATGCATTGATTTATCATCACAAGTATGCAACATTGATTTGTTCCGACCGTTTTTTTATCGAACTTCAGTAATTTATTGTCAAAAATTTAATTTTCATTTGGTGTTTTAAATATGATAAATGTAAACCCAAGCCAAAGGGCTGTAAACAGACAAGCAAACGGAGTCAGCGTTGAAATATTTAACGGCGTTTAAAAGAGCGTGAAAAGTCAACAAGGATAACAGGGACAAAAGCCACACAAGTATGGGCTCGAACACATGCTCCTTTAGCCTGGCACAAAGGTCGCAGTCGTGTGCTCCGTATGTGTGTGCACCCTGCGTGTGTATGTGTGTGTGTGTGTGTGAGTCTGTGATTTAAATAAAACTAATGTTTGTGTGAAATGGATTTTCTGTTTGTCATCGACTGGCACTAAGGGGTGTGTGTGTGGTGTGTGGATTTCCCACTGCTTGATATTCAAATAGCGAACCACACGCAAAAAAAGGCTTCATGGATTCCGTATTCAAATGCACACCAACAAACAGATTTCAAATCGCATACGCTTAGCACGTGAATCCTGGAGCGTAACTCGAATCCTTGAGACCGCCTTCCGCCGAGTCATGCATCATATCTCCGACAGTGAGCAGGGGGCAAGGGTAGGTGGTATGCAGCGCGTGGATGACACGTGATTCCGTTGGTCGTAAATTTTGCGAGCACGAATTTTTAGTGCTTTGTAGTTTTAATTTGTGGCTTGTTGAAAATGTTAACAGAATTATTTATGCGATGAATGGCGCGATAAAAATTATGATACTGTAGCTACTAAAGAAAATAACACAAACTTTTGCAACGGATATTGCCAGAAAGGTAGTCAAGCACAACACGTACTACCTGTGCGAACGATAAGAATAAGTGTTTAAGCAGAGAGCTCGAATTTGCAACCACCCTGATATTTTAATAGACCTTTAACGGGAAAGTAGCAGCAGCAGCAGTAGCAAAAATGTCACTCAGCCATTTCATTCATCTCCATGTCGAAGATTTTGGGGTGTGTGTGAGAGAGTGTCATGGCATCATCCATCATTTTGGACTTGACCTTTTTTTTTGGCTAAGCTTGTGTTTAGCGGGAGCATCTTTAATTTTGTACACATTTATCTGGGCGAGAGATGAGGTGCGTGCCACACATGCTGCAGCTTCTGCTACAAGATACAAATACACACGTTGCGACTTTTGAGTTATTTTGGGGCCCTGCTGACAGCCAAACGTCACTTGGCAGACAGCACAGACAATGAGAGAGACGGGTAGAGAATTTATTAGAGAGAGAGACAGAGAGAGAGAGAGAGAGAGAGACACTGTCAGACAGTCGGCCAGACATGCCACCCCATAAACGAGGCGAAATCTGCACTGCAATGGCTCATTGTTGATGTGGCGTTGATTATATGGTTGTTGGTCCACCATGTCGAGGTTTCACTCTGGTCGCCGTGTTAAAAATGAATTTGTCATCTCTTAACTGTAAACTGTGTGACATGTTTGCGAAAATCGCCTGGCATACAGTTAGCCAGTCAGCCAGCCCGTCAGCCCAATCGGCCATCAACAGAAATCAGAAAACACAAAGCCCGGCCAATACATCAATGTTGCCCTTTCGTTCAGTTCCAAGTCTGATTGATTTGCATCGGCGCTTTTTCCTTCTTTTTATTTAAACTGACATTTTTATTTCGGACGTCTTGTTATTGTTATTTCTCGTCTGCCTTTCTGCCGAACTGCAATAATTATGTCAGCCGCATTTATCGATGTGATCGATGGCATACAACGGATGCAGTTAATTTGGAGTTGGGCATTTGATGACGAGCTACACACTTCACATTTAGCATTTTTATAAATAAAATCTGTTGATTGGCGAGAGACGAAAGGTTTATAAGTACTTTAACTTATGTCTAAAAATACTGTGCGATAAAAACTTACTGTGATATACCTATATATTTATTGTTTTTTTTTTTTTGTTTGTAAATAATTTTTGAATAAAATTTCGAAAGTTGTTGAACAATATTTTTATCAAATGATAACTGAAAAATTTTAAGTATCTAATCTACGAAACCATTTTTCTTTAAGAAGTACTTCAGAAATTGTCTATTAACTTTTCAATCGATGGGATTAGTTTTAATTTATGTAGTTACTAGTAATACTAGTAGTAAAAGCTGCCGTCTATAGTATTATAGAGGTAATTAAAACAATTGCACACATCTGCAACAGATGCAGATATAAATGCAACGTGTTGCATTTGAATTTTATGGATTATGGGTTGTCATTGAGGCGAGCGCTTTATTGTGCAAAAATAAATTAATAACTGACATTTGAAAACACAGGTAGAAATACAATTAAACACACATCGAGTATCGAGTATCGAGTGTAATTACAACTGTGCAGTTATTAATTGATATTCCTACATGAGCACACATATAAATATTGTAATAACTGGGCCATTTATGAACCAGCAAAATAGTTTCAATTGCACTCACATTAGCCATAAACCAAACCCCCAGACAAATGCTGGCAATCACCTTCATGGTTACATGCTTCCGTGCTCTGGGTAATTGGAGAACGTTTAGCTCTAAATTTGAATGTCAATTGGCATCAAAATGGTATCCAGGTGGGTGGGTATCTGTATCTGTATACGTGGCTGTCTAGCTAAGTGTGTGTGTAATCGCATCGTTCAGATGATTGGTCAAATTGCCTTTCATATGATTGCGTTTTGTTAAAGAGCGTGAAATAGATTTGCAATTAAAATAATATTTGACCGCGTGAGTGGCTGCATTTATTTTATAATAATTTCGGTAGCGATTTTTATCATCGGCACGTCTCAATTGCAAATCGAAAATGAAAATTAAAAAACAAAAAAAGAATATATATACGCACAACATATGCGTCGTTAGCAGCTGTCACCAATTTGGCTCAATGTGCGTGAAATTTTAATTTTTTTGCGCGAATTTTAAATACTGAAAATATTCACAAATTGCCAAGCTTTGATTTACGCAGCCCTATTAAAGCTGTGAGTCAGGCTAGCAGAATTCTTGTACTCTGCTTAATTTGCGGCGGCAAGGACAACGTCTGTCAGCAACAACAACTGCGACTGCTGCGGTTAATGGCTTTTGAATGCAAATTCAATTTTATCGTACTGTTCGCTTTTTAATAAGATTTGCCAGGCAAAAGGTGCACCGTGCTGGAAATGAAAATTAGTTGCAAGCGCAGCCTAAAAGAAAACCCCAAAAAGAAAAGCCAAGAAAAACAAGAATTCAAATACGCAGCGAGACACGCGACTGGCAACTGCAAAAAAAAAAAAAAAAAAAAAAAAAACAAGAAAAAAAACAAGAAAAAATGCTGTTTGTGGCGCCACAAGCAACCCACCCAACTACCCCCCGCCCCGCGATGCCACAGCAGGCAAGCCGCAGCGGTGGTGGTTCACACACACACACACATATATATATATATATATAAAGGCAAAGGCACAAACACACACAAACACATTTTGATATGGCCAGCACTTTTACCTTTCGTGCTTAGAGGGCACAACCTACAATCCAACAAATTGCGTTTTGTGCAAGAGTGGGTGGGAAAACTGTCAGAATGAATGAGTAGACTGGTCACACCTACTGTCAGTCAGCTACGGGGCAGCAACTACAACAACAACACAAATAACAACAACAACAACAATAACAACTACAATGGTATCATTTTGAACTGACCAAGGCGTTGCCATTGCTCTGGTCTGCGTCTACGTTTGGCTTTGCTTCGAGTGTTGCCTGTGCAGAGCCCACAACAAAACAACTTTAAAGTTCACTTACATTTTAATATTTTCCTACACATTAGTTGTTCAGTTCGCTTTTTTCAATTACGCAAATGGTCTTTAAACATGCTGGAAAACTGGTATTACATTTGCAATTGAATTAGTAAATTAACTCACAATTTACATCAAATAGGAAAACATTATGAATGATCAAACTTTAAAAATAGTACTATATAGGAATACGAGACGAGACAAAAATTTAATTTCAGGATTTCAAGCCCAAGCCAGTAAATTTCTACTTTTTTGACTTAGAAAATTTTAAAATTAAGAAAACTCGTTTAGAGTTCAACAAATAATCATATGATTTCAATGAAAAATATTAAAATAGGAATTGTTAATGTCCCCTCCGATACGTTCCAAGTCCCAAGTAAAGATTTTGGTAGTAAAGTTTACAACAATCTGTAAAATCACCATAATTCCTTTGCCACTAAACAAGCACTTTATAATACAACATGTAATAATATACACTTATGTTTCACGCGTGCTCGAAACGACAATAATTATGCTACTCTAGCTCACAACGTTTCTAACTGCAACTGATATTCTAACTCTATCTTTGAAGCATACTTTACTATTCGAGCGATGAATCTGTTGTATCTTTAAAGGCAATGAGCAATTTACTGTTAAATCAGCTCTTAGATAGCCATAGGAAAACGCCAGTCACATTTGATGGGCTTTAGGCCAGCTGCAATAAATATAAATACTCATATTTACTTATTATCTATTCGAATACTTGCTAATCACGCAGCTGCCGCCCTTTACTGGCAAAAATATCTCAATTCATATATTTGACTGTTACTCATGAAGCTGCATAAGCTTGGCTCCACGCCCAGCCAGAAATTATTACCAGCCCAGACGCTATTATTTCCAAGCGCATGGTTTTATTTTGCGAGGCACTCAAACTCCGCGTGGATTACTCCTTTGATATTTCGCTTGGGCGCTTTCTTCATTTTTGTGCAAATAATGTACTGGCAGACAAGACACGATGCCTTCCTTAAGACATCTTCGCTATTTAGTTTGAGTAGGTTTTTCTTAGCTATCGAAGCACAGAAAACTTCTCAATTACTTTGGCTTGCAAGTTGTTTAATATTTTGCTGATGTCGCTGACTCCGGAAGCGGCCGGGCCTGGACCGGCCCAGCCCGTCCCGGCACGGTCTCTATGGCCATTTGCTTGACCGCTCGTTACGTGCTGCATGTGTTGCCCTATCGGCTTCAACTATGGCTCTGCTTACATGCAGCATCAGTGGCAACACATCTTGAAACTTCCGCTCTCAAGTTTGGGGTTAATTATTTTCCACTTTTGTGCTCAATTTCAAAATACTTGCTTGCGAGCGAGTAAGTAGCCACAAACTTCGCTTGAAGTATACAAAAAACTTTCTTATAAACTAAGGCATGGCTTAGTATAAAATGGCTCAAGTAGATAGTAAATATATTGATTGAAGTTAAAAATACTCTCTCAACAAGTAGACCAGTTAGATCTAAGCATTGCTTTTGAAAATTCTAGAAAAACAATAAACTTTCATCTATTCATCTGTCTTATAGATTTTAAATTAAATTTTTTCGCCATTTAAATGTTTCATTAGGCAGGACCGAATATTTTTATAATATTAATACCTTGTTATATTTTACTTGCTATACTTTTAATAATTATTTTCAAACTAACATTTAATAAGCACACAAAAATATTAATGGAAATATAATTATTTTTCTTTTATCTTTCAGGTGATAACTCCATAAGTAAGTAGAAACCGTTTCTTATTATTGCGTAACAACAAAACCACAACATTTTAAATTGGCTAGATAAGTACAGCAAATTGCATTCGTTGGGGTTGAAATATTCCAATAAGCCAACTTCAAAACAAAGTAGAAATAAACAATATATATAGTATATGTCAAATGCAATGAAGTCTGGAACCGCAAACATATTTAAATGCTATTATAATATGAGTATTTATGTACGGCCGAGCTGAAAAGTGTGCGAAGGTTATGTTGAAAGCCACAAATGAAACAGCTAGCTATTTAAGCCGCTTCGTTTTGGCCATTTCAATTTTCCATTGAATTTTTGTTTGCCATTTTGGCTGTCCACATTTTTTCTCAGCCTTGTTTTCGACTCTGTTTGAATGGGAACGAAAACAAGCTGCAAAAGCAGAGATAAAAGCATTACGAGTGAAATTATAAACATAATTACATTTGCTATTATTTTATTTATATCTTTTTTTCTTTTTGTACATGCGGTTTTCCTTTCATATTTTCGCTGAACAAACTTATTTTCTCGTACTCCGATTCGTATTTAGTCTTCAGTATTCAAAGTTAGTTTGGCTGCCATTTTGAATTTGAGTCTCGATTCGTCTAGACATTGGCCTCTACCTGAGGCTCTGACCAAAAACTGAACCAATCAACCGTCAACCATTTTCGAGCAATTCGACGGAAACGACGCTTTTTCATGTTCGTGACCAAAGTTTAAGAGCGCTGCGGGCCTGGATAAAAAAAATATATTTTACCTGAATTAAATTGAGTAACACAAAAACACGAAACACTGTTTTTATGTATCGCAAAGATACACACACATAGTACATATATGCAGACTGTTCTGCCTTTTTTTTGGCGTTTTTTCGTTGTACTTTTTATACTCTTACCAAGGTAAGGCTGGCGGTAAGACAACTGTGCCATAAGGAATGTAACATGTATATTTTTACCATATCGATTTGAACGGAATGCACATATTATATATAAGTATAAACCTTACTGAATATCAAAAATTAGTCAGTATTAGTTTACAAAGAAGTAAAATCGCGTTTTAATAGATATCCAAATTGAACCAGTTCTATCACTTTGCACTAATTTTTTATAGTTTTATTTATCAGGGCATTATGAGTTCGATGTGGTGAGCTTAGCAATTATTTCTTGATTCCATAGTTGTTCTGTTTCTGTTTCTGTTTCTGTTGTTTGCTTAGCGTAAAAAATGTACAAAGAGAGAACAAAACTCAAAGCGAAACACGCTACCAGTTTCGACTGTTTTTTTTTTTGTATTTTGTTGTATTTTTTTCAATGCCTGCCAAGTTGGCCCCACTTGTAATATCATTTGTCGACGTTACTCCTGTGTGTGTATGTATGGATGTGTTGGTCACTTTGGTGTCCGGACGCATTGGTATTGGTAAAGTGGTTGCAGAGGAAATAATTACATGATTGAGGCACTCACACACACGTGTGTATACCCAATGACAACAACAACGGCCACTTTCTTGCTGCTGGTGATGGTGGTGGTGCAAGTTGTGTTGGTGGTGCTGCTGTTGCTGTTGGTGTTACTGTTTCCAGCGTTGTTGTCTGATCGAACAGAACACGTTCGCTTGGTCAGCTCCAGCTCCGACTCCCGCTCGAGCTCTGAAGCCCTGTGACCATTGCATGACAGGGTCGTGTGTGTAAACACATGGATGTGTGTGTGTGTGAGTATATGTGTGTGTTTGCAAACGCCGGCTATGAAATGAATGGCGGCTTTGTATGCCCAGTTCTTGTTTTGTTGTAGTCACTTTTTGTTGTTTTGTTGTTACTATTTCTTTTCTTTTTCTTTTCGTTCGTGTTGTTGTTGGCCTTTTTTGTAATTCATGCCAAACCCGCAACAATGACGGCGACGACGGCCCAGAGCAATTATTGTATCGCTTCCACAGTGCCACACCAAACAGCAGCAGCAGAAGCATATGTCCCTTTTGCCAGAGCACCCCTTGACCTCTTACGCTCTGTAGCTCCTACCCTCAAGCCGCATTGGACAATAAAGCTTTTACCTTATTGGCTAGCGGCTCATTCGTTAAGGCAAGGGAAGTGTATGAATGTCATATAGAACAGATATTTTGATTCTGCACACAATACACTAGAAATAGATGGAAATTTATTAATTTCCTATTAATAAGACATAAAAAAACACGTATTTCCATAAGGGTTTTATTTTTTTTTTTTTTTTAAATCTTTTTATCAAATTATATATAATATTCATCTACTACATATACACTATTGCCCCAGTCGAAAAGTATTGCTGCATTATAATAAGTACGCTTTGTCAATAATATTGAAAGAATTATTGTGATCAATCATTCAAAGCTCCTATTCTGAATGAAATGAACTGCATTGAATTCTATTTATTGCATAGTTCAATAATTCTTATTATTATAAGAATCTGCTCTATCCCTTTGATACTTATGAACTAAAAATCAAAGCTCTCAAAAATTAAATAATTAAAAAAAAATCCTAATAAAGAATAATTGTTAGTGCATTACAAAGAAATTATAAGATTTTTATTCTGGTATTTACTAAACAATTTGATTTATTCACGGCAACTCCTTTAAGGGGTATTACCTATCATCAGATTCAATTTTTACTGCCTTCTGAACTACAATTAGCCTGACCCTAACTATGGCTAATAGCTCGTAAATAGTTGGCCAATATTTACATGTGGCTTGTGTTGTGGTCGCATTATGAAAATATTTGCCTACAAATTGCTCATCTCTGGACTTCCATTGTCTATTGACGTGTCGTCGGCCTCCTCGCTCCCGCTGTGCGAACGACTCGCCGTCTTGACGAGGGCTTCGAAAACGTTTTCATTACAATAGTGCGTAGCCGCAGCCGCCGCCGCCGCCGCCGCCGCAGCGGCCACCACTGCTGCTGTTGCTTCTGCTGCCGATCGGACAAATGTGTCAGAGCTGAAACGTCATGATTAATGATGGTGGCAAGCATGTGGGCCCGAAGGCCAGGCCACTGAGTCCAGACTGGGTTGCATTTAAAGGCCTATACTGAGACAGCCTGGGGGTAGGGCAGTGCGGCGTGCCAACTGGGCCATGGGAAGGGACGCACAGACACTGAGAATGAGTTTGAGTTTGGGTTTGAGAGTGGAAATGGAAATAGGAATGGGACCAAAACAGGCACTGGCACTGGCACTGGCTGTGGCATCATTCTATCAAGGTAATTTAGACAAAAACACAAGAACACGACACCCGAAATGTAAACAACGCACCGAACACAAACTGAAACACTTGGCGAAGCATTAGGCAAAATTAGGAATTAATCCTTGGCTGCACTCGCGGCGACTCGTTGGGCATTGTTGTGTCTTGACCATGGCAACAACTGCTCAAAGGGCGGGCAAACGGCTTCGTAACAAAATCGAAAGACAGACAAACATATAGAGAGGGGTTGCAAATGTGGGAAAACATATGTTTAAATATTACAATATACACTGATGTATATGAGAATCATATTGCTATAAATCGTGAAGAGCGTAAGCTTAACCATAATCAACAAGAACAAGCTGTTATCGAGAGGGCTGTTGAGGGCTTAATGGTCTTTAAGACAGACATATTTATACATATATTGTTTATTATTGTTATTTACTCTGCTAAAGCCGTCTTACACAAACTCTACCATTTGACGGATGTGGTGCGATGATTACGTTCTTCTTAGTAGTTTTAATTATTTGTCGAAGACAATGTTAAAGTATTATTAGTTTTCTAGAGGCTGTCAGTGATATGTTCTACAAACTAATCAAGCCTAGTCTGCCCAGTTTTCATGCTAAATTAGTGTAACTAAACTTATGATATCTATATGCAAATAGCTATTTCAAATTGATAGCTTTTTAAATATATAGAGTATAGGGTTAGTCATTTTAGGAGGTTAGTCTAACCAAGCTTGCAAAAAGTATTTATTAATATTAATATAACATTCTAAAATAAATCTCTTTCTTTCTATCTTATCACTTTACGATAGTGTATATAAATGTAATAGTGATTTCATCATATTCCAAACTTTAATATGTTACAATTTTTCTATAAGCAAGACATTATAGACTATAGATTAATGCACGTGTTTGAAGCTAACAAATTAAATTAACAATCAAATATTTGAAACCGTATTACCTGTTATTAAAGTGCACTTCCCTTCAATTTTGAACGCCGCAAAAATTTCCACAGAAAATCATTCATTAATTTTTTGAAAAAAATTATCCACGCAACGAATATACAAATCTGGAGACAGCACCAGCTGCAGCGCTGTCTGTCAATTCCATCAAATCAATTCAATTGATATTACGCTTAGAAAAAAAGAAAAGAAAAAAATTGTTTTCGCTTGTTTGTGGACTCTGGGCCGCTGTGCAGCAGAAAGATGCGCCATTGCCTTAATTGAAACCGTTTAAATTGCAATTAATCAAACGGCAGAGCCAGCGAATGTTGCACAGTTGTTGCCGAGTGGCGCAACGAATTCACTCCAAGGGAGTGGGAAGTTCCTCTACGCTGTGAAAACTTCCTGCATTAAACTGCAAAGCCAGTAGCACACATAGAGAAAGGGAGAGAGTGAGAGAACGTGAGACAGAGGGAGGGAAACAGAGAGGAGGTCTGAATTACTGTCACCGCGGTGACTAATTTTATCCTTTGGCTGCTTTTGTTTTAATTCTGAACAAATGAAGAAGCAGCCAGCAGCCAGTCCCAGCATATTCAGGACACAGATACACGGTAACTGTTTAATCGCTTTCGACATGCGGATTTAAGTTTTTTGGGCCACAAGGAGTGGGATCTGTGATAAGTGAAAATATGGGCGACACCCCACGCAGGCGTTGAGCAGGCAATGGGCGGATGAGGATATTGCCACTGTGGTGTGCACGGCAACAACCCACACGAACCACCCGATAACGCCATCGAAAACCAAGTACCTAAAGCCCAAACTCAGCTCCGACCCGCGCTCCACCGGACGCACGCACAGGATGCGAGCAGCGGATGCTGCAGATGAGAGACTCAGAGGCAGAGAGGATGAGGCAGATGTGTGACTGGGACTGGAACTCGGAGGCTGAGCCTATGCCCGTGGCCTTCTTTTCTTGCTTTCGCGTAGAGCACTTCGTTTTTTAAGTGGAAATAAATTAAAAATGGGTGGCAAATCTCTGGAGCAGGGGGCACGGCACAGCAGAAGCTGGGGCGCGTCTACAACACGCGTCGAAGCCTGCGACGGCGGCAACGGCAGTAGCGGCTGAAGGTAAAAGTTTTGGATAAAACAGTTGAACTTCAAAATGTGAATTTGATTAGGATATTTGCATAAAATTCTGTTTCTGCGCCCAGCACTCAGCACGAGCCCAACCAGAAGGCAAAAGCCAGAATAATACCGCCATAAAATACGGAAAACACACAAAACGAGAGCTGGAGTGGAGCTGGAACGTATGTTCTCTTGCCGGAAGCGGAAGTATATAAGTCAACCTAGATTCTGTAGTGGCATTTACGCTGATACCAAGGACAAATGGGCTTTCTGCTTGCAGTGCTCGCATTTCATGTGCCAAGTTGTCGAAAGCAACAACTTTAAGAAATTCAGGGGAAATCTACTTTAAAAAGCTAGGCTAGGTATTACAATTTAAAAAGAAAATCAGTAAAAATCTAGTAAGGGTAGATAGATACTAGATAAGTTATACAATTTAAGTTCAATGTTCAAATCCTCACATGCTTTCGCGGCTCGAAGCATCTAAGTTCTCAAACATTTTGTTATAGGAAAAAAAATGCTGAAAATTATTTTCAATTACTCAAATAATATATTTGGTGCAAGCTCGAGCCTGTTCGGTGTTTTACTTTTTGTGTTGCTATAATCACATAAGTAATTCAATTTTTCTCTAAAAATAGAACTCTTTGTTGCAACATATCGAATGTTATTCAATTACTATTCAATTGAATTATGACTTTAGATCAATCTATATTTGTAACTAAAATAGTACACAATTGACGTGCTCTACCCTCCTGGCTGGCATGTCATAAATTATACAAATGTGCAGGACATGAATATGCTTGCTTCAATGGAGCTTAAACTATGTGACATTTAGCATATGTCGCCACCTGTGTGTAATGTACGATACACATGCACTTGACATGGCCCTGCCCAAAACCGAAATAAAACCCCCGAAGCTAGGCGAGAGTGGGCCACACACTCATAGCCAAAGGGATCTCTAGCTCGAGCTGAAGCTGAAGCTGGCATAAAATGCAAAACTTTTTGCCAAGCTGAGTTGCTTAGGCAAATCGTATGTGAAACATTTGGCAGGCAGCGATTTATTTAATGTCTTTGGCTCGCTGAGGCACAGACTGAGGCAGCGGCAGCTGCATGTTCGAGTGATTTAGATGATTTATGTCTCAAGACGAACACTGCAGGGTTGAGATTGGCCAGCTACAACAACAGCAGCAGCACCGCCAACTACCAAACTACCAACTACCGCAGCCTGTTTTTCGGGGACAAAATTTACGCATGCCTCAAACATGTTCATATGAATATACATATATATCTCACATGTATAAACGCACTTCGACTCGTTGGCTGCCATAACTCAAATTTAAAGGCGGCGCCTGTAGCAAATTGGAGGCAACATTGCAGCCAGCTACAGCTGTGTTTTACGCATACGGACGCTAGCACCGAGCAAATTCAATTATCGGGCCGTGCTCGTCTTTCAGCTCTGTTTCTTGTTTGCTGCATGCAACACGCATACGCAGTGTGGGCACCGCAATGTTTGGGAAGTTTACTGGGATCGCAATTAAAGCAGCCACAGCACAGCTGACTAATTAATTTGCATTTGCGCCGCAAACTTGTTGATTACCAAGCACACACATATATACATATATTTACATACGTATACTGCATAGTCGTATATCTGCTGTCAATTAGCCAATCGAGTTAAGATTTATCACATTTTTAAATAGTTTTTGACCGCTTATCTGTACACTGAGTATATCATGCTGATAGGTTTATTTATGGTCTATCGCCTGGAAAAGTAAACTAGACAATCTAATGCCTAGCCATAAACAAATTGATTTACACAGCGCAAAGGCAATTTGTATTGTTATTGGACTTCCATATTAATATCAAGAGCAGGTCAATTATGCATACAAAGTATGCGGATGTCATTTGTCTAGTCTAATCATATAATACGATATATAGCAGAATACTTATGGCTCTTAATACAATGCTATTAAAGTCAATTTTCCGAACTGCTTCATATTAGCTAACAACAGTTTTATTTATAAATTACAACATTTGTGTTGCCACATTAAAAATGGTTACCTGTTCGGCTGCCAATCGTCACTTTAAATAATTATATGCTACACACAATCCATATCTAAGTTAAAATAGTACTCACAGTTATTCTTATTTTTTTATGAAAAAATAAGAGAATTTTACTACTTATTCATTATAGCATATATCCCAATATTTAAAAAACTTAAAGATTTGTTTGTATTTCTAATATGCGCAACAATTGTGTTAACATAAAAAGTCTGTAGCCTTTTACGAATAGCATTTCAAATAATTATTGAAGTCGATCAAGAGCTACAAATAGGTTAACTGCTCTATATGATCAAATCTCTTTTAATGCATTTGTCATTTGGAAATGTTCTTGTCGTGCGTACTTTGTCTCAACCCAAATCAAAATTTAATGCATTCTGACTTTTTTAATAATCCTAATCTCGTGCGATTTCTCTTTCGCGTGTAATTTATAAGAAAGCATTTAATATAGTTTGTTTTTAAGCTTACTCCAATATTTTCACTGCGGATATCTCCCACTGCTTTTCAACTAATTAGAAGAACTCTATATCTAGTCCTAAGTCGATAGGGCCGCTGCCCACAGACGTCGTCTGCAGACTTTTCGCGTTTTCCTTTTGGCGCAACGGAAGTGACTTTTGTTTTTTTTTATTTACCGTGAATATTGCGCCGCCGGTTGTTGTTGTTGATGTGTTTAAATAAGCAAAACTTACGGGCGATAAAAATGCTGCAACAACAGCAACAATAACAGCAACAGCAACAGCGGGCTGATGGCTTATAAGAAATGACGAAACAGAGAACAGGGCAAAATTGCAAGAAACAGCCGTAGAAGAAAAAGAAAGAAAGCAAGAACTTGAGCTTGGCGTGTAAACGGTTTTTTTTAGTTTTACTTCGCTAAAGCTTCTGATGTGGACAGCCGGCGTCGCCGACTGGGTGGCCACCATGTACCCCCCGTTCCACTACCCCTCTAGCCAAGCTGACCCTCTCTCTTTGTCTCTCCCTCTCTGTCTAGCGTCTCTTCGGGCGAGTGACGTTGCGTCTCTGCCGTGGGCTGAGGGCGATTCAGTTGCGAGACAAATGGAAATGAAGCGTTTATGCTGCTTTATTGCTGCGATAAGAAAAAATGAGGCATTATTTTGTTGTTTCAAGCAAAGTTTCTGCCTCAGCGTTTGCCTAAGCCCCCCTTGCCACTCAGAACCCCCCATGCCATCCGACTATCCAGTCGCAATCTTATTTATACGTATTTCTCTATATTTTCATTTTTGCCCTCGGCCACGGAAACGCCGTGACGCGAACTGGCCACAGGTTGAGCTTCGCCCTATCCATCGTCCTCGGCTTGTGGAATGCGGCAATTTCCTCGGCAGTCTCCGGCCTTAGAAATATTTGCACTGGCCATGAATACGCGCTTTTCTTATCCCAGCTGGATATCTGATTCCTGTGGCTGCAGCCAAAATGATTGTGGCATTTCATTTCCAGCTGCCAGCTACCAGCTCCAGCGTAGGAGGTGCCAGAATTACTTGCGTTTTAACAGCCTATTTAATGTGAATCAAATCGGGCAGAAAAATAAATTTTATATTCTTCAAACAAAAGCAAAGCAACCACGACAAACTGAGCATTTGCGCGAATATATTCATTTTGACTGGGACTAAAAATTTCAGTCAACTTTAAAGAGATTTAAATTATAACACAACATAATCTATAATATTTATTATATTATGTCAATACAATCTTAATGCTCATATTTAAAAGAAAAATCCGAGAGTTTGTCATAGTAAATTGATTTGAACCAGAAAATTCTGTTTACTTTTTGCTCTAACCCAAAAAAGTCAAAGCGTAAAGCGATGCATAAATTACAGCTGAGCTGAAATCCAAAACGAACCACATTTTGCATTAGAAATGATTTGGTTCAATATCAAAATTTTTGAAGAAAATCCAGATACGAATCATAAATGGCAAGTGCTTTAACACATTCATTAGAATTGCGTTTCAGCTTAAGTTTATATAGTTTCAACATTTCAGTACTAAAAATTCGTCATATGGCTACAAAAGTCAAAACCAATAATAATTTAAAGCTCGTGTAGCTTTAGATTAGATCAATGAAAAAGAACGGATTGTTTTTAAATTTTCAATCAGTACATTATACGCTTAGTTACCGAATAATCAATATTCCGTTGACGGCACAATTCTAATTAGAGGCCTGCTACATTGTAATTGCCAGTCCTCGGTTGGTCGGACAGGTTTTTTACACCACTCACGGCTATCATCAGCAATAAACCGTGAACATAAACAGTAGCCGATGCGATCAGACAACTGAAATTCGCTTCTATTCGCTCAATGATCGATCACAAAAGCCCCCACAAAATGTGAGATGTACATTGAACGTAGCGTGAAGCCAAATGCGATCAAGAAACCTCTATCGAAAAAATATATATATATAATACAAAATACGAAATTCAAAAGCCAAAGCCGCATCATCAATTATGCTCAACATTGCTCAATGGCAACCCGGCAACAACAACAACAACAACAACAACAACACAAAGCTGTCAGCGCGCGTTGATCTGTCAAATGCCGCAACCGAAACTGAAAAACCTGGCCCAAAAGAAATGCGGCAGCCGCATCTGTAGCTTTAGCTGGTGGCAACTGCTGCCCGCCACTTGGCGACGCTTTTGTTGCATTTCCACACAAAAATATTGATTAATCATGGCCGGGCAGCCATTGCTGCTGCTGTTACTGCTGCTGCTGCTGCTGCTGCTGCTGCTGCTGCTGCCATTCATGCCACACACTCTAACCATGAGCGTATTCAAAAAGTTGTCCAGGTAGACTTTGAAACGATCTTAAGCTGATTTTTGGCCTTCAGCTGAGTTTGTCTTTGTCTGGCCTCTATACAATACACACAGTGATAATTCTTCACTCGCTTTTTATGAGCTGGCGGCACTTTTGTACAGCGATCGCTATTGTTACTCGCACTCCACCTACAACTGCGAAAAGCTGAGCCGCTTTTCTTGTCATTTTTGCCACGCTCTCAACCTGAAGAGAAAGATTTGAAAACAGGGGCAATTACTATTTCTAGTTGTTGTTAGTTTTTCTAACCGCTTTGTTGTAATCGCATTTGGTAAAGTCTCACTATTTGTGGCCAGCGTGCAGAATTTTTGTCATTTTCGACCATTATGAATTAAAACACAAAGCCGTTGGCAACGTTTTTAAATTGACATCAATTTGGCATGGATGCCTGCATCGGGGTATACTTTAAATTTCATTTTTAATTCGCTTTCAATCTGGCAAACATGCTGAGCAAAATCCACAGCTACCCCACAGAGCGCGAGAGAGATAGAGAGAGAGAGAGAGAGAGAGAGAGAGAGAAAAAGGGAAATGTAAATTTCTGCTGAAAAAGTTTCCCTCGCTGATTTTGATTGACAGCTCTTAGCATCCCTGATGGATTTCATATTTGAGCCATGGCTGAGGCAATACACGCAGCGGGCCGAAATGACAGACCGGAGACACAGCCAAAGGCATGGGCGGAGATGAAGTTGGAGACGGGAAGGGGTATGGGGTATGGCAATGAAGCTTGGGCTTAGGCGCTGCATAAAAGTTTACCAACAGCTTTCATATTTCCCTGACGAGACGAAACAAAATGTTTCTTTCTTTCTTTTTTAGACACATGCACATCTGTATAAAAAATATATGAAAATAAAATACATAAGGTTTATGTATAAATATATGTATGTATATACAAAAGGTATGTATGTACATAGCGCGATACGTAGTTGAGCAGGCCAAGTTGAAAGTTTTTCAATTTGAGCCGCTTCAGAGTATTCAACTTGAATCAATGACGACCTGCCATGAATTTATTTTTTTCTTATTTTTATGTGTATTAAAATATATGTGAGAAGCTTTTTTTATCATAAAAAGTTATACACAATTTGTGACAATATTTAAACGGATAACAGATTTTTACTATGGTTTTACCTGGGTTTCCAAATGCTTCCTAATGGTTTTTTGATTCAACGTTTGAGGAAAAAGAAATTTATATTTATATATGTATTTTAACATAGATTAAATTATTTGGTTTTCATTAATTTCATATATATATATATATATATATATATATATATATATATATATATATATATATATATATATATATATATATATATATATATATATATATATATATATATATATATATATATATATATACGATATATATATATATATATATCGTACTTTTCACTTGGTATAAAGAAATATTTCAAATACAGATTTATCTTCAAAACTAAATATACAATTTTATTTATATATTTTAAAAAGTGTTTTTAAAAATTTGAATACAATTTACTTTACAGTTTTGAATATGCAATTTTAGCAATGACAATACAAAAAGTGAACATTAATCAACAATTTTCACACCTACCGCGCACTGCAGTCAGCAACAACAGCAACGGCAGCAGCCAGGAGGAGGGTCCTACAGTTTAGATAAACAATCCGCCATTCACATAGTTTTGTTATCATTGTCGTTGTTATTGTTGTTGTTGTTGTTGTGACTGTTCTGTAAATGTTCTGTTTGTTGACATTTGCTGGTCATGAAGAGTCATTAAAAATATTTCTCTAATTTATCTTTGAGACTGGCAGCTCGGTAAAAGCATTCAAGTTAAGAAACGCCCCGCCCCGTAAACTGAATATACAGGATAATCGTTATACTTTTGTGCTCCTGTTGTTGCTGTCGCTGTCGCTTTTGCTGTTGGCAACAACCCTTTCATCCAGGCTAATTAAATCTAATCCAGAACAAATGCCTGGCCAGCAGGAAGTGCTGTACACTTTTCGCATGAATGTCAATCAAGCCCACAATTAAATGATTGAAGACATTCATCTGGGCCCTAACTTGGCCTTTGTCTCCTCCTGCCAGGCAGCTAATCAGCAGCCACTCAAGAGTCGAACACCCCGTGGTGAACCACTCAACCAGGGATTGGGCAGCAACAAGCTTCAAGCCACGTTAGTCTTGAATAGCCAATAAAATAGATAAACACAACTGTGGCTCCAGTTTAAAATGCCACGTATAGTCTTCTTCTTTTTTCCATTTTTATTTTTTGATGTTTGTAGTTTTGCAGACGCATAGCAAATAGATACAGATACAAAATATTTTCATGAGAAATTGACTTTTTCTGTTGCCATCGTCGTCGCCGTCGCCGTCGTCGTCGTCATCGCCTTCTTTTTCGTCTCGTCTCTGTCGTTGTCTTCCTTGGTTGGAAATGATTAATGATGCAGCTCTGCGCATTCGTACGTTTGTCGTCCCACACCAGAGCTCCAGTTCCAGCTCCAGCTCCAGCTCCAGCTCCAGCTCTGCTTTTCTGTAAACGTATCTGTATCTATATCTGTCTCTGTAGCTGTGTGTCTTTTTGTTGTCAGCCTGAGCATTTTTACTGCATTGCATTGCAGCATTTGGCATTCGAAGTAGCTGAAGCTGAAACTCAAGCCAAGAAGCCGTCGATATAAGCTGCACATCCGTATGCCTCCACCGTCTCGTCATCAGTTGCTTTTTTGATTGAATTTGTCATGGCCCGTGCCTTACCCACAAATTTTCTAGTAAGTACTTTCAGCCTGGCCCTTTAAAGTTTTGCAACCACAAACTTCAACATAACTCAAGCCACAGAATGTTGCTTCGCCTGCCTCTATTCTCCATACCCTTCGCCGCTAACCAGAATATTTTACAAGATAAATTGAGGTCATTTTTTTAGTGTCCACCTCTGGTCATCTTGTTTGTTCTTTGCTGGCGACTCGCAAAGGTCCTGCCACAAATTGTGTCCACCTTGTTGACCGCTGTCCCATTCATGTGTCCACAAATGTTAGTAATGTGCATCCTTATGGACTAACACGTGTAAAGTGGTCAAAAGCTCAAAGCCCAGAGCCCAGAGCCAAGGCCCAGCGTACTTAGCCACAATTTGCAAAACGTGAAAGCAAAGACTGGAGGGTTGCCACGTAAAAAAGGCGCATTCTTTGCCATGCCATGGAAGTTGAGCATGATTTAAATGAGATAAATACACTGAACATAACTTAAAGATCTCAATAATTAAATATTTTTTTTAAACTCTTAAATAATTAATTGCCGTAATATTATTTGTATGCGTGTCTATGGTCTATTGCTTATGTTAGTTTTTACTTAACATCTTGTAGCACGTGTTGAAATAAATATACAAAGTGTCGTCAATGTATCTAGAATTCTATCTTGAATCACACTCTACAATAATATCATTGCATTTTTATGATAACAGCAAAATGTGTTGTACCAAGTCCCAAGGATCTTATTCTTCTTTAAAAAACCTTTCAGATTTCAGTTAAGAATCACTCAGGCTGATTAGAACGTATAAGGGTAAAGAAAACGACAAAATCTAGAAGAAATACTCTGACACCAAGACCAGAAAAAATAGTTACGATATTTAAATTTAAAACTGTTGTATGTCTATAATTTTGGTACGGAACGAGGCTTAGCAAAATAGAATTTCGTTACAGCTGCAGTAATATTGAATTTCGTGCAGTGTGCTAATTTTAATAAGCAATGAACAACTTACAAGTCTTGTGAACTACCTTTCGCTTCGGTTGCAAACATTTTGCAATTGTTGGCAAAATTTACGCTCGTTTTAATTTCGGGTGCACTTGGGGCAGCAGATGTGTTAAGTGTGGCCATTTCTGTTTTTTTTTTCCTGTTTGCCTGACCAAAATGCAGACATAAATTTTCACATAGTTGACTGCAGCAGGCGGATGCGAGAAAAAAGGTCAAAGTAGAGAGCGAGTGCGTTTAAGTGTTAACATGTAAATTATGCTCTGGGCGATGTTAATAAGTGTATTTCGAGTGCTGTAAATCACGAGTAGCACTTCCGAGCTGCAAATTAATATTTTGTAACCAAATACGCATACATATACATATGTATATTACCTAAGGCAAGCACTGTTTTAAAACACAAATCTTTGGCTAGGCCCGCTGCCAAGTGCTGCTGCTGCACAAAGTATCCGACGTAGTTGCTGATAAGTTTCGTTACGTTTTGACTTTTCCGGCATTTCATCCATGCTGATGACATTTCCAATGCAACGATCCCCCATTTCCACCCATCTCACTCACGCCAAAAATTCATTTTGTAATTTTCAGATACCTTGAATGCCCTAGCCAGCTGTCGTCGAGTTGGTTCGCCTGCTGGGTTTTCATTTTGACCAGGCTGCAGAAATTGCAACCAACTTGCTTTCCATTTACTACCAACTCTTCCTCCTTTTGGTTGTGCGCGTGTATGTGTGTCTCTCTGTGTGTGTGTGTGTGTGTGTGTGTGTGTGTGTGTGCACGGTTCGGTTTAGAAAATTATCTTTCTGCTCGTCGTCGCCAAAAAGGAAATCATATTTTCTGCTTTTGTGCACTTTACTTTTCAGTTTCGTCGGTCGCCTGCCTGCTAGCTGCCACCCCTCTCGAACCATCTCTATCACACCCTCTCTCTTGTCGTCTCTCTCTCTCTCTCTCTTGCTGCCTGTTTGCCTTTTGCTCGTAAACAGTTTGGTTGCAACTTTTGTGCGAAATTTATGCTCCTCGCACCGAATACCCTCTCATTTCTGGGCACTTTTCGCAAGTACTCGTAGCATGCGACTTGCTGCCCCACTCACATACCCGACTGCCCTTCTATTCGAGGAAATGGGTTGTGTGTGTGTGTGAGTGTGTGCGGCATCCAGGTGGTGTTTATGGCATCCGCTTTCGGCAGTATTGATGAAGGAACTCGCATCTGTAATTCAATCAGTGTCTATGTCTGGCTGCTGCTGCCATTTGGCTGGCTATTGAGACCCAGCTTCGTTCGACTGGAAATTCACGTGCAAACATTTTCCATTTTCATCGCATCAATGCAAATAAGGCGTAAAAATATCAAAATGCTCACTTTACCCATCATATCATATGCGAATATATTATTTTCTTGCACCTTTTTATTGTAGGTATTCGAAATATAAGTATTCGCTGTTGGCTCTGACTTTTGACTTTTGTTTTTAGCTTCAAGCATTTCGAGTTAAAGTTCCATTTTACTATCGTTAGTTGAACTTTTTATATGCTGCAATAAAGATGTTATGGGTGATAGTAAAACCATTCAAATCGTCGCATTTTTTCAATATCTTTATCAATTGATTAACCCAATTAAAGAAAACTTGAGAATAGAAAAAGATAAAAAAAAATCAAGAAAAGTCCAAATCTAAATGTGATAAATGGTCAAATTTAATAAAATAGTAGTATATAAAAGAAAACTATAAAAAAGAAATCTGCATCTCTGTCTGAATAAATTCATCTATATCGATACATTATCGATCCAGCCAGAGCATACAATTTATTTGGAGTATCAATTATATGAATTGTTATTGCATCATACGAATAATAATATATATCCCAAAAAGTTAATCTAAATAAAAACTGAAAACTAAACAGATTTTGAAATAAGAAAACATCTCGCAATTGCCATACTATTATATAACATATGTATAACACACAGTCAGATATTTAAATGAAGCTAACGAAGAGATGAGGAAGATGAGGAAGATGAAAGAAGATGCAGCAGAAACAGTAGCCAAACTACTTGAAGTGTCGCTACGTGCCGCCTTGCGGCAATGCTTCACGCGCCTCACGGATTGATTGATTAGATTTTTGTTAATTACTTAACGCTTGAGATTGAGATAGAGATGGGAATTGAGAGTGGAAGCTGCTCGCAGCGCGTCGACAAAACTTTGGCCAAGCTGCGTTACCCGCATTTGATGGCAGCGACATTAACATCAGCTGCAGCCGCACTCCGGGCGAGGCGACAGACAGGAAGCGCTTGCCACATAGTTGCCACAGCTTCGAATTAGTTATGGCCGGTGACGAGCTGATGGATTGATCACAATCACAATCGCAATCGCAATCACAGCCAGGCCAGGAGCAGCAGTTGCTGCAGTTGCAGTAAATCCTCAATACTTCAAGTTGTCGCGTTCGATTGCTGTCAGTCCTTGTTGTTGTAGTTGGTAACGCCCCGAACTTGTACTCGAAGTCGAAGCGTTTGCAATTTGTTAGTAGAAGGCGCTCCGCTATCCACGTAGAGCCACGTTCAAATTCACATTTACCCACGGACTCAAACAAGAATATGCAATTTTCAATTGCAGCTGAATTCGTTCCAGAAAACGGCCTGCCCCGACGTCTGCGCACCGCGTACACAAACACGCAGCTGCTGGAGCTGGAGAAGGAATTCCATTTCAATAAATATTTATGCCGCCCAAGAAGAATTGAAATAGCTGCCAGCCTGGATCTGACCGAGCGACAGGTGAGTGCCAACTCTTTGCTCCCCCCAAATGCAGCACATGCTCTGCCCTTTCCGTCTGCCATTTCTTGCTCAATTTATTTCAATGCTCAGCTTGAAGGTCTGGCAGTCAGTCCGTCATTCAGCCCTCCACCTGCTCTTTAAAAGGTGCAAAAATTCCATTATTTGTGATGAATTACGCTACGCGAAGGTTGACAGTGGCTGAGTTCCGCACATGTTCGTCTCGGCTGAAGTCTTTTCTTCGTTTTAATTGCTCTCTTTCACACCTCGCTTCAAATCTTACGTAATATAATGCATCTGGATGGCCATTTGATTATTTCAGGTCAAAGTTTGGTTTCAAAATCGTCGCATGAAGCACAAAAGGCAAACGCTCTCGAAGACCGACGATGAGGACAACAAGGACAGCCTCAAAGGTGACGATGATCAATCCGATAGCAGTGAGTGCAAAGTTTTTTAAAAATACCATTATACCATAAGGACTTAAAAATACTTAATGATGCCATATGCAATATTAGATGAAAATCTAAAGAATCTGATAATAATTTTCACCGAAGCTTGCCTAAGAAATTAAGACCTCTTTGAATTTCCAATAAGGCCTAACTAGTTTTATCTAAAAAACCACTGACAAGTGTTAGATAGAAAACATGTTAAGGATACAAACTGTGATAGCTTTAAGAAATCTCCTGCGGATATCAAGAAGTGCCTGAGATTTGGGTCACTTCAAAAAAAAAAACTTTTTGTATTCCCAATTTAACAGAATCACTAACCACTCTAGCGGGTCACTTTTACTTTTTGAGTCTGATTACGCAAAGAAGAAGAGTAGAATATGCTGTAGCTTATCAATCACTGTCAGCTGGAGGAGGGCTCAACTTTAGCGAGAGTTTGCCCGTCGCCTCACGCGACTCACTCACGAGCTAACCCTTCTGCTGATATCGGCGGCTCTCTCTCTCTCTCTCTCTCTTTCTTGCTTTCGATTCTTATTTTAGGCTTTCGTTTTTTACTTTTTGTGTTCTTTATAAAAACATAACATCAATTTGCTCACTTCAAACCAAACTGATTTACTTATTGGTTCACGCGAAACGCAGACTCCAATTCGAAGAAGTCGTGTCAAGGCTGCGAGCTGCCCTCCGATGATATTCCCGACTCCACGTCCAATTCCCGAGGACACAACAACAATACGCCCAGCGCCACAAACAATAATCCGAGCGCAGGAAGTCGTAAGTAGTTTGCAGTGTGAAGCATTCCCCAACTAAATCTCTATTGTTGCTTAAATACAGTTACTCCCAATTCATCGCTGGAAACAGGCATTTCGTCCAATCTGCTGGGCAGCAGCACCGTCTCCGCCTCGAACGTCATCAGCGCCGATTCCAGCGTTGCGTCCAGCGTTAGCCTAGACGAAGACATCGAGGAAAGTCCCATCAAGGTTAAGAAAAAAGACGACGGTCACAGCCAGGTAAATCGTGGATCGAATGCGAATTATAAATCCATCCAATTGTATGTATCTGTATTCTGCGTGATAGGTTATCAAAAAGGAGGCCGTTTCCACCTCATCCAAGGCCTCGCCATTTGGCTACGATGCTGGCCCTAGTTTGGCCAATTTTCGCCGTGATCCAGATGCCGCCGCCACCGCCGCCAACTCGCCGGCAATCAAGGCTGGCGGCAAGAAACGGTATCAGAGCGCCAACGCGAATGCCATTTCAATTGCCGTTGCCTCCCCGTTGAGCGAGAACAGCGGCGCACCAGTTCCGGCTGCCTATTTTCCAAGCGCTGGGTACTATTCCAGTCCCAATCCGAATCCAAATGCGAAAAATTTGCAGGCGCCGCAGCAGATGCCGCAGGACTATTATGGCAAATACGATATAGAATTTACCGCCTCACCGCACCACAACCCGCACAAGCAACAACAGCAACAACAGCAGCAGCAGCCACCGCTTCACGGCGAATATCTAAGTCCCAAGCCAAACAGCAATGCGGCCAACGTCAATTTCCATCAGAATAGTCAGCAACAACACCAACACGAAAATTTCTACTACAACTATAACGACACCAATGGCGGCGGCGCGTACATGAGCCACCAACAACACCAACAGCAGCACCATCCCATGAGTGACTTTGAGGCGCCACCTATTAATGGGCCAAGCAACTTCTATGATCCTAAGTCGCAGGCGGGTAGCGCTTACTACGACAACATGAATTTTCAACACCAACAACAGGCTGTGGTCTTTCAACAACAACAACAGCAGCAGCAGCAGCAGCAACACCCGCAGCAAGCGCCTTTAAATCAACAGCAGTAAGTAACAGTAAAGTTCTATTTCCAAAGAGACATGCAGTAAATTAGTGAAGTTCACAACCATTTAACGACGTTCGTTTACCAGTTACATCGCTTCACACTTAACGACTCAGTATCAGTTAGTGAAGTACGCAACCACTTAACGAAATTCATTCATGGCTCCACACATAACGAGACCACTTTAAAGCGCCCTCTAGGTGCGGGTTGTTAGTGAAGTACGAAATTTATTTACCTCTTATACTGCTCCACATGTAACGAGTCAAATTATTAAGCGCTCTCTAGGCGACATATAACAGTTATTAAAGTACAGAACCACTTGACGAAATTCAAGAATATGAAAAAAGTCAATTTTTAACGAAACCACACGTACAGAAAAAAAACCCCAAGCCTTACCAAGAGTTAGATTACACTAAGAAAATTGCTCCACACCAAACAGACCATGAAATTCAAACCGTTTACTCCATTCTGAACGTAACCCGCATACTGTATTTAACGAAACATATTTCGAATATTATTGAAATGTTCATTTTTACAAAAATTAATTATTCATTGTTGCTTTCAGGCATATGCACCACATTGGAGGTGGTGAAACGTATAGCGCGCTTGGCCTGCAAATGGAGAACTGCGACGGATACAACAACTTTGCCGGTGGCTACTATGACCCAGCTGCGGGTCAGCAACAACCACCCATTCCGCCCACACACAGCCACCCAGTGCCGCATCCTCACGCAAATCCCCACCATCCACATCATCAGATGCAGGCACAGGCTCACCCACATATACATGCACACCACAATCCAGCAACTGCCGCTGCTGCTGTTCACGTGGTCGGTGCACCTCCTTTGCCTGCCAATCATCTACACAATTCAAACACCAACTTCGGCGGGCAACTGCAGGCTTTTGCCAACACTGGCGGCTCAGGGGTTGCTGGTGCGGCAGTCATCAGCGGGCTGGAGAACTCGAACAGTTCGTCGGACTTCAATTTTCTGAGCAATCTGGCCAATGATTTTGCCCCAGAGTACTACCAGTTAAGTTAGTTCTGATAATCCGCCGGATTGCAAATACAACCGCAATCGATGTAGTCGAATTTTTACTATGTAATCTCCAAGCTCTCAGCTCTCACTTGTCGTAGCTTACATACATATCTGTAAATATGTTCGTATGTCTGTCCCAATGCTAGATCGATATCTGTATATGTGTATGTAAGTAGCTAGAGTGGTATACACATATAAAAATATATGTATGTATATAATTATTCAAGGCTCAGTAATCTAGTTCACTGTGGCTCACATTTAAATAAAAATGTGGCTTAAAGCCAGCGTTAAAGGAAAATTCTCTCCGTTCGACAACAAAAAATTAAAATTAATAAACACTTAAAAGAAAATTGTAAATAGCTAGTAAAAATTAAACGTAACTTTCCACCAGTCCTAATCAAAAACAATTCAGATTAAGCATAATCATACATAATATTATAAATCTATCTACAAAATCTTTCACAAACTGTGTTTTGTAAATAAATATTGGAAAGTAGCTCAAATCGAATATTGTGAAATTTTTCAATTGAATTTCAATCGGAATTTGCGATTCAAATAAAAATTTCCAATTGTATTCGAATGAATATTAATTTTAATTCTATGTGAGTAATGTTTGTATGTTGTTCCCCAATCCCCAAATACGATTTAACTTTAAAGACATTTTAGACTCTAAACGAATAATGAATGAATGAAATAAATGAATAAATATTATCTAAAAAATCGTTGTAAGATAAAACGAAATTTGTGTTGGAAAAAATAATCCATTTCTCTACTGTTTATGCCATCGATATTTCTGTATGTGGTCGAGCTGGAAGAAACATTAATAATTATTATTTTCTACAATGTTTTCGTTCTTCGGAGTTTTTCAATCAATTTCTAACATTCATAAAAAAAACCGCCAGAAAGGTAAGAAGGCTCTCTCATAAGACACAAGGCATACTTTTTTAAAGGGCTTTTTGTGTTGGTAGTACAAAACTTATCTGTGGGAACTCTAATCGAACTTAAATATATGTTTTCATTTGTAGCGTGTAATAATGCGAGCTCGATTGAGATTATGGTAAACCGGATGGGAAACCCCGTCGTACACAATGGAACTGATTTATCAGGTCATCTTGGCTCATATTTTACTCTTCTCATAATAATAAATTGAAAGAGTGTGTAATGTAAGAACTTTAATGCGTATTATAAAAACTTAAAAAATTCCATATAAAAACTTTAAAGCTCACAAAATATAGACAGAAAATGAAGGACAGTAAGGAATTTATCAAATACTTCGAAGAACACACTGGGGAGATGCCCAAAATGCCATAAAATGGAAATGTTCATGAAAAGCTAACTATATATAGGGGGCATAGGAGGCTATGGAATACTTTTTGGGCCCTAACTTCTCGACTACATGAGTAGTCGTGATTGGGGATTTTATAAGCTAAATGTGAAGCTGCAGGTGGGTAATCAGTATCAGTTGTGATATCCAATTTGCAACTAATGCATACCTGATCAGGTTCCTGCTTAGCTGTTGTGTCATCACTAAGAGCATGTTGGAGTTTATTATCAAAAGTGGCATTAATGCCTCCTATCCTGTGGCTGATTGCATCAAACCTCTTCTCAGCTATCATGTTGGTGTCAAAAAAATTCCTGTTGTGCTGAAATGCGGCCACTTCGCATTGCTCTAGTCGCTTTCTCCTTCTAGAAGACGCTATCCAATGGAGTTGAACAGCAACAAAAAACACTGGCGCATGCTATTTTACATATAAGACAACAAAAATAGTCAGTGGACAGTTTACGTAGGGCAGCACCTAGGGAAAATGCTGAAACTAGCAGTGTTCAAAAGCAACAAAACGCAATGGGACATTCACAAAGACATTCGAATCGTAAAATAAGACAAGATCAAATGATCGATCAACTCTATACAAGATAGAATCGCCTTATATCACCACGACTTCCATTTATGGTTATTCTGCCTTCAGGGCATTAGCGTTAGAGTGCAATAAAAGAAGCTGTTGTAAATGTCCCGATTCCAATCGCCAATGTCGTCAGATCGCTCTCAAGGGCTTTATCATGAGACCGAAGTTGTTCGGCTTCACCTCAAAAGTGGATGGGAATATAACCATGATTTCATGACTGGAACTATTAGACCACTTAAAAAGTAAACAGAGCTTTATCAGAAATCTAAATTTGTATAAATCTATATTATTATAAATCTATATTTTGTTAACCTTTTGATGATTTTTGCGGTACCAAGAACATAATATCATATGCTAAATATTTACAGGATGCGGGGAATATGAAGGCGCGGAAAACCCTTTATTGGAATATTCATTATCTGAAACACAACTATGTAGCTTATAGATAAATAGAAAATCCCTTTTCTAGCAACAAGAACATTAATATGTTATAATATAGTAAAAAATACTATTCACAAACTAATGTCGGTTAGCGTGCAAACTAATGCAGGAAGCGGCTTATATCATGTTCTGCATTTTACCATGCGCGACCCGCCGAAACTTAACTCCCGTCTGTCTGTTTGCCTAAACTCGAATGCGAAGATTATTGTAAAAGTGCCTTTATATACAGAACCAGCAAATCCGTCTACTCACCACATAGTTCGCTTGTATAGGCGACAAATCCGTCAACTCACCATACAGCTCGCTTGCATAGGCGACAAATCCGTCAACTCACCACGCAACGCCATCACACTCTCTCACAAAGCCAAGCAAACACTACCTTAACAAGGGTTGTCAAAGTTGACGTTTTTACACCAAAACTTTATTTTATTTCTTATTATAATAAAACATACAAGTCCAAATGGTCCCTTTGATAAATAAACCAAAGAATTTGCTCTTTTTATTTTCTTTGGTGAATTCTGAATTTTTCAAGTGGTAATTGTGCCAATGTAACCGAATTTCGTGGTGATTTCACGGATTTGCTTGATATATTGACAAACTCAATGCATTCATATATGTACATATGTGTGTATGTACATATGTACATAGTCTTATCTCATTTATAAATAAATAAATATAAGTAGATTTTAGTTGTTGATAACCCCACGGTGCATGACTGTATCAAAAAGATGTGCAAATTATAAATTTGGGCTAGACCTATTGCTGAAAATCTAAGTCACATGCCGCACAGATATATGTACATATGTACACACATACATATGTATGTATATTATACTATAATTATTTTTGTAAAATCCATTTTCATAAAAATATAAATAATTATATATGCACACCTAACAAAGTTTAGATTTTAATGCTTGAACCTAAGAAATGCGCGATCTTTTGTATAAGGTATTCTTACGAATCAGAGTCACATGACATTCATATTCATACATATATACGCTATGTATATATGTATGTATGTACATACTCGCAATGCCAGTAGCAGCATGTTGCACTAGTTTGGCAACATGCTGTCATCAGCTGTTAAATGTGCCTCGCAGCGAACGGCTGCTGTTGTAATGTCTAGCAATTGTTGCATCAGCCAAACCGGCGAAACGAACTCTCTTGCCACAGCTGTCTCGACTCTCACGCATGCTGTTACGATGCGCAAATGTCACGACTTGCACCCTACAAACACTATACGCATCATAGGTGAATGAACAGAACAATTTCAAGATTAATTTCACTCAAACATGTTTATCAAATAAGTGCTGTGCTTGATCTGTTGACTTTTAGGCATATGCGAATAAAGTTAACTTGACTTTGGTGCATGTATGAATGTATGTATCTGTACATATGTATATGTATCAGAAGTAAATAATTCTGATGTTGAATATGTTTGTATGTATGTACATATGTGTAATTCACCTGCTGTATATGCATGTATGTATGTATATACAGACGAACAGTTACAATTTGGTAGCAAATATTTGTTGCTACAAATCGATTACGACGCAATATACTGTATATAGCAATTTAGGTGAATATAATTTAAAGGCTGATTCCTATTTCACCGACTGATAGGTATTAAGAATACAGGGGTTTCTTGTTATAGTTATGTATTTAAGTGTTTATAAAAGTTAAATGAAAACGAAACTACAGTTACTCAACAGAATATAGAATCCACTTGGTTAACAACCTCATGAAGCAGAAGCTGCAGCGGTTCTTGAAGCTCATAAATGCACATATAAGTTGTAGGTACTGCCAGCATCTTGGCATAAAAAGAAATGAGATTTGGGGGCACGGCAATCGAGTAGCTAAGACATAGAAGTCGGTATACGGCATAGGCTGGCATGGGATTCGATTCGACGTCAGCAGCGACATTTCTATCAGCAGCAAAGTTGCTTACGTAGGTCGCCTGAGTCCAGCGACTGGTTGACTCGATTCGCATCCGCTAGTAACAAAACTTTAGTCGTCGTGAACAGAGCAATTTTGATATTTTATCGCAAGTCGAGTCGTGTATTCAGTGAGCTTTTAGCGCAAGCAACAACAAACCCATCAAAAAGCTTTGCAAATCTGCGAAAATTCGTGAAATTGTTTTAAAAGTGTTTCACACACGGTAAAACTGTGGAAAACTACTTTCATTTAAATTGATATTACGGTTACGGTCTTAATGGCATCAGCAAGTGAACTTTTGTATAAATATATTTTATTCATAGAACAATAATTTGTTTCAAGATTGTGAATGAATTTGACCCAAAAATAAAAAAGTTTTTAAGAGCAAAGTATAAACAAATTAAAAACTACTTCAAATAATATTGGATATAATAGTTGTATATTGATACACGTGTGTTGTATATTTAGAGAAGATTATATCTATTTGATAAGGACTACGTAAGATTCAACTAAACGATATCAATTTATCGGCGGATCGCCCAAGTATTATGTTGGTCGTTTCTACTATTGCTGCCGCAACAACAACTACAACAGCAACAACAACAAGAGGCGTCGGCGCGAAAATCATTCACAACAAGGGACGCAACAACGTCATGCAACATTCGCCTGTCGTTGTCTTCATGTGTGTGCAACATTCGTGGCAGCAAGTTTCCATGCTCAACAATTTCATGTGTATGCGTATGCGTATGCGTGGCTGGCATCATAATATCAATTACAATAACTATCTATCGACTAAGACCATCAAGGACAATTTCACGGCCACGAAGACTCTACTAAAGCGCTCCAAGGGTTTGCGAAAGAAGCGTGGCATTATTATTCGTCGCAGAATTTGTTGCACTGGATTTCGTTTTTGAGCTACAATAAGAGAACTCATTTCAAAACAAAAACACAGGAAAATTGTTGCATCGGAACTTGCTTGCCACACGCGGAGGCGACAGGATGAGCGGTAAGTTACTTGATAGCCGACTCATGATTATGTCGCACCTATATGAAGACAATAAATATAGTTTGATACATTTACAATAGTTAGGCTTGTTTATAAAATGCTGTGAGGCACTGTTCGCACAGTCATGCATTTATGTTCACACATACATACATACACAATGATATCAACACATACATACATATGCTACACGTGCCTTTATGTTGAGGTTCTTCAACTACCCACACCCTACATGCTTGCAGTATATGCGAACTGCTGCTCATTTGACACCTTACGTTTTTGCATCTAAATAGGCTTAGTGAACTTTTTAATTTATGGTTATCAGAAACTATTTCGAAATATACATATATGCATCAATGTATGTATGTATACTAGTACATGAATTAGTATATACATATATCAAAATTAATACATAATACTACATACATCCTTGCATACAGAAGTTCACAGATAATAAAATGAACCTATATGTATGTACAGACAAACTAAAAGTGTTACGTGAAAGTTTTTCATCGACGTGGCCCTTGGCACAGAAAACTGTCCAATCATCGCGGCTTGCAATTTTTTCGAAACCGTTTTCAGCAACAAGTTTGGACAATACGTGTTTGCTTGCTTCATCATGATATAGTACATGTGTGTATGGATCTCGTGCCATTCAGTACCACTTTGAGTTCACTGCCGAAAAACCCCCTCAGATACATACATATGTATGTATGTACATACATATGTACATGTGTATCTGTATGTGTACATGCTACATATTAATATATATTAGTATTTTAATTATTTCCACGAATTCTGCGCACCTTTTTTGCCAATCGGACAGAGCTAGTTGTTTTTGTTTTGCAAAGCTTCTAATATCAATCCCCTCACTAACCTATCCATCAACGTTAATATTACATACATCACATGCATCGAGAGCTTTTCAGTTTTTGCGTTGGCAGCATGACTCATGTGCTTTTTTAATTGTCACTACAATACAATACATTCATACGCAGACAGCTTTAGATACGTCTAAATGTTTGTGAGTGAAAAGCTCTCGAATTCTGAGAATTGCCTAGCGAGCATTTATCTTTACAGCGACGTGTGCACACATACTAACACAGCTGTTGACTAATGCCAGCTCTCGAAAGCTGTGCTGCCATATGCAAGTGAGAGCCAAGAACACCAAGTTTAAAAGCCTAACGTATTTTTAAAATATGAAAAAACTTCACATGGTTTAAATCTCCTTTTTTATATGTACATATGTGCAATTTACTTATTTGTGCATATTTAATTATGTACATTAGCCACATTCTGTTCCCGGGATTCTTTACCCCTTATTATTTTTGTAAAAAAATCTGCAAAAACTTCTTTCTTGTTGTGTTCATACGTTGTTAACTCAAAATAACGAATTTATGTATACATATGCATACATTATTAAATCATAGGAACTGATTGTTTCGTATATATATGTACATATGTATTGTATGTATACATATGTATATATATATTTAATTATGTATATTACTATTATTTATAAATACATACATATTTATGCAAATATGTACTAAATTATAAAAATTACTTTAAATAAATAAATAATCTATAGTTTGTATGAACATTTATAATTAAAGAAATGGAAAGCCGGCCGGTACACTTGTTTTTATTTACATATGTATGTACATATACATATGTATATGTACACATATGTATATGTATTCATTAGTACACACACGAGATAATCTTTAGCAATCAACAGGTTAATGCTCATAAGTGAGCGTCAAAGTAAAGCTGTGACGTCACTCAAATTTGATTTTATTTCTATAGTCGTATTTTAGAACTTAACTGGTAATGTAATATGTAAATTATTTAAGAGTACATTACGCTATTCAGAATTTGTTCAATTTGTATTTAATTTGTTGAACTTCATTTGCAATAATTCATTTATACATTCGTAATGACGTAACAATAGCTAAAATGTTTTGCTCAATGTAGAACCTTGTTGAGGTCTCTGAGAGAAAATGAACGCTGTACATACTCACAAAGCTTTCGCTTGTGTGCTCACAAAAAATTATCTGCACAAAAAGCTCTTTCGCATACACGCTCAGCAAGTTATCTGCCTATGGCAAACTGGTTTACTGCTGTGCTTTTTGAATTTCACAACGAAACTAAATTCGTCAGATTACAGTTCGTGCAGTTTGTAGCTCTTTTCTGCCTCGACTGGCTGTTTTCGTGGCGATCTGTCGATTCAATACCAAGTGAATACTACAAGCACACAGTTGAGTCACACTCAGCTCTGTTTTCTATTGAATGTGAAAAGTGCAAAATATATATAAATCGCATATACAGCTAATATTTTTGGTGTGTATTCCTAGCAAAGGATAGAAAAAGTTGAAAGTGAATAGTTAGAGATTTGTTTCTACTATTGTTGCTGTTCTACGTAGAACAACAACTGCGCATTTGTTAAAAAAAACACACACACACACATTTGTAAGAGCAACGGCAACGCGCGTTGAGACAATCAAGTGGTGGTTCAAAAAACCACCCAATAAATTGCGTCGCTAAAAAAAGCAAGTGAATTTTACGGTCAGGTCTTTAACAACCGGCCAACAGTCCTTGAAGACACATATTATAAATTTATGTAAGTAATTGTTACATTAAACACCTACTGGGGTTTTCCAGCTTATGCATACATATGTACACATATGTATGTATTTAGTATATTATACTATATGTCGAAAGCTCTTCATGGCATTTTTTTTCAGCGGCCGGCCGCCATATTGAATTGAGTCAAGTGCTAGCAACAATTAAAGGCAGCATATATGTATGTACATACATACATATATATTGACATATATACATACATATACATGCATGTACCATACATACACTTGTAAATACTTATATAAATATGTACATATATTTAAATACATTATATGTATGTACATATGTATATACAACTGTTGATAGATACATACGTGTATGTACATATATATTTAGTTATTTTTCACACATACCAATGCGCAAAAAAGCAAAAAGTTTCTATAGCGTAGTCAGCAGCTGATGATGACACACACTTAGATAAGTTTTCACACTGACACAGACACACACACACACACACACACACACATGACACTGGGGGATTTTATTTAAACTGACGGTTCTTTTTCGTGCCTATAATTACATACATGTACATGTATTTGATTGTACTTAGATATTTGACAAGGGGTTAGAACTGGTATAATTTAATAAAGCACACGCTATAAAAGTGCACATACATATGTATGTATATGTATTAGTATTTGGTGTTTTTCCAGCAATTATTAATTGTTTTTCGCTGTTGCTTGGCTGCACGATTTGATATGGGGAAACAAGATTGCGATATGGCCCATTATCTGAAACACGCGTCAAGCCTTACAACTATGCATATGTATGTATGTATGTGTCCGTATGTCACTATCTAAATGCCGCCCGCTATATAATAGCCTTTACATTGCCAGCACCTCGATCGCGGGTAACCAACAACTGATTAGGCGTCAAGCCCCGCTGCGAAATTGTTTTTGTTGTGGTTGTTTCTTTTTTCTGTTTTGCCTGTTGTGAAATTCAATTTGTAGCTTTTGCTTTTAGCCATCATTTGCCCCCACAAAAAAGCTTTACTGTCTATCATGCTTTTGTAGGGTGTATTGAATAGGCAAGACCTTCATATCTAAATAATGTTCAATAAATTATTATTATTATTTTTCTGTGCACATTGCAAGTACGCAGTAATTGTCAAGTGTTATAATTACAAACATACATACATATGTACATATGTACATATGCATGCACACACACATTTACATGCAGACTAAGAAAATAGAATGTTATTGACGGAACCTATGAAATAATACAAATTTTTCTTCTTTTTTTTCTTTCAGTCTAAAAGGAAGTTGTGTCGACGACTCTTTTAGAGCTTGTTTAGAGTTTCCCTAACAATTTCATTGTTCCTCTCTAACGGTCAATTAAAAGTGAGTATACAAAGTCCTTTTGTCCTCTAGTTGTAAGCTTCATTCCTGCTTGATTGAAATAACAATCGCTGAATAGTTTGTAAGATTGTTTTATGAAAAAAATATGTTATTTGAAAAGAGGATAAATCCCAATGAAAAAAGGAGTAATTCCAAAAAAAAGGAGTAAATCCACAAAAAAGGAGTAATTCCAAAAAAAGGAGTAATTCCAAAAAAAGGAGTAAATCCAAAATATATATATATATATTTAAAAAAGGAGTAATTCCAAAAAAAAAAAAAAAACAAGAATATGTATATAAAATCGAAAATATGGAAAAAGGCAAAAGAAAAAAGGAAAACAGAAAAAGGAAAAAAGCACTAACAAACATGAACATAAGCCAAAAAAAAAAAAAAATAATAATAAAACAAAAATACATCAAACACTCACACATCTTATTCATTGACTCTATGAATCCTGCTAAAATAAATCGATCTGTTCTAAAACTCAATGGTTGGAGATATCAAGGCAACAATTATTTTTGTCACTATGTTGATGTCTCTGACCGATTGATAATATACCCATGATTTGGGGTAACATGCAAGCCTCTACACGACATTTCGCACATTCCACAAAACATGTGGCGCGACCCTAACCAAGAATCGTGCTTCACAACGTCGTCGATCTGTGTAATAACAAAATCTTTTTTCTTTTGTCTACTTTCTTTCACATAAAAACAAAAAAACCAAACCAAACCAAACCAAAACTCTATAATGCGCTTGCTCCACTCATCGACACATCCTGAAATAAAACAATTTACAAATTTTGAAATTTGTATTAATTTTGAAATCCTGTTGAACCGAAACCGAAATTGAACCGTTCACCAAAAACAAAAATAATAAAATCGAAAACTGAATGTGGAAACTAAAATTGAAATTGTGGCAATTGCATCGAGCAGCCCCGTTCAAAATGGCATTCAGCGTCGAAGTCCCAGCCAGCCAAAATAGGCCAAAGAGCGAATCAAACAGCAGCATCGAGCAAACCAAGAACATCAACAACAACAACTGTCAAAACAACTTATCCGATTATACTTACGGCACCAACTCAAGCAGCAACCAAACGGAATACCGAAAATCCCAGAGATATAATATTGATGATCCAGGAGCCAGCACGAGTACAGGCAACAACATACGAGGCACCGGAACAGCAGAGCAAATTAACAGCAACTGGCGAAAGAATCTACTCATCCAATTGCAATTGCTCTCAGAGGAGAACCGAGCGAACAGTGCCTACGAGGGATTCGCCTATGTTGACGTCAAGCAACTCTACAACGATACCAATTGTAATAAACACGCAGCCCAATCCAAGAATCATATTGATCAAGGTGCCCACGCACAGCAGCAGCAGCAGCAGCAACAGCAACAGCAACAGCAAGAGCAAGAGCAACAGCAACAGGACAGAGCAGAGCGCGCCTCGAACTCGTCTTATCAGAATACCCTTTTTACCAGGGTCGGTACCAACAACGGCTTTATTGAAAGGTGCATTGCCTACAGCGAGCTCTTCAGTAAACTTTACAACTTCGGCGACAGCATCCCGTATCGTGAAGCAAATATCCCGTATCCCGTTGACTGGGACAATATACCCACAAGAACCGTGCTCGAGCTGCTCAGTTTCGCAAGTAAACCAGGTCGCGAACGACCAAATGGTAGGTCCACCGACTGTTCAAACGGTGACGCAAACGGTCCAGGTTTCGAGCACGCCCCAGACTCTGGCGTCAATGGCTGGTATACAGCTAACAGGTGCAGACATGCAGTCCCACCAGGATATGAGTGGAGCAATGCCTACTGCTACAGTTGAAGAGATAGATGTACCGGTGTTCATTGATGGTGAGTACTGTGTTTGTGTGTGTAATTTGTACCAGCACTCTCTCATTACTGTTCAAAATCAAAACAAGTAGCCAACATTCATGCATGGCCAAACAATCAGTTAGAGAATGAGTCAGATAGCAGGCATCGAAAGGCACCCGTCTGTCGACTGATTGAACTAGTGGGCAGACGGACGCTGTTTCGGCCTATGACATCAAGGTACATTACCACGTGATGAATAAGCCGAAGATCACAGTGCAATGACCCATTGCGACCACACAGCAGTCGACAGAGTATAAGTAATATGCCTAATGCCCAATCGGATGTGAACAGACAAGTGTCTTGCTTGCAATCTGTTTGTCTTCCACTAGGGTTATGTGAATTACATTCATTTTCTGGCGTTTTATTATTGTTTATAATTATTTTTATGTAGGTATATTCGTATATTCGTATATTCCTTTTTCATTTCACACTTTTGCTACTGTTTACTGTACCTCTACGAGCAATGTTTATTCTTGATCTTAATTTTATGGACTAAATGCACGTACCGTTCCAAATAGAGTATTTTCCTAGAGTTGTCTAATTCTAAGGACTACTCTAACCTTCAGATAGTACGCGTCCTATAAGAAATTTGACAAGTCTTTGTAAAGCGCGTTTACTGTTTATAGCAGTAAGTTGAAACTTTGTCTCAAAAAGAAAGATTGTCATATCTTGATTGAGTTCTTAACTTCTAATATATACATACAGGTTTTAGCTTTAGATTTACTATTCCCTTTTTCTTCAATTGCAACCATTTTGCTACATAAAAATATCTTAATTAATGTTCTCAATAAAAAGGAAGAATATTTCTCCGTTCTGTAGCTGACTAACATTAGTGTCTGTAACAGCTACGTAGATTGACTTGGCTACTGTTAATAAATTGCACCTGACAATCAGAATTACTTAGCAAGAGTCAGACCATACCGAAGGGGCTTAAACATGCTGAATCAGATTATAAGACCAGAATATCATTATGATATTTTAAACTAAATGTTCAATAATCGCCCTTTACGGGCACAATTTTTTCTAAACTTCTTTATAAATCTGTATTTCACTGAGATATACATATGTGTTCATTATAATACATACATACTTACATATATGTAATAAAAATACATTTTCTTTTAGTCGTGCATTTATGCAATTAAATATTGATTTACTTGAGTCGTACTCAAATTTCTTTTATGAGTATAATTTATTTGTTTACTGGATGAAACAATCCTCACATATATTTATGAATATATTTATAAAGATGCACAATTGTGTATATGTACATATACCGTTAGTTTTTTTTAATTGATAGAAAAGTTTAAATGCAGGGATGCATCCCTTGAAAAGGTAATCGACTGCATTGTCTATTATTTAAGAAGATTCCATCCTTTTAGCCTTTTTTAATTGATGTAAATATGCAAGTTATGAATTCATCTTTCAATTTTCATCGATCAGTCTAGAATAACTGATATACATTACATACATACATATGTATGTGTTACATAAATGCACATTTTGTATTATATTGTTCTCAACTTGTTATCAGCAGAAGAGGTTACTTTTATTTTGTACTTTGTCTGCTGACAGTTTTTGTTTTTGCTTTTGCAACAATGAGTCAGGCACGGCTGTCACTTTTTTCTTTTTCTTAGCTCCAACGAATTAAATTTAACTGCGCATTTTGTGCCGTTATGAACAAAATTTGCAGAACAAAATAAGAATTAGTTTCAAAAGGTATTCCAATTAAATTACAAATAAGAATTATAATATTTGATTTTATTATCAATTTGAGTCTATGACAGGTATAATACGCCTTATGCTTTGTTTGCATCTGTGTGATTCATTTTCTTAGCACTTTCCTGCTATGAAAACAATTTTATCATGTTTAGGATTTAGATTGTAAACTTGCACTTTATTAAAGTTTAATCTGATAGATCACTCAATATGTATATATGTATGTATTTTTGTACATAGATTTCATCAAATTAAGATACAGAAATAATTAGGTTTATCAGAAAGCTCACTAAAAGCGCCAACTCTTGCCCCAACGAGCCATCCCGTTGGGTCTTTGCTTAAATTCAATGAATGAACTGTCTCCATAAATGGGCATACAGCAAGTAGATTTAGACGCGTTCTTTATCGCACGGAAGTCAGGCCATATTTTAGGCTATACATGCATGTGCATACATATGTACATATATGTATGTATATATACGACAGCATACGGTTGACTCATGACCTAGATTCAATTTTACTATTCTTTTATGTACATACATATGTATGTATATTATCTGTATACATCACTTCAGGTATTTCTACATTACATATGTACTATGTATATGTATTTATGTATGTATGTGTGCACATTAAACATAATTGTTTTCATGCACGTTTTAAATACATTGACATTGATTTGTTAGAGTTTTATGCTTGCTCCAATTGTTGTGAAATTCGATTAGCATGATGTGCAAAATTTGAGAGAGGCGCGCGTGAGAGTATCAATAATTCTGAGCCACTTCGCTCTCACTGCTGGCGATAAAACGCAGTCATGTTGTCTTTTTCGCACACTAGCGAGACAGCCAGTTTTTGCCGGCCGGTTGTTGGATTCTCAGATACATATACATACATACATACATACATGCATATGCATATGTGTTGGCAGTACATTGTGCATCGCGTATACGAAAACTGATACAAATAACCGGCAGCCATCATTCATACATATGAACGCGTTTGCGTGTGCATATACGATATATGAAAATATTTGGATAGTGTTTAAATGTCAATTTTAGTTTATATACATATTTCCAATATTTTGATTTTAAGGCAGTTCCATTAATAGAGTCTACTTGGTCAGAATATGTATATACAATAGAATATATGTGTAAACATATGTATATATATATATAATATCATTCTTTGTTATTAACGCATTGGGATTACACCTCAAATTTTTGGCTGCTCTGATGAAATTCAAGCTGAAATTGTATTGGTGCATCGAAATTCCCATAACTATGCTAGTTAAATACAATGTATGTATGTATGTATATTGGTAACATGTCCGCCATAGGCCAATATCGAATACATTGAAATCATATGTAATTGTCCAAGAAGAAGTTCCAATAAGACACACATGAGACAGAGAAACAACACTATATATACGCTCGAACACTTGTTGGTGTGGGGCAGGTTGCGCATATGTATGTGTTGGTTCTCTTACGCTATCGCGATCGTCGGCTCAGTCGGCTCAGTCTGCTCAGTCTGCTCTGTCCATATTCAGCCGATGTTTGCAACCCGAAGTCAGTTATTGTTAGACCGTTGGCACGTGCAGAACGTAAAACGCAGTGGCGGGCACAGAGCTGTTTCCAACCTGTTCAAAAGGTAAATACTTATGAAAATAATATGAATAATATTGTTTAAATTAATTTTTTGAAAATGTAAACATTTTTAAATGAGAATTAGTTTATTTTTCCGACAGAAATATTTATGCCCTTCCAGCAGACTTGCCGCTCTGCAACAAGTGTTGACTTTTTGTTTTGATCATTTGAACCCTAGTTTTTTCAGGCGGTTTTGTGCAATTCACATAACTGAAATTGAAAAATATTTTATGGTATAAAATAATTGGCAATTTTTGAGCGTATAATTTAAAATAACAAAGAAATTGCAAATAAACTTTTCTAGAAATTAGCAGAAATAACCACAAGATTTAGTGTAATGTATGAATGTAGAATAAAACGAAAATATTTTGTGCAATTTGTAATGCATAGCCAAAGCCCCTGCAAACAAATCACATATCATCCCCTTTTGCCAGTTCGACAACAACAAACTGTTTGAATGCCGTACATGAACGATCATGTTTGTTGTGACCGAAACGTCATGAGTATTCGTTCGGCCGCGCTCTTGTATTCTGTCTCATTCTTAGCGCAGTTCTGGTTGCTGGGCCGACTGCGCAAGGCAGAACTTATTGGAAAGAGAAACTTATTGGAGGTTAACAATATTTGTTTTTGCGCTCTTTTTTTTATAATTTTATTTACTTTATATGTATAAGAATCCATCATAATTTTTAAATATTTTTTCTGCGGTCAGCTTTTATTATTATTGTATTTTCATTCTGTATTTTTTATTGTTTGTGCTTTTGAATTTTGTTTGATTATGAATTTCACAACAAAGCTGTTGTAGTTGTAGTAGCAAAGTAGTTGCCTCTAGTTGTCTCTTTCTAAATCAGTGCTACTGCTTAAAAGTAGGCATCATATTTTTAATTCTGATTGAAGTATTACTCACTCAAGTGAGTGAATGTGAAAGAAGAAGGTTGTTTGAAGTGGTCACTGCAAAAGCAACTGAGGAAACTTCCAATATGAAAAGTTACTCGATTTAACAATTTGGAAACACTCACAAACACTACAGTGCATGTGAATTTTATTTATTGGTATTAATAATCTTTTGTATCTTTCATAGAATTCCTGCAAAATATAGAAGCTACGTCGTCGACGAACAGCAACGGAAAAAGCGAGGAGTTTGATAAAGAGATTTGTAGTGAGACGGATATATTTGACTTTGACTTTGATATAAACCTGATTGCCGAGGATCACATTGAGCGCAAGGAAATGGATCAGTGCAATCTGGACTTGGATAGCAATTACAGCGACAACTTTAACAGCGACTTAACCATAATGGATGGATTTGAAGATCAACAATTGGAGGATGCCGAGGATGCGCTTGACATGGCCTCCATGTGCCATGGCATTGATATCGGAAGTGACCTTCGTTCAGATATTGATCTGGGCAACATACTGACTAGCGATGATAATCCTATGCTAGCCACTTTCTCACAAGGCTCCATTCAGTACTCATCTAGCCAAACTAAATACATCAACGAGCTACCCATACCAGCTGACGAGAACAGCATGGAGAACTACTACGGCTTCAGCCAGCAGTCGCTGGGTTTCGGCCTTGGGCAGTTGGACGTTATCAACGAAGATGTTAGTAATGCTGTGGCCGTGCAGGCAGCCCCATCCACTCTGTGTTTGGGTGCCAAGCGCACAGCCTCTGCAGCGTCTCTCATCCCCATAGTTGAGCCGATTCCACAGAACCGCAGTAAACTCATAATTAACATCAATAAATCACAGATCAGCCATCAAGATGTCATGAACACCCCTGACATTATTGAGCAGTTGCTCAAGTTTGATGAAGTAAGTTATTCTAGCCTATTATTAATATCCCAGTTAACTAACTAATTGACTACTTTTGTCGCTTATAGCTCAATTCAGCTAATAACATCTCCACCCACAATCAAATTTATGATGAGCTCCGCAGCTTAGAGGATAATACTACATTCACCCAACTACCAGATTTCTCAGCGCCAAGCACGCCCAATAGCACATGCTCAATCAGCACCTCTACCTCGCATGCACCAACCTGCCAGACGGGATTTGCTGGTTTTATCACAGCACCTGTATCACCCGCTTTTTCCACCGCCAGTACATCAGCATTAAGCGCCACGACATCGATCAATGGCAACGCCAAGCGCAAGCGCGGACGTCCTGCCAAAGAGCACGCTGATGGACCCGATCCGGAGCTGATGTCACAAATGACAGAAGATGAGGCGAAGGCATACCGAGGTCGTCTTAAGAACAATGAGGCTAGCCGCGTCTCGCGCAAGAAGACCAGGATGCGTGAGGAGGACGAAAAAAATGAGGAGGAAGTCCTGCAAGCCGAAAGCACCCAACTAAATCGCGAACTTCAGCGGTTGCAGCGCCGAGCGCGACGCTATACGGATTTCCTTAAAAATAATTTTCATAATAATAGCACGTATGTCAAGCCTGAACCGGAGCTTTAAGATTCTCATAGCCATGCCATAGTCAAACTGTCGTACCTCTCGATTATCGCATATTGCGATGCAGAGTTCTAGTTGTAGCACGATAATTTCTATTCATCCATTAAGCTAAGGTTGTCGCTGAACAAGTCGCTGTAGCATGTGGAATCCACTTAAGAAACCACACAAAAAAAATCAAACAATCAGAACAGACAATTGCACGAGCAATTAATTAAAAACTTTTATTTTGTTAATAGCATTTAAGAACTTGTGCATACTTAATTGCAATCGCGCCATATAAAATGCGCATGATTTTACAAATTTTTTATTAGTATACTATTATGTTTGAAATTATGAAATTTTAACCACATGTTTTGTACACTTATGTTTTATGTACTAATTGTAATCAACAAAAAAAAAAAAAAAAAAACAACACAAAAAACGCATCTTCAAGCTCAAGGAAGCAAAAAACAAAAAAATTAAGTAGCGATTAATTACAATTACAATTACATTGACAAATGTATGTATATCCTTTTGTGTTGAACGCAAAAATTGTTACAAAAAAATATATGTATATCAAAAAATGTTAATGTTATAGACACATAAATATTTACCCCATATATGCTTTACAATTATTATATACAAATATAATATAAATAAAGTTCATGTGCTGAAGGCCGTGACAAAATCAAATTTTGTTTTCTATATGTACATACATTTCTCACATAGCTACGTCTTTTAAGTTCATTCTGAAAATGAGAAGTAAATTGCTCGAAAATGACGTGTGTCCATTCTAAATAGTTTAAAAAATGGAAAAGTTGGGAAATCTCATTAGATTTGCAAATTTTCTTTTTATTAGCCTCACAGTGGGTCCAATTAATGAAATATGTTTATTGAATACAAGTTTAGACAGTTTTACATATAATATTTAAAACGGATTCTTTAATTTTTCTATTGCACATTGAATTTTAAATGTTAAAATCGTATACATTATATCTACAACCAAAGCCGTGTGGGTACCCTCAACTGAAGAGTATTAGGCGCGCGATGTACACTCAAAGGTTGTGGAGCGCACGTGAACAATAAAGCGGCTTCATATACCAATGAGATTCGACCAATTTGACGGGGGCTGCGTGGAGTGGTGGAGCGATTACGTTGCGTGTTTGCAACAAATTGCAACTGTTGGTGTCATCATTGTTGTTCAAATATTTAAAGTGACATCGCGCGCTTGTTGGGACAGGTTGCTACCTGACAGCCTACGTAGATGATTCCTGGGAGTGCGCGTACTTGAGATAGCGTAAGCCCTGATAACTCTGTGCCGAAGCATTCGTTGCATGGCAAGCGAACAGCAGCCAATTACGAGGCTGAACTTTGTAGGCGAAACGCATGAATATACACGAATACAGTGTCAGAGCTGTAAGGAAAGAGAAAGAGCCGAAATTAAATTTGAATACGATCAACTTGCCGCCAGACATATCAGCAACAACTCGGCAGCTGGCGCATGGCCAACTGTCTGTATCTGGCTTATCAGTGTCGGGCAATTTGATTAGCGGAATCAGCATTAACTATCATAAACAAATGTGTCTATGAAAGAGCTCTGATTGCGACTAGTTCTGTGGAAACTTTTGCAGCTGGTAAAGATAAGGTTTAGTAGCATGAATCCAATAACTCTTACCGAGGGTCATTCTGCCAGAGATGAATTTTGGATGCTTGGACGTGTCCGCAATGGCAGCTACCGGAATGCCCCAATTGGCAATTGGGCCCCAGAAGTGAGTGCTCATGAAGTAATTGCGCCATTCGGCGGCGCTTGAGCTTGTGCTTGACATTGAACGTCTTATCGACATCTTGCTGCTATTGTAGATTCCACTCGAACTCCTAGAAAGGCAATTCAGATTAGCGTTCTCCTTGCGTCGTTTTGTTCTACATTTGTAATTTTTCAAGGTCTTACAGGTTGTTTTTCTATTGCGTAGCTGTTAATTGGTGGTGGCCAATTTTATTTATTAGCTAATTATGATTTTGGAATGCAACCAAAAAAAATTGATGTCTGAAGTTATGTAAATGTAAATTTTGTGAGAGTAGAATGGCAAAGCCTACGCGAAACCAACAATTTCTCAGATCTAAAATAAACTAATGGCAAATAGTGCATTCAACAATGCTGTCATTTTTAGGATGTTTTTTTCTATCAGTCTGGCAGCTCAATAGTGGCAGCACTGTAACAGATTTAAATTGGTGCAGGTAAATAATATATATTAAATGCAATTCAAATGAATTCACTAAAAAGATTATACAAATTCCATACATTTTATGGCTTATTCCTATAACTTAGTAGGCATATATTGAATGTACAATCAGCTATTAAGTACGCAATTAAAACATAGCATTAGGGTGACCAACACATTAAATATTCATCCCAAAACCAAAATAGGCGGCATGTTTTAAATGAAATTGAGATTTTTAAAATTATGGTAGCTGATTAGAATCAATATGCAAAGGACATACAAAGGATAGACACATGTAGAGCCACAAAATAAAGCTGAATGTGTGTGGATGTAAGTTACATTATGTAATACTATATAAAAGGCCTATACGTTGCAGCCAAGAACCCATGGAAATAAAATTAAGCTTCTAATATCTAGTTGGAATAGATGTTAACTTATAATTCATATATATTTGTGAAAACTTCCGACTATAACAGAAATTGTACAATTGTTGAGTCAGCCACATTGTTGCCAAATGTTTGCATACAAGCCAATTTTTAAAAGCATTTTCAGGTGAAGATTGCACTTGAGTTGGCTTATCAATGCGCCAAGGTAACTATAAAAGGCGTTTGTTGTGCAATGGTTGAGCATCATTTGCCGTAAAATGAAACTTCAGCTTACTATCTGTGTGGTTCTTTTGGCTGCATGCAGTTTGGCTAACGCCTACAGCAACGATGGCCAGCCGGGTTGCAAGACGCAGGATGAGTTGGACATTGCTATATTCCGTGATAACTGGGATCCGACGTCCTTCTGGAAGTGCGAAACACTCAACGAGCCTGCCAGCAAAGTGCGTTGTCCGGATGAGATGGGCTTTATGGATAGCCTGAAGGACTGCGTTAGCTGGGATGATTGGAAATGGGAGAAGCCAGTTGCTCCACCCAGCGAGGTTGACGAGTGATTCGAAAGATTTTAAAATTGAAATGCTAAACGTGACATTTAATTATTGTCATTGAATTGAATATAAATACTGCGCTAGGCGGCATATAAACGCAACAAAAAGGAATTCAAGAAAATTTCAAGTCTGATTTGGGGTCGTCTCAGTCGCGCGTTCGCAGACCCCAAATGGAGGTGCGACGCGTGCCCACAGTTGGCCGTCCCACCGAGCTATGTATAAACTTGTTGATCCCAATTTTAGGCATTTGCTTCTCCAGCACCTCCATGGCGGCATCCGAGAGCATGCCGAAAATGTCCAGATAGGTCAGTGACGTCATGTTCTTTAGTTCTCTAAATTTGACAGACGTAGAAAAACGTTTAGAATTGAAGCTGTGTCCTGAGTGAGTTAAGCTTAGCTTAACTTACATAAAACTAGCAGCGGGTATGAGATAGCAACGCGAAACCGACAAATATTCAAGACTGTTGAATTTCATGACTGCCGTCAGTGCCGCAGGCGTAAGACTATTGCAGTCGGAAAGATCGAGTTCAAGCAGTTGTGGACAGCGTTTCTGCAGCGTCACAACATCTGAAAGCAGAAAATGATAATTATTCAAATTGGTTTATGCAAAAATATGCAATATTCATATGAAACTAACGTATATCGAAGAGTACACGTCTGCAGCCGGCTACATTCAATCTGATTACATTGGACGGTATGTGAGTGACCAGTGCGGTGACGGTATCAGCGCTTAAATCCGTCCATGATATGTTTAGGCTGTTGAGTTTGGTTAGCGATTCCATCATTTGAGCCACGCTGTTAGCATTTAGACCACTGGCCATCGACAGATTGAGTGTCTCCAGCGAGCTGTTCTGTGAAATCTCAAAACAAATTTCATCATTTAACTCGGCATGCTCCAGGCTAAGTTTTTTCAGCTGCCGACAGTGGCCCAGTAATGTGCTCAAAGAGTTGAGTGAAATGGAAGCAAGACTCAAGTCCAAATATTGCAGACGCGACTGAAAATCTATGGACGATGGCTCGCACGTAAACGCTGGATCTTGTATCTGGATATAAAGATGTGTTTAGTATTCAGAAAATCGGTATAGTATATTCTTCAATTTCTTACTTCTGCTTGGGCTAGACGAAGTACTGGCACACCGCGCCTTACCACCTGTTCCAGGGCATTTGGACGAAGCGTTCGCAGTCCCAAATCTAGACGTGTCCACAGAGTCTCGTCGCGTGCACAACAATTAAATCGTCGGCAAACGCTTGCTATGCGCAGCAGCGTCTTCTTTGGCAACCATTTGAAAATGTCCAGCAAAATCTCGTCGGACAACTTTTCAAAGTAGTTGATGCCGTTGCTAATGTGGGCGCTCATTACGGGCGTACGGTAGACAAAGAAATTGTCAATGGGCGCCAATCGGCTTGTCAGTGTTTGCGGTGGTGGCGGTGCCGTTGGTGTTGGCGTTGGTTTCTTTTGCCGCGTCAACGCCTGCTTGCTGGTGGAGGGCATTAAGCTAAGGGGCGTATGTTGCTGTTGCTGTTGCAGCTGCTGCGGTGCTGGTGGCAGCAAAGACTCAATTTGATTATTGCATGTGACTGTTGCCAGGGGATTTCTAGTCCGTTTGCTGGGTGAATTGGAATTGCTACTGCATTCGCTGGTGACCAGTGCCGTGCGCTTGGCCTGAGCCAGAGCATGTAGCTTCTCAGCAGACTGCTGCAGCAAACGTTCCTGAGTATCTTCACTGAAAACCTCAATAATAGTATTGTTATTGACGCCGCTTATGTCGAGCGTAGATGCTGTTGAGTTCAGATTCATACGCGCCTGTTGGTGAGCCATACGGGGCACATTGGTGCAGGGCGTAGTCTCATTAGAGTTCTCATCGCTGGTGGTGCTAACTGCGAGTGCAATAGCTGACAATGCAGATGAACTGCTCTCCTCTGAATCCAACATTCCGATGCCCATTTCTTCCAGTGCTTCAAAGGTCAGCACTGACGGAGAGGAGGTGTGCTCGTAACCCGACGTCGTTTTGGTTGCGGACACAGTGGCTGCGGCGCCGATTGTGCCGTTCTTACTTGTCGAGCGTTTTCTGTAACAAGTTCGAGAGATGGTTTGAGGGGCTTTTAATGAAAAGTGCTCGGAGTGCAAGTACGGGACAGTTGCTTGGTCAGCATGGGTCAAGCACCTTTCAATTATGTGCTGGCCCCGTTTTGCTTTTGCTTTTTATTTAGAAGTGTATGTGACGTCACTGGAATAGTTCGCGCCATTTGATGACCTGCCACTGCGAGCACACTCAACTGGTAGGTTGCCGTTCTTATATTTCATTATGCACATATTTACCTGGCTACGGGACACAGATTTTCAATGTTTTCGGCTCCTTTGTGCTTGCGGCTACTCATATTTATTAAAGATTTTCTCTTTTTGTCACGCACAAATTACGCGCAATTTTCGTATGCAACGTTGCCATATAACACATTCAATACATTTTATACAGTGCTGCCAGACATTGCGCAAATGAGATGCTTTGCAACACCGAACACATTATCCAACACTGAAAAGTCATAGGGAAAACAACAGAATTTACAAAACGGCTGGAAAAATCATACATTAACGCAACAACGAATTAAACTCTACTTTAATAACAATTAGTAAACATACATATCAATTGTAAAAGATATGAGGTAGTAAAATTGTAATGCAAATGATACAAAGATATATTGAGGAATACGAAGGTGATAATCACAACGACAGCGATTGCGTTCCTTCCCGCAAAGCCACTTTCGCGAGGTGAGTGATTTTCATAGCAGGCTCTGCTTTTGTTGCTGTTTTGTGCTGTGTTTTCTTTGTTGTAATCATAGAAATGGAAACGCTTACGCATATATAGTCACATATTTTAAATCAACAAAGCGACAACAGTTTAAAATTTGTGTTTGACAACTTTTCATTTCTTACGCGCATTTATAGATCTATTAAGATGAGTCTACGCACGCGTGCTCTTGTATTCTCTACATTCTTTGGCAGTTGTCTAGCCATCGGACTATTGTTGACCAGTATGACAACCACTCACTGGGTACGTGCCTATCCGAGGCGCACCAATTCCACAGAAGCCAAGGGTGACGTCAACTTTGGTTTGTTTTATGGTAATCAGAACTTGAATCCTGGCTTTGGAGTACGCAACAACCAGGTTTATGGTGAGTTTTTGGTTATTTTAATACAAGTGTATTCTATAATATTAATTTTTCACAGTTTACTCCTTTATTCGCACCGAGCATGGCGATACTAGCTTCTGGCTTTGGTTGCTTACAACACTTGGTACAGGTTTTGGATTGTTGGCCTGTGCCGTAGCAGCCATAGCCGCTGTACTGAAGTCAGCGTCCGCAGCTAAGAAAGGCGGCACCATGGTGCTGTTGTTGGCTTCCAACGTTTCAGCGGCTTGTGCACAAGTGGTTGCATTCTTGGCATGGCTGGTGCAGTTTTATCAATATCTCATTCACAATGTTCTCTTAACTGAGCACCAGCAACAACATTGGTACAGCACCGGACTGGCCCAACTGGGCTACAGCTTCTATCTAGTTGTTATTTCCACAATTGTGGTCCTGATAAATATAACTATTCTACTCTATGCTAGACGTCGCGAGCGGTGCGATCGCCATCGTTCGGAGCCGTTAAGCAAAGACAAGAATCAGGCAGCCATAATGCTCTACTAGGCAGAAAGCTGCAGGAAGTATAGTCCAAATATAACCTCAAATGGAAATGTTCGATCAAGCGATGCAGTGACGCGCACTACGTAATCTCAGCAGCTCAATTGTGTGTGCCTTATGATGCCCCATGTACTTAAAGATGCCCCATGCATGCCACAATATATATTTCGTATATATATTTCGTATATATATATATATATATATATATATATATATATATATATATATATATATCTTAGTCTGTAAGGCAACAAACATATGTACATTTGTTAAGTCTGATAAGCACTTTGATTGCACAACAAATGTTGAAGAAACAAACAAGCTATACAACTTATACATATACTTTAAACATATTTATACATATATACATTCAATTTTATACTCAATGCATTTTATACTCGAACGTACTTTATATAAACTTTTTGGCGATATTCAGCTCATTCGGTTTTATCAGTATACAAATAAAACAACAGTCATTATTAAGATATATTTCATTTAAGTGTTTTGTTTTATACATTGTTTATTTGTGCGAAGATCCCACGGGATGAAGTAAGAAACTACAGTAGCACACGCTACGCCGCGGGACAACATCCGTGGTAGCTAAAGAACAAATGAAAAGATCTCGGAGAAAATGGAATTTAAAAAGAAAATCAGTCCGTGTGGCATTTAGTTGATGAATTGCTCAACATTTTTGACTTTTACCAACTGTCACAACAATTTCCTCATTGTAATTAATCCGTTCCAGCTAATTGCTGAACAGGACCACACCGCGGGCACCAAAATCCAAGTGTCATCGCATTGCATTTTGCAAACAAATCAATTATCTTTTTTTCTATTTTCTCTTTCTTTTTTAACTTGTGCAAACTGTTTTGTCGTATTTCTGAGGACCCCTGACTGATGGCTGATGGCTGTTTCCTTGCAAGGACAATTTGTGTGTGGCTTTGTCTTGTGCTGCGAGTCTGCTAGAAACACTTCCTATTTCTATTTGATTTCATGCCCATTACAAAACAGAACAGGATCGGGCTGCTTCCTTTGACCCAATCGAGCCAATTATGTCATCATTAGTTTTGATTAGTTTGTTGGCTCATTACGATGGGAAAAGAGCACAGACAAAGCCGTTTGTTTTGAATTCTGTGGCACTTCCGGCACCACCTACTGTTTACCTTTTTGGCATGTTGTCCAGCTGGGCGCTGTATGTTGTTGTTTTGGTCGATTTTTGGTTTCAATTGAATGCAATTGCATAATAATGATGAACGTGTTTTTAATTTAGGGTGAATCAGGGCTTATTATTGGGCTCGTCGGAAGCTTGCAGTACACAGATATCAACTGCTGACTTGCATATCTGTCTTTGCTATTTGTTCGGGCGACTATCTCTTAGTGACTGGCTGTGGTTTATCTGACCAAACAGATTAGGGCTCGCCTTGTGCCATGTGCGGGGAATAACCATATGAGTCTTTAGGTCCTATGTACTACACATATAAGTACATGTGTGAATGTATATGTATATAGCTATCTCTACGCATACCATACATTGCGCAGAGTTGTGCAAGTCCCGGCGTTAGGATTAGGTTCCAAATTGCATACATTTGCAGTGTAAGATAATGAAAAGATATGGTCATTAGCTGTGTCGAGCCGACAGCAAGAGATTAGACAGTAGACAATCGACTTATTAAGAGTGTTTATGCAGATAAACGCATCGTTTAGCGTTTGTCGGGACATACCCACTTTTCCGCCTAGGATTAGCCTAAACACTTGGAAAATACGATTGGAAATCGCCAATACAAGCAGCTTGTTGATAAGTAGCTGGAAATGTTGAGCAATGTCTGGCTCTGGAAGCGTGGCCTGTACAAATATAATTAGCGGGAAAGTCTCATAATCGGAACGAGCACAGAATAGAATAGAATTACCAACATGCCAGCCACACACGTTGAGCTCCGAGGCATATTTTAGGCAACTACGTTGATTGTGGCACTTTACCCGTGTATTCGATACAAATCCATTTCTTTACACGAATTTGTCTTTGGTTTATTTTTATTTTATTTTTTTTTATGGGTTAGTCTGTCTTCCCCTATTCGGATTTGTGAAAGTATTTCCAGCAACCGCAAACATGCGAGCCAAAGAAAGCCAACAAGAGGGCCAGACAGGCTGTCTCCTATTCCTATGCGCCGTCGTAGTCGTCCTCGCTGCTGCTGCTGCTGCCCAATAAATTTTCCAATTAAATGGATCCTCTGACACTTTGTATAAAACGTCAGCGCACAGGCACAACGGCTACCACTACCGTCAGTACCCCCTGCCAGCCCTTGGGTGTGTGTATCTATGTTTGTGTGTGTGCTTATGCATAGGGGATGAGGGTTGTTCCTTGAGGGGTTGAAACCCATCAACGCACTCTGCTTGGCCAAGAACTGGCGCTGTGAAAGGTAGCAATCGCATTTCTACGCCGTTCTACCCATCGAGTCGCCGACTCCATTTTTTTATTTTATGCACTGCTCTTTCCTTTTTTTTTTGCACTGCCCATTCAATTGCTCTGCTATTGTTGCATTGCGAAATTATGGCCCGTATATTTCTCTATTAAGGGCACAAAATACATTTCAATTTCTCAGTCTGACGCGCTGTGTGGCCTGGCTAGAAAGTATGTTAGAAGAGACAACGTCTTCTGGTCCAGCTAACTGGCAATTATACGAGTATAGTTGCGGAATTTGTGGACCACCCTATGACTTTTGTTTGGCCTTTTTGTGGTCATGAATGGCATATAGGCTAGTGCCTCCTACATGGCAATTGTCCCAAGACGTCAGTGGGTTATTGATAGCCAAACTACTTTCTTGTTAGGAAGTGACTTTGCCTGATATTGTTTTCACACAATACTATCTTGTTTACCTTTATAGTAGCTGGGCAATTATATTTTTTTTTTGATTATAATTCCTGGGAAATGTTGGAGCGATTGCATAGGTTCTTAACGTCTTTATGTACTACACATGATATTACGTATAAATGAAGTGAAGAGTACATCAAAACTGTATGGGATCTAGCTTAAGGGGAACATTTAAAAAGTAGATTTATTCAGAATATTTAAATATTAAAGCTTACAGTTTATATGATAACTGAAATGAAAATTGTTTGTTGTTGCTTAGATAAACTTAAAGTTCCGATCACATAAAGCGTATACTCTTATTCAGTATCAAGATACAGCTATGTATGCATTCGCACTGTTTATATTTTGTATTTTATTTGACTTATATTTCTGGTTAAATTATTGAAATTTAAATGTACTATTCTAGAGTTGGTCAAATGGCATTATAATACAGTTAAGAAGATAGCCGATATCAGATATTCTTTTGGAGTCTACGAAGTGAAGAGCAAGATATGGCAAGATATTGGCATTATTAAAGACAAATAAAAGTTAAATAAACTCATGATGTTTGAAAAAATGTTTGTTCAGTTAAAATAATCGCTTACAAGCTTGTTATTCTTTACAATTATTCAAATTTTTGTTTGTATATATTATTAATATTATTTAATACTTACATACTTAAAAAAGACACATTTGCAATACTATATAAAATTAATACTAAAATATAACATGTGTCTATAGGTGTATTTAAAACTTCAGCGTGTCCACGACATATTTTGTATTTCTAGTCTATCTGTGTAGTCCATTGATGGTATTATAAGTTAGACTTATAGTTTTGTTTTGTTTTATGATAAATTTGAATTAATATTAACGACAACTAATACAACAAATTCTTTGGCTTTTTGGGTTAATTTCTAGTAACTTCAGCTAGTAAATTTAATACTGAATTTATTTTTTTGGATTACCGAATTATTTGAAGAAAAACGTTTTAGCTTAAGTTCGCAAGCAAACATTATAGAGCCATCCAATATTTTAATCACAATGAAGCTATGAGCCCATATTGGTATATTTGATATATCTATAACTATCAAAGTTTTACCAAGATTAATGCAAATAAATAATGTTTAGCTAGACAATCCTTTGATAATACTACGCTAAAGTATTATCCCTATGTGCATATAAATTATACTTGCCTTTGTTATTTTTCAATTTTCCCTATACAGATATATGTATGTATGTGTAACATATATACAAATATGTATCCAATGTACGTATTACTCACGTTTGTGCATGTGATGGACAACGATAGATGATATATATTTATGTACTTTATTGAATTTTAAAGTCTCTTCCCACACTTCAGAATAAAGAATTGTACCCATGCTCTAATTAATTGGCAGCAATTAAAGGACAATACTTAGCAAATATCGATGTCAACATGGAAAGACATCAATTCGAAATGCTGACGAAAAGCGTATCATCTTGAGAAATGGGTGTTTGAACTAGTTGCCGTTTGCTGGGTTAGGCCAAGTGCTCAAAGTGCAGCCGCTGTGTCTGCTGCAAACAGAATTATAGAAATCAATGGGACACATTATTAGTTAGATCATTGTGCCACTTGTGCTGCAAGAGCAACAACAACGACGACGTAGACGTCGCACTGTCTGGCAGAAAATCTTCTCAGGACTGACCAAGAGGGACAGGTAGATGCAGATGCGATGCGGGACCTGCACGCCTCTATCAAGCGACCGTATTGCCATTGTCTGGTTGTCTATGGAAAAGGTTGAGAGGCAGTGCCCACCATTCTGCTACGGTTAAGAAAATTGCAGCTATTGTGCGCACGTAGAAGTCACATTGATATTGTGGACCTGGGGTACATATAAATTCCAAAATGTTGTCAGAGCAGACTTTGTGTCTATCGCACTTAGTTGCTCAGGTGGGCCACTCTTATTGTCCTCATGAATGACGCAAGCTGTCGTGTGAGTAATGGCAAGGATACGTGAACAATTGCAATGGACTCGTCCACAGACTGTGAGAAAACTGTGTGAATCGCTTGTCGCTCGATCTCAAATCAAGTCAGTTTTGATATATATACACATATAGATACAAATTACTACAATAGATGAATTGGTTATGGCTGAAAAGTTAGAATTGCTTCTCCAAAGGTTTAAAGTTGGGCGTTTGAGTTGGCCCAAATTAATGGTTATTTTTCTCTAGTTTTCTTTGGCCATTTTTGTGAATGAATTTTCGCAGATTTTGTTCAAATGACTTGTGAATTTCAACCCTTTGACGAGGATGCATTAAATGTGCCGACGAATGCAAACTGCAAAATTTGGCTTTGATTTTGCCGGCATGAGTCGGATAATTCGCAAAATGATCTGGTTAGTGGGAAGTGACAGTCATTAAAACATTTCCATAGTGGCCGTGAAATTGTTAATGATATATGTTATATGAATGAATGTATGTGTTCTCGTAGTTAAATGGATGCCTTTTCACATTAGGAAAACCTTTTGGTTCTTCCCTTTTGAATTCAAAGAAGAAGTTAAAAGATAAAGTATATTGTTTTTTTTTTCAAATGTTTTATGTATTCGATTTTTTTTTTGTAAACATAAATCGTATAATATAGCTCTGAATATTTAACTAGGTCTTTAAATGTAAATCGTATATTGCTATTAACCGCATTCAGCATATAAAAATGTGAAAAATATTCTTATATATAAATGTAGATGTCCCTTAAAACTATTAATCGCTTAGCATTTGAGAAAGGATCACTTAAGGATTTATTTACACATGTGTGGGTTTTTTACGACGCTTCTACCTCACGTCACGTAGTGGAAATGTAAATATTCATTATAAAATAAATAGTTCAATATTTGCATATATCGTCATGGATATCGTATCGTCTTTATGATTGTTAGCATAGATTGGTGCTGAGGTAGTGTGTTTAAGTGCGCCTTAATGCGCCAGGTACGCCTGAGGTAGATGCATAAAGATAGAGTATTGGCCGGCATTCAGTTATTTGTTATTGTTGTTGCTTGGTTGGTTTATTGGTGGATAGTTGTTGCGTGTTTAAAGCGTGCAAGCGCTTCACAGATCGCTGAAGCTGTAGCTTTAGTTGTAGCTGGGGTCAATTGATTAGTAACCATATAGATATGGATACATGGGCATAAAGATGGCTGGTCCCAGCTGGCGCTCTTGCGGCATATGCGTCTTCATGTGCTTCTTCAGATGGTCACGACGTCCGAACTTCTTGCCACAAGCGCTGCACGGATACGGACGCAGACCAGAATGAATGCGCTTGTGCCGGGTCAGCTCTTCGTTGCGTGTGAAGGTCTTACCACAGGTTTCTACGTCGCACTTAAATGGTCGTTCACCTGTAAGCATAGGATAGAAAGAAAAGAAGTTAGTAAAGCAAGCCGAAGATCTCTCAGCTATGTACAACTTACCGGTATGTATGCGGATATGCCCCTTAAGTTGGCCATTATTTGAGAACGCCACATCGCAGTGCGGGCATTTGAATTTCTTTGGCCGCTGCTTGCGAGCATTCAGCGCCTTTAGCTGTGCATCCTCGGCCATGACACGAGCGTACTCCTGCTCCATCAGGCCCAGTGTAAATGGGTCCATGCCAAAGGTAGCTGTGGCTGGGGTATTGGCGGCAGCAGCAGCAGCAGCTGCAGCTGCGGCATAGTAGAAGTCGTTAGCGGGCATGAACGGCGCTGGTTGCGGCGACAACTTTTGTGGTGCTACAGCTGAGGAAGCTGGAAATGCTGGCTGAGGCGTGGCATCTAGCAGAGGAGTGGAAGTGCGAGTGTAGCTGTTGTTTAGGCCATCCTCATAGCTAGATTTACTGCTGCTGCTCCTGCTGCTCGACGAGGATGATGAGGACTCGCGGTCGCTATCCTGGCCATAGCAGCAGCTACTGCTGCTGGGCAGCTCCGTTTTGATGGTCACTGTTTCTGATTCACGTTCACGTTTCACGGCCCTGGCGGGTGGTGCTGGAATTTGGCGTTGCGTATCCCAGGGACGGAACAGTCGCGAATATGTTTGCGGAGGATGCATGTTCATAGTCGACATAATCGTTGCTTTTTATTCTTAAATGAAAATCACTGTTTTACTTGGGCGGAGGAACACTTGGCGTGCAATTGCGTAGGCGGAGCGGTGTGTGTGCGTTACAAGATCTCAACTCGAACTGAACTCTCCCAGTCGAGCGGCGCACAATTTAAAGAGATTTTTTCATTGAACGTTAAGGTCCTGGCAGTAGGCCTACCTAGCGGCCTACCTACGCACGCACACGCACACGCACACACGTACACATTGAGAGCATCCGTTGCCTGCTTCATTCATTGATTTGCTGCCTATCTGTCTGTGTGAGCGAGAGGCACGCTTCAGGGTTGTTTTTCGCACCGCACAACAATGGCCGCTCACGCAGACTCAAATACACAGATACTCACACACACACACACACGCAGGCTTGTATATAATGTACTCATGTATTCGAGTTCGCTTTGCTTAGTTTTCATGACAGCAAATCTAATCGGCTCTCGCAATGGCAGCTTCCTTGACTTTCGCTTTTAATGTGTATATTCTCAACGATGCGCTACTATTTATTAAGGACATACATATGTACGTACGTATATACAAATGTATATGTATGAAAGGAAGTATCTGCTTGCCTCTCTTTTTTGTAACTCCCAACGGGGTGGAAGTTTAAGCGAAGCATTCATGATTATGAATTTTACGCTTACCTCCTGACAAACCCCCTTATACGCAATTTGATAAAAGTTGTTGTCTTTGAGGCGCAAACTGGGCTGGGCTCTGGCCCCCCGGCCCGCCGTGAGCTGAACAAAGCTGAGCTGTAACTTGGTTATCTGTGGGCTCTGGCTGGGTTGATTCGGGCTTGCCCGAAAAATCAAGGGGCTTGCTTTAGCTACTGTTGCCGCTGCCCTTTTGTGGTGGCAATTTATTATTGAATTAAGTGCTTCTTTCTGGGGTTGGTTCCGTCTTGTGCGCGCTTTGTGGCAACTGTTGTGCTTTAAATATGCAAAATGTGTATCAGGCGCTGTGTGCGTCTATATGCTATATGCTCAGATTTGTAAACGGAGCAAATTGTGGCTTCAATATTCACAGCACATTCTTTGGCGTTTGAATTAAGGTTTGAGCATGTAAAATGGTACAGTTGCTTAAAGTTTATCTTTGTGGATTGTGGGCTGCTCCAAGGGATGACATGGATATATTGTTGGGCACTTTATGGCCACTGGTGGGCGTTTGCTCCCAGCAGCATGGAGATAGGGACAAAAGTAGATATATTAAAAGATATCGGGTGTTGGTAAGAATTATGCTTTGTTTTATTTTTCAAGAATGTCTAAGATAATTGCTTGGGTATATGTATGTATATGTTTAACAAATGCAAAAATGTATAGCTTTGAACTTGTCCTAGTCGAAATGAAATAAAGATGTTAAAAATATGTATTTAACAAGTAAAGTATTAATAAGTAAAGTATAAAGAAAATGATGTATATATTTTATGCGTAATTTAATTTACTTCAAAAGTTTAGTCTAAGGTAACATAACATAATTCCGTTTTATATAACATTTATAAACAAGAAGTTGCCATATCATTTTGGAACAGAATTTACTCTTGCTACTAGGAACTATATTATTTAATTTATTGTTAACATATCAAACATTATTAAGTAGAAAAATGTAAGTTTGAAAGTTTTGTTAATACATTTTCTTAGGTAATCATCAAAAATTGATGCTGTCATTTATCGATAGTCCAGTAGTTTTATCCGCGGTTCTTATGAACTTTGGCTTCATAGTTTAGCCACGTCTTCACTTGTCCCACATAAGCCTACCACTGCGTCATTAGAAACAAAAGGAAAATCATTAGGATTAAGTGCAACTGCTTTGTTCCTCTCAACGCTAATGAATGCAACGGGTGCATTTTAGTTGGGCCGCGCTGCGTTGCGTCGGGTTATGTAGGGGTTTAGGGCTGGCTGCAAAGGTGATTTTTAGTACCTGCAATAAAATTACAATGCGCCATAGAGATTCATTCACGAGTCGCGTTACCAGTGCTATGCCAGAGATCGCACTCATTCATAAATGCGCTTAGGCAGGAAACTGAACCAAGCGATCTTAGGTCAGGTAGTTGTAGGTGGGCTGCCGGGCGCGGCAAGACCATAAAAAATCTATGAGCTTATTTGTGTAGGCTGGCACTTAGGCAAACAGCCGCCTTGGATCGGCAGCGGGCTTTGGACTTTCCCTGCATGTTTGTCAAATAACGAGCGCGGGATTTTCCACGCATTCGGAACGGATTCGGCCTCACCATCGGCGTCGGCGTCGCCATCGGCGTCATAAAATAGCACCTACCTAAAACAATGCAATGCTCATAAATGTTCATAAAAGATCTTTATAGAATAATTAAATATGGCACATTTCCAGCCAGGAGATGTTTCATTCATGGAATATATCGACGACGCTCTCCTATCGCTACCTGGCCGTAATTAGAGCAAACAATAAGGATATGGCGTCATATTTAAATTTTGATTAATGAGGAAATTTCACCAGCTCACGTGAGCATGGTGATGTTGCAACCAGCGTATGGATATGTGCTAGGCGCCTCATTAGACGGCGACGTAGTGGTCAGGGGAAAACACATCCTAACCAAACTTTGAATGTAATTTATGCTAACGTGCTTATCGTCGCGTTCCGCTAAACATAGATAAGCCAAGCATAGATCTAGCTCTGGCCCCGATGGATCGTGCATTTTGCTTAAGATTTAGTTTCATAATCACAATCCGCTCATAGATCAGAATACATCCGGCTCTGTTGGATTAGGTGTGAGTACGATACGTTTTTGAGCGCCTATAACAGCTTGAAATGATCATTTCAAGTAATGGACTAGGTGTGATCTTGATACGCAGCTCAATTCTAATCGGGTTGAACAAGCGATTAAAATGTGATTCATGTGAGTGTATTAGGGGCTCGGATTTCTAGAAGCCATACACTAAGCTAAATAAGTAGAGACTAAAGTAGTTTTTCAGATGGAAACTAGATTTACATTTCTTACTGGTAATGACTATATTTAATTGTGATCCAGTACGTCTGAAAATTTTAAGTTGAGCAATGTTAAGCATTGGCATACATAAAAGAAGCTGTTCTCCAATTTTGCTTTAAAATATAATATGAATATGAATTACATTAAGTTCACTAAAGTAGATATGGCAATTTTCCAATTTATTAATTATATATATATATATATATATATATATATATATATATATATATATATATATATATATATATATATATATATATATATATATATATATATATATAATATGTCTTACATATATTATATGTGTCTTACATATGTTTTAAAGGGTATCTATTTGTCAAGCTTTGTGATCCAACAACGTTGTTTACTTTCTGTGCGCTCATTTTCTCACTCAGTCACAGTCAAGTTCACAGTCACTCTAACTCGTTTATTTATAGATCAATTTTATATATGCTTATGCATATAAATACATATGTAGCTGTTAATAGACGACACGCACTTCAAACATACATATATGAATGAGCTTTCGAAATGTTTGAGCAATTTTATAAATTTGACCAGCGATATACCAAAGCTTAATTAAAAGCTTCCGTGCAATACAACGAAATGCTTGATTCAATCGCCGTTTTCTGTACAATACGATCCACAAAGTGGTTTACATGCGATTTGTATGTTTGATACATCATATCATATTTGTTATTATAAAACTTAGGCTATCAATTAATTATGTATCCATTCAGCTTGGTATTTCTTAATATGCTTAGTATCATAAAAACATATTTAGAATTAATAGATAACCATATAATATTACACCTCTTACACTTTAGTATACTAGTATTCCTTTTTATATACATTTCATATTGAATATACATACATAGTTGCGTTACTTGCTGGTCTGACTGTTAGTTCATCCGTTCATCTTGGAGTTATTTTGATCTCAAAGGAATTAGGTTTCGAAGACGATATTTTGAGCTGTAGAAGAAATGATTCCTGATTCTTTTAACAATTTACATGAAGCGATATTTCGACACACGTTTTTGGCTGCTGTATATATAGTTTTTCTGTATATATGTATAATCATATAAATGATCACATAAGATTAATACGGACGAACTGCAAACTGATATAAGTATGTAAAATTATCTAAAGTTATAATAATCTAATATATAAATAAATATTTTATCCTCTACTGAAAAATCATTTATTTTTGTAATAAATTTTTTTCATTTTCATAAACTGTATATATTTTTTCCTTTTTTAGAATTTCATTGTTTGATAACATTTAATTTAAGCCTTTCAAATTATAATGCAAGAGAAATAAAGAAGAACACTAAGCTAAGCCAAAGATACCTTCTATCTTATCTTGACTATCTGGCTCTGGGATAGTATAGTAGCTCGCTTATCGGACAATGACTTCTAAAACAATAATTCAATAAATAATACAAAACAATAAAACAGAGGAAAAGAAAATACAATTTTTCATATATATATATATAGGGTATTTACTAGTTAAGCATTGGCATCTATAGTGGCATAATATTTTGTTTACTCTCGTTGGCCACACCTACTCCCACTGCTGTTTGAATGACAGTCAAGTTCACAGTCACAGTAACAGCTTTATTATTAGATGCGTTGTTTTTGTTGATTGTGAATATGTGTATATTACATACAAATATGAGTTTGCCTCATGTATGCCCTGCAAGCACATGAAGGTATGTACATACATACCAAGCGCCAACGCAATTTCATCATTTCTATAGCTATTAGTGCTAAAGCTCAGAGAAAAAGCTCCAACTTGAGTCGCCCATTCGAGTGGAATTCAATAAGTTAATTTCTGTGAGCTCCGATCGTTGCGTTGTTTAGTTTGAAATTTGATGTTCGACCAAACGGATGGTATAGATCGGTAGATTTTCAAGATGCTAGTAGAATTGTTGGCGTTTGTTGTTGTTATCCTGCTGGTGGCCTACCGCTGGGCCACAGCCAACTATAATTTCTTCAAGGAACGTGGCATACCATATGATAAACCATATCCATTTGTTGGCAGCATGGGCAAAATGTTTTTGCGTCAGCGATCAATGTTTGATTTAGTTTGTGATCTGTACAACAAGGGTGATGGCAAGTAAGTACACTAATAATTTTTAAATGATATCAAAGTGCTAACTGCGCATTGCAACATAGAAGTTCAATGCTAAAGCTCAATTAATTACGCATCTAGATATTTATATTGCTATAAGCGAACATCTTTTTCTTTGAAAAATAAGCTCAAATCGGGTTTAACAGATATTACACATATAACCGGCTTGTTATAGTGCTTGTAATATTACCTGATGCACGGTTAAACCTGTATCATATTTCGAATAATACATGTATTTGGATAAATATAGCTATATTAAAAATCAGAAATTTATCTTCCTGAATAAAAATATATATATTTTTTAAGGGGTATTGTTGCGCCTTAGTATCAAAAATGCATTTCCAGTGGGGCTTAAAAAAATTGAAGAGCTATTGCTACACAAACTACGACGTATTGTTGTGCACATATCTAAAACAGAAAAGCTGCATTCCTGTTGCACTGATGTAATTAATTTCTGCTCACAATCCGTATAGAGTTTCCCATATGTATGTAGATGTAGATTGAGTGCTTTGAGCTATGACGACAAAATATTTGATTAAATTTAATTACAGTTTACAAACATCTTTTTGTTGTCTGTGAAATTTAATAAAAATTTTTATTTAGTCTAATTAAACATAGAGAAACGATTTGTTGCGCACTTAAGATAGCGTGCAACGTCTTATTTATATACCTATAAATGTACTCACTTTATACAGACAACTATAACGATTGACCATATCAAGAGTTATTTTTGTTTCAATTATGATAACTTTACCTGTTATATATATAAAGACGGGTAATGATAAGCTATAAGAGTGTTCGATAACCTTTGTCAGTTAATAGTCAATATCGAGCTAAAATTTCTATAAAAGGTAAAACGGTTTTCGTCGAGTTCATGTAACATGGGTCACACTAATTCATAGTTCTGACGTGTTTTGAATAAAATATTTGCGCTTCTTAACTGAAGATAAGAGTTGTTGCTTTGCAAATTGTCAGCTATTTAAATTTTGCCTATCGGTAAAGGTCTCCGCTAATATTTATTAATTTATTTCTATTTATAGGGTTTTTGGATTATTTGAGCAGCGAAAACCGTTGCTGATGATCCGCGATCCGGAGCTACTTAAACAGATCACAATTAAGGATTTTGATCATTTTATCAATCATCGGAATATCTTTGGCGTAGACAGTGAGGATCCTCATGACATGGACAACCTGTTTGGCAGCTCCTTGTTTTCTATGCGCGATGCACGATGGAAGGATATGCGCAGCACTCTGAGTCCTGCCTTTACGGGCAACAAAATGCGTCAAATGTTCCAGCTGATGGATTTAGTTGCCAAAGAGGCAGTTGACTGCTTGAAACGCGATGACATCCCAGAGAATGGAATAGAGCTGGACATGAAAGACTACTGTACCCGTTTCACAAACGATGTCATAGCCTCTACAGCATTTGGCTTGCAGGTGAACTCATTCAAAGATCGAGAGAACAAATTCTATATGATGGGAAAAAAGTTGACAACCTTCACGGCGCTGATGAACCTTAAGTTTTTGCTGTTTCAAGCGGCTCAGCAACTTTTTAAGGTAGTAGATCATTTATTGCTGTTTTAGCTTTTAAATTATGTTTACGCTTTCCCTTGCAGGCCCTAAAAATCTCACTGTTTGATAAGAAAAGCACAGAATATTTTGTGCGTCTGGTTTTGGATGCCATGAAGTATCGTCAGGAAAAAAACATTATACGCCCAGATATGATCAATATGCTGATGGAGGCACGCGGCTTAATCAACACAGATAAGCCTAAGTCCGGCACAGTTCGTGATTGGAGCGATCGAGATATAGTTGCTCAATGCTTTGTTTTTTTCTTCGCGGGCTTCGAGACGTCGGCGGTACTCATGTGCTTCACTGCACATGAGCTCTTGGAGAACATAGATGTGCAGGACAGGCTTTACGAAGAGGTGGCCCAAGTCGACAGTGATCTGGAGGGTGGCCAGCTGACATACGAGGCTATAATGGGCATGAAGTATATGGATCAAGTGGTCTCAGAGGTTCTGCGAAAGTGGCCAGCGGCCATCGCTATTGATCGCGAATGCAACAAAGACATTACATATGAGGTCGATGGCAAAAGTATAGAGATCAAAAAAGGGGAAGCTATTTGGCTGCCCACCTGTGGCTTCCATCGGGATCCTAAATACTTTGAGAACCCGACTAAGTTTGATCCCGACCGTTTCAGCGAGGAGAACAAGGATAAAATTCAGCCATATACATATTATCCCTTCGGCGTAGGACCACGTAATTGCATAGGTGAGTGACAGACTCTGAGACGGTAGCATCTGATAATAACTTTTCTCGAAAGGTTCTCGGTTCGCATTACTTGAGGCCAAAGCTGTGATCTACTATTTGCTGCGCGAGTTCCGTATTGCGCCAGCCAAAAAATCCTGCATTCCGTTGGTCCTTAGCACCGCCGGTTTTCAATTGACGCCCAAAACTGGATTCTGGGTGAAGCTTATTCCGCGTAAATAAATCAAATCGATCAAATGTAATTTTAAATAATTGTAGAAATTCTAAAATTTTATAAAGCTGTATTCATGTTGAAAAATGTTATTTGAATATGTTTTTTAAGACTATGAACAAAAAAAAAAAAGAAAAGAAAACAGTGATAGCTTACTAAATTAAAGCCTTACAAATTGTTTTTATCCACAAAAATATGCTTCGGTTCAGATCTTGGAAGTTCGAGTTAGTAAGTTTAAGCTTAAGGTTTAATTTATGGTTAATAAATTTCAGTAATTCTTGGCGCTAGAGATTTTTTAAAGCATACAATAAAATACGAATGTGTATAATTTCAGTTAAAGATATCTAATTAATTTTTTCACATTTTTGTAACTAGAGATTCACTGGGATAGAATACCGTTTGGCCCAAAAATTTTGCAACACACCAATATTAATTATACAAAGCGTTTGGTTGGAATTGGCTGAGGCTTCAAGAGGCGCTTGGTGGGGCGTGGCAAAAGCAGCTGGATGCTTGGATGAACTGGCCAAGATATGGGTGTGAATGGCGGCTGGAAGAGGGCAGCGTCCACAACGGAAAACCGCACTTTAACGCGAAGACATAAATCAAATTAGTTTTTCAAGCGACTGCACTCGACTAATTCGAGCGGTGAGCGCACGAAGGTACAGCGCGGATGCTGTTCATTTTAGTACACAGAATACAGAATGGTCGTGCGGTTCTGTCCCAGGCAACAAAAGGATACTACACCCCAATTCACAAGCCCGCACACACACACACACACACTACACAAACGCACACGCGCATACATTCACTATACACAGATATCGATTAATATTTATCCCGTGACACAACGCCACAAAAACCGCGGCGGCCGTTGGTCCATTAAAGGACACATAGAAAGAGCAACCAACCCCAGCCCGAGGGCCACGCAGCAAGCGTTCCTCTTGCGCCCTTGGACAATGGCAGACGACAGCCAACACGCGCGTTTAACTCGCATCCACTTCAAATATGATCAATGCTGGTTAGTTTTCCTACTAAAAACAAACGTCTGGTTCGATATTCTTGGCGCACGACCCTTCTCTCTGTTTTGGGGCATGCCACAGGCAGAAGTCAGCTGTGAGTGCTCTCTCGCTCGTTCACATACTCTTCTCTGCTTGCATGTCATGTGTGTATGTGAAAGTGTTTGAGTGAGCAGCTGCCTTTTGAGCAATGGCGTTTGTGCTCGCCCCGCCTACCGCGCGCGTTTTGTGCGCGTTTTTTGTTGTCGTACTCGGCTTTGCGGGCCCAGCTTAGGGCGAAAACATTTTCAAAGTCAAAACAGTTGTGAAAATCGTCGAGAAATTTCATTTTCGTTACAATTACAATCGTTGAAAATGCACTTAACCTCAAATCCAATAATCCGCTTGTAATTCAGTTCATTCAAATGCTTTTGGACTACCGATGGCCAGTGCCCAGTGATCGCATCTCTTTGTGTGCATGTCCTGTAGCGTTTTTCAATTTGAATACCTATGCGGGTAAGAATATCTACGCTGTATAGTTATATGTATATATGTATATATATATATACATAGATATGTATGTGTGCATGTAAAGTGTTGACCCCGGTGGGTAATCGTTCTATTATTAATGAACATTTGCCTTCAAACAATGTCACAGTGGCATATCGACTACTGACTGGACTTACCTGCCCAGAACTCAAGGCATATTCAAATCAAGCGGGCTAATGGAATTTTATAAAAATATATTATAAATATATTAGGAGAAAGACAATATATATTTGAACTGTTTATAAAAATAAAAAGAATGTTAAGTTAAATATAGATTGCCAATTTGCAAAAAAATAAGCAAGTCTCAATTTGATTGTTTGTTTGTTTTGTTTGCCTTTTATTTTACAGAAAGTACATTAGATTTATTTTATGTGTACATTACAAATGTAGTACGCGAATATCATATAAATTAAAAGGTAAGTGCACATTTTTCATATATATATATATGCTATTTATACTATATGCAATAATTTTCATTTTAACTTTTAATTTAAATGATATTCACGAACTACATTTTTAATGTACATATATAATATAAAAATTGTTATAGTTGTGGTAATCTTTCTTTTGATCTTAAATTTAGCTATGTACTTCCCTTTGGGACAACCAAGAAACTTTCTTCAATTTGCCATGTGACACGCTTTAAGGCTTATGACAGATTTAGAAGAGGAAATCGTCTTAGGATTCGTAAGATTTGTGCAAGCGAGCGCAAATAATGCGTGAAAATCTGTAACAACCGCCAGTAGCGGCACGCTCCCTTGGAAAAAAAGCCTACCCATTGACCGGACCGGGCCTTGATCCGCCTAACACAAGCGGCAGTGTCTTTCTGCATTCCTGTTGTGAATCGAGCCAAAGACATAAGTGGCTCGGCTCGCCCATGGCTAGTACCAAAGTCAAATGCAAATTGAAATGTAGAAAAATGGGACAATGGTCTTCCTGAATTCTGAAGAATACTCACAATGCTTCCGAGGATTGGCAATGTTGCTGGCAAAAGCCTTTTCACACATATCAATGCAATGCGGCAGGACTTTGTTGGCTAAGGAATAGAATGCTGCTGTTTGAGGCAACCGGTAGGAGATTTCAATTGGCAAGAGCTGAATTGAACCAGGGTCTGTGACTCCTATGGTGCAATTATGATGGAAAGGTGCTAATAATAACCGATAAATTCATGTTTACCTAACAGCCCAGGGTTCTGGTCAGCTGTCAAGTGTCTGTTTGTACGTGTGCGTGTGATGAATGAATGAATGCATGAATCGCCAACTGGCGTGAATGATGATGAACTGCATTCGAAGTGCTGCTGTAGTAGGTGTCTGACTTAGGTACACGCAACTACGCCTCAACCTTGCCAACTTTGCCATCTCTCTGCCCATGGGCACTAAGGGCTCTGCAATTGTTGCGCTCACTAAATACTGCGGGGGAAAATTGCAATAGATTTGATTGATCGCCGATATCTTGCACTCGTGCTATTTTCAATAATACAATAAAACGAATCGAATTTTCACAAAAAATCAAAGTTTTTTTCATAAAAAAATAGTACGCTGCAATAGTAATGAGTGCATGCCAATTGTTTGATTGATTACTATTATACAATTGGGATTAAAAAAAATCTTGTTCCATATATAATTCTGTATATACAATTTATACATATACATACATATATTTATACATATACATACATAAATATATATATCAGTCTACAATATATGCTTATGTCTGTATAGCTGAAATGACACTCGATCGCATCACGCTTTGCTGTATCTGTAGTCTTATGTAAAATGTTGTGAAACCGCAAAAACTACTATAAATTGACATCATAAATTAAAATTACTTCCACCCTTCTTCACATAGGCGCTCCACCAGGCCAAACCTAGTCACAGCCCTCGTTTCGGTATTGGACCTTCGGAGGGTTGGCCCTCTGGGGTTGGTGTGTGAATAAACCCAAAAGCCAGAGGCCCAAAACGTAAACGTCAAGCGGCTGAAAAAAGGGGCGAGCACGCAGCCATCAACACGATTATTTCGCATAAAATAAATTGATTCCTGTTAAAAGTCAAGCATGTCCTTTGAAGATGGAAATGGAACTGCTCACATACACATGGAGAAACCTAGACTCTGATACATAGAGACAAGCCGAAAACATCGCTTGAAAAATGTCGAAATTTGTCCACAATAAGTTCTTTATTGAGTCGCCTTAGACAAAGGATTACCTCGCCGCTACAACCATCGCCGCCGCCGCTATAAACCACGGCAAAGCCACTCGCCACTCGACCCAGCGAAACAGCAAACAATGAAACAATAGCCAAAAGACATTGAAAACTGTGCCACGTCTTCGCCTTGAATTGCGCCAGGCAGCCGTATCTGTGCTGGGCTGTCCCGACACCTTTGAATCGACACCTTCCCTTCGAGCGTTTTGTCCTGCCATCTATTCAATTCAATAGAAAGTGGCATATAAATAATGATGAGCGAGCCAATTTGGGCAGTTGCGTCAAGAGCGAAGTCGAGTTGCTCTATTGTTATCCTGGCCTTCTTTGTATGCCCCAGACAAGCGGGCAACGTGGCTCTGACAATCCCAAACGTCATGTCCTTAAATGCGGTCGCCAAGGTGGCTGGCTGGTGCTCGTCCTGCCACAGACTCTCGGTCGCCGCTCAAATTGAGCGTATGAAATTGATTAGCTAACGCATTTTAGTTACAATATTTGTATTTAGTTTATAAACTAATTTGAAATTCAGTTGCCCATTAACAAAGTGGCGTGCGTGAAGCATGTGCGATGCCACCTACAGAGCTCAAGGATTCATTGAGAATATCAGTTAGGATCAGTACCGCTGACAGGGGTGTGTCTCTAATTTAGACATGCTGCCTGATCATGTATTGGGATAGGGTTTTATTCGGATATGCTAGGGAAAGTTACATATATTTTATTTATCATTTCACTTGATAGTATATTTTGTTTAGTATAAACCCTATATTCTTGAAAAAAAGATTTGACATACAGAAAAATATGTCATTTGTATAAACCAGACTGTTAAAAATATCATGGTTATATCCGAAAAAATCCAAATAATTGCTGAGCTTAGTCTTAATTATATTATTGTCAACCTTCTCTTATGATTGAAAAAACATATTTTATTAAATATTTAGCCTAGCTACCAATGCTTAGAAAAATTGTACAGATATTATCTTTACTTTTAATAATTATAATTCATCTTTAAATTTTTAAAATAATCACAATAGTTGTTAAAGTTTCTGAAATGATAATAAAAAATCGATGAATTAAGCCTAAACGATGCGTTGCACATGAGCTGTTAAATAATATAATCTGATTTTCACTTCTGATACCAACAAAGGATAATCAGCTTTGATTTAAGATCCATTTATAATACCAATTGACTATCAACTATATTGAATTCAAGTTCTTTATTTAATTCACAATAGACAGCTAAGCTGCTCATTTACTTTCCTGATTGGTGAATCAAAGTCATAATTCCACTTTACTGGGCTGTCAATTCAAAGCGATGAAGCCGCTGCAATTCCCTGGAATATTCTTACAATTTTGCACCTTCCTCGCTCCCAGCTACCAGTTTTTTTGTAGCAGTGTAATTGAGCCATATAACTCTAACCTGTTACAATTGAATGGCAGGCAACCGTCAGATCTGTGAGCGCTCTGAGGAACACGGCTTCCATTATTAATTAGCCGAATTGTCTATTTTGGAAGGTGTCAACAGGTAAATTCGTCATTGTGTTAGTAATTTTTTATACCAGCCAAGTGTCTTGCATTGTTTTTGCAAGGCTTCTAGGCGGCAAGATCTGAGAGGGATGCATGCAGCAATGTCACGTTGCACTTCAGAGGAGCCGGCTCGTTTGGTCGGCCGCAATGTAAAGGATAATGTGGCAAAATCCTGACAATTGATGTCCTTTGCCGGCACTTCAAGTGCTGCGACTCCGACAACTGAGACATCGAACGCAAACGTTTGTTTGCTGTTTGCACAGGCAACACAGGCGACGACACTTGACGTTGAGGCCGGGGGAGGGCGCATATAAATAATAATCAAACAAACAAATTTATATGTATATATGCTTCACGGGCCATTGTTTGTCCCTAATGTAATTATCAAATCAAGGCTTTAAGTAAGCTGCAGAATCATTTTCGTGCGTAGCAGAACGTATTCGGTTTAATCAATTCCAATCAACTTTTGCAAGTGAATCCAAAAGCTGCCCAAAGATGGCGCTGCAACGTCTAGAAACGCGTACGCACACTCATCAACTTCCTGAGCGCAAGACTTTCACATTTCCTGGCACTCGCGTGAGTCGTGTCTGTTTGACGTTCGGCTGTGGTGAATTTTCCGCCGACGCTTTTTCGTACATTGAAAAAAATGTAGTTGGAAATGGTGTTTTATTTATAATTAATTATCATAATTAGAACCTGCTCTGGTAGAAAGTGAATTCACTTAAGTCAACTAAAGCATGCAATTTTAATTTGTTTCTTTCAAATATTTTCTAATTATTAAAGCTTATTATTTTTAAAGAATATAATTAAAATCCATGTCTTCTTTACTTTTTTCCTTTGGCAAAATTTGTATGTTTTGTCAAAAGTTGTATTAGTTTTTCTCAGTGCAGTTGGTGTACCAAAGTTTGGTGCAGACTTTGCGACGTTGCTGCTGCTGTTAGTTTGCGTTTAACCGTCTCGCTAGGCGAAAGCAAAGCTTTGCTTGTTCGTGCGCGTTTCGAATCACATACACCACCCACTCATACACATACACACACAGTACACGCCGTGACATCCAAGCCACACACACACGCCAAATTTTTATATAGTGTGCGAGCGGAATAAATTCATTTGATTGGTTCTTAAAAAAACGTGTTAATCCAAATCCTAGCAAACAATAATGAAATATAATTAATGTGATTGGAAGTGCTGCGTGTGGGCCAAAAAGTCGTCTTTGCCAATATCGTCGGATGTTTTCCAATGCAACGGTTTTCTTCTGTATCTGTTTTCCGCAACACCCACATTGCAAGCTATTAATATCTAACTAGTGTGAATTTTCACATAATCTGACTATATATTCAATTTACTGCTGAAAGTGCTATACTGAACGTTAAAACTACTATCAAAATGGTAATTAAAAATGAAAAAGTGATTATGAAATTAGTGTTACGCATGTGTTTTTGTATGTGTGCGTTTTTCTGTGGGTAGTTGTGTTAGTGTGTGTGTGTGTAAACGCCAAATGCCTTGTACAAATTGTTTACAAATATCAAGTCCAAGTCAATTGCATTTTTGTCACAGCCTTCAATTGTTTGTCGCTTTTCAAGTTTCTGGTTCAAACACAAGCTAGTAGCCTTCATCACTTTTGCTTTCAACAGAGTGGTAGAATGGGCTGCTATCTATTGTTTTGAGACGCTAAGAAAAATATGATGTAAGCCCGAACACCCAACGGCAACCACAATGCCAGCAGCCTGGTGGATGCTTCCTGCCACCACTCACATCTACATCTACATAAGTATTTAGTTAGCAGAGTCATTTATTTTTATAAGATGTTGCTGCAGCATCCACGCCAGCTATAACTGTAACTGTAGCTGTAACTAACAAGCTCGCACACACAGACAGACGCCCACACCAGCAGCAGCATTTGCAACCTTAGTCAACGGCGCGTATGAGATGAGGCTTGTAGGGCGGCAGAGGTGACGGCAGCGGGTCGGCCAGCAAATCGATATTGTGCGGCATGACCGAGTGGCCCACAAGGCGCTGTATGTTTTGCCTGTGGAGCTGGGCTACCCAGCCACCGTAACTCGTAGTGTGGTGGCTTTGTAAGCCAGCAGCCAGTCAGTCAGCCAGCCAGACGCCGCAGCTGACGGAGCCGCCAACAACGCTGTTCCTTTTGCTACTCTCACCCCGGCGGTTGAATTCGAGCTCGTCTTTTGTGGTGAAAACTTTCATTTGCTCTCTCGCACTCTGTGCCTCTGCCATTTGCGTCAAATTTGCGCTGTTATCAGACCAGCAGCAGCAACAACAACAACAACAACAACAACAGCAGCAGCGGCAACAACAACATCGGTTGTCAATAGCTAACAAATGGCTGTAATACTACACAAATTTATTCAATGACATTTATTGTTGTTGTCGCTTATGTAGTTTGTGTCACGATTTGCGCATTTTGTCAAGGGAGTTTGAAGGAAAGCACATGATGTCATGTCTACGAGTATATCTATGTATAATTATATATATATATATATATATATATATATATATATATATATATATATATATATATTTGCATGTCTGTGTGTGTGTGTGTGTGTGTATTGAATGGCGTCTTGAAAAGTATGCAGTAGTTGTTGGCAATGCAAACTGCCTCCTCCATGCTCCATTTCTAAGCAGCGTCTGCTTTTGGCTTTGTTTACTCGTCGCTTATCGGCTTGCAAAAGCGACGCAGATTGTGAAAGTGCGCACATACATACATATAGATTTATATGCATATATGTATGTGCTCGCTTAATTGCCTGGGTAAACAAATCGAAGTCTAAAGTAGCTGCCGTGACAATCAGGCCGCACAATAGCTTAGCACAGCTGAATTTGTGTCTTCACTTCAATTAAAATATATATTTTTAGTTAAATTTTCCATTTTATGATCGATAAGTTGGATTAAGCATTTGACAGCCAGCCGTCATTAGTCACATGCCTAACGAGCATTTGGCTTAACCTAAGCCTAGGCAGGTATTTGCCCACTATTAAAACTTATTGAGAACTAGCTGTTGCGTTTGCCGTTAAATTCAACAGCTGGCATGGTAATATTAGATTTCATGCCAGCTAAAAACTAGTTGCGATATAAGCCATGGCTTTAAGGTCTAGAGTATTGTTAGGCTCCATGACATCGAACAGAACAGGCTTATATGTTAGCCACAAGCCGGCTGCAGTCGTTGCACTTATTATTATTGTTTTTCATTCGCTTTTACCCTAGAGTAGACCAGGCCCAGCTCAGGCGAAGTATGTATCAAATTTCAAGTTAGTTGACGCCCTTAACAATACTATCTTGAGGCAGACATTGTGGCAATAAACCTTATAAGCTTGCCACGAGCACAAACCAACTGTAAACATATGTATGTATATATGTATATACTCAGATGTAGATATCATGGCACAGAAGCCCTTTCTTAACAGCCAGTTCAAGATTGGGTAGTTATGTTTAGTTGGTATCATCAAAAAATGATAATAATTTTAGAATGTGGTCTCTGCAATATGGTACAGACTCTAATCTCCTTGATAAATTCGTGAAATTATAAAAAATTATCATATAATTAAAAAATTCCAAAGCTGTAAAGTAAATATTTATTTTATTTTAATTGTGAAGTATCAACATGATAAGAATGTTGTGATTATAGACAACAAATGTTTAAGACAATGTTTATATTTATATGTTTATGTTGTTTATATATATATTTTATTTATTTTTTAATCACTCAGCAAATTACACTTTCACTTTAATACTTAACTTTAATAAATTTTTCATATATTAATATTTAATTGTTTTCAGAGCGCTCTTTTTAAGTCTTTTTTTTTTTAATTTTTATTGAGTACTAATGCTCATTAAACTTTTTCCTTGGCTGCTGGCAAGTTGATGAAATTTCATTAGCCTTAAATTACTTAAATAGATAAATTATGTATTGCTATATTTCATGATAACTTAGATTTAATTATATAAGGAATATATATATATATATATATATATATATATATATATATATATATATATATATATATATATATATATATATATATATATATATATATATATATATATATATATATATATATATATATATATATATATATATATATATATATATATATATATATATATATATATATATATATATATATATATATATATATATATATATATAAATACATGTTATTAATATATGTATAAATAAATAAAAAACAAAAAACTTACAATTTTACTTAGACCTAAACATTTTTTATCGACTCAACTGTCATTTTGTATCTGTTAAGCCAATGCCAAGGATTGGGTATTTTCTAGTTGAGCAATTGACAGTGCAGCGTGCTTACTTCTTGTTAACCTAGCATTAAGTACATGCATTAGTCTTCCTACAGCATTATGTCTGTTTGTGTGTGTATGTATGTGTGAGTGTGTCTACGTTAAACCATTTCAGAGACAACACCTGCAGGCATTGAGACATCTACGTGGAGCACATAAGCTTCATTGTCTCTGCAGTTTTGTCTTTGTCACGATTTGTGTGCTTAGTGGGGCGCTTAAGCTACCTTCAGCATTAAGCGGCAACAGCAACAACAACAAGTTGGATAACAACTGAATGTACATCTAATGCATTTGCTTAACACTTTCCATTTAGATCGTACGCCATCGCTCCCGCCGCGCGCGCATGTGGAATATGGGATTATTATTCCTAATCTACTACTGTGTGAGCGTCTACTCGGCGAAAGGCGAAGACAAGGATACTCCGGATATTCCACTTGACGTGGGCAGCCTGCCTGAAGCGGCCGATGCTGACTTTGAGACTGAGAATGAGATTAGTACACCCAATCATCTCCAGACTAGTGAAGTGAGAAGCGCGGATATTTCTATTAAATTGAAATACTTATTTGCCTTTTGTTAATAGAGGAGTGATGCATTGCCGGAGACAACCATGGCTACGCCCATACACGGTGCTGTGCCGACTTGGCGAGCAAAACGAGAGAACTGTACGCCGCCGGCTATCGAACAGTTTCCCCAACCGTTGATGAACAAATGGGCGCGCCAACATGGTGGACTCATCTTACATATTCTTGTGGCCATCTATACGTTCTTTGGCTTGGCCATTGTGTGTGACGAGTACTTTGTGGCCAGTTTGGACAGACTGTGCGAGGGTAAGCTCAACACAAATATCACTTTAAGTCCTTCATCAATCTGAGTACTTACAGAGCTTAAGCTGTCACCGGATGTGGCAGGCGCCACATTTATGGCCGCCGGCAGCTCAGCTCCAGAACTGGCCACCGTTGTTATTGGCGTTTTCTTTGCGAAGGACGATATCGGCATCAGTGGTGTCATTGGATCGGCGGTGTTCAACATCATGTTTGTTATTTCGGTTTGTGCCCTTTGCTCTGGCACCGTTTGCCAGCTGAACTGGTGGCCACTCGTCCGCGATTGCTTCTTCTACTGCGTGTCCATATTGGTCATGCTGATAATAATCTTTAATGATGTCATCTCTTGCGTAAGTACATAATATAAAGGCGGGAAGCAAGACTTCGAAACAAAAGTTGAAAGCTGTTCTCTTTGAGTCAATCTATATAGCCATTAGGGTTAATAAGAGTATACTATTTGACTGCCAAATATATATAAAAGGCAGATCGTGATAATACATTTAGAGAGAAAAGATCGCACGTAGAATAGTTGACCCTGGTTTTAAATTTTGAACAAAAAGTCTATTTGAAAACCAATTCCACATAATTTACTAGGTAATTTATTATGATCTCTTTTTAAATTTACCTAAAGTATTTACTTCCTAAAAATTATATAATCCGCAAATTTAAAGCAAGAACCAAAAAGTTTTGCAGTAATAATTTTTGACCTGCTCCACATATAGACCTTTAAATTAGATAGTCCAACAATTGATTTTGTAACTCCTTTTGAAGTCGAATCAAAATTGTTGCAGCCAAACTCATAGGAAAAAATATACATATATATATATTATATAGTTGAAATATTGATATTTTACAGTTTGAATCTGTGGTTATGCTACTCTGCTATGTGGGCTACTGCATTGCCTTGCATTTCAATACGGAACTGGAACGCTGGGCGTTGAGCTTAAATCTGCCTTTTAAGCTGCCTAGCAAGGAGGAGCAATCGGCACTGGTCACTTATAAGAATGTGCCTGAAAGCTCCTACACTCAGGGTACTCAGCCAAAGGAAACCGAAACAAGTCCTCAGCAGCAACCACAGCCATCGACACAGGGCGACTATCAGAGCTACAACGATCCCAATGCCAGCTGGGATCCGAATGCTGCTTGGGGCGACGAGAGCCAAAATCAACCGCAGGCCATGACTGTTAGTGCTAAGCCCAGCCAGCCGCCGGTAGATGATTGGGGCATGAATCAGTTCAACCAGGGCCAAGGTCAAGAGAATATGGCCTATAATGCCGATCAGCCGGAATCTGTGGTTACAGGTGAAGCAGCAGCTACATCGGCCAAAACTCAAGCTGCGCCAAACCCAGCTGGGATTGAATACTACAAGTCGACAGATAAACAACGTGAACCACGCCCCGATCCATTGGTGCGACCCACAGAGGGCGGTCAGCCAGCACTGATTGCCTGGTATGTGGTCTATCCGATACACTTTCTGTGCAAGAAGACTATGCCCGATTGCCGACAGCAGCAGTATCGCAACTGGTATCCGTTCACGTTTCTACTGTCGATGATTTGGATCTCGTTTTACTCCTACTTTATGGTCTGGATGATAACAGTGATTGGGTCCACACTGGCCATACCAGATACTGTGATGGGTCTGACGTTCGTAGCTGCTGGCGTTTCTGTGCCTGATGCCCTAAGCTCAATAGCCGTTATCAAAGAGGGCTACGGCGACATGGCCGTCTCGAATGCAATTGGCTCAAATGTCTTTGATATACTAGTGTGCTTAGGTCTTCCATGGTTCATACAAACGGCCATTATCAAACCCGGCTCGCACGTCAATGTTATATCCAAGGGTATGTACAAATCGCCTCTCTCTCTTTCTCTCTCCCACTAAGTTAGTGCTTGAAAACGTCGTCGTAATGCTGTTCAATTTAGTGGTATGCCTGGCATGTGCGTTTAGCTGTGTTGTAGCCAAATTTAGATGGTGTAGCTGAAGCTTCATACAAAGGTTTCAGTATATTAATGCACCGAGAGCTCTTACTTATAGGTCTGGCATATTCCACCCTTTCGCTCTTTTCCACCGTTGTCTTCTTGATACTCTCAACGCATTTGAATGGCTGGAAGTTGGACAAGCGTTTGGGCATAATACTCATGCTCTGGTATCTGTTTTTCATAACGCTGGCGGCGCTCTATGAGATGAACGTCTTTGGTTACATGAATCCACCAGAGTGTGCCAGTAAGTACCACATCAAATAATAATATTATTTTCGATACCTGAACTCTTCCTTTTGCAGGCACGTACTAAACAACTGATTAATATATGATCATATTACCATTAAAAGCAAACGCACTTAGACTCGAATCACCAGCACCAAATACGAGTACCATATACAAAGACACATATATATATATATATATATACAATTGGTATATACAAACCCATATATACCATCAAACCAATAATCATAACTATAGCAAGCAGCAAGGTGTCCCAGTAACGGAATGAATACAAATATATATATATATATATATATATATATATATGATATATATATATATATATATATATATATATATATATATATATATATATATATATATATATATATATATATATATATATATATATATATATATATATATATATATATATATATATACATATAATAAATACATATGTATTTCAAGTAAATATTACTCAAACGTACGTTTTACATGGATTTTTACATGCACCAAAATGAAAGAAAAATATGAATTATATCTACGATATATATTTAAAAGATGCATATTTATTTAGGCAAAAGATAAAAAAAAAACAAACTCCATATACAACAATTATATGCATATAGCACTGTAGATAGGGAGAATTGTATAATATTTAGTACAAGTAAAATGCAAAACAGCAAATGATATTTGTTGCCACGGTTTAATGGAACAACAACTAAGTAATAGAAAAGGAACAACGCAAAATTTCAGATGAAAAAAAAACAAACAAGGATTAGAAGAACAATATGTTAAGAACTATGCATCGATTTTTAAGTTAATCAAAAAAGAGAATGTTGTTTGGTTCGTAAGTTTCTTAAAATTTCTTATTTATTTATTTATTCACTTTTTTTTAAATTATTTTTGGCTGCTACTGCTGTTTAGCTCAAAATTTGGCAATCTCACCAAATAAACGAATCCAAAAACTACGTTATAATAACACAAAACCAATAAAATGTCAACGAATTTTAATATGTTTGTTGTAGTGTGCAATTAAACGACTGTTTATCCAGTACGATTGAAATGTAAGTTAAACAGCCTAAACGAGGCATTTAAAGATATTTTTCTAACAAGCTAATTGATGTATTCCGTCATTTGAACTTTGTATAGGGTATTTCCTGGTCGGTCATTCTTTACCAGCGTTTTTCGTAATTGTTTTATCTATTTCTTCTTGGTTTGTTATATTTACACACTCATATATCTAAAATGAAGATAGATAAATAAGACGAACTTATATTTATGTAGATATTTTTTAAAGCATTAACACTTACGAAAATAAAAAGATATTTTTTACAATTAAATTTACAATATTGATAAATAAACGTCCTGAGTTTCGACACATATGACCACAATGTTAAAATGATGCCAATAGTAAACACATAAAATATAAACAAGTATATGTATTTAACATTTCAAAAGTATTTAACTTAATAGCAATTAATGGCGTCAATTTTTTACTGTAAATATATGAATTCTATATGTATACAACATTTATAATTCTAATAATGTAAATTTATAGTCAATTTTTGGTGCAAATTACTTACACGCGCATATTTATATACATTTGTGGGGTTTTTACCAATATAGTAAACATTCCTATTATTATTATTTGTAATTTTAGTTTTTGATTAATAAATATATCAGTGAGAGGATAACACAACAAAGTATAAACAAAATATATATGCAAAAATCAAAAATTGTATAAAAATTAACCAAACAACGCACTCAATAAAGAGATAATAATATATTTTAGCCTTCTGTGTAAAAATTGTTAAATTTCGTACTTAACTCGAATATGAATATATAATTTTAAGCTAAAAACCACCGTTCAACAGCGAAAGGCTTGAGAGAATAAAGTTTGCATAGGACATATGACAGAGATTGTAATCAATTTATTTCAAGGACTCAAATGTTATTATTTATATTAAAGGATAATTATGTGTCAATTATCCAATTTAACATATTTTTTAGTATTTTGAAAAAGCATAAGTAATCTTTAATATAAAAAAGGAAATTATTGTGTCATGTTTCTTATATTAGTTACTGAATCTCATCAAAATGAATATAATTTATAAGTCTATAGCTGCCATACGAAAATAATATATGTTCATTATATTTGATTAAGAAAAATGTCGCTCTTGAATGCTGTTTAACGGTGGTGCATTTAATGGTATTAAACCATATACAAAACACGTTAATAATAATGTTAAATATTTTTTATTTTATTATAAAATATTGTTTTGATTTGAAAGGTATTTGCGACAAACTATGAAATACGATTTGCTAGTTTCCACACCATGCTGAGGGGCTGGTTAAACATTTAGGTTTATGCTTTGGTAGAATTATTCGCATACACATAAGCAGTGGCAGTCGTATTAATCCCTGGCAAAGGTAGACATGATTTAACACTGAATCAGTATGATAATTTAGCTGCAAGCAAAGTATAAGACATACATACACATACAATTTTCATATACATATACACTTACACACCCACACACACACACATATATATATATATATATATATATATATATATATATATATATATATATATATATATATATATATATATATATATATATATATATTACATAGCATAAAAATACAAAACGAACTTACATAGTGAGCAATGCACTGCTATATAAAATGGACGCGCTCAAAATATATATGTAGTTACATAAACATAAAGAAACAAACAGTATATATATACACATATGGATAAATATACTATAAAGAGTACATGTATTTATTAATATACATACATACATTTACGACACAGAGAGCGCTTATTTGTCTAGATTTGTTGATGGCGCCGATATGAAATACAAGAAACTAAAATCCTCAAAAAAACAAAAAAAAATTAACTATGAAAAACTTCCTTGAAACTATTTGAAAACATAAAAAGAACTACAGTTTAACCGAAACAATAAATGTACGAACAATCGCCTATTGTAAACTCCCACAAACATATGCATACATAATTGTTATACATACATACACACATACATACCTTCTCCTATTTAAAAAAAAAATATACTTATATGTATACATATATATGTATATATAGTTATATAAAATGCTTCTATGGGCATTTCTCAAGTACAACGTTCTTCCCCACTCAATGAAATATGCCAGCTACAAATATACATAATACAATACATAACAACATGCATACATGCGCATACATACATACTAATACTATACTTACATATACTAAGAGCATATTGGCAAACGTAATAAAAATTGTTAATTGTTTGATGTGTTACAAGTAAATAGAGCAATCCATGTTTGGAATCGACGTTTGATTGATGTGCAACAAAACCTATACATACATAGCTATTATATCATACATCAAATAGCATATACGAAGAACTAAACTTTAATTGTTGACAAGATCGTTAAGTATTTCAATTAACAATTTCAATTAGAAGCTCAATTTAAATTCAACAAAAAAAAAAAAATAGAGTTGAAATGTCGTTATTAAACGTATTTATTCAGATATGAAATATTTTATTCAATTTACTTTTAAATGTCTTCAAACTAAGTCAAATCAAATCAAATCAAGTATATATTTCGTGTTACTTTGTGCAAATATTGTATATGAATGATGTATGCATATAAATAGTTATACCTATATAGCTAAATATATTGAAGTGAAAAAGTTAAAGGACTTTACTGAAAGACAAACACACACACACAAACACAAACACACACACGCTTTAAACATATAATATATATATATATATATATATATATATATATATATATATATATATATATATATATATATATATATATATATATATATATATATATATATATATATATATATATATATATATATATATATATATATATATATATATATATATATATATATATATCAAGATATGGTATATATGTACAGAGACATTGATATATACTTACCTACTTACAATAATGTACAATAAAGGTCATCTATGCTATTATATACAACTATCATTTGTGTTAACTATGACTATAATTGTTTGCAAACACTTAAGAGATTCTCCAAACATATGCATAAATATTTATTTATTGATATGACAAATATTTAATAATGACAAACAAATAATTACACTTATTTGTGAAAGAAGAAACATAATAACTATTGCTAATATACACAACTGTTGATGTTATGTTTAGTCTATTAATGGATTTCAAAAATAAATGAATATACACACGCATGCCCATAAATGAGTTTCGAGTTGTCAGGTCAGTAATTCATAAAAATCAAATTAATCATAAGCAAAACATTAACTAATATCGAAAAGAAATGTTACAGTCGTCCGTAACCGGAATACTAGTTTTCCATTCTCCAATATAATTTATATGTCTATATATACAGAAGGTCACTGCGAACGTGCTTTTCCTTGTGGTGGAACCACTTATCAGTTTTCCCGACTAAAAAACTATTGCAGATATAATTTTCGTCCATTTACTTAGCCTATAACAACGGAATATATTTATCTGGCTGTTGTATGCATGTGATTATATTTAGAAGTCACACGTTTCTTTGACGGAAATAATAATGTGTTTTGAATGGGTGTATCCTTAAAATCTGAAAGCTTTATCAGACGAGGCCACATACGAGTATATATTTTATAAACGTTCATACGGATAGTGGACAGACGCTGTACAAAAACCAATGTACTCAATTCGTAAAGTAGTATAGTTCAAGTATTTATGAAACAATTATTGTAATAATTATAGCCACATCCATATGTACACATGGAGTTATTAGGCATACACCACAAATAAAAGATATTGTAGTAAATTACATTTATGTATCTACTACCACATACGCATATACATATATTAATGAAGGTGATGTGTAAGTCAACTAGCATTAAACATTTTGGTAAGGGAACAACAGGCTACCTTAAAAGCTTTTGCAGCGCACAAGCCCAACTGTTAATAAGCTGCGCAGACCACGAAAGCTCTCTCTCTCTCTCTCTCTCTCTCTTTCTCTATAATATCGTCATCGGCAATGGAAAGGTAAACAAAAAACAGAAGAATTGGCGTCTAGAAAGTAATGTTAGCTATACTGAGTGCTGAATACGCTTTCTCTATAAATACACAAAGTATGTTGTATGAATGTATTGGAAGAAATCGTTCTACTTTGATTAAATAGCGCAATATAGGTATAATGTGGTTAAGTAGAGCTATACATATTTAAATAATATTCTTTAATATTTTTGTTGGTATATTTTATTTATTTATTTATTTATTTTCCCTCTCTTTCTTTATTCCTTTTTCACTGCTTCTTTAAATTAAAGAATTCTTTACTAATAATAAATAATGGAATCACTCTTTTAGCTTGAAAGTGTATTCATGAAATGTCACTACAAACAATGTCACTGATATTCTAACAAGTAGGTTTTTATTTTGTTAACAGTTTTTAAATTTATTTAATTGTTAGTCAGATTTTATTTTTTTTTTTTTTTTTCAAGTAGCTTGGCACAGCTAGAACGTTTTATCGAAGGGTATTCAAAGCTTTCTGGAGCTGCAGCTTATTGAAGGCAGCTTTCTACGGCAGCCACAACGGTGCTGAAGTTTGCGCTGTGCGTTTCAGTCGTAAGTTCACTGCCAAAGTGCTAGGAAGTGGGCCTCTTGGGTGTGTGGGACTGTGTGTGTAGTAGCCGCTCGCGTATAAAACTTGAATAACCGCAATCTCCAAACACTCACGCACACTCTCACAAACATCCAAACGCCGTGTGTGTAAGTGTCGATGTCGCAACCTGTTCTCCAGCCGGACGGGTGCAGAACCGAATTTGTTAATTCTGAACTCAGCTGTGTGACCGGCCCGGCCCGGTCCGGCCCGTCCCGGAACGCAGCGATAAGATATTATGGATTTTTCAATATTACACATATTTATGATGGCCCTAGAGAAATTATGTAACGCAGTTAATATTTTGTTTTCACTGCATAATCGCTGACGAGCAATTGCCATAGTATACATACAAATATATGTATATATGTATTTATGTATGTATGTATGTATGTATGTATGCATGTATATGTATGCATGCATACATACAAATGTACATTTAGTTGAAGCTTGTTTGCGGGAGATTAACGTTAGCTTGGGTCAGACGGACTGTTGATAAGCGGGCAGCAACTGTGTTTGTTTAATTTCTTAGCGAACTGAGATAGTGAATTAATTACGTTATCAATTTTTTTGAATTATGGCGAGTGTTTTTAATATGATTTAAATATCAATCGCTTATCTCCGTAGCATTGCGCATACAAACATACATGAAAAGCATCTAAATAAGGGCAGACTCTGAAAGCTAAAAAAAATGTCTGGTTTACCCCGTGTGGACATTGACAAGCCGAAATTCGATCAGAGCACCTATTTCGGACGTGCCAAGCATTTCTTTTTGGTCACCAATCCTCTGAACTTATTCGCCACCGATGAGCAACTGGAGAGGGCCCGTGAAATAGTTACCAAGTACCGTGCTAACCAGGCGCTGCCCGATGTTAAATCAATCGACGATGTGTGGAGGGCCAAGTATCTGTACGACTCGGCTTTCCATCCGGAGACGGGCGAGAAACAGATCATCGTGGGTCGCATGTCGGCTCAGATGCCAATGAACACGTTTATCACTGCCGGTAAGTAACCGCTGCCCTCTATGCCCTCTCTGCCCTTAGCCTATTGGCTTTGCTTTCGGTTTCATTTGAGAACCTCAACTATTCGTTTCCGCGCTTTGATTAATAAATAACTGTTAATGTTGCTGTTGTTGCTTTCATTTAGGGATGATGACATTCTACAAAACAACGCGGGCGGTAGTCTTCTGGCAGTGGTTCAATCAAACGTTCAATGCCATTGTCAACTACACAAACCGTTCGGGCACATCACCAATTAGTCAATCGTAGGTTTCTCTAGGAAAGATTGCTTTTTTGTGCCCAATTTGTATTATTGTTATGCACACAGACAACTGCTTACCTCCTACTGCCTGGCAACGGGCGGTGCCCTGGCCACAGCGCTCTCCCTCAACCGTGCCGTGAAGAATATGAGCCCAATATTCGGGCGCCTGGTGCCACTTGTCGCGGTTGCAGCCGCTAATTGCATCAATATTCCTTGTATGCGCATGCAGTAAGTAAACAGTAAACAATCTATATAATTATTTTTATATAATTATTCATATACCATTCAAGATAATGAATATCATAATTGAAACTTTTGTATTCAACAGGGAACTGCGTAATGGAGTCGCTCTTTTGGATGCGAAGAATAAGGAGGTAGGCGTTTCGAAGAAGGCCGCGTTTGTGGGAATTTCAGCTGTTGTGATCAGTCGAATTTCTATGGCTGTGCCTGGAATGAGTACGTTACCGATTTACTATATACATAAATATATATATTTATAGCAATCTAAAATATCATTGCTTGACAGCCTTGACACCTCTGCTGATGACTAAACTGGAGCAGCGTGGCTTTCTGAAGAAATTCCCAAGATCCAACGCTCCAATTCAAACGGTCTTCTGTGGCTTTATTCTAATATTTGCCACACCCCTGGGCTGTGCGTTCTTCAGCCAGCGTGCTGCGATCAAAGTGAACGATCTGGAGCCAGAAGTGCGCGATCGCATAAAGAAGGAGCGTCCTGAATTGGACACGGTTTGGTATAACAAGGGCTTGTAAGTCGGAATAAATTGATGTAATAAAGAAGTAAAAATTATTGATGTAAAAGTGAAGCAGAAATTTTTAGTGGCGATATTTAGGCAATGTTCTCTGTGGACAATAAATATATGTAAGTCTCCTTAGTTATCCACACAAATTGCATTTAAAATTATGTTTAGGTCTTAAAACGCAACTATTTCTAAGTTTCAATCCTCATAGATTTTGTTATTTAGTTGAAATTTATAACTATATTTTCTGAGGACAATAAATATATGTAAGTCTTTTTAGTTAACTAAATAAATTTCATTTAAAATTCTGTTATGGTCTTAAAATGGAATCTTTTCTAAGTTTCAAACCTCATAGATTGTGTTGTTATATATATAACATATAATATATATATATATATATATATATATATATATATATATATATATATATATATATATATATACATATATATATATATATACATATATATATATATATATATATATAAATATATATATATATATATATATATATATATATATATATATATATATATATATATATATATATATATATATATATATATATATATATATATATATATATATATATATATATATATATATATATATATATATATATATATATATATATATATATATATATATATATATATATATATATATATATATATATATATATATATGTATACATATATATATATATATATATATGCAAATTGGTTAAAAGTGCTATTGATAAATTTAAAGAATAATAACGTGTTTTGATTGCTATGAAGCAATAACTTATAATATATCAAAAATTGTTAATAAAATGTGTGAATATAAAAACAATCGCATTTCACTTCATATATTTTTGAAAAAGGTGTATTTATTGGCGCTTGTATCTGTGTAGTGATACAGCAGTCAGCTTTCGAACAGCTAGTTTACGTTCGGACTAAAAATACTAAACAGACTAGACTTATTACAAATACCATTAGAATACATTTGTTTTCTTATTATTCTATATTGAATCTAGTAGTTTGGCAAGCGAACGAGAAGGCTTCCACTATTTTAAGCGTTAAGTGACAATCCATTTGACATTTTTACTACGTAAATGTAGATATATGCCTCTCTATTTAAAAAAAGCGCTACACATCGATATCAACTTTGAGTCAACCGTGGCTATCGATAAAAAGTTACTACTAAGCACTAAAAAATACCAAACAATGAAATGAGCGCATTTTGTGACGCAGTCAGCCTATGTTTTAAATTATTGAATTGTATTAATATGGAAAACACAACGTTTATAAATAAAAGGCGTTCGCTTACGCTCAGCAACAGACTTCTGCACAAACGACACAGTGGTAAGGCCAAATTGCATGTCTCTGAAGTAGCAACTTTGGGAATATATGAACTTATTTTCAGCGTCCCCACAGAGTCGCGTTTGCGCCAGCGCAACTCAGGAAGTTGAAAACGATGGAGGTTCTCCTTGTTCTCCAAGCGTGAGCATTTCCAAAAATGTGGAGAGCACGCCGCCCAACAAAAAGATGCAGACGCTAGACGACAGCCTAGATTTCTCGCAGCAGAGCAGCCTTTCACCCAGCTGCTTGTTCTCACAGACTTTGGTCACCGGCAGCCCGGAAGTCAGTTGGCGCTGGCAGTGCGATAACAAGGAGCGTCGCGATAAAGTAAACACTACTTCGGACAGCGGCTTTGATTCTGAAGAGTTTGGACCAAATGCGTACAAGAGAAGGGAAAGACGTAAACAGGTGCGTGCAGATGCTGCCAATGAGAACAAACGCAAACAGTTGGACAACAGGGAATGGCGGGCGCAGCAAATACGTGATCACGAGCTGCTCAGGGAGCGTTGCGACAAGCTGCATAGACAGTTGGATCAGCAAATAACAGCGCCAGAAGAAACAGAAATTGCACCCACAAATAGCACCACAATAGCTGCAGTTGAAGCCGTTGCGGATTCTGCATTGACAGATTTTCTAAATGACTCTGATACTGATTGTTTTTTGTTAGAGGCCTCACAGCAGCTGGAGTCAAAGCTGGCGAAGCCGCAACGAACGCCGGCTGCCACCACACCCACCAGTCACGCCAAGAAAAAGAATGAGAAACAGTGTTCCTTCTACATGAAATTCCTGGAGGATGAAAGCGAAACTGAGGATTGGTTTGCCGCTCTGGACGAGGCCATGCTGGAGGCAACGCAGTCCAAGAAGCCGCGCACTTCATTGCAGCGTTATAAATCAATGCCCAGCAAGGCAGCCGATAATGTTGCTTCCACAAATACGATCTGTTCCACTTCCTCTAGTGAAACACCACGTATTAAACGACATGCCAGCAGCCATGCCCTCTCCCCGGCCATTTCGAGTGGTAAATGTTACAGCCTATCTATAATAAATCCATTTCTAATATATATTTATATGTATTTTTAGCAAGGAGCAATCTTTTTGGCAGACGGCAGTAAGGCCGTGTACAACGTGAATACGCCCACAATAAAAACTTCCAATGGCTTCCCATTTACCAGTACCGAATGTGATGCGCAAAAACTTTCGTCCGCCTTCTTTCTATTATTTCTTATTTTTGTTGTCATTGAACATGTATACGTTAACTTAATCCATATAGTCGTAAGATACTTATGTAATTAGAATTGAAGCTCAATTAAAAGTTAATTTGAATTCAAAGTGTCTCTCAATAGCTCTCTCAATTGAACTAATTGCATCGTTTGCAGCGCGCTGACACAGCATATGCTTGGGATTAGAGATTTGTACAGTTGGTTTGATTGGAAAAGGACTAGTGCACCTGATAGACCAATTAATGGCACTTGTTACCTGATTAGGGTCGAGTGCCTCTCTGCCATTGCGAAATCAGTTTAGAAGCAGAATGCAGCTTATAAAAAAACTGATGAAAAATATGATTAGATTAAAGTTTTTACTGAACGAAATATAAAATTAAGTTATATAAATATAAAAAAATGTTTCAAAAATTTAAAAATATATATTTTTTGAAATTGAATAAAATTGAAATTCTTATAACATAAAAAATGTTATGAAATCAATTACTTTTTATGACAGGCCCATTAAATCATGTAAATTAATAACCGAATTCTTGAAATGTGGCAATATTAATCTGTAACTTTGTCATTATGCACAGAAAACATATTCTTTTCATTGACGATAGCTTTTTGTTTTTTTTTTATACTTCACTCATTTTTTCTCATTAAATGCGATTTTACCTGGAAATGCATGTTAATTAGTGACCTTTGGTAGGAACAGCAAGCTGCATCTTACGCTGACTTTTGGAACTCTTTTCATTTGAGCGGCTTAATGCGTGCTTTCGGGCATACGCCACTTGATTGGGGCTAAGGTCAAAGTTGAAGCTCTTTTCAGCTATTATTCGCGTAAGAACCAATTCACAAACACATTCACTCGTAAGTAGACATATACATTCACATATACATGTACACATATATATGAGTGCGTATGTACTGGCTTTTACAAAATGCAATGAATCTAGAACATAAAGTATGCTGCCATATGTTGGCAATGCGCAGCATAAGCCAATCGCAGTCGAGCAACAAGCCGAGCAATCGAAAAAAACAAAACAGAATAGGCAACAATACTCAGCGTGGAGCGAGAGGAATATGGTATACAGGGGATACAAAATATAGTGGGAGGCATAAGTAGCGGGTCAACCAAATTGGTGACGTCTACAAAACGCAAGCCAAGCTGCAAAAGTAACAACAAAATTGAAGTGAACACGGACAGCTTGAGCTCGAAGGAGCAGCTGGGCGTGCGAGCAGCATAGCACTAGTGACAAATGAAATGCACTGTGTGGGCGCTAACTGTTAAGGGGTGTGAGCGAGAGCTTGTAAAGCTTTTTGAAAGCTTTTCAACAAATGCTTTTGTGCGGTGCGGCGCCTTTCGTATATTCATAATGGCGTCCACAGCCGTGAATGGCAAACAGTTTTCTGCGCGCAACGCCAAAGTAAAGTTCGTGGCAGCGCACAACTAAGAGCAGCAACAAAGCGTAGACATCAACAAATTGTACAGAGAACAAGTATAAAAAGGGACAAAATATTAATTTAACGACGCAGAGCTAATTGGCTAAGCAGCTAAGCAGCGCACAAGTTTCAAGTGCTGCCGGCCATTGAAAGATTTATCAATAACTAAGAACGTACGAATTTTAATTGTGTTTAGTGAAGCGCGGTCTTTATTTTTGCCATTCATCACTAAAAACTCCCGCTTCTGCTTAAGCCAGCCAAAGCGTGTGCACGAATTTGTGGCGCCAGCGTTGCCCCATCGTCGCAATTATTAACTGAAGCACAAATAGAGTCCAAAGAAAAACAGCCGAAAAAAATAGGAAGACGAGAAACGACTAGCGAGGCGAAACGCGTGAAATGTTTATTGTGGCAGCTGCATGGAGCTTTGCTGCTTCATGGCGTCTGCTCTGCATCGGGATGTTGGCACTGGCGATGCTCTTGCCGTTGGTTATCGCCGAATCGGAGGCTGCTGCCAGTGGCACCGGCGGCCAGGCTAATCATGCCGTCTTCACCAGCTCATTTCTAGTGCGCTTCCGTCGGGGCGTTGACAATGATTTCGCCCACAAGTTGGCCGACAAGTATGGCTTCGAAAATCTGGGACCGGTGAGTAATCATTGGCCACAACACAGTACAGTGAATACAGTCTACACGCACCCACACGCATATACCAAAGAAATGTCAGAAACATAAATATATCTTAAAACGTTTGCATGTTTATTTAATATTCTAAAACACTGATAATGAAAGTTAGTTCTGTTAGAAAACTTTCACACTTTATATTTTGTTTATTATTTTCCGTTATATTATATTCCGTTAAATGAAGAACAAAAAGTTGACCAGTTCAAGGAATCTATGCCCAAGGGAGCTGTGTGTTCGTAGAGCTTTCACTATACTCTTTACTTATTACAAAAGCCAGTCAGTCAGTCGTTTGCTGTGAAAAATCAATTATTTTATGTTCCGACGGCGTCGGCATGTTTTGCAGCCCAAAAGAGACACCAACACCAGAAACAAGCTGCAATCGTCAAGGGCTGTTAATTATTGTGACTGCTTAAGTGGGTGTTCATGTGTGTGTGTGTGCGTGTGTGTGGCGCGTGCTTGGTATACAAAGCATTATAAAGTCAGGAACGACTGTGGCGGCTATCATCCAGCTGGCGCGCAAAAAATTTCCATTGCATGCTGTCCGGGCGTAATATTTCAAGCATTTCGTATTGCATGTAGCAAACGGGCACAAGGCCAACAACTACAGACAACAATTTTTCTGTAGAAGTATAACAAACATTACATGCTGATATGTCCGACTTAGTATTCACTAACACTGACAGCCATCAGCTTGAGATGGCCAAGAATTGTACATCCTGTGTGACGCGAATTGGGTAATATTTTGCTAGTCGTCTGGGATTGACGGCTATTATGCCTGTGCGTAGCTCAACTTGTTGCTTATACTTCTACGCTGTTATCAATGGCATCAATTGCTCAGGCTGCAGTTATTTTCAGTCGAAATTAATTGACACGACAAGGTGCTGTAATTAGGTGGCTGGCGCCTAATAACATTATGTCAGGGTCAGCAAATGCGTCAATAACGAAACATGAAGCAGGCGCCAAATCCAATTAGTTTATACACTCTTCATTATTTATATAATGCTGATTTATGTGTAAAGTGATATGCTTTCGCTTAGCCACTTCGCGTTGCCTTTTTTGCGTCCAGTTACCTGAGACTTGTCTTGGTCCTACAAATGGGCTTTCCAAATGCTAGTTACGCTAACGTTTATTACGTCGTAGACACAACTGCAGCCCGTCATTGGATGAGGGATGTCTGCATGACAACAGCAATATATTACACAATACAAACAGAGGAACGCATTTATACCTTGCATTCATACATAGATTCCTCTCTTGATAAGCTTCGTTTCTAAACTATTTTATGTATATTTATATAATAAAAATTATATTTTTCTATGAATTTGGCTTTGGCTTAATCATTAGAGAGAAATCATATTTTCTTCTTGATCAAAATTAACAGCCAATACTTCATTTGTTTATATTAACGCATACATTTGGGTTTCCGATTTTTTTTTTTCTAAATCATCGATTATTTATTCGGTTTTCATGAAATCGATTAGGCTCACTATTCGGTCTGTTATTTTGGTATTCAAACTCTCTTAAGTATACAATTTTGAAGAGCATTTGCTGCCATATTTCCCAAATGGAAATTTCATAGTTATACTGAAGAAAGACTACATATTAAATCTAGTTTGTCATATTCGATGTACGTTTTTAAAGCTTAGTTAACTGGGAAACTTTTATTAAACATCTTGTTCTTAATTTTTTTCTTTTTAACATTTTTTTCTTGTTTGTGATTATTTCGTAATTATTTCGTTTACATTATTTAAAAAAGTTTGATTTGTTATATTAGTAGAGGCTTTTTGTTATTTATTTTAGTAAGATGTTTTTTCGAGATAGTGTTTTGATTCAGAGTTTTGCGCGCTTCTTAATATATTTATATACATTTAATCACTTTGGCTTTTTGTTTTTTTTTTATGATATTCTTAGAAACTTTTAAGCTTTTTGTTCAGTAGATAAAGAGCTTATAATTTTCCAAGGCTCCTTAGATTTTATAATTATGATCACAAATTGATAGATTAGACCTTTCTGAACATCTATTTTTAGTATTAATTAAGAAGACATATATATTGTAAGACTCGTAAAGCTTGTTTGTATTATCGTTATCCCTGTGCAGGATAATTGTAAATTTATAACCAAAGTACTTTTTACAAAACCATTTCTTATTGTGCTGTTCATACGGACGACCTTTTTGATGGGCTTAAATGTACACGGAAATTTAATTGGAAATTTGTGTCGACTGGACTTCCGCTTCGTATACTCATTCAATTCGCTCCCAATGCTTTCAGCAGATAAACAGCAAAATTCTTTCACTTTTTTTTGGTGGAGCGAACGGTAATAAAATTGCGGCACATGTTGCCGAAAAAATCTGTTGCTCTTACGTCAAACGCTATCTGCCAACCGAAATCACACAATATGTACAACAAAGCAACAATATATATATATACATATATACATATACATATATATATATATATATATATATATATATATTGTGTAAAAGGCAAACCTTTGAGCGTGGGATAGCAAGTAGGCACAGGCACACGCCTATACTCAGTTGGTTGCTCAAATCGATATTGCGTATACGCAGCATATGAAGTGGCGCTGGATTTTTATCTGTCATATAAGCGCTGACTTCGTTTAGGCTTTATTGCTTTCGATGTAAGAGTCCTATCAGCAATAAGCTATTAGTTTTGACTATCAGCTATCAGCTATTAGATACACGCTTACATATGTAAATTTCGATATATAAAATAATTGAAGATTGAGCTTGCATAGCGCTTACAATTTAAATATTTTTATTTCAATTATTTAATTTCGTGCTTTGGTAAATACATATGTTCTAGACTAAGAAAAGAATCTTGGCAGCTTTGCAATCGTCGCCCACGCAGCGCTGCTCAACGCAATAATCATATTCATCCTACAATTTTATGGTAGGCTGCATTTTCATGCGCCTTTTCCGTCTGTGTTCTTTAATGGGCAGCAAATTCTCAAAGTGCTGCATGGCTAATGCCTTAAAGCGATTTTTTTAATGTTTGCCTTTGTGGTGTTTAAAAGTTTTACTTAATACCTACTTTGTATCTGCGCTAAGCCTTTAGGCATACACATTCTCCTTGTATGTGTAATAACTTATAAAGCCAACAAGCCCACCTGTCGCCAGTTTCATGTTAGATGTGAGGTGCTCGGTAGTATGCGTTGTGTCGCAAATCCTTGCACAAAGCGTTAAGTTAAGATTTCTGTTTGCCAAACCTAAGCCTTGACAACAGAGGCAGCAGGAGCAACAATAACAACTTGTTCTTGCCTTCATGCCTCCACACTGAATGCTGCACATATTTTTTATATATATTTATGAATTGTTGGTCAAAGCATCCATTGAATTCATATTATATGGAAATTGTAAATGTATTGTTTTTAATTATGCCCTGAAACTATTCTTTCTTGGTAAAAAGCCGAAGGAATGATAAGATATTATAAATTAATAATAAAGTACATGGAAGGAGTTGGTATTTTATTTTACCCGAGCAACGCATATTCTGGCCTAACAGAATTGTTTGACTTAACATATATTCCTAACCAGTATCAACAACTGTAATTTACAAGCTTAATATGAAGATGAATTATTCTATTTATTATAAGAGGAGTGTTAGAAAAGGTGCTACATCTGTTCAAAAATAGCCCTTTTCATCATACAGCAATCAATGCAAAGAAGCACGAAACATTTTTTAGAGTTTCCCGTCTTTTCCTGTGAATATCGATGCATTGAGCACCGTTAATAATAATGTTCGAATTTGTTAAGCTGCATTTTTAATTTAGTTACCTAACTATATGCAAATTATATGTTATAGAATTTAATACTCTAAATTCCCCTTACTTTGTTCTTAAATGGATCCTTAATTACTGAGTTCATTTCAATTTAGTAAAGTTTCCACGTTAATGAAAGCAACCGCACAGTTTGCCCGTACAACTTTTTCCAGCATAAAAAGTTTGCGGAATGTCAGAGCTAATTAAATATGCATAGCTGCACAATGCAGTCAATTTTTTATGCTTATAAAATATGCAACAGTCATTAGTTGTTTGTTCTGCATAATCTAGCTGATAAAATATACATATTCTATGGTTATTCAAGTAGAAAGGTAACCATGGTTAATATGGGAAATGACACTAAGTGAAGCTGTGGTACGTCAGCAGCAATTTTATATAATTTATTTAGACATTTAAAAGGCATTCATCAGTTTCAGCTTAAACTTCAATTTGCTCAATGTTTTTTTTTAATTTAGTATGCAAAATGAAAAATGAGTTCACAAATTTTGTGGTATTTCGGTCTGTTCGCTAGACTCAACAAATTAACGGCACGGACATTTGCTGGCAATTTGTAACTAAAGGCAAACATATGTTGGCAAATAAAAGACAAACAAAGGACTTGCACGTCGGACAAACAGAGACGAAAGTTGTATATGTCAGGAAAAGGTTATGCTACAGCTCTGAAAATATAAGGCCCGCAGGGACTCCACATGCAGAAACCCAAGCACACACACACGCATGCTTATATGTGTATACATAAATACATATGTGTGGTTTGAAAATAATATCACGTACATATTAGGAGCGTTCATCGCCAAGTCAATGTATATGTTTATTTTTAGAATCGAAGACCAGCCTCAGCCTTGGCTGAGCACGCGCTATGTTCAATGTTTAATATAAATTGGACTCTAACCAATCAAATATTTCGCTGTGGAAATAATATAAATATTAAAGTTTGTCTAATAAACTGATAGTCTGTGCTCATATTACAATCGTTTTATATACTCGTATTTTGGCAACTAAATTAAAATCATTAGAGCACTTACCTGTGCACTCCACATACACACACACATACACATTAAGAGCTTGATCCTTGTGTGTTAGTGCTTTGCCCCATCAGCCAACAGTCGGCAAACTTTGATGGAAACGCCAACTTTTGGCAAATGTTTGCAATTTTCCTGTTAGTATAAAAAGGTATCACATTATCCCTCCCTCTAGTCCACGCACTTTACATGCTTCGTCTTAAATTATATACGTATGGGGCTCAATGCAAATTTAATGCTTTATACTGGGTCTGAAATTAGCACTAATGCTTATAAAAAGTTTTCGGAACACTATCTGCTAATTGCTAGCAAAAGAGCAAACATTTAAATATTATATTTCAGCTAAATAAAAGGTTTTTATGTGCAGAACTTTGTCAACGAAAATAGTGCACATAAATTCTGATATTTGATATGGCGTAGGCGGCGCTTTAAATTATAGATTGAATAATATTACTCAAAAAAAAAAACAATAAATAAAATTAATAGTATACCGCACTTTGTGTTAATATTAAAAAAAAAAAGAGAATAAAATGTTAATGCTGGAGTCTGGAATATTGAGTGAAATTTTCGAAAATCTTAATAAATAATAAAAAGGACTTTCAGAAGAACCTACATGAAAATTTGAATGCGCGCCTATACAAACCGAGCAGGTACTAGACTTTTAGTGTTTACACCTGTTGAAAGATACTTTTAAAATTAATTTTTAAGTGAGCACTTTGTAAATGTCAAAGTGCAGGCGACAAAGTTTTGATTGTCATGCGGTAAATGAAATGTTCATAAAAGAGTTTAGAGTGCTGGAAAAGCCAAAGAGAGGGAGAGAGAACAAATTTGAAAATTAGATAAAAAAATTGAATGCAATTACTCAGCAGGCGAAAGAGAAAGAGAGCTACATAGAGATAGGGACAATGTACACTTAATTGTGTGACCAGCGTTTGTGCTAGTGCTGGAGGAAATCACGCATACGCAGCATGTGCCAAACAGCATGTCAATGTCAACAGTGGGCAAGATAATTATTTTGCTTCATAGCGAGCATGTTGTTTTTGCTCTAAATAACAAACGGACTTATACGATTATTATGGCCAGACTCAGCCAACTTGTTTTTACACACTCTTCGTCACACTATTTCTTTCAATGTATCAATCGATTTTTGCTTGGTTCGGGCTAGCCAGGCCTGGCCTTTAGGTTGGCTTATAACCAAGTGACCCAGTTGAGAAATGAGTTCCCATTGCCTTATTAAGCAGCTGTACACTTATTTACACTTTCAACTCGGTAATTTTAATTAAAACTCATTCTGTTCCCTACGTCGGCCCTTCTCCGTTGTGCTAATCGGTATGACAACCACTTGTTGTGACATTTAGGGCTAATTAAATGTCATGTTCAGTCGTTGTTGCAATACAAATATTAGTTTGCTGCTCATATTCAAAGTGCATCCATTTAAAACTTTTCAATTATTTATATTCAACAAAGTTTGAATGCACCTCGCACAATGTCAACTATGTTAGTTAGCTGTTTAACTAGCTAAAGCTGGGACCAACAAATCAAGGCTTTGTTTACTAGGCTAGGCCCTGGTAGCTGACACAATGACTGCCACATACCGAAATCCTCAATCAAATCCTATTAGTCATGACGTCTGTTTGTCTTCGCTTCGCGCGACTTATCCTGCTGAATAATTCAACAGTTGGTGGCAATCATTTGCATTTCAGTCATTTGCCACCTGCCTATCTGTATATACATATTTATATATACACCTGTATAGCTTCAACTTTTTTCTGGGTAATTTGCATGCCATTTATTGCCGCCTGAATAGGGCTTACGCAGAGGCCAATCAAGTTTTTTTTTTTGTTTTCCATTATTTGCCACTGTTTCAGCCTTACAATATGGCTGGTCGGTTGCATATGCTGAACGTTTTGAAATTAAGTTTCAGACATGCCAAAGTTCAAAAGCAACTGCCTCACATACGTTTTGTATACACTTTGTGTTAACATTGCCTACAAAGCTGGCGAATATTAAACAAAAACTGAACATCGTTTGTCAAAATAATCAACAAAATAATTGTTGAAACTATTTAGTATAGTATATATAAATGCTAAGCGATTCAAATATATATAGTTTTAAGCTCCACAATGCGTATATTATAAGTTTGGTATAAGTTTGGTTTTAGCTTATATTTTATGGTCTTAAAAAAAAGATATGTAGTTTTACCTTAATTTAAGTTTAGCATTTCACAAATTTATTTCTAGTTTGCTGATAATATGCTGAGAGAGGCCCGTCGACTATGTTATTTTCTTCAAATATCAAAAACGATGTTAACATATTTCTGTTTGCAGTCACTTGACTTAATATTAAGCAACAGTTTGTTTGCTCCAAATGATTGCATAAAGTCATTTCGTCTAGTTCTGATTGATTTAAAGTTTTATGTGACATATAAGTAAAAAAGTCAAATGAAACTTTCGCTTTGAGTCAAACTTTTTGTAAACTTGTTAACTTTTTTCATAGAACTGCAGAAACAGCCATGCTCAATACTTAGATTACGTTTGATACCCTACTTTATTTAGTTTAATAGTTTTGAAACTCAAGTTCCATCTAAAAGTTCAAGCACAAAATACAAAAAAGTATATCTAACTTATGCAATTAAATTGGTTTAGCACTTAGATAGTTGCTGTATAGAGCACTATTATCAGCTTACATGGAACTCGAAGCTGATAGCTTACATCGAACTCATACCTATCTATTGATTGTGATTATCTAGTATATACGTATGATATTTGTGCATTAATATAGCAAACACTTATTATGTGCATGGCAGTAGTAATTTGCTCAAGTGCTACCAGAAATATAGTTGGCTACTGATAAAGTGAAACGAACCGATAAGGCATGGCTAACGATGGCAATGGAAGTGCCTGTCACATAGTTGAGCCAACAACATAAATTTGACAAATGGATTTTACTTTAGTTGTCAAATATAAATGGCTTGAGATAGTGTTCAAGCTTAATGTGCAATCAAAAAATACGTACGATTGCACAGCAAATAATCTGTCAAGGAAATGTATTGCCTACTTTTCAGCTGAAAATGTGAATAAGGAAATTGAAGTGGAAAACTAAAGTGAAATCTAGTTCTGTTAAATATATGTTTTTGTTTCGCTAAACTTCTGACTACTTTAGAATTAGTTCAAAAATACATTTCCTGAATCGGAACGATGCGCACAGTAGGAACTAATGAACTGTTCTATCAGCTAAAATATACAAAAGCTTTTGCATAATATTGTCGACTTTAAGCCTTTGTTGTTGGCTGGTTTAAGCTTGCAGCTTACTAAAGGACTACCACCTGCCATGCCTGACTGCCTGCAGGGCAATCAAAAACATACACAAAATGGGATGGGTGCATACACAGGCCGTATAAAGATGTGTGTGTGTAAGTGTGTGTATCTGTGTGTGCATTCAACAAGAATGCAGTTGTTGCTTATTGTTGTTGTTGTTGTTTGTTGTTTGTGAACATTCTGTTGTTTTCTGCTCTCGCCAGTGTATTCACTTTCCGCGCTGAGCTAAAATCCATAAATTTGTGACGCTGACATAGTTTGAAGGATGATGTGCCACATGGCACATGCCACATGCCACATGCCACGTCCATGTAGATATCACAGCGCTGTCGCCGCCTACACTGCGGCTGTCATCTGAAGTAACTTACTGCCTTTGTCCTGCTAGTGGGCATATTTAAATAAACGTACTGCAACAAGTGGCGCGAATAACGATATTTATTCTATGCACATTTTTTTATAAACTGTTATCTACGATTAATGTAAGCTATTACCGACGCCATTTTGGCAATCGACGCGTTTGCTTGCCACAAAAAATAAGCACCCACTCATGGTCTTGCCAGTTTGTCAAATGTTGCTAAACGCGCGTGGGTGTTGTTTCGGCTTAAGTATCTCACACGAAGCATTGCTTTGGGGTCGATAGGGGGCAACGTGTTGCTACAAGCCACATGCCACAAGTCACATGAAGTGTCTGCTCGCCTAGTCTGACTTTGCTTTGGCCTGTGCTGCTGTCTGCTTGGCTGCTGTCCGCGTTATCACACGCTGTGACACATTATTTTTATAATACGTTGTGTACTACATGCATACACACACGCAAACACATACGCACACACTGTTGCGTAGAGACAATGACTACACAGAGAGCTGGCTTTGTGTGCTGTGTGTGGTGTAGCTATTTTTGTTTTGCTCAACCCACTTCAAGCTCAGGCATTAAGTTTATTTATTTGGTTTATTATATTTTGTTATTTTTCTTTTCTATTTTTCGCTGCCATATGTTTCATATATTAGGAATAATGCAAAAATTATACGGACTTTCTAAAAATATGCGTTCAATTTAGCCGCGAGCGACTGCTGGGATTAGTGAAGTTGCCTTATTAATTTATATAGGTCCGTACATTTGGCGCCCCATGCGCAATGTTTTCATTATCTGTCGATGTCTCTAGCCAACAGTTCGCCGTCAGTTAATTTAAATGGCAAACGGGCAACAGTTAACAGCTGGCCAGCTGTTACAGTATCCAGCGTACTTAACGCACAAATTATCAGGGCATAAAAATAGACAAGCCCTCATAACCATCAACCTTCAACCCTCAATACTGCCAGCGGCTCACAATTGACGAACAATGAATCGATGGTGCACAGTTGGCTCAGTGGCTTTCTTAATTTGGCTTAAGTAAGCTAAAAGCGCTTTGCGGCTTCTTTTTGTCTTGCATGTTCCGTTTAGACCCTAGATAACAACTATATTGATGACGTGACTTTTCTTTCGAAATTTTCATGAACAGTTTCTTTCACAAACGAAAAAAAAAAAAACGATTTATTGCAAAAGCTTTACAGTTTCTTATAAAATAATATATATATTTCAATACACATCAAAAAGTGTTTCACTTTATTAAAGGTAATAAAACAATAGATTTTTTATTTAGAATGAAGTAGGGTAGCTTTTATTTCAGTTTCTTAGCTTCAAGGAAAATATTTATTGAAGGTTATTTTAACGAAGATATCTTATCACAATATAAATTTTCTTCTCTACTCTCTCAGCAGGACACAGACTGGTAGTTTTTATTGTTGCCAGCAAACGATTTGCATTATGCTTATTGTCTTTAACTCAATTTTCTTTTAGTTGAATTCAATAGAAACCTGGGGAGAGCATATTTCGAAACTTTTGTTGGGCTTCCGAGGAGTAGGATGAGATACGTCAAAAGACTTAGCCTTCATCAACCACAAGCCTTTTGTAATTTGTATGTAAGGCCGCAGGATATTATAAAGCATAAGCCCACGTTGCATATACGCTGACAGCTGCTCAGACTGCAAGAAGAGTCTTTCAAACTTTTTACTTTACAAAGGGATAAGGCTAAAAATGGTCCAGCTACATCTTTGAGATGAAGCTGTGCATTCTAAGCGTATTAAATAAAAACGCGTAGGCAGTCGCAACAGCTGTTGACTATCAAAGCAATTATTCGTCCGCGCATTAGTTGCGATAGCTAAGCTGTTTATCAACCCCAAAGAAACGAAGAAGCGCCTCAAGCAACAGTTAATTATTTGCAATCTGTGGGAGTAAGAAAACTCACGGACACGAACCTCGCAACAGCTGTCCAAGTTCCGTGAAAGTTATAAAACAGTCTAAAAGTCTAAACAGGGCAACTTTTACTCTCTAACTATGTTGATTAGGGCTGAAACACGAGCGAGTGTGAAACTTCGCCAAGGGACTTTTGTGACGTTGTCTATTATATTTTGACACTGCAACAAGACATATAATCTTATTAGTACATATTCTTATAGTGAAAACATGTAATCTTAAATCTAAACTTTTTGTTTAATTATAAATACAATTAATTATGTCTTAGAACTTTTCATTGCTTCCATGATAACGATTTTTTAAAAATATTTATGTATATGTGAATGAAACCTTGTACAAGTGAATTGTAGGCTTTTATTATACTGAAGCGTATAAAATGTCGTTTCATCTGGGCGTTGTTTTTCAGTAAAGAAAACAATTTTGGTGAGACTGAGTCGGATTGGTGACTTGGGAATAGTTGCAGAGGGCCTGGCACATGTGAGTAATGTGCGTAACTCGATATGCTGTTTATTGGAATTACATTGAGGGAAAATGGAAAATAACTGCTGGAACTAGAGCAGGCAGCCAGGCAAGGCTAGCTAAGCAGGCAGGAACACTGTAAACTCTCAATTTACCAAAGCTCGACCAAGGACGAAGGCTAATATACGTAATAAAGCTAATGATGTTGTTGTTAATGCTGATGATGGTGCTGTGAAGATGATGCCCATGACTAGCAATTTAAAACGCAATTATGGGCTCTCGTACTTACTTACTTTATGTATGTGCGTACACAGATATAGATGTAGGCGGCTAGGGAATGGCCAACTAAAGTCAATTATGGCTCAATTATGGCTGACGCAGCTATATGAGCGCAGAACAAGAAAGGAATTAATGTGTTAAGCTCAATTAGAGTTGGAGCCTGCCACGCACCTACTAATGAAATAATATTCTTCTACGCTTTACAGCTGGTTGGCGCTGATGGACATGAGTATCATTTCAAGCACAAGACACTTCCGCACGCCCGTTCACGACGCAGCTTGATGCACACGCGCGTCCTCAAGAGTCATCCCTCGGTGAGTATAACTGTAAATTTAAAGACCATTGACAGTTGTAACCATGTCCCTGACACTCACTTCCTTGCGTAAATGCCAAAGTTCACTTTGCTGCTTCACTGCTTCCGCCAGCAAGTTGGCAATCAGTTGGCAAATTGCGTTCTTGGCAGTGCAAGTCGCACTACCACAACCACAATCACGTTGATTGCATTGCAATTGGGCACAAGACTATCTGCCTGCCCGCTACGTGACAGTGGGCCACTCTCGATAATTACTATTTAAAATGCAACAGGCAGGAATGCCTGCAAGCTGCCAAGCAATACGCACAATGCCATATGAAAATGAGAATTATGCAGATTTGTTGTTTTGTGATGTTTTGTTTGCTTGTTGGCCTGTCAGCAATCAGATCCACAGCCGGAACCCGAATACTCATTGTTTGCTGTGCAACTACACGAAATTACCATTTCTGACCGACACGTACGTACATATCATCGACCCGTGTACATGTGCTAGGGGCTTGTGAAAGCCATTGACAGCAGACATTTTGATATTGATACGTTCCCCTTTGAAATATTTTGTCAGGTGCTCACGGCTGTTCAACAGGCGGGCTTTAGACGTATAAAGCGTGGTCTGCGACCGGCAATTCCTGCAATTCATGGACTGCACTACGCAGCTACGCTGGGCGAACCGAATACTGTTGATGTGGAGCCCACAGATCCGTACTTTCCCCTGCAATGGTATCTGAAAAACACTGGACAGAACGGCGGCAAAGTGCGATTGGATCTGAATGTACAGGCTGCCTGGGCTCAGGGTATTACGGGCAAGAACGTGACCACTGCCATCATGGATGACGGTAGGTGGCATGCATGAATAAACTGTTCCGATATGATTTGAATTTGTTTTATTTTTATCCTCTGTGCAGGCGTGGACTATATGCATCCGGATCTGAAATTCAATTATGTAAGTAATTGCGATTCCTCGTAAATAACAAACTCAAAGGGCAGCGTCAAACGTATTTGTGTGTGGGCGTCTCTGTGTGTGTGTTGATGGCTTTCAAAATTATATTTGCAGAGTGCTACGGTCAAATGAACGCATCGATTGACGTTTATTCGACTGCACACAGATTCACAGAATCGAGTTAACCCACAGATGCAATTCAAATCAACATGCAAACTTTATTGAAATTCTGCTTTGATTGGTTTTTTTTATATTGAAAGTTTGATTATAAATGAAAATGATTTACTATTTATACCAGACGCAATTTAAATAACATAATCAAGTCCCGTATTACGCAGTTTTTCATTTGCATATTGATGACCTAGTTAAATGCGCCTTTTTATTTATTTTTTTTTTTATATAAATAATAATATTCAAATGTTGTTAATCTACTAGTTATTATATTAAAAAAAGCAATTTAATTTGATTCAGAAATGAGAATTTTATATAAACATACAAAATCTTTCCGAAATCATATAAATTTATCATGGAACATTTGAATTCTTGTAAAAAAAACATTTTAAATCTTAGTTAAATCATGATTTATTTGCATCAAAAATGATTTTCTTATCTTAAGTAATTTATTATGAGCTATACCATGCTGCTAATAGAAGCTTTTTGGTAATGAATACACTTTTGCTGCCGGATACAAAATTTCTCTTCAATGAGGACCTAAGCCTTCTGTTAGCATGTGCGATTGCACCTGGTTGAAAACCTTTCTCCCACAGCACTCCCCAAAGCAGTCAATAATTAATTGTACTAGCCGTAGTCAGTTGCTTACGTCCCTATAGAGAAAGGGTCATCCATTAACGAACTCCATTCCGTATATTAGACTTACCGCTCTCGCAAGACCTCGATGTTTAGCATAATACCACTCTACTACCAGATAGTCTCCACTAGTTGGCGTAAACAACAATAGTTGGTATGCTTTGACATTATAGTAAGCTTACACCTACTAACCGCACTGGGTACAATTAAGGCAGAACGGGTCCCAAAGTTTAATACAACAAGAACAATGGTATTAAAAAGAAAAAAAAAAAACAAAGAATTGTGTTTATACTTTTTACATATATGAGTTGGGAGTGGACAAAAAAAAATGCTTACACTATTAGACATAAAAACAGAATTTAAAAAGATTAAGTACTTACTAGAGTTTCAGATTACAAATAACTCTAGCTATTTTTTTTATATTCGCAAAACCTCAAAAGATATACTATGTATGTATATCTGAAATAAAAAGCGATTCTAATTATCATTTTTATTATTACGTTTGGGTAAACTTTTAGGACTGCTCCCGCTTGATATGTGTACAATTCAAGTGCTCTGCAAATATCACAGCAAATCGTTATTAACATTAACGACCAGCTTTAGTTGCCAGATTATGCGTGATGAGACACCGAAATGCACTTAAAACTCACGCCAGGCAAACTATTTGACGCAACTGCGTATACTACTACTAATAGCGTATACGGGCCACCCACTTCTTCACCCACTGTATTTATTGTGCTTTCTCTTGCAGAACGCGGAGGCGAGCTACGACTTTAGCAGTAATGATGCATTCCCCTATCCGCGGTATACTGACGACTGGTTTAACAGGTAAGTTGTCGCACGGCCTAAGCGCCTTTGGGGCTTATACTCATAAGCATCTTGGCAGCGGAGAAGTCTAGAGGGCTTAATAGCCTGGCAGTAAGAGCCAATGATAAAGTACTTTGAGTTACAGGTTTGGAATTTAGAATTTCAATTGTATAAAGTAAACAGCTGTGCATAAGAGGGAAATTCACAACAATTCGCAAAGTTTTCCTCTTTTTTATGTTTGCTTTTACTTTTACTTTGCAACCAAAAATAAAAAGAAATTTTAAAGGCTTCCGTTAATTGCTTCTTTTGTTATGTTTTCAACTGCGCATTTCGTTATTCCATTTACTTTTCAGTGTACTAAAGCCGTTGATTTTTCAGGGTGTTTCCCGGAAGTTCTTGTTTGTTTTAGATGCTTTGTGCTTATCACATTCATTGCATAAAGCGCGATTGCAAGCACTCGAAAGACGTGCGCAGGCAAATGCCACGTATTTCACTAATATATTTATGAAATGGTCACCCTGATGGTCTCACACTCTTTCTTTCTCTCTCTTTTATTCTATCCTTCATTTCTGCAGCCATGGCACTAGGTGTGCTGGCGAAGTGGCTGCTGCCAGAGATAATGGAATTTGCGGCGTGGGTGTTGCTTATGACAGCAAAATCGCAGGTAAGTGGATTTGCCACGGAGTAAAATATAGAAAAAGGAGAAAGGAGTAGTCTTGCGTTTGCCATGCCAAGTAATCAAGTCAAGTATTAAAGTATTGCATCACGAATACGTGCCGTATGACGAACATTCAACATGCATTAATACATTTGACAAACATATACATATACAAATATATGTACGCTATATCTATATGAAATCAAGTAAGAGACTCGGGGCACCAGAGTACCACAAGTGGGCACATAAATCGGTTCGAATCTTATCTGTCGTTTTTATAGCACAAGTGGGAAAAATCATGTGAAAAATCGGAAATATTTGATAATCGCTCACATTGCGTGTTTTTTTTACGATTGCCATAAAGCGTCAAGTTAAAGTAAAAAATAACGAGCACTAGCAACAGTTGGTTGGGCTTCATATAAACGACTATAAATGTTGATTTATAATTGCGAGCATTAAGATTAATGGTTACTCTACAGGCATACGCATGCTGGATCAGCCCTATATGACTGACCTAATCGAAGCCAACTCAATGGGACATGAGCCGCATAAAATACATATATACAGCGCCTCCTGGGGTCCCACAGATGATGGTAAGACGGTTGATGGTCCGCGCAATGCCACCATGCGCGCCATAGTCCAGGGTGTGAATGAGGTAACGCTAGCTTTACTCTTAACGAAATCTTAAGCATCGTTAATTTCTGGCCACCCTGCAGGGTCGAAATGGCTTGGGCAACATCTATGTGTGGGCATCTGGCGATGGCGGAGAGGAAGATGATTGCAACTGCGATGGCTATGCCGCCTCCATGTGGACAATTTCCATTAACAGCGCTATCAACGACGGTCAGAATGCGCACTACGATGAAAGCTGCAGCTCAACGCTGGCATCCACGTTTAGTAATGGTGCCAAGGATCCAAACACTGGGGTTGCCACCACCGACCTCTACGGAAAGTGTACGACAACCCATTCAGGCACCAGTGCCGCGGCACCTGAAGCAGCTGGCGTCTTTGCATTGGCTTTAGAAGCGAAGTGAGTATTGGAAATGTGCTCGAGTTTCTTACATCAATTTATGCAAATCTCAATTCCAATTTGGTCAACAGCCCTCAACTCACTTGGCGCGACATACAGCATCTGACTGTGCTAACATCGAAACGCAATTCCCTTTTCGATGCCAAGAACCGATTCTACTGGACAATGAACGGCGTTGGCCTAGAGTTCAATCACCTCTTTGGGTTCGGTGTGCTCGATGCGGGCGCCATGGTGACCCTGTCCAAGCAGTGGCATTCGGTGCCAGCACGTTATCACTGCGAAGCAGGCGAGATTAACAAGCCACAGTAAGTGCATATATTGTAATTTGTATGAGTTTGTGTGTTAAGCCAAGGGTTTACAAATGTAGGCCAATTATAATGGGTCGCTCGCTGTTCTGGGAAATCAAAACTGATGCATGCAAAGGCACTGATACGGAAGTGAATTATTTGGAGCACGTACAGGCAGTCATCACGGCAAATTCTTCGCGACGTGGCGACTTGGAGCTGTTCCTCACCTCTCCCATGGGCACCAAGTAAGTGCTTGTCTATATATAAAATATATTTGTTATTCATTATTTCGTGTGTTAGATCCATGATTCTGTCACGACGCGCAAACGATGATGATCATCGCGATGGCTTCACCAAATGGCCCTTCATGACCACTCACTCCTGGGGCGAATATCCACAAGGCACATGGAAATTGGAAGTATGTTATTGTTAATATTAAAGTGAAGGAGATTGTCTTTAATTGATCGCTTGCTTTCCAGGCACGCTTCAATTCAGCTCAAACTCGACTTGGCCATCTAGTTGAGTGGTCGCTGGTGTTGCATGGCACAAAGGAGGCACCTTATCGCACCCTGAAGCCATCTTCGCCGCACTCAAAGTTGGCCATCGTTAAGAAGGCGCATGAGGATAAGAAGATGAAGTAAGCGCTGTACGTGTACATCTGCGACGTCGTCCATTAGTCAACCTGGTTTTTATCATTCAGTTTTGTATGAAGTGCAAGAATGTGTAGGCTGTGTTTTTTTAATTTTAAATGGGATTGATTAGAAACAATCTTTTATTTTATAGAGCCATAAATTCGAGTCTCTACAACTTTTAATTGAAATATAAACTGAACTATAAGTTCAGTTTTGTTGCAAATTTATGAAATTCTTATTTGATGCCCTGAGAATTTCTCGTTTGAGTTTTCAATAATCTGAATTGTAATGGAGTTGTTCAAGCGCACATTTTTTTTAGTCAACTACAAAGTTTATTTAAATCAAAAACACAAATTTTGAATAAACCAAATTAGTTGAAATGTAGCAAAAGATAAACACGTAGTATCTATCAAATCTAAACAGCAAGAATCTTTTGAAACAGGTATAGCATACGTGTATTACAGTAGTTATTGAGCAGAAGAGCGAGGGATTCATTGAACAATACATAAAACTAAACTTCTTAAATAATGGAAATGTCTTGTAAATGTACTATATCTAACGATGTGTATACATATATACCTTATCTGTAACTGTGTCCTATGCTCTTAGACTCTTAATAATTATATATACAAAATATTAAAAAAGTTAATCTAATTTCCCTATACGATATAAACATAAAATGTTGAAAAAGAAAAGGGATTAATTCCAAGCTGCACACCGCTTCCACAAAAAAAATCTCTTTATAAGAATAATCTATTTATTATTTATAAATATATATCTATAGTTGTACTTTCCACTGTATTCGTGCATGTTACTTGCAACGAAGTTTTTTAGTTTCTTTCGGGGGCCAAAAAATAATAAAAACGAGCATGCAAATGATTTGAATTATAATTTTTATAAAACAAAAATAAATATATAAAAGAAGTGTGTTATTTATAAAAGAAGAAAATAAATATTTAATGATAAATAGAAAGTACAAGTGCAGAACATTGAATGTGTAACAACAGAGATTGACGTGTTTAGTATAAAGCAACTAAATTTATAAATGACATTGTTAAAGTTCATGGGCTAAAGTGCAAAGGAAAGATATATACATTATATATAACAACATACATATATATGTACATACATAAATATATATGTATATATATGTACATATACATATTTAAATATATACAGTACATGTGTAATTATTATCCAAAAGCGATGTTACCGCTGACAAAACATAAACAGAGGCATAATTATTATATATTAATAACAAATATATACATATACATTCAACAAGACAGTGTCTATATAGAGAAGTTATATACATACAAATGTATAATATATATATATATATATATATATATATATATATATATATATATATATATATATATATATACGTATATCGGAATAAATAACTTATATTGATGTGAAGTTATATTTGATGTTGTAGATACTATGAACACACACATAATACCCACATAAATGAAATTGCAGATCAAAAAAATGTCTAGTATATATACATATGTATGTTAAACTGAAACTAACACTGAACAGATAAATCTTCGAGCAGTATTATGATTTGCCATTGAACATTTGTTTGTTACTCATTAAATTATCATTATTATTGGCTTTTTCGATTTTCCAGTAATGGTCAATCAAACAAAATCTATTTAATTTTGTAAATAAAAGTTGGAAAACGGCCAAACCGGACTTTTGATATTTGAATTCATAGAAATTTCAGATTCAGTGCTAAACACACGCATATGCACACCCACGTTAATTTTTAATGCAATGTTATACACAAAGCTTAAAGCTTTTGTCAAGCTTATTCTACCAGCTGCGCCTCGAACCCAATTGCGAAAATCTACAAAAAAAAACTCAAACTTGAAGTTGTCAGCTTTCATCTTGATGACTTTTCCAACACTGCATTTAAAATTCTCCAAAAGCTTTTTTTCATTCGTTTTGGACTCAAGTATGAGGTCTCGAGTTTGATTAGCTTTAAATCCGCATACATATGCATAAGGTCTTCGTTTAATGTGGTCAAACTTACTATTTTAGCATGTTATCTAAACGACATGCAGTTGAAATATAATTATTTGAAGTCAATTGTATATGAGTGACATGATATTAAGAATGAAAAATCGGATTATTCTTAAAACTATACATACATATATAGTTGATTACATATTTATTAATGTTTATCAAACTATAATTCGAATTACAATCGATAATTATTTCAAAGTACATGTCAAATAAGAATAAGTGATTATTAATTTGCATACTCTATATCCAGTAGCAATGGATAATATAGTATAGTAATATATCAATAGTATATAGTATTGTAGACTGGAAGTTATATTATTGGTATTTAAAATAATTTACACTTTTTACTATCCGCGAGAAGAACTGGTTATATTTTCCAGTAACATTTAAAAGTTTGTGAATCCTATGTCAAAATGAATTTAATATCCATTTTCTTTAACTATAATCCAAATTCCTGCCCAACTCACGTTAGTTTTGTTGATTAACATTCAAAAGCTCTTTAATGATTTACAACTCAACTTATATAGCGCTAATCGCGCATTGGGGTGTATATCGCAAAGGACTAGCAAAAGTTTTCGTTGCAGGAAATGTTTATTAACTATAAATTGCGCATCGCAAAAGGCGCCGAGCAGCTCATCGGAAGGAAGGAAATGAGCAAACATCGGACGCACCCACAAAAACAAATAAAAATGCGGCATACGCAAAACGCTCAAAATGGTAAGGTAGGCCTTGTTGTTGTTGTTTTTGCTGCTGTTGCTGATGTATTGAGTGTATGGCAGGCTGTGCGTTCATAAATCATTTGCCTGCGGGCATATGATAAATTGTCATACTAATTGTTTTTAGCGTTCAAGACAGACAAGCAGCAGCGTCTTGTGGGGGCTGGGTTTCGGTTTATGTAGCCCACGTCAATGTCATTGGCCATGGCAATGGCTATGCTGATGACGATGACGATGACGCTGGTCTGCTAAATGCAGCCTGAGGCTGGCATAATTTTAGGCTCTTGCCTTTAAATGCCAAATTAGAAAATAAAACGGTTTTGCCACTCATTTGGTTGGACCTGTCAAATTATGCATATCATTTGACGCTTCACAGTTTATGTTTAAACATATTTGAGTATTTGGCTTAGCAATCCTTAAGGTCTAAAAAACGGTGCGAAAGGATAGCTCAGTTGAAGTTGCTATCAATCATGCGGACGAGTGTCTTGCACATTGCTTGTGCCAAATGAAGTAGATTTTTGCAAGCACTTGAAATAGAGTTACTCGGGCATAGTTTGTTATTGTTGCAAACATATTAATACGTTGGCAAGAAGTAACAAGTTTATGATTTATGACACTTTAATAACGACAGCTAACTTGGGCCGAGTCAGATGGGGCGACAGCAAATGGGAGCAGCAACAGGTTTGTTGTCATGTTTCTTATGGCCTGCTCTTCGTTATTTGTTGCTGCTTTTAAATAAATTTCTGTTTTTACGCTCATTTGGTGATGGGCAGGGAAATGGACTCGAGGGACGACAGAGAGAAAGGGAGAGGGACAGTGCTTGGCTTTGGACATTTCTGTAAGCTCCGAGTATTTGACACTTTAATGAACTGCCTCGGGTCGCGTGTGTCGCAGTCGTGCCTGCCGCGTCCCCTTAGCTATTCATTAATATTAATGCTTCATTTTGGCCAGTTTTCGCCATGACAAAATTGGGCTTGGACGGATATACACACATGTCAATCGTCGTTGCTTCGTTTGTTTAATTTGTTGATAATTGCAGTTTAATTGACCAGCGATAAGAGCGAAGCTTGTCGGTCACCAGCTCGCAAACAATTAGTGGGCAACGTTCAAATACGACTGCCGATTTGGCCATTTGCCAGCGATTCGGTCAGTTGCTAATGCGTGCGAGTAATTATGGCACAATTGCATTTGTCTGCTGACTTTTGACCGACACAGCTTAGGCCTAATGCCCTTAATGGTTTTGTGTATTTGGCACCGTAATTGCTATTATTAGCTGCTTGTATTTGGACCTTGGTCGTGTGTGTAATGTATAATGTCTTTTGTATCTATTGCGGCTGTTGATGTCATGATTTATGGGCTAATAGAAATTAAGGCACGCGCAGACTTTGAAATATTTTAATTAAGAACGCTAGCGCACACGCCGATATCAATTACCCAGTCCACTTTTCGGCACCGTATTGATGGCCACGAAAATTTGCACAGCAAATGAAATCTGAGCGAAATTCAGGAAAATCTTATAATTTACTTTATCGTTTCGGCCTGTTTTGTGGCAACTTTTGACTGCTATTGCTATTTGTTATTGTTTCAGCTTAGTTGTGTTTGCGTTTGGTCTAAAGATAAACAAGCGGTAGAAAACAAGGAAAACAAGCACCTGGCAACCTGACCCTAGGCCATGTTATTTAACTTTGGACACGCAGCTATTGGTGGATGTCCATATCAGTTATATGACAGCTGCCCAGCAACTAAACTTTTTGGACCTTATTTCGGCGGTCTTTAATTTGGTATCTAAGTCGACAGCGACTAAACAAAGTTCTATTTTCTGTTAATTTTTATTTTTTGTTCTGTTATCATTTGTTTGCCAGCGGCAAAAGTAATTAAATTAAACGTTGTTCAGCCTTGAGAGAGAGAGAGAGAGAGAGGGAGAGAAAGTTTTAATATATTTAAGCAAATTGTACGCTTTTAGCAAAATAACAATGCCACCCTAGTGGCCAATGGGACAGTTGTCCATAGAGCCGTCCAGCTAAACCGACACCAACCCAAATCTTGGTTGCCCTTTGCTGATGTATGGCGCATCGTTATGTGCATAAATGAGCATTGTTTAGTAGACCTGTTAAAATATACAGAGTCAAAGAGAGGTCAAGAGGGAGCTGGTATAGCCTGTTGCTGCGGGCATTGTTTGCTTATGTTGGCCTATAAATCTGGTCAGTAACATCCTTCGCCCAAACTCATTTATGATGAGTTTCCATTGACAGCTAAGTGGCCATGCGTAGCCAGGCCTAAACTATTATCAATTAGAGCATATTCTCTATGCACACACACGCACGCACACACACACTGGCACACACACGTTCACACACACACGCTTTCGCACACGCACAAGTAGAGAACATGTTAGCCAGATTTGCACACTTGAAGATGTAATCAGATTTATGTGCAGCAATCAAGACAATTACCTAGCAAATTCTAGAAACCGTATGAATCAGTTGATATACAAATCTGTGCGAGTGTGAGTGTGTGCGTGCCTATGTTTGTTGTTAAATATTATTATTGCAGTGGTGTTGATGTACTGTATGTCTCCAAGGAGTCATCTATGCCTAATTTAAACGTATTTGTTGCCAAGACAATGTGCCAATTTGTTATTCTTAGCCAGTTGCTCAAGTCTTGACCATGGTAGAGCGTGGCCCAATTATGTGCCTTGGGAATTCAGTTTAAATGTATGCATGTATGTATGTGTAATATGGCTTGGTTAAGTAGTTACAAGTATGGTTGTTACTTGCACACACACACACATACGCATAGACAGCCGCAACAAATGCAAAATTATAATCAAAGTCCATATCAAAAATCATTTTAGCATCAGATGTGGCTGCCAGTTGACTAATTAATTAATTATGCATATTTCCGCATAGTTTTTGGTGGCATTTGGTCGCTTTGTAGTTTGACCGCTCCGAAACACGAGTAGTTTTTGCCGCGCTTCGAATTTATGTAACGGAATGCCCAAACCAACGCCCCATTGGGGCACCCCAAGGCGTAGTGTTAACGCTTAAATGCTCATTTATCTTTGATTAACTGTTGTTGGCTGTCGGTTGTCGGTTGTTTGGTTTGTTGTTGCCTGTCTGCTCGTGGCGCGTGTTGCAAGAGCTGAAATCGAGCTCAAAATCAAAATCAAAACTCAAGATGAAACTGAAACTTTAGCCGATTCAGCTTCAGCTGGTATATTGTAAGCATTCGCATCATTTATCATTTTAGTTACAATTTCACTCTTGTGGGATTTTTGGACGCAGCGAAATTAAATGCGCGTATAAAAATGAGAGGGCCCTCAACTCTAGACGCCAGTTTGCAACTTTTAGTAGCACCCAACAGGTCCGTGCACAGCACCACACAGCCAAACATAAGCTCATGATGCGTGGAATTCTAGTAAGTATTTGTGAAATTGAAAACCTTGAAATGGTGCTTACGCTCAGTGAAAACACTTTTAGCTTCTCTGCTTCGTTGCTGTGGCAAGCGCGTCGAAATTGGGTTACAATTACCGGGCAGCTGTCGACGACAGGCGCTTTGCTGACCTTATCGATACGGAGGCCACGGGATTTAGTACATCGGATACACAACAACAAAAACACCAACGGCTGCAGCAACAGCAACAACCGCAGTCCGTGGCGGATGAATTTAATAAGGAATTCTATACATATGCTGCGCCCGAGGAGGATTTTGCTGATCGCGAGGCCACGGAGCAGATTGCCCATATGCTGAAGCGTAATCTACGCGTACTCTTCATTAAGTCACCCGAGCATCAGGGCCTCGCAAATGCCGCACTGCAGTTGGCAAAACAGTCTAGCGAGCAGCGCACGGCTATCTATGTGCTGACCAAGCAGGCAGATGTTGGGGAATTGGCGCAGCGTCTTCAAACTGAGAAGCAGAGCTTCGAGCATAAACCAGAGGTTCACTTTGTTAAATATCGCACTCCCGAGGATGCTGTGCGTGCACAGCAGCTCATCCAACAACAATTCAATGCCCTGGGCGGTAGCTCGAGGAGTTCCGATGAAGGCGTGGCACCGGTACTGGACTTTAGCTCAGCTCCAATTGGGGATGAGCGGTCTCCGGCACAAGCTGGTTCGGGTTCCAAGTATTTGCCTGCAGCGTAGCAGCCTTGCATATTGTAACTAGATTTCCTTTAGTCAGTTTACGTCGTTGTAGTTGTTTTTGTTATATTTTATTAAAATAAGATTCTCATTACAAATTGCTTACGCCGACTTGCGCAAGGTTATAATTTTGCTTTGAAGTAGAAACTGCTCTCGGAGATACGCTCTTGACAGCAAAAAGGAAAATTTAAATTATGTTCGGTATTATGTTTATGATAACAAACTAATTTAACACGGGATACTCTTAGATTTGATCTACAAATTCCAGGATGTGCAATATCATAAATTCATTGGAATTGTAAAAGAGTTCTCTATTTAAAATGTATTGACTGATTAATTAGTCAACTGAATTTTTAATCATTTATCTCAGATAATATAATAATAGAATATATATTGCGTAGAGTAAAACCTTTTATTTCTGGTTGAATGACAATTAATAAGTAATGTTTGAAGCAATATAGAGTCGATTTTATATTTGATATTCTAAAAGTTTCTGTTCTTTTCCTTTGAACGATTTGGTCATCTATGGGCCAGGTGGCCCATGTGGCTTTTTTAAAATTCTTGTCGAAAACATTTACATTTTTGTGTGTTTTTTCAAGTATAAAATTTAGATTACGGATTAAAATAGAGTATTCAACAAGCCAGTATTATTTATGCTACGCATGTAGTATCCTTTGAATAAGTATTATGTGCCCCAGGATTGGTGGCCTTTAACCAACTGTTACTGCTACTGCCACTGCCACTGCTATGGCCATGGCCACTGCCACTGCCATTGCTATTGGCCAGAAGACTGACTGTGAAAAACACAGGAATCAACTTTTAATTTGATTAACTTTGCGCAATGGTTTTGCCTTTGATGCTCTAATAACACTTTCATATTAGTTATTCACTATAATTCTTTGACTTAGAATTCTGCGCTTTATAAAAGCTTTGAAAAGAAAGAAGACTGCCTATATTTATGTATTTAAAAAAAGTTCATATAAGAAAACAAAGTCTTTTAAGACCCTTTAAATTTTAATAAGTCTAACCTTTAATCTAAATAGGAAAATAAGCGCAAAATCCTAACGAAAATTTTGGCTAGACTACTGGCAAGTTTTTAAGCTTAATATTTAAGAAAAATCTATTTAAGAAACGTTTTTAGTTTGCATATCAAAGGTAATTTAAATCTATCATAACCAAGCATAGGGAAAATACAAAGCAACATAAAAGAAGAAGTTATCTTTAGGGACTACACAGCTCAATACATTTTCGCTTATTAAAGTTGCAAAAAGAAAGCTTAAGGCATATCCCTGCTACTAGCAATTTAAAACGGATTCAATTTCAATTGTTGCCGTGCGTGGCAATTGCTGTCTAGGGGGTCCACAGGAGTCTGCGGGTCTTGCAATTATGTTGGCACTGTAAAGCAGCAGCACGTATGTGCTGTTGTCTCTTTTTTTTTCTTTAAAGAAAAGCAAAATAAAAGTAAATAATGAAAATAAAACGCTGGCGAAAGGCGCGCAAATAAAAATAAAACGCATAGCATATAAAACGAAGTACCGACAAAATGGCAGCCATTTGGCCTGCCAGCCAACTTGTAAAGTGGGAAATCCCCCATATTGTATATAACATCTCTATCCGATTAAAGTACAATTCGGAGTCAATTAATACAAATGAGCAGCGCTTAATATGGAGGGAGAGAACGGGGACTTGCGATTTGCACCATAACTCACAGCATTGACGCAGAGAGCAGAAAGGCAGCATTTTTGTTCGGCTTGCCCCTTGCAATTTAATTAAACAAACAGTTTTTTTGCCCTGCGGTTTTCGGCCAACACTAGCGGCAGCAGCATTTGACCCGAGGGAATTGTAATTTGATGCGCCAACAGCAAAAATGTTTGCCAAGTGCCGACGTGTTGGCAACAACTCTAATCCGTTGTGAATAATTGTTATTGTTTTGGGCACTCGGACCGAGCACTTCTGCTCTAAATTTAATTGTCTAGGATTGAAGTTACATGGAGGTCTATTGTGGACCATTGCGGTCCGTCTATGCGTCTGCCTGCCATATCGATTATTTCTAATTTTCATTTAAGACCATTTATACATAAGAGGCGTAGTTGTAGTGTATATATATATATAGTATATATATATATATATATATATATATATATATATATATATATATAGTATATATATATATATATATATATATATATATATATATATATATATATCAAAATATCAATTTTATTGATCTAAGTTGAAAACTCTTTATTAAAAGTATTGAGTATAATAAATATTATATTATTGTTCATTTGATTTCCTTAAACTCAAGTTTTTTATTGCATCTGACAAAAAAATAAGTACAAATTTAAGGAATTTGAATGATTTCAAAGAATTAAACTCTTAAAAGGCAGTCTCAATAGTCATATATGTGGGAGTGTGGCAGTTAACGAGTGTGTGCGTGTGTAAATATTGTATTGTTGTAAAGCCGGGATTTTGTCATCTCACAGCCAATTTAGCTACCTGAAATGAAAGATGAAACTCAAGGCGATAAAGCATTAAAACCGGTGCTGAAAATTGACGCATGTCGAGACGTACAAGTTACAGACAGACACATATACACCAACACACACACACACACATACAATTACAGTCGTACTTGTCTACTTACTTGCCTGGTAGGGTAGGTATATAAAGCTAAGTTCTGTGCATCATTTTACGTTCTTGGAGTCTCAAATTGATTTTAAGATATAAATTTCAGTCTTTGGCCGTGAATCTTATAGAACACCGTCTAGCCAATTGAAAATAGAATACACACACACACACACACACACACACATATATATATATATATATATATATATATATATATATATATATATATATATATATATATATATATATATATATATATATATATATATATATATATATATATATAATATATATATATATATATATATATATATAGTTGAAGGCGTGAAGGTGTTTATTATATATAGCATTGTTTGCCTAGTCACATATCTCGGTTCGCAGTTAATTAAATGTCGTATATAATGATTCAGTCCGCCACACATGTGGCTTTAACTATCCAACGGGCATATCAAATATGAATAGTTAGTAAAGGGTGATGAACGGGGAAGAAGAGGGCATTTTACGTTATAAGTGTTGATTGTATGTTGCTGTCTTGGCGACCAAACACCATCGACTAAATTATTATTGCATTTGTATTGCGGTATATACAACAGTGAATGCAAATCGATTCAATATTTGTGCTTGACAGACAAACACAGCTCTGAATGGCTGAATAAGTAGATGTGTGTGCGTCTGTATATATTTGATAATGTTGGCCTAATTTGACGTGCAATCACTTGACGGTCGGCAATATTCGGCGACAGTAGGACTCGCGTAGGAAAGTCAATCTCTTGTATTTGCTACAACTCAAGAACAATATATATAGTGCCAGCTAATACAGCTAATAAACTGAACCAAAACTTAAAGCCACAGAGCAAATAGGTGTGGTTGCTGCATGTGGCAAAGACTTGTTAGGGCAAGGGATAAGTAAAGGGTCTGCTTCTTGCCCAATTCAAGCATAGACAGCGCATGAACGAAAGCCAGCACAAAACGGAAATGAAACTTATTAAAAGATTTGAATCTAATCGATTTTTGTCCTTTACGCCGAAATGAACTTTGCCGTCGCCTGCTACCAGCTAGCTGCTACCAGTTACCAGTTGCCAGTTGCCAGTTTCCATTTGTGGGGCATTTAAGTGGTGCGGCGGTGAGGTGGGGTGACCATGGCATTTGCCAGCCATAAATTTAATTGAAAACCCAAATAGTATTCTGTCTATGACAGCGTCGTGGCAAGGCGAGGCGAGTATTGGCGGCATGCATGCATATGTATGTCCATATGTCAAGTAAATATGTATATATACATATATAGATAGGTTTTATTAAATTTACTTAAGCGTCAATAACTCAACCAAATCATTGGCTTTTAGTCCAGAAAGTGAACGTGCTGACTTGCACCTGCACACGCAGACAAATGCGATTTAAAATAATTTGAATATCCAATTGAATGTGTGCACTTATCGTCACGCACACATATCTCTGTATGCACTTATCGAGATGCCTATATACGAGAGCCATTCAGTGTCATCCCAACCTCGGGCTGCATGGCCAAGTGTAGAGTCACGTTTGCCAACTTGCTGGCGTTTAACACAAATGCCAGCCATGCACAGCATCAATTGTCTATTTGACCGTAGCTGTAGCAAGGACTAGTACCGAATCGGTGGCACATTGAAAGACCAAATAGACAGCTCCCATTTGCTGATGCCCGAGGGCTGATGCCTCGGCCTCCTGCAGCTCAGCTTAAGCTGCAATATTGAAATTCGTCTGAGCGGCAAAAGTGTTTGAGTGCATTCAGGCATTCGTAAACTCACACTTGGAGGTGTGCATTGGCATTGGCATTTTAAATTGCAAAAAGATTTCTGCCAAATGCTATTCAGTAAGCATTACCAATAACCGTAGCATATCTTTCAGCGTCTACATACAATAAATGAGCATCTACATAATCTGAAATAATGATTAGAAGTGCTGCACAACAATATTAAAAAGTCACATGAACATGCTTTTATTTTTAATAAGGGATTTGCACATATCAAATTAAGTCCCAATCAGACTGAAAACTCAAAAATTTATAGACAGTTCTTTTCAAGACAGTTCCTTTCACCTTTGTGGTTATTTAAAACTTTAATAATAATGCAGTAATTCATTTATCTTTTTACGTCTGTCCATAAATAAAGAACTGTCAATATGGAGCTATGGAAGGAAAGTGAATTAAATTTTATTTCGTAATAATGTATTTTTGTCATGCATTGTCTGAGAGATATTAATTTATTTCAGAATAAAACTAAAAGTTGTGAATGCTTCAAATTGGATTCATGTCAGCTAATTAATGCGCTTTTTAGATTGTCATAAATGAGTGCCAAAACGCATGAGGTATAATAAAAGTTGGTCAATGTCACTGCAATATACAGATTACATTTTTAAAATATTACTTTTTTATGTCATATAATATAATTAGCTAATGTTTCATAATTAGGCACATTTGATATAAAGTGACAATTGAGTAAAATAGTTACTTATCAAATGCAATTAACTTAAAAATATTTTATGAGTAGTCCCAATAGGTGCATGGTGCATTCAGAAATGAAAGGTTTTACTCTTGGTCCATGATAATAACGATAATATTTGATTTATTTTAAAAGAGCACTTGATATTAAAGCTAAGAGCATATCGTAGTCATATGCTCAATTGATTATTTATTTTGTTTTTTTTTGTGAAATAAACTGATATTTTTGAATTCTTTCGCACTCAATTCCATTTATTTAATTAACTTTAAATATGGGCAACAAGTAACAGCTGCACTACGTTCGCACAGACACACACGGCCACAGAAAGATAAATATGTGTGGGTAAACAGATGCGTGTGTGTGTGTGCGTGTGTGTATGTGCGTGTGTGTGTCTGCGTTCGTTCAGTTGTGTGCAATCAGTGGCTCAATCCTTTGTTGCTGTTATGTCAGCCAACTGAAAAAGGGACAGAACAACCAAAATCGAAGCGCGTGAAACCAAAGCCATAGCCAAAAGGAAATGCTGGTCGATGGCCAAAGGCAACTGATGCGTGTGCAATTTTTGTTAAATTTGTTCAATTGCACCGAGAAAGAATGCAACACCAGGCAAAGCAACAATTCAACAGCAGCAACTACTGCTGACAATTTAAGGCTTGAAATGTTTGGTATGCGTATTTGTTTTTCAATTGGAATGATTTAAGTAATTAAATGATATCCTAAGACACTTTAGATATAATTGTGAATAGTTAATATATTTCGTTACTAAATATTTTGCATATATCTCGTAAACAAATATTCAGAGCTTGAAAACGTATTTCATAAATATTTTAGTTAAAATTTTAGCCAAAAGTAAAGTTATGGAATACTCAAATAGTGCATAAAAAGAAAGTTGCTCGGATATTCAATTAAAATTATTTGCCATCCGTTCAATGCCATTCGTGCAGCACTTTCGATTGCATGCCACTTGATCACGTGACTGTGAAAACGTGCATTTATCTTTTTAACCGCCGGCAGCTGTCATAAATGCAGCTGCACATGCAATGGCAATCACATAAATACAGCAATTAGCTAAAGTTGCGTATACGCGGTGTTGGCTCACGCTATACGTTTCTGAATGTTTATTATTGCTCGAGGTACTAAAGTCATACGCCTGCATGGAAATTTATGAGTGTAAGTGTGTAAAATGCAATAAAAACTATAGATGCAACGCGTTTGATTCGCATGCGCTCTTCATTAGCATCGGTAGCTGTGGCGGTGAGGAGAACATAGAGCGAGAGAGAGAGAGGACTGGAACGGCAGGTGCTTTGTGTATCAGTCCATATGTGAATGTGTCCGCCTTGTGTATGTGATGCGTGCAGATCTCAGCTAAGCCGTATTAACGTCATTCAAAACGTGCATCTAAGCAGCGGGCCCTTTGGCCCAAGCTCAAGTCCTCGCGCCAGACCTTGCACGGCTGAACACGGAGCCGCTTACACTTGAACGCTCCCGCCACTTGTGAAAAGTGGTTGCCGATTTTGGCTGGCGGCGGTGCACAAACGGCATACAATACATACATATTTAAGTACAAGTGATTGCGCCGTCGTCGTCGCCGCTTGGCCGTGTTAAACACGTATTCAACACATGCTCGACATGTCGTCGGTGAGTACCGTTGTTGTCGTTTTTGTTGTTACTATTGTTAATGTTGTAGCTTCTGTTGCTGCGTTCGCCTTGCAGCCACAGCGGTATTCAGTTTGTACAGCCAGAAATCATTCTGGCGCACCCAGTACATTCCTTCCCGGCAGCTATAGGAGCCTAGCGCCATATTCTCGCATTTGCTCTGGTGTGTACAACATGGAAGTTTTTATTATTGCTTCAAAAGCTGTTTCTCGCCTTCTTTCCCCTTCTCTATTTTTCACTATTTCCGTCTCTTTTTTATCTTACTCCCTGCTCTTGTGCTCACTGCGATTTCAGCTTTGTTCGACAGCATTTCAATTACTACAAATGATATTTGTGTGTGCTACAGGATGTGATGTGTGCTCTGCGCCATGTCGCGCTACTCTGCTGCCCCCAGGCGTCAAACTCCTTCAGTATAGCTTCATTTTCATCTATCTCTATTGCTCACTTTCTTTCTCTCCCAGCAACATCTAACTTTCATTGATTTTTGCACCTTTTCAGAATTTTTGTTTTTTTCAATAGCTTTTTTTTTTTTGCCAGGGACAACACTTGAAAGACCTTTGATAGAAACTGCTGCAAATTGTGCTTTGGTCAAGGCAACTGGGGAGTCTGAAGGGTGGCTGATTAATGAATTACCTCAAAGCGACTTGTTTGCTTTTATGTCGAAAATCGCAATCTTTTGTCCCTTCTGTCATTAAGTTAAATTGTGCGTGTGTACCATTAAAAGTTTGCCTAGCCTTCGAAGTTGTCCTTACTTTTAATTATATATATCAGTGTCTAGCGACATACTAACACATACATGGCACGCACTCATGCAGCCACATGCTGTCAAAGTGGCCTGTCAACAGCCGTTGGCCAGTCGCTCAAGCAATCGAGCGGTCATTGGACCAACTTTTGATGAGGGTTGTCATCGTCATCGTCAGCGGCAAACAAATGAAAACATATGTAGCGGTAAAAGCAGCACCCACAGCAACAACAGCAAACTGAGCAGTAGCCCAAACGAGTGTCCATATTAATATCAAATGAACTGTGAGCACAATCATGATGTGCCTCTGGTCCTGCGGCAGCAAAATGTGCAGGACAAAACTTTCTAATGGCATATGACATCGCTGCCAGCCACTGTCCCAGAATAGATTACACAATTTTACATTTTAACTTTGCGCTTCTGATTTCATAATCAAATGCTATTAACTAACTAACTAAATATTTAATACACTTTTAGTCAGTATAATGTGACTGTTCATTTGATAACGGGAAAAATGAAATATACAAACATTTGTGGATGCGACTGTATTTGGTATAAAAAAAGTATAAAAAGCATTACGATTTTCAATTTTGGATCACGTTGTCTCTAGCTTTGTATATAAAACGAATCTAAGCAATAAACTTTAACCAAGTAAAAATGTTTTTTAATTCCTAAAAAGCAGTAATATTATGCTAGTTTATCAAGAGAAAATGCAAATGATCCATAAAGGGCAAAATTGAAACAACGAAATTGTTTTCCATTCTGTTTTTATGTGTAGAAATAATTGAGAATTGCTCTGCCCAGCGCACAGAAATGGGGCCTATGCTATCGGTCTGGTTGTCTCGATTGCACTACATGGTCCGTTGTTTGATTACAGGGCATAAATAAAGCAAACATTCCCTATCACAAACACACATACACACGTTTCAACTGGAGCAGTGTAATCAAGGGTTATTGCATTGCGTATTTGAAAACTCGAATGCAATCTTGGCAATCGGGCGAGAGTACGCGTTGGTTCGACGCTTGCGCCTGCTGTTGCTGCTACTCGAAGTCCTTTGTCTGGTCAGTGACCGTAGGTCTGTTGGGCTTATTCAACTGTTGAGTGCAATTGTCGGTTATTGGCGCCCAGGCGCACACACGAATGCGTCTCAGGCGATTCCAGCACAGTAAGTGAATGCCACACTAAGTGACATATTGCCTGACGACGCAGGTTGAATGATAATGGCAGGTGAGCCAACACCTGCTATAGTTGAAGTTTACTTCATAATGTCACTCTCCCAGCTTAGAAAATGCCAAATGCAGTTGCTTCATTGTTCGAGCCACTAACTAACAGTAGGCAATATTCACATTTTAATGATTAAGTCTTTGACTCAATTAGCAACTGGTCAGTAGAGATACGTGTGTGCACCACATGCACACTCACATGTGGTGAGGGGGGTGTGTCAGCTGGCGCTGACGTATATGTCCCTACAGGATAATCACTGTAAACTGTGGCCATTTATGCATATGAATTTATTCAAATCAGGGCATGGGCAACAGAAGACGGCCAACCCCCAACGAGCAGGTATTTTGTTGTGGCTCTGTTCATGCTAAACTATTTTGCATTTAGACCAGCCAGCGCTTTAACCAAAGCCGTATCCGAAGCCAAACCCAAACCCAAACCCAAAGCCAAAGCCAAAGCCACAGGCACAGTCGATGCCAAACGCTTCGTCCTGCGCCAAAATACGTGCCAGTTACTTGCATTCGCTATATGCGCGCGAGCCTCTGCGTATGTATGTGTATCTGTGTGTTAGTTTTTGGGTATGGGCAGCTTTGTTCACATGTTTTCACTTGCTGCTTAATTTGCATTTAAATGGTTTTTGCACTTAGGCTATTTCCCGTGTAAATGAGCTTTGTTTGCTGTTGTTGTTTTTCAGATTGTTTGCCATTGTTGCTGTTGTAGTTGTTATTGTTTCCTAGGCTAGCGGCCGAGCTTTTGTTTTATATAGGCTTAGCTTGCATTTTGCCAAGGACACATGCTACTTCCTGGGCCCTGTAAGCTAGCATTTTGTGGCTGCACGTTGAATATATATAATACTGAGGGCTTCGCGACCGTTTCAGAGTCGATGCTCCAGGGATGTTTCTGGAAGAAATGTAGTCAATGACCTGTGTTACTTCCAGTTACTTAAGGCATTATTTTGCTGTTCTAACAATTTTTCACTTTAAAAGTTAGCCAGGTAATGGCATAATAAGATTAAAATGTTTAAGCCCGTGTATATCTTGTAAGCTTAGATTTTCCTTTAAGCTATCATAAGAATCATACTGCTTGTAATCTGAAGCCACTCACCGGCAATTTGCTGAGGATCTTTATTACAAGCAACGATATGGTATATCTATTTACATATTAAATTAAGCCTGCAATATGAACATTTTCAAAATTAAATAAATAATTTAAGTAAACATGTATATAAATACCAACTCATGGTAAAATTTTAAGTAACAAAACACTTTAAAAATGTTGCGTAAATATTTATAGTTTTAATTGATTTTAACATTGATATTTGGCATATCTTTGATTATGTTTACACAATGAAATAACGCCACAAAAATAATGAAAACTCGGAATCTGAAATGGCAAATAGCTGCGGAATGAACAGTAAAATATTAAACGCTTAGCGCACACTGTTTACATTTGCATTTGCATAAATAAATACGGAATATAACAAATATTTATCTATGCATAACGGAGTATATATGTTTCCTATTTTTGGTTTGTTCGCATAAATTGAATACATGCGGAAGAATAACAGGAAAAATGTTATTTGTAGAACTGTGACATGGGCCAGTGTCGACTGAGCGGTATGCCCTTCATCTTTTGGCTGGCTGGGATTTATGTAACTGACATTTATCATACGCCAAGTTGGCACTGAGCTTATCGATTGAGTGCATTGCTGCATGACAGTTGAAGGAGGGGGTACGTAGACAGCAAATTGTCGTGGGCAGCACAGTCAGCAAATTAACACTGGATACCAGCCACGCCTTTTATGACTTAATAGCTGAGCTGACTTGTATAAAATAAGTATGTCAGTCAGCAAACATTGACCGAGCGGAGAGACCATGTTCCCATTTAGCACACTGTCAACTTTTGTTGTGGTCACTAATGATGACAGCCGCCCAGCCAAAACATCAACACACACTCCAACTCACACATACACTCGGTGTCCCTGTAATATGTATATGTATGTATACGCGCGTGTCTGTGTAGGGGTATCTGTCTGCTTTTGTGGATAGCGCTAACTGCCGACTGCAAAATGCACAAATAGTCCTTGGCTCTCACATGCCACAATGGTATATACGAACACATAGCCGTAACTGTTCCCCTTGTTTGTGGCCTAACCTCTGATCCCTGCCTTTGCTATATCGGGGGCTGAGTTTTGTAGCCGACGACCGGAGCGTCAAAAACAAGCTGATTTGATTGTTTGTAATTAAAAGTGGACGCAGCGAAAATTAAATGTGTCTCTACAGGACACAACGTGTCTGCATGTGTTTGCTCTAGCCATGATGCACATAAAAGTTTATGTCCACGTGCCCGGTCCTACTTTCAATTTAAAGTAGAAATCTAATAAAAAATAAGCGAGTAATGCAAGCAAAGCATGCGCTACGTGCTGGGGCCTCGACGACAGTATAAAACAGTGGAAAGGCGCACGGAAAAATTAAATCCCGATTGCCTTAGAAAATTTTTCTGGGCAGTTTATTTGCGTTGTGCCTAACGACTAATTGATACGCCGCACTGTCAAGGTTTGTGTCCTTGGAAGGGTCTTAAGGGACTTCAGTCACTGAAATCTGGTCCCAAATTGCACCAAAAAGATAGATGCCTGTCAACATATGTATTAACAGCTATAAGTAATTGACTGTGGTGCAAATGGGTATCAAATAGAAGGAATGACTGTTTGTTGTGTGAACGAAAAACCGACAGGAAAATAATTGTAAGTGATACAATATATCAGTAGTATTGAGAAGGTCAAAATCTATATAGTATATACACATAAGACAGGAAGAAAATATAATTCATGAACAAATTCCAAGTAAGTACTTTCTCTAGAAATATTATTTATTATTAAAAGTAAAATAATAACGTAAAATCTAGTGAAAGCAATTTTACTTAAAATACTTACATAAATATATATTTATATTGTACAGTGGGAATATAAGTTTTGTATAACGCTGTATGTGAACGAAAGATGTTCATTATCAAAAAATACATTATAGGGGCAGAGCTTCTCCAAGCATTTAGTCTTGCTTATACTAATTATACTTATTGGTTGCTTGTACTTTTTTTAGAATCAATATAAATAAATATAAATTATATACAATTTATAAATATTTCAGTACATGAGTCGTATAATTAACCCAATTAGACAATGGAACTAGATTTCGATTCCAGTCTGTATATTGAACGTATGAAATATATATCTCCAAATTAAGGGGAATAATATTTGATTCGAAATGGAAATATTCCCATTAATAATATGAAAGACCTATTTTTATTTTAAACGTTTGATAATCGTTTAAATGCATTTTTGGTCAATTATTAGGTTAAGTGCATTGTTTGTATTTTTTTTCCTAAATGTGGCTATGCCTGGGCAAATGTACACTTGCCAAACCTTTGGCAGCAAACAGAACAATGGGGGTGCTGTCTACCACATTTAATGCATTTAAAAAGGCCACTTTGGCTGCACAGTCATTGAGGTCAGGGGTCAGAGAGGAGGGGAGTGGGCGGCGGCCATTGGCTGGCTATTGGCTAAAGAAGCTTCAACAGCCTGTTGATTCTATTTTTGCGAAGAGCCGGTTCCAGTGAGGACTAAGCCAAAGCCTGTTGCGGTAGAGCAACAACTGGCTGGATAAAAGAGCGGTAAAGCTCTCTCTCTCTCTCACTCCGGGCAGCTGGAAAGCTTTTGCTCTCTTTGCGGCGTTCGTTGTATGACCAACGGTTGATGGAAATGCTACTCCCACATTGTGCTCGTGCGTGGTGTAGGTGTATGTATCGTGTCCGTCGATTTTCCAGCCTCGTTGAGACTCGGCTGTGGCAATTCAGTCTAGGATAAACGGTTACGGCGGCCACAACACGAGCGCGCGTGCGAATAACATAAGTTGGAGCCTTCAAAGAGTCAATCAACGGAACAGAGCACTGGCACTGTTAGTGTGTTGTGTAGTGTAAAGTGTTTCGAAAGCGAAAGTGCAAACCGAAACACACCGTCAAATATTTGTGTGTGTGTGTAAATGGGTGTTAAAGTGTGTGTTAGGGAGTTTTCCCATACCGAAACTTAAGCACGGCATTATTATCCACCGATATTTTCGCTCATGGTATACGGAGTTACGCGTTGGTCTGATGAAGCACAAAAAAAATGTAACTCCTCTTATATTTGGATCGAAGCAATCAAATTAAATAAGTTTTGTGTGCTAATAAAGGCAATTCGTGAAGCGTTTTAAATTGGTGCCAAAGCAAATAAATGTTAAGCAAACACCACCGACTTGGTCAATTCAATCCAATTCAATTACCTATCCAAACATCAATTGTGTGAAGATAATCAATTAAATTTAAATTAAATTCATTTTTAACTCATATTTATTGCGATTGCGAGCTGATCAATTATATTTTCCGAATAGTTCTTTAAATTGCAATTTTCAAAACCCAAGAAACGCAATCCTCAAAATCGCTAACAAGAATTTTCAGCAGCTGCAGCGCTAACCACAAACACATTGGCAATATGTTTAACTTTTGGATAATCGTTTTATGTCTAGGATTACTAGCAACTAAGCCAACAAGTAAGTTAAATATTATTGTGAACAGGCTCTTTTATGGAATAGCTTGTGATCTTTGTTATTGGACAAGAGTTAAATTTCAACTTAAAACTAGAAACAATTGTTGGATGTCATTGTAGAGCGTCTTTCAGTTTGTGTTGAAATATGCATCACATAGTAAAAAAAATTTCCCATCTGTGTGACTTATTCATTTTGTCAGTTTTGATGAAAACTTTAAAGAGAGCTGTCTTGGAAGTGATTGCACTTTTTTTTTAATTCTTATGTAACTCACACACATACATTTTATATGACAGGCTAAATACCATCAAAAGATCTATTTGCCTTTTTTTCAAACATTAATTCAGTTTTCAATAATTTTTTTAAAATATCACTCTAACAGCCATCCTGAAGTTGCACATTTTCCGAAGCGTGTGAAAATCCAAAGACAAACGAATAAGAATTTAACATTCAACAAATCACTGTCTTTAAATACACATACTTATATCTTAAAAAAAATATAAATAATTAACTTTGGCTAAGATAGTTTCAGCCATCGACAATTATCTTATTATTGCAATTCTTCTATAAGATACTTGGACATTATCGATTAGAGCTTTGATTATGTTCGTAAGATTGTTAATTACTGGCAAATGTTAATGTTTATAGAAAGGTCGATTGTATTTTAAGGGTCCACTTGCCGGCCAATAACGAGAGAAACTTACTCAATTGTTAACAGACCGACATAACCTGACATTACCTTAATATGTTAATTATAACATGGTTTTATTTCAAACCCAACATGCTAAAATAGTTTAAATAGTCTTAGTTACCGAATACTGCAAAATACCTTAAGTTTTTTAAATAAGTAACGTCTAGAGAAGCTATTACAGTAGAGAATGCTATTTTTTCTATAGTAGAGAAAGCTTAAATTTGACTTATTTAAATTGCATATTTATGCAATTGCTTTTTGTGTAATCCGCCTTAAGCTACTGCAGCCAAGAACAATTTAAATATCAAATGCCAATAGCAGACTCTCTGCCCACAACAGGTCTTTGTTCAGTTTTTTAGCAGCTTGCCACTTCCTAAGTCACAAGTTATTTATAATATTTTACATTTTAGTTGAAAAATGTATAAGCAATGGAAGCAACAGCATAGCCTTCTAGCTAATTGCAAATGGCGAGCAGGCATGCAAGCAGAAACACCTGCTTGCTACCTTGATTTCAATTCAGGCTATGGCATTGCAGACGTGAGAGACGAGTTGCTTTTCTTCAAAACCGACTGACCTTGCCCAATGGAATGTCACGCAGTTGGTCAGTGCTGCTTCTATACCTGCCCACAGCTACCTCTTGTTGGCTGCTGCTCCTGCGGCTACTCTGTGTTTTTTCATAAGCTTCATGAATTATTCAGAGAGCACGCTTCGATTATTTACTTCATAAACATTCTGCTACAGTCATGCTTGTCTGTGTGTGTACATGCACATGTTCTATGAATAGAATATATAGGTATGCTTCTTGACATTTCTCGGGCAATAAAGGTTTTTAATTTTTTAAATTGTTTTGTTTATGCTTGCAACATGCAATGTTCATTTCAAATAATACAAAATGCCGTTAAGTTATTTATTAAGCTGTTTGGTAGTCCGCCATCTTCGTGGGAAGTTAATTGAAAATACCAATTGGCACATGAACATATATACCATATTTGATTTGATTACTTAACCAATAAGGGACTTTTCTGTGCACATTAATTACATCATCTAAAAAGTGTGCCAGGAAATTAAATTTAATTACAGCTTCATTTGGGGCGAAAGTTAATCAAAAACTCAATGAGCAGCTCATAAAAACAACAACCCCGTATCTATTACATGTTGTCGAGGCAACGTAATCGCTGAAAAATTAATACGCCAAGGAGCAGCATCAGCAGCATCAGCAGCACCAGCAGCAGCAATGCCAGCCACGTCGATGAAGCAACAAGGATCGGTGAATGTCGTAAAGCACGTTTGGGCCATATTACACCGCCAATGGCTGAGATACGAGCCAGCAACGTATAAATTGTTGCGTTGCCACAGTAAAATCAATTTCAAGTCGTTAAGCGAAATGAACCTTATGAAGAGTTTTTTTCTATGGCAGGTTTTTACGGAAGTGAAAGTTTATCAAATCTACATTCACACACACGCACAGATAGGCCATTAGCAGGTCTGATCGTTGCTTTCCAAGTTTAAAAGAAGTCTTCAACTTTAGATGTGTAATTGAAGCATAGCATCAGCAGCTGATGTGATTATTATTGATTTTCCTTCAACTAAAATTTGTCGGATTGAATTATTTATAGGGACGGGCGATTAGAGTCAAATGCTGTTACGGGTAGCAGCCAAGAGGCTAATTGCATTGAAACTCTCAACTATTTACTCTGATGAACCATCGGGAAATGGTTACACGTGACGCTCATAATAATTCATTTTGATAGTCATCTTCTTGTTTGATAACTATTTGCTTAGTTCTTAATGTCCGATTCAATTTAGAAATTTAAAGAAAATATAAATCAATTTAATTGCAAAAACAGAGAGCTGCCCCATGAAATTTACATCCATGTAAATATTATGTCAAATGCTGGCTGCCACAATGGCATCAGAGGAGACGGATTCATGAAAACACAGGCCTTCACTGCGTATGTTTAATGTGCGCACATGCCCATATAAATGTAATAGTTATAAGAGCTACCAACAGCCAAAGATGTAGCAACACCAACAAAGCGACAAGTGTGTGTGCTCACTGCAACCTCAATGGCAGGTCTAGCCACAGGCAAACTTAAGTTGTGAACACGAACACACACACACATACACACTCTCACACACATTAAGTAACTGAAGGAAGAGAAGCGGGGCGCAGAGATGATTTTGCTTGAGGCTGAGTGACTAACTGACTGTCAGACATGGTGACTGTCTCTGGCCAGAGCCGTCATTCTGCCTGTATGTCTCTCTGCCTTCCGGCCTGACTGGCTGACATGTGACGACTTTGACAATCCACAAGAAGCCGTCGCCTGCAAGCGACCCTTCCGTGATTTTAACTTGTACAAAGACGTTTTTGGCATATTTAATGAAACTTTTTAGCCCGCAAACTCTTGAATAGACTAGCTCGCGACTTTAAAACTTAACGAAGCCAATATATAAGTGCTCTGAAATTGTCAATAAATTGTTGCCAAAATATGAGAGCCATGGGCAAAGTTTAGCCGGCTTAGAGTATCGAAGTTAACTTGAGTGGCTAAAATCAGATTAAAGGAAACATTGGCACACATGGACCCGGTTTACCGTGTTGCTGGTTTTGGTGTGGCTCTAATGTTCCGCAATACAATTTGGTTATGCTGCAGGTAGAAGACATTTGCCAAACGACTGAAACAATTTTGCACAAATTTGGCGCAAAGACAATCAAAAAGTTATAAAGCAAGCTTCGACGAAAACGAAAACAATGGTGAGCTGCGGCCGGAATTCCGCAAAGCCCCAATGCCAAATCACCAGCACACTAACAGAGCTCAAATGATGCTGAGCTACGTCTACCGTAGTGGTAGCTGGGATACGATCTTATTGGGAGCTCTGGCGTATGTGTATCGAGCTGTAAAAACTTTGGAAAAGTTTTTTTTTTGTTACTTGTCGGCTTTCGCTTGTTGTACCTGGCTGGCATTGCGTATACGCCATGTGGTGTTATTATCAGTGGCATCAGCGGCACCGTAAAGTAAATGTAAAGTGTGCAAAGTCTATAAACGAGCGGCAAACTTAAAAGCCCCAAGGTGGCAGCGCCTTGGCAAGGACGTTTAGGGTCTCCGCATTTCAAAGCTATGACATGGGGCGAAAACAAGTGCGAGTGAGAGGCCAATGTTATACATAGGCTTATCCACAGGTAAAGCACAGAAACAACTGGGCCTATCAAAAAGTTGCTCATACGACAAATTGTCACTGCGTTGGCAACGGCAGCAACAGGAACAACAAGAACAGAAGGAACAACAGCGACGGCGACGGAACATGGAAAACGAATTTTATTTTTTAGCTTTTGCGATTATTTATATTATTTATGATGTTTTGGGCAATGTCGTTAAACTGCGGCCATTAAAAAGGTTTTCGTATGTGTGGGACGGATCTCAGCTGTCTAAAGGCGGTACAAATTTAAAGAGAAAAATATACTACAACACAATTACACCTAAGTGCGGCACCTTAAATATTCATGAAGCTGAAAGTAATTGCTAAGCTATCCAAAAAAAAAGCAAAGAACATCACTTAATAAATGGTATAGTTAAATAAACTTTCCCAAAAGCTACGCAAATAAAGAAACGCTTTGCATAAGAGTGATGCTCAGCTACTTATCGAAGCGTAGCTTCTGTCAAATACACTAAATTGAAAACTATTAAAGTGTCAACAAATAATTACGCATAGCGGCAGCAGCATAAATCTGATGGCATCTTTTTGCCAAATCCGCCACTAAAATGAAACGAACTCAGCCAGAGAAAAGTCGGAAACTGCGAACTCAACGAGGCGTTGCTACTGAAAATGGCCATAATGCGACACTTGGGCCAAATCGCGCAAAAGTTGCCAGTCAACCATTGCTGCTTGCTCTGTCTGTGTGAGTGTCGAGAGAATGAAAGCACTTTATCAAAACGGATTTACGTAGCTATGGCCAAAGGAGTTTGTTGCCAATGCAGGCAAATTCCAAGGTTGTGCCAGGATCTTCGTCTTCTTCGTTTTACTTTTTGTCATAATTTTTTTAGTTACTGCCTTTGGTATGACAGTTTTGTAATAACAATAAACGCAAGAAAAGAAATCGATTTACCATTTTTCACTCAATTTATGGGTTTATCAAGAGTCGCACTTATTGTTGTTATTTTTGGCTTTTTGTTGACAGGGCAACGCGCCCTTTTCTTAATAAACAATAAAGTGAGGGTGGTGGAAAAAAATTGAGATTTTTATTTGATTGCTGCTGCCTGAGGTTTCGCCCTCATAAAAGTTAAATCTGTAGCCTTCTGCTTTGAAGTTATTCTTGTGGCCGTTTTAATGAGCCTTAATAAGGCAGCATGCGGCAGTCGGCAAATGCAGCATAAATCCCAACTAATTTAACCCAAATCAAGAAAATGCGTTGGCATTGCCGGCAGACATTTGTTACTGGCAGACCCGAAATAAATTTCAAAAAACCATAAATTGGCAAATGGCACGCAATGGGTCAGTTAGCGCTGACAAACACTCAACAACAACAGCAACAACAAAACATTGTGGAAATGTTGTGTAAAATCGAATTCTGCTGGCCAAAAAATGTAAATTGACTCTCAGCAAATGACAAACAGCAATGGAATGTGCTCAAATCGGGATTCAATGCTGCGCACCGAACCGTTAATTATTCAGGCATATAGAGCAAAGTGAAGCAGAGCAGAGCAGAAAAGAGCCGAGAAGGACGATAAGTTCAGAGCTCGAGTCTGGCCATAAGCTGACAAATTTTGCGACGCATTCATTACTGCCCACAGTTTGATTTTTGGCACAAAGTTTTTGGCTCTGGCAGAAAACTTTTAACAAAGGTCGAGAGCATTTTAAAGTCAAACCCTGCTGGCAATTCATGCAAAATGAATGAGGCCTGCTGGTTAGCAATGACAGCAAGTTGGGGGATTTAAGGGATTTAGTCGGACGCCCCAACAGGCCGTTCTCAACCAGACGAAAACAGAGCAGACCAGAATGGAGAAGGCCAGGTTCACAGGCTAAATTGATAGCGCATAAATTTGAGCCCACAATTTTGGAATATTCTTTGCCCACTAGTGTAGCGTGTGGTCAAGCCAAGCAACAAATCGCCTAACAAGCCCATACCATTGTCATTTTGGTACCAAATCTTTTCAAAGTATGCGAGCTATTAAGAGTTTGAACAAAGATCGAAAAAGTAAATTCTGATTCAATACGTGTATTGTTTGTAAATTATGTTTGATTTTAAATACTTTGAAGCCAGACTTAACTTGCGACACATTTAAATTATGTTTAAAGTGGAAATTTTAACCAAAATTATGAAAAGTAAATATTTTTGTATATATACTTTTGATGAGGACGACGAGCTGAGTCGATTTAGCGCTGTCCGTCTGTCTGCAGTCTGCCTTATAGCACTAACCATACAAGCATGTTGTATGGTTAGTGCTTATAGCCTATAAGAGCTACAGACTTGAAATTTTTTGTTTCGATAACTCTTTCGGCTTTAATATTATCGATTAAAAACCTCATCGAAATTCAGTTATAAAATTATATCTTAAACGTCTTTGAATCAAAAGTCTCTAAATTATGCAATTAGTTTCATGTGTGTTTTTTTAAATTTTGATTATTGTTATATTATGGAGAGCGGCTCCCAATTTCCTTAAATTCTTTAACTTAAAGTTCAGTTGAAAATAGAGCCAATATGTGAATTTGCTTTTTTTCTAAAATGACAATTCAACAGAAATCCGGTAAGTGACACGGAAATTATTAAACATAACGTTTAGCCAATTTTAAGTACAGTTTCGGGGTTTATTATTTACAGTCTTATGTTTGTATATCTGGGGCCTAATTAAGCTATAACACTTAGAGTTTGAGTTAACCAAAAACTAAAAGCAGAAGCGCAGGCACTACATAATGAAATCTGGTTTTAATTTTCCCAACTAAGCCTTATAAACTACTTACCAAGTATAGAATATATTCAAGAAGATATTCACCATAATTATTACTATTTTATGAGTATATATGTTTTAAATGTATTCAACCGTTTAGGAAATATGCATTCAAATAAATATTTCAGGGAACATCCCGAGAGTTTGGTTAATTATATTTAATGTATGCTCGCAATTAGTTTCTACTGCTGCTGCGGTGTGCAGTTTACCGTAGGTGAGGGATAATCACAAGTGTTTTATTTGAATTATGTGTTATGAATTGTAAACACAAAATAAAATGTACTCTACTTATCACATATGTTTCATTCATGTTAAATGATGCGAGGCGCGACAGTTGCAAATTTGAGCATACGAATGTGGTAGTATACATAAAAAATTTGTAGTCTACTCATGAGTAGAGCTTTTTTCACGAAAATGTTTTTGGTACTTTTTAAAGTGTTCTCATCGTGCAAAAATGTGAGCAGTTATATCAATTTAATCACTGCAAAAGCTAGAGACGATTTCCAGCCCAGTCCACATATGTATTTTATTTTATTGCTATTGCGCACACCCATGCAGACTCTTATACAACGACGCTATTTTTCAGCAGTAGGCAAAATTAATTAAAAACACTGTGAATGTGCATGTGTGTGTGTGTGTGTATCAACAGTGTTTGTGTGTGGTTGAAATTAAAACAAAAACATGTCTAGGCACTAAAAACTTTATTAAGTCTCAGCAGTGAAGCAAAAAATTACACATAAAATAGCCGAAAAAAGAAACGGCAGGCTCCCTCTCTCTCTTTCTGTTTTAGTAAAGGAGTATGGAACGCTGAGTGAAAAGTTAAACATAGGCGGAAATGTCACACATACAAGCCGCGCCCACTCACTCTCAATTGGACACACATACAGCTACACACACGCATCAGGATATAACAAGTTGGCAAACAAACAAACAATAACGACAGCAAATGTGGAAACAAAGGGCTACCAAAGTTGCCTGGCGATGACGTCGATGCCTACGACGACGCCAACAGCGGCTGCGACTGCGACTGCGGCAGAGAGAGGCGCGCGCTGGTGGGAAAAAAGTAAACTACACATTTTTATTATGCAAAGGGGACGCAAATGAAAGGCAAATGTTTTTGCTTTTTCCACTCGGCTGCTACTCCTATGCAAGTCTATAAGAGTGTCCGTGTGTGTGTGTGCGTTCAACTTTCTATTGCTGTGTTTGTGTGTGTGCACTCACTTGAAAGTATGTATTGTTAACGGGTAGCATAAAGGGCTGCCAAGCGCGCACTCTGTGTGCGCGGGTGTATCTGTGTGCGCGTTTGTGTGTCTGTCTGTGTTCAGTAAAGTAGGCAATAAAACACTAGCTTTAGCTGCAGAAATCTAGGCACGCCCACAAACACATGACACACAATAGCATAAGCAGCTGTGTTATTAGGCCATTTCCGACGGGCGCTACCATATTTGATGAACAACAAATATAGGCCAAATAAAGTGTTATTACTCAAAATTGACTCAACTTCATGAATTGTCTGAGACAAACAATCAACTGAACTGAAATAATGCTGAAATAATGCAGAAGAAACCACTTAACAAACGTAGCTATCAATTTCATTTACAATATGTATACGGTTAATTTTAGAACTTAATTTAGGTGTTTACCATTGTTGCAGCTGACACAAAAGATGTATAAATAAATGATTATGTTATTAATTTAATCAATAACTAAACAAAAATGGCGTTTAAATAATGTTTTGTTTTCAGCTTACTTTTATAAATAAGTTTTTTTTTTTTTCGATCAGACTTTTCGTTTAAGTGTGCATAGTTAAATAAATAAAAGATAAATAAAAAAAATTGAATTTATTTAGATAAATAGTTTCTTAAGGTCAGGATTCAGTTATATTATATCAGTATTATTTGCATAAATGCTAAGCAGATTAACATAAATCGATTTCTTACGTACTCTAGCAGTTTAATATTTCTTAGCTTTGCCAAACAAGTTTGACAAGGCATTTGACGAACGACAGTTTCAATTATATTGATGCCATTATATATGCTCACCTATTAAGCTACAAATTATTATCTATAATCACATTGAAATTAAATTTATCGTACTAAACGCCAGCCTGTCTTTTAAATTATTAGAGAATCAGTTGGTTGAGTTGAGGCGAAGACCAGTCTGACAGCTGCCTAATTAATTGGACGGAGTCTTCCTGTACAAGGCTTGACTGCTGTTGCTTTGTAGTAAGTTGCTAATGATGCGGCTTATAAATATTAGTGTGGGTGTGTATGCGTGCTTGTGCGTTGCGGAAAGCAAGTCATTTATCTAACCAGTGGCGTGTGCAATGAGCATGAGTAACGTCACAGGCATGGAAGCAGGATGTATCGCTTTTTGCGAGTGCCGACTGTAACTGTAACTGCTACGATGATTTTTGCGGCGCTTAACCATGTTAAATACCTGCAGTTAATATGCGGTAGGTGACTAAACACAATGGCAAAAACAGCTCAGCCTTCTGGTTGCTACAGCTGTTAATGAGCCCATAAGTTGATGATTTAGCAGCTGCTGTTACCCATAGACACGCCTTCACCGAGCCATGCACACACATGGGAAGAAACGAGCCTAAGGGTTGCGTATGAATAAAATATCTCATGCGTTAAATTCAATTAATATTATTAATGTGGGCCGCTTATGAATATGCGTCTTGCCGTCTGTCTAAGATACTTGACTTGCTGCCTGTGGCGCACGCCGAGTATGCGTAATTTTTGCGCGTGTGAAATGTGAACGAGCTTAAGTCAAGCGCGCTTCGACGCTTTATTAATTGCCACATTTATGCAGTTTGAGCATTAGCCTGGCTTTAATTAACGCCAGCCAAGTCATATACTACGCACGCATCTTATTTGTTTAGCTTGGCCAAGAATTTCTCTAGCTCGGTGAGCACTTAAAATTCAGAGTCGAACCCAATGCCAAATGCTGGCTAAGCTGCTTAGTATTCGTAGAACCACGATTGTATTCTTTTTGCTCTTTTTATTTCTTTTGTGCTTCACGCAACAATTGACAGAGCTCAAGAGATGGCAATCAAGAATGGCAGACCACAACCAAATCTCAGCGCTGCTCAATAATTGTATAGTATTAAACTGGGAGTCCAAAAAAAAAATAATAAAATAACAGCTCGCTTAAGCACAAAGTCAAATATGCGTCAATTGCCAGCCACATGCGCACTCAAGTAAACACAATCCTTAAGGAATTACCAGCAGAGTAATAGCACAAAAACAAAAATAAATACAACGAGAAGGGAAAAAAGACTCTAAGTCGTAGCTGCTTAGCTATAATTGGATTCGAGTAAGTAATTCTAAGAGCAAATGCAAAAAAAACAAGCGCAAATTAATCATAAATAATAAAATCTTCTAAAAAATTGTGCAAATGAATACAGCCCCCACACAGACCGACACAAACACAACTTTAAGAACTCCAAAACCATTGAACGAACTTTTTCATTGTAAACTAAAAACAAAGCCAACAATTTATTCAGCGCCGACTTGAGAAAATGGGCTATTGGGAATAGGCCAGACAAAATGGTGCCAAGTAGGGAAATATGCCCCAAGAAAAAGAACCGAAATAAGGCTACTCACTTACAAACAGAAACACACGCTGAGAGACTCTCAAGTAGGGACACTCTTGAATAGCTGGCACTTCTCACTGGTAATTGTGGCCTCAATGCTAATGCTACCTTCGGGCTGTACGAAATGAAAATGCGTAAATTATTGATTAGAATCACCAGAAAACAGAAGGCTGGCAGCGTGTCTGGCCAGCCTAACCAACCTAACCAGTCTACATATACATATATATTTATTTATACAAAAATATATTCTTTTTTTATAAGCTGGGCTGATTGTTACGCCTTTTGTGGGAGCTTTCTCGGTTGAACGAACATATAAATATGGTAGCCCTTGGCATTGCAACGGTCCAGAATAGCATAATGAAGGCACTTTGCGTTGATTTTTAAATGGCGTCAGAGTTGGTTGGCAGAAGACGCAGCCCCAGCTGAAATTGAAATGCAAACAAAAGGCAGTTGGCATTGATTGGACATGGACTCTGGTGTATTAGAGTTCTACGTTTCCTTAACGCTACGCCGTACATTTCAACAAGTTGTCCAGTGGCCGCTGGGGGTGGTTAGCTATGGCCAGCTCTTTATGGGTACTAAACAAATATGGCCTTATTATTGTTGTCATGTGTGCTCGACGTTGCAAACTGCGTCATTTGACTCGATTCTAATGCGCATTTGTTGAGCTCACAATGTAACATAGAATCATTCATTGCCACCAAAAATATTCCTTGTATTCACACTAAACAAGCCTCTCCAGCTATCCAGAGGTGGGCAGGCAAGCCGATAGGCAGGCAGCAGCTGCTGTCAAGTGTCAACAAAAACAGTGCACAGCATTTTGGTTAAAAAAGATGAAGCAACCAAAAAACAAAGGCCCAACTGAGAACTGGGAACAGGGCGACTGCTGGTTTCAGGATTGAGGGCTGGGGACTAGCTGCCGAGCATAAATGTCAATATCATCAGAAGGCACTGAAATCGCCGCAGGTCTTGTGGCTTCCTCGTTTTGTCAGCTCTCGTTTGGCCCATGTTTGTGTCGCAGACCTAATGCCTGTGTAGATTAAAGATAAGGGCAACATAAAATACTGGCGCTTGGGCAATGCGCAAAGAATTTGCTTAGGCAAATTGCGTATACGTAATACAATAATGCAGCTGTGGTTGTGGTGTGACTAAGTTTGATATCGGTCAGTCGGCCGCTCGGCTACTCGGTCGGTTGTCCGTTCATTCGGCCGGCGTGTCCAAACTCTAGGTAAAGCCAGGTCTTAATTAATTGTTCAGGTGGCCCGCTCAACGTAGGATGCCAGCGAGTTAAAAGTTTTAATTTAGGAACTCTAAAACAGCAGCTGTTTGTGTCATAGAAAATAATAAATAACTCTCAAATGTTTCTAACTCACATTGCTGTTTTTTTTTGTGATTTTCCCAGATTTTTAACAAATAAATAAATATCCAACGCACGCAAAACTGGGAAAAATGAAGAGCGATGTTAAAATTCGCAGTTGTATATCTGTGTACGGGCAAACGTTTCGGTATCTGTCATCAATGATTTAAACGAGTTTTCTAAATTGATTGTGAAATGCTTTAGTGAGAAATAAGTTTTACTGTTGAAGTCGTAAATGATCGACTTATTGATATCCTGCACTCATTATAATCTAGAATGAAAGATATAAAGAGAAAATGAGCGTGCGAGAGGGAGAGACAGAGGACAGACAGACAGACAGACAGGCAGGCAACCAGACAGAGAAAGAGAGATAGAAAGAAAGAAACAGAGAAAAAGAAAGAGAAAGAAAGAGCGAGACATAGAGAGAGAAAAAGAAACAGATGAAGAGTTAGATTGAGAATAAATTAACAAATGAATTAGAATATCAACAGCTACTGTTAGAATGAATGAGCTACAGACGAGTTTTTTTAATAGAGTTCATGTCTTTTTTGTTTTTTTTTTTCACGCTCTTTGTTTTATGAAATGTACATTTTCAAGAATAAATATATACAACATACTTGGACTATAAATTTACGAGTAAATATACATACATATATAAACACTGCTGTGTTCATAGTGGTTTAGTGTTAAAAATTAAATTATTGATAAAACAACTTTTGGCTATAAACATTAACAAGACAAATATAGAGCTCCACATAGCATAAATGAGCACAATAACAAATCCCTCACTGGCCATTTTAAAGGGGTACAGGGTATAATGAATAAATGTGTCCGCGCAGATGTTACGACTAATGTTCAGCTATCCAAGTGTAGAGCCCTTTTCAACAACCACTACAACCAAGTACAAATTTAGCATTAAAATCACATTTTTGTGGACACGCCAACACACACACATACATATACTATATATATATATATATATATATATATTTCTATTCGCAATGTAATTTGAAATAAAATTACGTATTTGCAGTTCTGGCCAACGGACGGAGCTAAAATGAGAAAGCAACCATTGAAAAAAGGAAACAATTCGCGTTACCAATTTGCAGTGTTATCCAGCCTGTCATTTTGGTGTAGATGTAGCTGCTGTAGTTGTTTTTGCATTTGTTGCTACTGGTGCTGGCCAACGCATTAATAAAACATAATTTCGCTTAAAAGTAATTTAAGCACTTTTATGTGTTTGCCAACGACGTCGTCGCTGGTGTTGGCTGCTTTTGCGTTTGTTTTTCATTTCTATAATGGTCTGCATCTTTACGAGCCAGGTACGGGCAATGGTACAGGTCCGGGTCGCGCTCACTGGTCCGGCAACTGGCTCACAAACACAAACACAACACATACTCACTCAAACAAACACAAATGCACACACTCACAAACATAGACTGAAAGTGCGGGGCCCTCGTGGCGAATGACTAACACTCGTTATGAGATTCATGGCCTACATGTGTTTGCTCCACGGCCTTGTAAATGGGCACTGGGCGTGCTGTATGTGCCCTACGTGCTAGGCGCTTTGATGGGCGTGCCTGTGTAGTTGTGGCTGGTGCCTGTGTGCAGCCGCCAAAGCGTGCCCTTGAAGCCATTTTCTTATGTACTTACTTATAAACGGATCTTTTTTCTGCCACGGCCTGCTGCTGTTGGGTTGACTGTGGTCCCGGCCAGGGCTGCCGGATGCCCAGATAAAATTTTCAAAACGGGAAGCTTGCTTCCCGCAGCGCCGAGGCACTTGCTTGTTTTGACCATTACATTGGCTACTTTTGTCGACCATGTACATAGCTCTGGTTGTTAGTTGTTCGTTGTGTGTGCATGGCACACATACACACTGGCCATTTTCTTTGATATTTTTATTTATAAAATCTGATTTCATTTTACAAATGTGATAAAAAATATTAAATTGAAAATTTTCGAAAGCGTGTACAGAAAATATAAAGTTACAATTTATTTTTACCTCACTTCTGTTCCTAATTTAATAAGAAAAAGACAAGAAGATAGGAATATACACATTACACATAATAATTATGAATTCCTTAGAGTTAATTTAGATATTCTCATCGCTTTACTTTTAAAAAACTCTTTACAGTCTATTTTTTTCATAGCACACAGTGTGTAAGCTCTTATTTAAAATAACAATGGATAATTTTCTTAGATGTATGGCCAAACTAAAGGCCACTTATCTTTGCAACGGCAACCTTGGAACAGAAGCTTAAGATTATTTAGGCCAGCTGAATAACTTACATACTAGTATATCCGCTGCGATTTGGCTCGCATAAAAACAATAGCTTGAATATATATATATATATACATATATATATATATATATTTTTTTTTCATGAATTTCGCACCCAACAGTTTTATTCAAGGACCGTGCAGGCCACTTCGTTGCCAAAGACGACCATTTTTCTTGTGTCCTTTATTGTTGTAGTCGTTCCTCTTTCCCTACATCTGCCTTCCCACTGTGTCCGCTACATATTTAAATTTCACGCGCGCATACACAGGCAAGGATAAACGGGATTTATACCCACTAATGCCTGTGATTTGTTCTATAAAATTACTTTATGCCGCCGAGGCGTTGCCAGCGGACCCTACTATGGGTCGTACACAGCTCTTGCCCGCTACCAAGCTCCAGCCCTATTTCTGTTCTACAGAAAAATATATAAGCAAAGAGAGCCTAAATTTGGTAAACGAATGCTTTGGCAACATGACGACTTATGCCTTCATCCTTTTCCTTGCTTAAGCAAAGCTGCATAAAGTTTTCTTTTCCTTTCTCTTTGTGTCTCATTCGTGTGAGTGGTTATGGGCGTGTTGTGCTGTATTTGAGTTATATTGAAAACATTTGCTTTGGTGCTGTGTGGGTTTTTTTTTAACATACAATAACCACATAGTATGGTTTTGATTAAAATTTTCTAACACCACAATCAATCATGAACTTAAATTGAAGAGTGTCATAGTTCATTCAATTAAAGTCTATGCTTGTTTTAATTATGAATCGCATCTGTGAATCACTAAACTTAGCTTTCTGTCACAATGAAACTGAAAAGCTACTGCGTCAATAAGATGGCATTAATCAACATGGAATACTGTGGTAAACGACAGAAACTGACACTAGCACTGGTTACTAACCAGTCAGTCAGTTAGTCAGTTAGATAGCTGATGTCTAATGAACTTCTGTAGAATGTGCGCATATTGCCGGTAAGAATTGCGGTTGTTTCGTCTGCCAATCAACCGTAATGATTGAACATTATATTGATAAGCAACAGTCTGTGTGGTTTACTACGACATGTCCAACTGGCAGGTGGACAGGCCAACAGACAGCATACCTAACTCCTCACCACTCAGAGTTGAGGGCAATAATTGCGTTCTGAGTTGTCACTGCAACAGGCATGTCATGTCTCCGCCGACAGGCCCACAGAAAGACAGACAAACCGATCAACCACAATACAGGGTGGCTCGCTGCCAAAATGCTTGGTCTTGCTGGTAATCATAGTATCGTTGCGGCTTTTGGGCAAAAGTCAGACGAGATATGACCACAGCTGCCAAAGTTTAGATATTGATTTAGTAATCAATTGAAAACATCAATACTACCTAACAATCGAAGAGCAAATGTTTTCTTATTTTATTTAGCCGTTCACACTCTCTGCCGACATGCAATATTGTCTTTCTTCTTATTTATTTTCATGTTTTTTTGCACTAATTTATTTATGTTATAGCACGTTAACAGGTTAGTGACGAAAGAATGCTATTGAGCTTCAGTCCAAAACCTATCAGATCTTAACAGTCAATTTCTTCATCAAGTTCACGTTCCTTAACACAGCCGAGTTTCAGTACAAAAGCCGAGTTAACAGATATCTAACAAGTCGCACATGAATGATGGAGCAGACAGTCTGGGCTTAAGTTCTTATGTTCAGAATCCTCAAAATCGTTTATATACGGATTTAATTTTCCTGTAGCTGCAAGCCAAGGATTTCACATTAGCTTATAGGAACTTCAATTGCTAGCAAGCGGTGAAAATGCGGGAGGCAGAACGTTTTATTTGAAATATATTATAGTACCTCTTATGGTATATTTTAGGACGGCACAACATCAAACAATCTAAGCCATGCCATCTAATCTTAAACTGCAATCCAACACCTAATGTAGAATTCCAATGGTTTCAATATTTTAGTCGTCATTCGGGTTATTAAATATTTCTGAGATTTTCTGTCATTCGCATATTGTGTTGCGCTCTAAATTAATTTTCCGTTTGAGTATTTCAATTTCCACGCATATCAAAAATGGTAATGTAGTTGTTCGTGTCGAAGCATAGCCAAGCTCCCTTGGGGGTAGCAGTTGCAGCAGGTTGTTGTTGTAGATACAACACGCCCACTCCAGCCTTGATTAATGCTGATTGATTGATTATTTGCGTTTTGCTGACATGCTGCACGCTTTATTGTCGCTCGACTCCTGGAAAATCATCAATTTCCGCTTGTAGAACACGTACACCACGTACAACAAAATGTTGGCGCTGTCGTTGTCAAAGTGAGCTCATTTTTTTCGTTTTTTTTTCTTACCACCCAGTCAGCAACAAGCAGAAACAAGCCTGTCGAAGCAGGGTAAGCGTTTCGGTGTAATGAATATTTTCTGTGGCTAGCAGGCTGCAAAACAATTATTGCGGTTGGTCAACATCTTGGCAGCGGACGTGTTGTAAAGTTTCCTTTCTTTGCTTTTCAGTATTTTTTTTTTATAAATTTCATAAAAATAAGTATTGGACAGCTGCCAGGACGGGTCATAAAAAATTGATGTTGAGTGCGGTGACATTAATGCCAAGTATTCGACATGATTATAAAGGCAGACGTTAGCGAAAAGTCAGTCAATTCGGATTTGAGTTCGTGTCAGGGCTGTCTGCTCTTTGGCCCAGGACCCTGAATGGATGGGTGTGAGCTTAGTGGATCGATTGGTAGGAGGCTGCTGCTTGGCTGTCGAGTCTTGGCCAGTTGGGTATGATTGAATTTTCGTGAATTACGGCTCGTTAGCATGCGGCACGAACACGTACACATACGTACATATACAAACCCTCACCCACACATGTACACATAGACGTCCCGCTGATGGCAATGCCACAAAGCCAATGAAAACGTGGCATGTTCACTGTGTATTGCAACAAGTTGCCAACCAGGAAGGCAGAAACGTTACCATATTTGACGTCCTGCCTGCCCGTCTGTCGCTTTGCCTCATGCACTTGACGTGCTTCATTTCATTTGGTTTTCTTGTTTTCCGCCATTCCATATTTTTCGCGCGGCCTGACACGTTTTTTACTTACTCAGTCGTTGACATTTTGCGTGACTGACGACAGCCGCGTGGTGTGAATAAATGAAAATGAAATTGGCGCCACTTTGTTGGCCGCCCCCGCAAATGAGGCAATGTGTTTGCCTTTTACCATTTTGTGTCTTAATTATGATTGGAATTGAACTCGCTGTTCGTTGCAACTTTGCCAATTAATTTATCGATTTCTATCAGCCAATTTCCAAATTGTTGCCACTACCCAGTGCCATATGCCCGAGCTCGCGGCTCTCGCAAATATCATACTTAATTTACCAGTGACCTGCACACACCCATTTAATAGTTTGTTCCGATTGTCGCATTTTCTATTCAAATATCAGTATTTTTCTTTTTAAACAAAGACTATAATTACTTTATAAAGTAAACAATGTTAGTATCTAATGTATCGTATATTAATATACATTAAGTATAAGCAGCGTGGTAAAAGCATACTCCAATCAATCAGTCGGTCGAAAAGCTACTTAATATTTTTACTACTTAAAAATACTTATGCTGCTGACACAATTTACCAATCTGTTTTGGATAGTATATTATCTGAAAACGTAAAAGTAATTGACTGACACATTCAATTGTATCTGCGAATGGAAAAAATGAAGTATTTATCTTAAGTGTTTGCTCTTTACATAAGAGTGCTTGAACCTGTGTAGCCCAGGCAAGCTGGAGAAAAATGTTCGATAAAATACCGTTGCAGACTGCACGTGTCATTTTGAGGTGGGAGAAAGTGGTGGAGTTGCAGGCCCGCTGTAACAGAAGCCTTTTTGATATGCACATGAAAAATATCTCATGTGCACTTTGGCAAACCAATTAAGATTTATTGAGCCGGTCGGAGGTCGTGTACGGGCCCACATCCCATTAACTGGAAATTAAGGTGTTGACTTTCGTGGTTGTTGTTGTTGTTACTGTTGTTTTAAACTCTACTGGCCACACTCAAAGTGGGCTGCATATTTGGAAATGTTTTCCTCCTTTCGGTTGTGCTTTTTAATGGGTTTTCAATTAAGCCGCAATTGAGCGTTACTCGGTGTGGCCAGATTCTTTGGTGCGGTATTGCTCAGACAGTTCATTTGTATCAATTTAAATTCGAAATTTTCCCTCTTTCTTGTTCCAGGTGGACAATCGGACGTGGATGTGCAATTAGTGGTGCCGAGGTACGTGGAGCGAGGCTCGAGCGTCACATTCAAATGCAAACACAACGTAATACCGGAAATATTATTCAAGGTAAGTCCTCACTATAACACTATTTTAATAAATCAGCATTTCACTAATGCTTGTGAATCGCACATTGAAAGCTTAAATTGTAATGGGAATGGTAGCCGCGACAAAGCAACATTTTTTGCCTTGTGCTACTTTGTGTAGAAAGTGTATGGGGTTGAGCAAAGCTCACCCAATCAGTGGCAGGTGCTTCACAAAGTGCATAATGTTAATGTTGCCACAGACACAAATGTCAGCAAGTGCAGCAGTTGAAAAAAAGTTACAATCAAAGAACGGCTCATCAAGCTTTGCCCGTTGCCACCGTCACGACGTTCTCACTTCCGTCTTAGTTTCAGTTACAGTTGCGACAATTAATTTCACTTCAACTCTCTTATTACTGTCACGAAACATCAGGAGACACGCACAGTCATACGCCATACGCTATACGCTATACGTCCCTAAAGGCAACGCCTTTGAATTTATATCAAATGAGTTGCTTAGTTTTCTTGTTCAGAACTTTCTGCTACTACAAATCGTGGAATACAAATTCAAGGCCAAGCTTAAGCACCAGCACCGGCGGCGCTCGCAGCAAAGACTGCTCACGATGTTAAGGTGGAGCTGGAGGTTGTGCTTGAGTTTGTCGTTTTGTTCATTCTAAGTACCATAAAAGCGTACAAATTTTATGGCGCAAAAATGCCACGAAGTTGAGTGCTTTAGAAGCACACAACATATTGATTTTCTCTCCTTTGCTTTTCTTTCACTTTCTTTTCTGTTTTTTTTTTTTTTTTTTTTTTTTTCGGCAAAGCAGCCGCAGGTTTTGTGAGTAGTTTTCAGCTATTAATTCAAACTTTTTCTCTAATAAAAGAAAAGAACAATTGTATACGACAGTACAGAGTACGCGAGATATTTTATATATTTTATATATTTTATTTTTTTGTTGGGGAAGTAAAGAATAGTGTAAATAATAAAGACCCAACTGCAGATAGAAGTAAATTATTTGGCTGCAGAAATCATTAAAAACTCATCTTCATCTTGTTAGAGAAAGATGAGTTTTTGCCCATTACAAACTGGATAACTCTTTACCATGCAATTTGTAAAGCTAAAAAAGGCAAGAAATACCAAACAGCTAATAACGTCACCACTCATTTACTAATAATGCTTGTAATCTTTTATTCTCCTTTTCCATTTTGATTTTAAAAATGCTTTAATTTCAACTAATCACGTCTAATATAATGTTTTCGAATTTATAGCCAATGAAATATTTTTTAGTACAGTTTCAATTTTTTTGTACAAAAATAAATTACTTGATCGATGCCTTTTATTACTTAAAAACGGGTCACGTTTAACATTCATACAAGCATAATAAAAACGAATAAGGCTTGATTAATTTTTGTAATGAAAGATATATTTCCATAGATTCAGTTTACTATTGGCTCGACTTAAGGACTAGTTTGTAAAAATAAATTTTGATTATGATCAAGAACCTATTTATTAAATTTCATTTTTTTTTTTAATTCATTTAATTTTCATACTGACTTTTGTTGATTTGGTATTACGTTCTTAATATTATATGTAAATATTAATAAATATATATATATATATATATATATCCCACTGGTGTTGCTTGTTTGACAAGGATCCGTGTGACAATTGACATATTTATAATGCATATTTGGATACACCTGTTCCCCGGCATAAATGGGATGGTAGATTTGTACAATTAGTAGAAGTTGCCGTGTTTACATGTAGACATTATTTTATTTGGTCAGTTGGCCGCTTTGTGAATACTGCTGCTTGGCAATGGCTAATTAGTATAATTGACTATATAACCGAGTGCGCCGGCTAACACGGTTCCATGCCGCCAACTGGTTTTGATTCGAATTGTTGCACGAAGCGTGGCAAATTGTGTGGAAGTGGCACTAAAAAGGCAATTAAAACGCAAATGCGAACACGGTTACCCATGGAATTGAAGTTGGCTCAGTGGCACGGTTTACACATGCTGAAGCATACTTTCGGGTATACAAAAGCAGCGCGAAAAAAATATAAATTAAATAAACTAATTACGTCGTGAATGGTAGGCTGGCAGGCTGGCTGACGGGCTGGCCATCAGTATGAGCCAACAGTAGCGGCTCAGACCAGACCACATAAATGAGCTTTTGATTTGCCGACTGAGTACAAAAATAAGCGGGCTAATGAACACAAACAAAATATGTACAAAGTCAGACCATGGCACAGCGGACACGCCAAAACCAACACATGCCAAACTCATGCCTGGCTAAACAACAACAGTTCCAACAATACCAGGATCGTTGTCCCTGTGGAGTTGGGCAAGGGCCCATCAGAAGCAGAGCCATCGACAGACACTGTGGCCTACAGGAGCGCAGCTTTGATTACTTTGCGATACGCACTCTGGTTATTATTATGGCAGTGGCCGTAACTCCGAAAAGTTCATGTCATATCAAGAGAAATTGTTTCAAAATTTCCACAAGTGGCTGATAAAATGTGATGGGCATTTGGAGAGGTCGCTAGAACGTGGTCGAATGGTTGCATGATAATGTTTGCTTTGTCCCGACAATACAGAGCTTTATGTCACGCTTGCGTGTGCTGTATCGATTGTCCCTGACAGAGGATACATGCGTGAGTAATGACGAAATTTTCTGCCCAAATTATGCATACGCCACATTGACCGCAGGACAAGTTGAATGCAATCAATGCAATTTGTTGTTAAGCATGTCAATCAAACAACCTGTCCCACTCCACATCAGAGCTGCAGGCGTTACACTTAATAAAGGCATAACTGCAGTATAAGTTACTAGTATTCTTTAATTTAGTTGTCAAATTGTTGCACAACAAATTATTACAAAAGGCAATAATTAAATATCGTTGGAAGTTAAAAACTCTATTTCTTCACTTCCGGACCCTCACGGGTTGTCTCGCGCTCTGTCGCTTACCCCAAACTATAAACTTTTCCTCAGTCGTCAGTTATGAATGGAAATTTATTTTCATTTACATTACGTTTTTTTTATTTGCCAATGCTGCTTTAAGCCCGTGCAAGTCCCTCGTGCATTGACATAACTTTTTCAGTTATATTCGAGCATTTATGTTGCTTTCACAGATCTCGTTTTTAATTACGCTTCCGCCACGTCCCACAAGGACCGCCGTACACACGAACATCACTATGCTGCATGCACATGGCAGCTCGTCCCTTTCGAGCTCGCTGTTAGTGACATTTGCTTGTGGCATTTCAATAAAGCATTCTATTATTTGCAGTTTTACAGCTTAACGCGCATTTTAATTGTCGCTGCAAAAAGTTCGTACAACTTGTTGCAAAGTTAAATTGCATTCCATTTGTATTTTTATTTTTATTTAATTTTTTATTTATCATTTGTTCACTTGCGGCATATATGCCGTATTCCATTAAATGACATACTCCAAATACAATAAACTGCGCGAGTCACGAACTGACATATTGTCTCGCATTCAAGTTGAGGCAGTTACTCAATCAATGTCACAGTCAGCATAGCAACAACGCAACTGTTACACAACAGTATTTTAATAATACCATATATATATATATTTGTTTGATTTCAGGTGACATGGCTCAAGGTGGAGAAGGGCAAGTTCTTCGAGTTCATAAACGGACGCAATCCGCCCTTCCGTAATTCAACCATTGAAGGCGCCGAAATTGATGTAAGTAATCAGAAATTGAAGTGAGATTGCGCAGAAGACAAGTGGTTAATTATGACTTTCCGAAGCTTTAATATGTTAAATAAATAAGTATATAATGACTCCGTTCAATCATAATTCTGATTTACGACATTATTCATGGTTGACTACTGTAATTATAATTTATAAATGCACAACAGACGGTAACAACTCGGTGATCTAATAAATCAATTCATATGTTATGTTAGCATATTTATTATAATAATTTGAACATAACATGACCATATTATATATAAAACATAGTTTTCTATGTAATAAAACCACTTTTCATTTCCCCTAACTTTCCATTAATTGTAATTGAGATGAGCAACTGTGAAGCGTTATCCTTTGGAAAACTGAACAATGTATGGCAAAAGCATTGTGTTGGTCAAAGGCAGAAAGTTAGTTACATGAAAGTTAATAATATATTGGAGCTAATTATAATACTCATAGAAAATACGTTATAAAATTACTAGCTAGACGTAACAGCAGTTTGAAAATGAAATTAAATTAAATTGATTATCATTCACTTATAATAAAAATATATTGTATCCAATACTATCAGCAATTGGCTAATGAAACATTTAATTTGATTCTAAAATGTAATAGCTTTGGAAATAATTAATTTTGGAAGTGTAATTATATATTAACCATTATGAATTTCTGATTATACAGACGGGATGTCACAACAAATCTAGTAACGATCTTGTAATTTTATATGCAAATTGTAATAGCTTCTGTTTTAATAAGACCAGAACTTAGGTTATTTTCAAGTAAAAGTAGTTGTTAGCTTATACAACACTACATCACTGTAGGCTTCATAGTCAGGATCCATGCTTTTAGTACATTTATCCCGTTAAACTGAGAGCAGAATATCATAAAGTTGTACAGGGTCGAATCCATTTTTTTTTCACTTATTTAAAAATTAAAATATATGCATTTTTTTTTGCCTTACTCAACAGTGGGAGAACTCGAACGAAACGCAAGTGACATTGAAGGATGTGCAGTTCGATCTGTCTGGCCAATTTTACTGTGAGGTATCAACGGACACGCCCATCTTTACCAAAGCCAGTGCTGATGAGTTAATGAGCGTTTTCTGTGCGTAAAAAATGCCAAACCAATTTGAGCTAGCTGACACTAATTGCTACTGATTGTAATGCTTTTACAGTACCTCAGACAGGACCACCCACTATCAAGTTTCGAAAACGTACACCCTTTGCCATAGGTGAGAAGCTGTTCGCCCTGTGCAATACCACTCGAGGGCGGCCAGCCCCGCATGTTACATGGTTAATCAATGGCAAAAAGGTGCGTATGCGTAATTTCAACTATTTATCTATGAAAATGCACAATAGTCGGCTAATACTTCGCAATAAATTGTTTTGGTGAAGGGAGAAGTCGGAACAATTGCCACTAGTGGGCCAGAGCTGCAGCATGCGCTTAAATGTAGATATGGAATGGCTGTCAGGGGACGTCGGAGTGTCAGTGGGGCTGCATTAAGATTAACATCAGTTTAAGCCATTTTATAATTATGGCCTACATGCGCGGCTCATGGAGCTTTCATTTTAATTACCCAGACCAAGACCCTGAAACCCTACTGCTGTGTGGGTCAGCCACAGCATGCGCAGCAGGACCAGCATCAGCAGCTGCTCTTCGCCTACAACAACAACAGTAGTTAAGGGAAAAGGAAATGAAATATAAATAAATTTATTATATCTGCCGTTGGCGCACCGAATATGGTAAACTCTAAAATGAAATTTATTCATAAACGCTTTGCCAGCCCACCATTTGTCCGGGCATCGTATCTGCGTGGCTTTCGAGAGGAGAGGGGCTGTTGTGATGAGGGTATGGGGCATTTGCCCGTATGATCCATTTTTAATTTACAGTTGTATCCAAAAGTTTGACATTGAAATGACTTTCATTCGCACTTTATTACATATTGCGTCCCAAAAATTTGATGGGACTTCTAACTCAAGCATCACTCTATTCTGACAGGTCGAGGAAAAATTCATTCGCACACATCACGTTCACTCGTTCAACGGCAAGCATCAGCGTCGCACACAGCAGCAACCGACATCTCTGACTCAACAACAGCTGCAGAATTACTACCAGCAGCAGTACTACAACCAATATCAACCTCAGTATCACGTGCCCCATTACATCGATCGCTACGACAAGAGTCTCCGATGGGGCGGCTCTCGTCCAATTGGTAAGTCGGCCACAATCTGTCTGCAATCATTTTATTGATGCGAGATAGATATCATGAATGCTTAGTGGGGATTTAATTAAAAATCAATAATCTGTTTAAATGAAGGACTAATACAGAACTGAACTCTAATTGACAAAGCTTAAGTTCCAATATGAAAGTATGACACAGTATCACAAAAGGCTAATAATTCAAGAAAAAAAATATTTTTCATCTCAATGTAATTTAATAATATAATGTATGCAAAGGCTAATTATATTAAATGTTAGTTACAGAAATAAAATATATTTTCCATTAGGCTCTACTTTAATATCGCACCCTGTTGACTGTATAAGCCACTTACACATTAAACGAAGTACTTTTGTACATTATGTGACATAAGTTTATTAGTTAGCTAAAATGTATAATATAATTGGACAGGGTATTCCTTAGTGAGTTCACATTTATATAACTGCACGCAGAAATTGCAATTAGGCAATTGTTTTGAGTTTGTCATTGAGTGCGCCGCCAGCTGCTGCAGCGTTTACTTTAATTAGCACAATTTTGGACCTTTCTTTGTTATTGCAGATGAATTCTCACAGTATGCGCCACATCACGGACACGACGGACATGGACATCATGGCAGCCTTGGCAATATACACAACAATCCGTTCGGCATGCTGGCAAATTATCATGACATCGGCGAGATTCACGAGATACATCAGCGCAACTATGATATAAGCAAGAAACAGATGGAGCTGAAAAAGCAGCAGATGGAGTTGAAAAAGCACAGGTTAGTCTACACCGCGCCCATTAATCAACCCAGTCCGTCCCCTGACGACGCTCGGCATAAGCAGAATTTTATTTATGAGCCTTACAAATTAAAACACAGCAACTTTTAGCCGTCAGCTAAGCAGACGTCGGGCTGCTTCTAAAAGTATGCAATGTGCAAAGTTGTTCACCCTTCCACCTTTGCCACAACCGACCATGTCAAAGCCCCATCGCCCTTCGCTGGGTTACTGACACAGCTGCTCAGTGCTCCGCACAAACTTTTCATATTCTTATCAATTTTCCCAGGTTGCGTGTGTGGCGTGTTTATTAAAGTTTTCTTATCTATGGTCTAAAAGGATTTGGCTTATGCATGTGCCGCGATGTTGGCACATTGTTAAAATCGCCTGCTAGACGAACGGCCTGCTCTTATCCTTAGCTCCTTATGCCTTTTATTGTGGCGGGTATACAACAAATTCAGAGCTCTAGCGTTCGACTGCCGTTCTGGCACCGTATTGCCTGTGGAAATGTTTATGTGGTGCGATTGGAAGTGAAACGTAAATGAATGCAATAAATTATTTACGCTCACCTGTGATATTAAAAATCAAGAAGGAAAACTTTTCCAATATACCAACTTTTTTAGCTCAACTTTCAAAGCCATGGGCATGCGTATGTGTTTAAGTGTGTGCGCGAGAAATTGAGAATGTGTGCGGGTGTAGGTGTGTGTGTGGTGCTAGTTTAATGACAGGCAGCGCCACAATTCCTACCTGCTGCTACTGCTCTTTGAAGTTGCGAGGTCGTGCGTCGCACTCACATATTTACTTCACATAAGCTACGTGGCGGGCATTTACATGGCATGGCAGGCATTTACCTGTAAAGTGGACCTGACATAAAGTGCAATTGCAAAGCAGTGAAGCAGACCAAGACAGGCGTAAGACAATGACACAAATGCTGCATGTTCTATGATTTTAATGTCATCTTAGCTGGCACAATTACATATCTATTTTGCAGTTGATTTTAATTAAGCCTTTAGAATCCTAAATCGTATCAAATTTAACTTAAAGGTTTTACAGAGCACTTTATAGATAGCCCTGAAAAGCTTTTAGGACAATTGCCAGCCTATGTTGCCTTCACCTACGAATTTTCCATTTCCCAATTGTGTGTGTTCTGCGATTATGTTTGTGCATGTATCTGTTAATACTTGGAAAAGCTGCTAGGTTAATTTATCCCTAAGTGAAAACCATGATTAGCTATTGCGCCATTTCCTTGCCAGCTAATTGCATTAGCAACGCGCAAAAGTAAGAACATTTTATAAATAATTTGCCGCATTTCAAAATGTGGCGCGTGCGTGTATATGTATGTGTGTGTGAAAAACTAATTTTGCTGAAAACTTAACGTTAATAAGCAATAATTTATATCCAAAGTGCACGAGACCGCTCCCGGAAGAGCATAAGCCAGGTGGCACGGGTGCAAGTGAACTGCGATGTGCCTGACCTGCAACATTTAAGGCCTTGAAAATGGATACAGGGTGCTGCATGCTGAAGAGGAAATAGCTAAATAATGTGTTCTTATTACTCAATTCCTTTCGTATATACATGGGTCTGGCACCCTTTTCGTAATCTATATTTGTTTCACATATTCAAAAGATACAAATATTTAATTTGATCAATCTCACGCTTGATTCTATGAATGTACATTGTGAAGGAGAAGCACCCTATATTGGTTTTATTCATGGCTTCTGTTACAGGCTGCTCACTATTTACGTATGTATGTACGATTGTGGGCGTAATTGCAGACGCGCCCACTATTAAAACTTGGCGCATATTTATGCAACACTCCAGCACGAAGTAAAAAACTATAAAAAATGCGCAAGCAGCAGCAACAAGCAACAACCAGCAACAGAAGGTAGCAAGTAACGGTCACGTTTATGTTTGCAGTAGCGTGCATAAATTTCGTTCTACGTATATATGTATGTGTGGGCGTGACTCACACTGGAATGTTTATTAAGTTCATGCTTAATACACTGCGCAACACACATGCCATGCTGTGTATATGTGTGTGTCTATTACTATGCATGTGATTTTATGCAAATAGAATGTCAATGTTTGCTATAAAGGCCCGAACAGCGTCCTTGCAGCATATGAACTGCATTAACTATGCGCCATGTGTGCCGTTGGGCATGCAACGTAATTAACCACTAAATTTGATTAAATTATTGCCAAATACAATCAAGTCTAAGAGCAACAGAAATTAACTGCTCATTGTTTTGCGCTGCCCTATTAATCAGCTTTGTAAATGACTGCCATTTGGTTGAGTTTTGTTTATTTGCTTGAGTTGCAATGTCTTTAAAGAGTACAGAAGAATGTTAAGAATTGTTACTGTAAAAACACAAAAATAACAAGAGCAGCAAGAGAAACAGTGGCATAGCTATAAAAGGCATAACACGTAGTGCTGAATGTGCACTTGAGCGACAAGGCAGGGCAGTGAGGGCGTCGGCAGCCAGAAAGGGTGTCCGTGCACAGGAAACTCAGCCAGGCAGAGGCATATGAATGGGGCATTTTATGCAGTCAAAAAGTAGTTTACACGTTGTTGCACAATTTATGTTTGTGCAACACGTAAAACCATTGTGCCAGGTACAAGCCTCTGGAGATAAATGTAGACATACATATATATGTTCGTTTAGGGTTTCGTGCGTGTTGTTGCTGAATACCTTCAATCTTTTGTACCGTCTCAAAAACTTGGCTTGCGCAGCTTTAAAAAAAACATCCAATATACAATATTACTGTTTTTTTTATCTACATTTTATTATGATACTGTTTCCACTTTGATTTTGATGGTGGGAGTAAGAAAGATTTAAATTATTTGGAAAAACCTCGATTCCAAAAGTTTTAAAACAAGCACTATTATTAAATGTATTTTTGGTATATGAATATTTTCATTTATTATTATTACTACCAAATTTTCCAAATTTATTAAGGAAATAGTAAACATTTTTTCTATAATGATTAAATCTGCGGAGTTATCCAAGATAATATGACCGTGCTCGGGCGATAGGCTTAGCTATCTGATGTTTGTTGTCTTTGCCAAAATTCTTTAAAAATGCATCGAGCACTCAAGTTAAGCCAGCTTTTAAATGCGAACCAGCAGGCATGCTAATTTTTTGCAAAGCCTGCTTTTATTCTTACATACTTTGAAAATAAAGACTAATCAAAATACATAATAATAACAATAAATATAAAAATAAATATTCTTAAGCTTGGCAGAGGGTATTCTTCTTTGTGACTATTTCAATGGCACATTCCGCATACTTGGGCTTTATATTGTTATTGTGTGTTGGATTTTTGGCTCCTTTTTTCGCTGTGAACAAACTACAAAGGCGCGCCCTTAAATGCAACTTGTAATTTTCATTTAATTTTCAGTGTGGTTTCGTTTCTTCGTTTTTCGTGCGCTGAAATTGTTACTGAGTTGACCCTCCAAAAGGGCGGCCATTAAATGTCGCGACTCGCCGCAACTTAAGGCCCAAGAAATTGGCTGTAGCTGTGCCTGAGCAGCAGTATGGATGTAATTAGCTGGTCTCTGGCTTTGATCGCGTGTGTGGCAGTAATCCTTCTGGGTGGGTCTGTAGAAGCCGTGGCGAACGTGTCATAAACCGGGGCACTAATTCTGAACAGAGGAGAGTAAAGAGCAAAGACTGGGCGGTGCTGCTACTGGACTCCCTTAATATGAAAGGCCAGTTTTAAGTGAGGCCAATGCCAGTGCGCTTTCAGTTTTAATTGCTGGCTGCGTAGCGAGAGGGGCGCGGATAAGTGCTTACTGATACCAGCTACAAGACGCTGATGTATTCCATTAATCAGAAAGAGCGCAACAAAAGCAATACAACGAGTGTACATTAAAATTAAATTTGTGTTTTATAACGAACGTTAGGGCGAAAGACTTAGCAATACAATTTGGCTAATTTGCTGCAGCACGAGGGTGTGCCACGCCTACTTGACCTTGTTAACAGGCAAATAGGTGGAGCTAGGCGCAACTGCTGCTGGAGGCACGTAGGCAGCAGGTGGTTCAAGCTCCGATACGATGGAGGCTGCATTGCCATTGCCATGTGGCTCAAGGTTGACGGCTCCTGTTCGGCGTTCATTCACGTGTGGTTGTGGTTGCAGAACCACCTGCTTGGACGCAAAGTCAAGAACTGGCGCAATGCCAGCGTTGTGGGATGTTGAGGAACCGCCCAGGCGATCGTACTCTTGCTGAATGGTTCGCTGCGCATTAATGGCATCCTCTGGAGTACGATACTTAACAAAGTGTACTTCGGGCTTCTTGGCACTGATGTGATTAAGGTTCTGCAGCTTATTAGCTAGACTGGTTAGATCGCCTTGCTTGGTCAAAACGTAAATGGCTGTCTGTTGCTCTGCTGCTTGTTTGGCAAGCGCCACGGCTGCATTCTCCAAGCCTTTGTTCTCAGGCGCACGAATGAAAAGCACGCGCAAATTTCTCTTTAGCGAAGCAGCTAAATCGCCGACACTACGGTTATCCTCGAAATCCGCCTCAGGTGCTGAATATGTGAAAAATTCCTTATTGAACTCTGTGTTCACGCTGGCGTAGTCGGGTTGCCTGTTGGATCCATAGTCAACAACTGATCCACCATCTAGAGAGCCAGCAGTTAGTGAGACGTCCGTCAGTGAGCCGCCAGATAAAGAACCTCCACTTGATAAACTTTCAATGCCTGCTCCATAATTATAGCCACCCACATCTGCATTGGCTGTCGCCAGCAAAGCTAACATCTGTCAGGTCAAGATATACCAATTGCAAATGAATGAATCTTAAGTGAAAAGCTCTTACAGTGGAACTTACAATAAAAGTGCGCATTTTCCAGTGACGCTTCAAAGTCCAATTTTCGGTTCAATTTTAACTGCTGTTACTATGCACGATAACGCCTCGAGGTGTGAAAGGCGTATGATGTTGCCCGTGCGATCGATGGGCGTTTTTATAATCGGCAGCAATGGGCCAAACGCCCGTTGAAGATGCAGATTGCGCAGTCGATAGCCGCTATGGCTGCTGTTATTTTGGCCGTTCATCCACCTTATCGCTGAGTGTTGTAAGTGACGTAAAATGCAAAAGCGGCCAGCCGTATCCGCCAGCGAATTAGTTTGCATAAATCAAAAACCTACCTATTGCAAATTTCGCTGAATCAATCGAGTCGAATCACCGGTTCGAGATGTCATTGCGGCGAACCAAATGTTACCTGTATGGGGCCAATGCCAAGCGGTATGCGGCACATTTTTGTTTGCAGTGGTTAGCGAGAAATTTGCATTCTTGGCCATTTTGTGGGATGTAATTAATTAAATATAAACGCTCACACAAATGCAAAAATTATTACAGCACTGTGAAAACAACAAAATGTCAACACTAAAGCTAAATAGTTGCACAGCCAGTGATTCGGAAACTGAATTGAAATTAAATATATGCACGATAAATATTTTATAATGATGGCAATCGATTAGCATGGCAACAACAGTGGGAACCGCCTGCCGCGGACAACAAATTAATGCAATGCAAAGTCATTTCGTTAGCTCTCGTCGACTGTAACTGTATTCGTCTTTATTGTTTGGCCAAACCAGATAACAATGCCGTTTCGTAAAACTAAAAAAAAAAAAAAAAAAATAAATACAAATAACAGCGCAAACAACAATAGCACAACACTAATAAAAATACAAAGCATAGACAGTATTTATGCAAATTAACAAGCGCTTCAAGCATTTTATAGGAAAGCATAATTTCTGTTTTTTTTTTCTGATTTAATCTGATTCTGCATATGTTGTGACATCACAAAACTTTTATTTACTTTTACTGTGACTGCCCAAAGCTGATTGGTCACAATTCTGTGATTTGATTTGCGATATTGACTATCACAAATTTTACAAATAAAATTGACTTTTAGTGAAAATATATTAAATTTTGTTCCAACAAATTTTCAACGAAAGTTTGTTATGTAAATATATAAATATTATATTTCGTTAATTGACTTGAAATTTTTGTTATTTTACATACAATTTGTATATAACATATGTATCTTTATTTTATTATCTTCACATACTTTACTTTATACAAATACTTTAATCTTTGGTATATTTTTTTGGTAAATTGCGTAGCATACTTTTACGCATTTGCCTACTCTAAAAATACTGTTGCCATACATTAGGCTATCTAAAATATCGTTTCACAAGTTTGAAAATTTATCATTTTTTTTACATACAAACTAAACTATTTGTAATTCGATAATCAGGCTTTAATAGAGCTCGTCAAATTGTGGCAAGGCCTGATCAAAATCAATAGAAATGTAATTTAGTTAATTGGAAGCATGTGAGTTGGCAAAGTGGCATATGTACATATTATATTGAAATACGTACGCCATCAGCCAAAAATCTATAAATGTGCAATTAAGTAAATTATCCCACTGCTGGCCGCAAGTTGTCAATTTGATGAACGGAAACAAGCAGCCATAAGTGCAGAGAAAACAATTTCATAAACTCTAATTGAAGAGCGACTGTTTACTATGTACAGTTAATGGATATGAAAATTTAAACTTCATCACAATTTATCCATAGAATTTTATTTTAATACAATTAGTACCTACAATTTAGTACTATAATTAAACTGATCGACAATGACTTCTCACATTTTTAATTGTAATATACGCTCATGCTAATCAAAAGCAAAATAAATGTAATTATTTTTGTGTAATTTCCTTTCATAAATTCTATATATTTTGGAAGTAAATCGTAAAGAAATCAGGAATATTCCTGCCTATAATCTGAACAAATCGCCTTTGTTTGTTAAGGTTAAGGGTTGTTAAAATAGTCAGAGTAACTTCTTGCAAATAGAAGTTTTATTTTATAAAACCTTTGTTAAAAATAGCTTAATCGCCTTGCACGTTTATTGTCATAAGTTATGTACATATATACAGATTCACTAAACGCAATTTTCTCTTTCTAAAGTATCACTGACGCAGAGTTTAAATCTATATATGTTTGTATGAGAATGTAAAATTACTCACTTACCGTTGCTTCTCAGCACGCGAAGGCACTTTACGTTGCATAAATAATTCAATAGACCGAAATGCCGCGACGCGACATAAAACATAAAAAAACCTCCGCTGTCAGTGTCAGTTATAATATGATGCCCATGACAGCCAGTGTTGCTGCCGTTTTTGTTTTCGACGACCTCAGTTGACCCAATTTAAAAAGTGATGAACTCTTTGTGTGCGTGTGGCTGTGTACTCTGTTCCCACTGAAATATGGGGTATATATATTTTCGGCAAACGTGTTGTTCAACGAATTTTTGTATGTACCTACGTAATCTTACGTTACTCATAAACTAAACAAAAAACATTGCACAAGCCATTCGACATTCATTCAAACCAATTCGACAGTCATATTGATAACATTTTTATCTGCAGATTAACCCACAGCTGCTTTTAGATATTGTCTAACAATAAACAGGCGTTGTATTTGTAAATTTAACTTGATTAGACATGGAAATTTGAATAATTTGTGTTTTAATGGAAAGGTCAGTCAAACTAAGCGTAAAGTTTGCAAAAGTTGAAGAGCTAATCATGATGGTGTCTGCCTTTACCACTCTTACTACAGTTACCAACTTGCGGTTAGTTCTACTTCCGGTTTTCGATTACAAAGGTCTTTTTGTATAAGAAATTCATGGGATTTGGCACGTAACCGTTGCTTGTGGTGTTGGGCGTTGTTATTGTTGTTGTTGCTTTTCCTGTTGTTGCCTTGCTACCGGTTAAGTTGATTTTCTTGTTTCTCGGGAGAGTCCTTGCGTTCAAAATGAACTGGCTATGGGCCTGGTTGCCAGAACACCGAGCATGTTTTTTCATAGTTCTGGGTGTGTGCTGGCCAGCAAGGTAGCCCCCGGCCATAAATTCTTAAAAGGATTTGTTGCTTTAAGCAAAGGGCACAGCTCATTTGCTTGCGTTTGAAAGCAAAATAAAGCTGAAACTTTTGCGGCCGATAGACACATAAGCCAATAACAGGCGCAATAACAGCAACAGCAGCAGTAGCAACAGACTGTATGACATGGCAATTAATTAGCTGTATTTCTCAAATTATCGCCTTGGGCAGGGCTCCGATAAGGTCAAGACGCGTAAATGACCTTGCATGTCAGTGCCATGTTAAGATATCTTATAAAGTTGTTAAAGGTAGAGTTTCAAGCATTATGGAGCTTTCATATTTTGCCTACTACCAATATTGCTCGACTGTTTACCGGGACCCGCATTTCCGTTTTATTTGCATTGCTTGCCAAGTTTGTTGTGTTTTGAACTTGAGCTTCCTGCCACGGCTGCTGCTGTTGCTGCTGAGGCTCTCACTGCCGGTTGTTGCTTTTCCTGTGAAAAGTGCGCTGCATAAGGAATTTGATTAAGACAACAAGTACGGCAACTGTAATGCCAACAGAAGCAGCAACAAAAAGAGCAACTACAACAGCCCCGTTGATGATATTACTGCAGCAGCTGTTGCCGCCGTCATCGCTGCTATTTCTATTGCTGCTGCCAAGCTCGTCAACGCAATGCTGTCGAAGGCTTATACGGATATTGTGCATTTTCTTTGAATTCTGCCCGGCATTTGTTTTCGCTCTTAGTTAAACTAGCTTATTGTTGATGTTGATGCTGTCTGCCAGCAACTGGCTTTTCATGTTATTGTAGATATGGCTGCTTCTGAACTTCATCCCTGTACTGTCCAGGGGCGATGGGGATTGTTTTCTCATTGTACGTGAGGAAAACTTAAGCATATACCGCACAATGTACACTGCACTTACGGACTCTCTAAATTTTAAGAAATTGCATAGAAAATAAGGTTTAATCCTGAGTAAAGATAAAGGCATCAGATTAGATAATAACTCTAAATACCCAAAATCACAAAATAATCGAGGAATGCATTTATTTCTAGTCGTCAACAATTGCAGTGTATCTCATAGCGTTGCATATCTAAATATATAAGTATTTTGCAAGGAACGTTTCTTACAACGGAAGCAGCTCGAAACTGGCACATAAACACATTTCCATGTTGTTGATAAGTTTGCAATATCTTGAGGGCTGCAGATAGCGGATGCGCTACCGCTGACACCGCCAAGGATCTCTTTACAGGCGCTGTTGCTGTTGTTGCAGCTTCAGGAATATAATATTTAAATATTATTTGCGGCGCACTTGCTTTGAAATTGAAATACACTTGTGCAGTTGCCGCCTGTTAAATGATATAATTGCTTAAATGAGGCGAAAATAAGCGCATTGTTTCCGCTCGAAGTACTGTTGTCGGAAGTTTTAATAAGCCCCGCATTTGTGACTGCCAACGTGCTATTAAAGTCCAATGCCATTGAGGCTTTAAACTAACACAGCTGTCAATTGGTTTGCCAGCACATTGGGTGCATAAAACTTTACGGACCCCACATAATTTTCTCAAACGTAGCTGCACGCACTGTGTGTAAGTTTATGCGTGCGTGTGCTTAAAGTGTGTATGTGCTGGGTGTGCAGGTAATTTCGCAGTCATTTTGCATTTGTAATAAAGCAACACGTCGTCACAGACGTCGACGCCCGCACGCACGGTTGAGGTAATTACGATGCCGCAGCCGTCGAAATCTCACCAAGCACACTTGAACTCATTTATATGCCGCGCAGGCTTCTTATCAAATATGAAACAAAGTCGTAAAGGATAATTGGACTTACAATGTGCGAGTGGGGCTCGCGGCGCTGGTATACGAATAATGCAAACTTATCCCCCAAATCCGCTCAACTCCATTAAAACACGTCGCCAAGTTGAGCTATAACAGCTTAAAGCTTTACTTTTTATTCAGTTGATTTCGCACATTTCCACGGAACTAAATTGGCTTGAGGTAACAGATTTTAATTAAAAGAAAAAAAATTGCTTTGGTTTGTCAATATTATATGTGTTTTTTATATATATAATTATAGATATTACCATTAGCTCTTCGATTTAGTATCAACTCATAGTTACAATTAGTGTATAATTATAGCGATATTCCAATAGAGATATTCATTTTCTCGTTGCCCGTTCAGCTAGTCAGCAGAATGTTTGACCAGTTTCTTGAAATATGTTGTACTTGAATTCGTTTTAATGCGTGACCGGCATGTGAGAAACTCTCCTTTGTTTGGCATTTCATGTTTTCACACATCAATCATAAAATGCAAATATTTTATTTTATTTGTGTGCAAATTGCTTTTGGCACATTTTAACTCAGACTGACGGTCTTTGAGAGTGATACTCACATCTAGCAATCTTTTAACCATCCTATCTTTTTTTAATTCCAATCTTTTTCAGAAACTCAAACCGAAAGTATCGCCGTCATATTAACGAAAATGCGCTTGGCATAATTCGCAGTACTTTGAACAGCGGCGGCTTTGGCCCTCAGGCACCTAACATGAACAAGGAATTGGGCATCCCTTCAAATGCCGGACCAATGAATCAGCTGGCAGCTGGCTATCAGCGTCCGCTGTCTCATCCTGGTGGAGGCAGTGCAGTGGCTGCGGCAGCGGCAGCAGTGACTGCCGCTCAGATGGAGAAGGGCATGTTCAGCATTAGTCAGCTAAACCTGGAGATAACGGAACAGCACGTGGGCACCAATGGTCGTATGGAGATCACATGTCTGTCCACAATACCAGCGACGGTTGGACAAGGCGAGCAGTATGCCGATTATAAAACGTATTCGGTGAAAGGTAAGTGTAGCATTCGACGTATGCGTGATATGCATATAAGTATGGCTATTTAGATGTATACCTACGTGAATTAGTATATTATACCTAAGCATGTTTGTATGTATTTTTTGTAGGCTGCGTGTAATGCTGTGCAAGAATAATATTTGTTTTGGGCCTCGCATCATAAAATTGCGAGAAATGAGCTCATCAAAAATATGGCTCGTTTGCATACGGTCGCCCAACATGAATGTGACTTATGGAATTTCGGAAGGAATCTCGGCCGCATTCACACAAAATAATTTTGCCTCATACGGCTGCTGGGTTAGAGCGACCTGTTAAATGTGTGCCTATTGTTATTGTTGTGTCTGCCTTCGTCATGATGACTCTTACAGAAAGACACAACAATAACATCACTGAGTCAAAACAGCAAAAGTCAATGTAGCAGCGTTTTTGGCATTTTAAAATGCGTCCCTAATTTATATTTCTGCCGTTGCCTTTACAGTCAACCACCCCTAGAGTCAGCACTCACTGTGCAATATGTGGGTGTGTATCATCTATTTTGTTTGCCTACGTTTAATTTTCGCTTAATGCCGCCCTGCCCATATTACCGCAAGGCGGGCAAACAAAAGTTAATTTATATATTTGCTCGGCTTTGTTTGCCTACACGCAGGCTGTTAGCACTTGCACCCAGTAAAGCCGTTGACTCAGCCAGTGTTGTAAATTGTCACAAATTGCATGAAATAATTTACACATTACTAGACCCATGACTCAAGACGGTCGTTGGCCACTGTCGCTGTCGCCGTCGCCGGCGGCTCCTAACGGCCTGTTCGGCTCTTGAGTGTCCCCTAAACTAAGGGGCGTATGCGTGTTATTTATGGTGCGTGAAGTGCGTCGTTTGTTTTGGCCACTTCACAGAGAAGAGCGCTTCAATCCTTAATTGTTTCTTATGCCGTCTTTAAGATCTGCTGTTATTTCGCCCGCTTTGATTTTATTACAAAATTTCGTAGAACACATTTTTCGACAAAGTTTAACTTATTATCTGTCACTAGAGCGAAGTGATATGACTTTCCTTTTTTGACATTTCGACATATATCACTCGTTATTCAAATCAGTCGCAGAAAAAATTATGTCCTTTGTTGCAAAATCTTAGCCGTACAGTGTTATTAGAGCACAAGTCAAAATCTTTGCTTAAACTTGATTTTACTTTATCTTCTTTCTGTTTCCCAAAAGCTCTTTCCACATTCATTATTTATACGTTCACTTGTCAACTTGGTTTTTTTGTTTTTAGTCCCGTTGTCTCATAGACGATGAGCTTAAGGGGTCTAATTAATTTTGTTAGGCAGCCTTGACTGCTGCCTGCATCTAAAGTATATTTTCCACCTGATCCTACTATTGTTTTTGACTTTCTAAAGCTCTATTTATAATGCTCGTCTCTCTTTTGACCTTTGCAGTGGAGGTTGAGCGACACCAGGCGTCCTCTACGTCGACGGCACCACCTAGCATTGGGATGGCGGCTCTAGGCAACGGCAATGGCCACGGAAACGAGACCTCTGCAGGTTGGAGGGCGCGTGGGGCTGTCCTAACGCATCTGTGGTCGCTGGCGCCCCTGCTGATATTCGTATTGCTGCCACTGAGCTATTAGGACGAACCAACAGCAAAAGTTGCAACACAAACTGATGTAGGAGAGCAGACCACCGAAGTAGTAAAGGTACAGTAAACCAAAACCAAGGGCACCGATTGCAGCAGCAAACAAAAAAGAGACAAGCATAACAACAACAGTCATACACAAGCTTTTGGCTTTCACACACATATTGTAGACCAAATTTAGCTTATTTCAGTGCAATTACGCTGAAAATAAGCGGAGTGTGTGAAAAAGAGTAACCCATGCAAATATTTTAGAGCGAGTGCATAAACAATAAAATTTTTTGTCTCGTTCTGGCAAGCTAATTAAAAGAATTTTTTTTGTAAATAATTGCCAGACTGCAATTTTGGCTATAAAGAGAAAAAATAAAATAAAATAAATAACTGAAGAAAATATTTGCAATTAAGTTGCAGTCAAATGAGAACAATGAGAATCTGTTTCACTTTCAACAGAAGGCAATTTTATAGCGTAGCGAAATTTGTGTAAAACTTACAATTGAAAATTCCGTTGTCCCAGGTCCAGAGACTATCTTGAGTAAAACAGATTACCAGAAAAGCAAACGGTTAGTTTGGTATTTAAAGGTCAGCCAGTTTCTGTTTTGGGCCTGGCCTAATATTTGTGAAAATGGGTCAGCCGAAGATTCAAAAATAACCACACATAAACACACACACACACATATATATATATATATATATATATATATATATATATATATATATATATATATATATATATATATATATATACAAAAAAAAAACAAAAACTAAACTAGTTAAGCAGAGTTTACAGCAAACTTAAGCAGGTGGCAGCCTGTTTGAGTCCGTGTACCTAAAATACAGACAAAAAAAAATAAAAAGTAATGCAAAACAAATGATATTTTTTATGGTGTTGTAACGCTTTGGCTAATAGCGAGATGGCAAATCTAAAGCTAAGATTCGGGCAAAATTGAATTTGGGCCCCAGCTACCGAAAATTAATTAACCCCCACAAAGTAAATTAAATGTTTAAATGTAAAATAATTAGACAGTTAAACCAAGAAGCTTACAAATACAATCAGTGTTGAAAACATTTTGAGAAAACCAAAACCTCTACCAAAAAAAAAAAAAATTATAAAAACAATACGAAATAAAAGCAAAGCAAAGAAAAGGCGTTGAAATGGTCGCAATCTGCCGCACGTGGCAAATCTAAAAAAAAGGGCCACTCTAAAAGGGCGATGACGCGTAATTCGCATGTCCTAGTGTCGGGACGCCCAGTTCGCTACACTTACACAGCTTATTTATTTGTATTCACTTAGTCCTTAATTGCGTTTTGTAAATTGTTATTATCGCAATGGATCTGTCTAATATGTGCGAGTAGTTAGGAAAATATTTTCATTTGCCTTTTGAAGTTCGTTACTTTTTGTTAAGATGAGGCGAAATATTTCTATGTGGGTGTTTATAAGTATGTTTAATAGGGTATTTTTTAAAAGCGCTTTAAATGTCTATTGCTAATTGAAAAACTCTAAATGCGTAGCACTCATTGTAACTAAATATGTATCTATACCAATAAAGTAACAAAGGAAATGTAAGAGAAACCAAAGGAAATAGCACAGCGCAAAGTAAATATATGTAAAGCAAGTAGCAACGTAGTATATACATTATAACACTATACACCTACCTATAAATATGCGTCTACATAAGTGTGTAACTATTTAGAAGTTAGGTAAATATTTTTAACTCCACAACAGATAAAGGAAATGAAATATGTATGAAATTTACTACGCCTGCAAACATTTTACTACAGTTTGAAAAAGCAGCAAAAGAAATATATAAATATATATTAAAAGAAAGACCCCAAATAAATTTCCGGAATAAATAGAAACAGTTTTTAAAATGGTTGTTCAAAGCATTAGTTAAAAAGAATATGCAGTATACCCTTAGTTTCAGATAGAATTGAAGAAAAAAAATAAAAGCAGAAAAAAGCATTAACGTAGTGTATACTTAATGCTTTAAAGGACTACATACAATTTTTATAAAAATAAGCAAAATATATAATTACAAAATGGTATAACAAAGTACATATTATATATTAAAAATATGGCTATAATGTCTTATGCAGGTATTGACGTCTTCCTATGCTACGCTGTCTATTATTAACTGAACAAGTAAAACAATTGAAAAAATTTATAAAATATACATTAATAAACTAGATAATAGGTATATTCTAATATATGCATACATACATATATTCGTGTGTTAAATTTATAACATAAAAGAAATGCATTATGAGAATGTGTTAACTTGTTGATGCGACCTAAAATAACACTCGGATAAAACAACAATAAAAATATCTTGATCTATAAATGATTTATTTTAAGTGAGAATCTATGGACTTTTACTTATTCCATCTGTTGACCATATTTTTAATTCGGCAATTTGTTTCCTCATTTTCTTGCATTTAATTTATAATTCATATTTTTTTATATAAAAATATTCAAAAAGATTATCAGGTTAACATTATTTATAATTTCTCGTCTCATAAATACGGGTAAATACTTCCCACCAATCTATTCAACACTCTAGCATATTCCTTATACTATCACGCAGTCATGTCATCCATATCAAGTAAAAAACTCTTTTGGTGTCTCAATGTGCATGCAAATGATACGAACATAAATACATACATACATAGGAATATACACATTAATTCGAACATATCTTTCTGTCGTCTGACATCGTGTATTAATGCTTTAACTGTTCAGAAAAAAGTCCATGCACTGGTCAAACAGCATCTTATCATATACATAAGTATTGCTTATGTAAACAGAAACAATTCTATATTTATGGAGTACATACATAAGCAAAAAAAATTCGTAAAAAAACATAAATATAAAGATTTCTTTGAACAAAACAAAAAAAAAAATAAAAAAAAAATAAAAGAAAAAAAAAAAAGTAAATGTCACAGCAATTCGCAAAACATATCATAAATGTTGTACAATTTTCTGTGTTAAATGAATGTAAGCAAAAAGAACGTGTTATATTTATATATATAATACCAAGGTATACATATAAATATATAAATATACTTCGACCCAACGAACTTTCGGGAACTTATTTAAAAGCATTTTGCACAGTTTTCCAGTTTAAGAAACCTTCGATTTACTCAGCGCCCATCAATTGTTTGATATCAATAAAAGAGCAACAAATAATGTAAAATTGATATAATTGAATTAATGTCAAGGCAGGTAATACGAGTAACTAACAAAAAAAAAAAAAAAATTAAAGCCACAAGCCACAATACGGAAAGAGACACAATTAAGACAATTAACAATTATACATCTATATGGCTGGCAGTGGCCAATGCAATTAAAATAATTTAAATCAATTTAAATAGTTCAATGGTGCTCAATTGAGAAGCAACAGTAATTGCGGATGCTGAACGTTTATTGAAATGGGAAATAATTTTGTGTACGCTGATATATGGTGTATATCAAAATACATACAGACAAATGTATTCACATTGACATGAGAAATATTTTTGCTTGACATTATTTATGCTAATTTGTCAGCCTTTGTATGTATTAAGCAAATATTTGCCAACATGAACATATGCAATTACTCATTTTTTATATGAATTGTTAGGAGCATAACATCGGGCCAGCTACACCATAACATTAACACACCATAAGTATTTTTATAATCGTAACCGTGGGTACCTACATAATTTCATTCACATACATATATACTACACGATTCTTCCAATTACACATATCATTGCGTATATATCAAATATTTACACAAACTATTTATGAAATTTACATAACGAGAGTATATGAACTTAGCAGAAACAATTAACGCCGAGTTTGTATTTCAGAATAATGCAAAAAAAAAACATATATTATTTATTTTATTTATTGAATATGAAAATAAAATAAATATATTAATGCATGCTTATACACATGTGAAAAATGTCATAATTCAACTTTGATTTATTGTTTCGCAATAAGTTGCCCTTTGTTAAAAATATATTTTAATAAATATTGTACGATAAATCTTAAGATATAAGTGAATAGCATAAAGAGAGCTATTAAAAACCGCAGCGGCTAAGAAATTCAATGAAGAAATTATTGTACCACAAAGTAAACATAAACAATTACGTAAATAAATATGTATTTATAGATACAGACATACCAAACGACGCATCAAATATACACTTGTAAAAATTGCAACCTATGCAAATCAATTTACAAACATATACATATATAAAAAGTAACTGTGGAATATGTGTGTATGTACTTATTATTAAAGAGTTAGTACGTAGTAAAAACGAGTAAATATGTACAATTTGGTGTCGAGCTGTCAACATTACTATGACAAATAAAACTTTAAAGCGAATTCCAATGGAAAATGAAATGAAAATGGAAAATTCAAATATAAGTCAGCTCTCAAAATGACGCCTGCTGCTTGGCTTGTCAATTTACTAAACCAACATTGATACATATAACAAATAAAATATGATTAAAATTATTTGTGGTAAAAGAAATGAACTAAACATTATAAAATAAATGTTAAAAACTGAACTGCGCACAACCTGTATTTATGTAAGTATGGTTCCTAATCATTCCGGTTGCTTTTCAATTTAAAATTAAGTTGTCAACCGCAAAAGCACAATACACAAACAGTTACATAAGGTCGGAAGGTACACGCATAAATTGGTCAAGGGTCAGGGTACACGAATGCGGTAAACAAAACTTGTGTAGTTTTGCGTTTGACGAATATCCTTTTAATCCCTTAAAATGTGCATGGAAATTGAAGGAGCTGTTCAACAATAAAATGCGTAAACAAAAACAAACGACGTGGGGACGCATACGGTCAGAGGTCTGGTGAAATTACTAAAGGGATACCAGCAGCAGAGTGCGAGCAAATGTTGTGCAATAATCAACGAAAGGATCAACTACGAAATAAATGGCGAATCAAGGGTATCTTGGTCATAAAACACATCCGACCAGAGCCAGAGCCACGGACAAAGCTTGAGCTTTTTTCTTTTTACACAGCATGTCCTTCTCAAGCTCTTTCTCTTTCTCTTTCTCTTTGTCCTTCTCTATCTCTGTCATTGTGTTTGTCTTTGTCCGCCTACTATCCTCTTTCGTATGCTCCGAGCGCTTCAAAGGTGCAACGAGCTTGGTTACCTCATTACGGAATCAAAGCCGTGGGTTGTACAAATACACATACAGCAGCTCATGTGTGGGAGCGAATGTGTATTCTGTGAGTATGTGCGTCTGGTCACAGATGTGCTCTATCGATTGAAAATTTGTGACAGACAACTGTGGCAGGCAGATGGAAAGTTTGAATGGGATTGGTCAATTAACGCCTGGCCATCAACAGATTTCCTGAGGAAGCCATCAAAAGGGATGCCTCGGTGTCTTGATTAAGGTATAAATATTAAATTAGCCAATGCCAACGCAGTGAATGGGCTCCACAGCTTAAGCTTTTGTTGTTCCTGCTACTGCTACTGCTGTTGCTAATGAGCCATGTCTGTAAGTGAAAAAGGCAAACAGGATGTGGTTTATTCAGCGTTGATTTGGACCCCACTATCAGCCACCCGGATCCAACTCTCAAACTTGTTTAATTATACATGGCAGCGCCTAAAACTCAACTAATTGATATGCAGCAACGACAGAAGCACCAGCAGGAACAGAGTCTGAGAGTGTGGCAAAGTTAATGAGCCAAAACTGGCAGCATGTGTGCCAAGTTTTGACAGGGAGTCGAGCGGTTGCTTTGCATACAAACTCTCAATGTGCCCGAGGTCTGATCGAGAGCCAAACGAATAACTCAATTTTCATAGAGTGGCTGTTGCACATAGCCAACCAATAAACACTTTTTGCAACAAATTCAAAACTATGCCCGCAGCAGCCGCAACTGAAGCAGGAGTAAAAGCAACGGGGACACAGAAAAACTTTTTGACAGCGACAAAATTGCGTACAACTGCCAGTTGCATTTGGGGCGTTTTATTGGCTGCTACCTCAACTCTTTGAGAGCTGCCTGTGGCAGTGTTGGTTTGGTGAGGAGGTTCCACTGCCGGAAGCATTTGCCGAATTAACAGCAGCTGCAACTTTGCTGCAGCTAAAACGCAAAGAAACTCACTGACACACGGGCAAAACAATAACAGCTACAAAATGTCTCAAGCACATTTCAATTTGTAGTTCGCTTGTACACACACAGACACACAAATATACTCGTGCACGCAAAAAGTTTTTTCCCTTATATGGACAAATGCCAAAATATTTAGTTTTACAACAAAAGTTTCGCACGAAGCTCGCACCATTTGAAAATTGAAAGGAAATATTGGGTACAGTAGAAAGCTATAAAAAAAATCGCTAAAGCCGAAAAAAATTTTTTTTATTTATTTGTTTTGCAATTGGATTGCGTTGTTTTCAGCGCTGGCTGCTGGTCGGTTCACCGCAGCTGTCTGCTCGTGTGATTGAGCGACGCCAGACGTTCGCTACGCTTTCGCATGGCTTTTTTTTAAATTCCTGCGATTTGTAAGCGGTCACAGAATCCAGCTTATATTTGGATGATGCGTATGCGTCTTGGGAATTGCATTTTTGACGGTTTTATTTTTTATTTTAACCAATCAAGGGATTTTGTGTTCACAGCATTCGAGAACAGCCTAAAGGCATGCTACACTTTTCAAAGAAGTGAAAAGTATAGGAGATTTGGTTTAAATCCATTGTTGTGAAACGACAAGTTTATTGATAAATTTGAATTTTAATTTAATAAAATCTTTTTTTTTTTTTAATTTTAAATGAAAGATGCGAACTGTACATTCAAGTAGTATATGATTTCAAGCATAAAATTCAAAAGTGTCAGTGTATTTTTATAAATGCACTCTACTTTCATTTATAAAGTTTACATAGATTAATCTAAATTGATCTTAAGGTTTTATGATTATATGTAATACAAAACTATCACAACCTTACCTTCACAGGGCTTATAGTTGAGCGAGAGCTTAATGCTGCTTTAATAATTTAGTTGGTGAACACAGCAGGTTGCTCATTAACACGTACACTTACAGTCATACAGACACACACAGAGCTCCCAAGGAGAGAGATACTTAGGTGACTCTCACACATACTAGAACTTGGCAGCCAACACGAAACCGTGTGGCATAAGGCACGCACAAAGTACGCATTTGGTTGGGAGCAGCAGAGGCATCGACTCGGTCGGTTGCCTGCCGCATATCACCTTAATTACAGGCAACAGTCTGAGTGCAGTCAGACGGCAAATGGAAGGCAGGCAAACGGCTTTTATGCTTGGCCTGTCATTGCCACACCGCTACTGATGCTGATTCTGCTCTGCAGGCCCCGGGTGCGTGCCATATTGTCGTTGTCGTTACGCTTTAGCGATTTAGCACTGTACTTGCAGAGCAAGAGAACGGATTCAGCTTGCACTTGACTGCTGATAAGCGTGTGATTTCTGCACACACATACACGAACAGACACACATACACCATTCAGCCAGATAGATAGACAACTAAGCCGCACATATACATACCTACATTGAAACAGCTGCCGTCATGGCCATGAATACATGCGCCGTTGAGTTGCGTTTATGCCAGTTTTATGTTACATCTAAGTGAAATTTAAGGACTCCACTCAACAACGTTCAAAATCCACTGCATAGTTTGTGAACGGTGGATGGAGGATGGCTGGCTTGGCAAAAGAGCATTTGGGTGCGGCTTTTCACATGATGAGTTTGCCTACTTCGGAAGCAGAAAACCATCATTGCGAACATACAGAATCGTACATACGTCCATTGTAACATATAAATATACACACTCAGTATCCGTGTGTTGCCGTAACAGAGCGGACACCGACCAAATCAGCCGGTAGAACTCATACCTGTCCACAGGTGCAACAGGACATTGCCACTTATTCCGACCACAGCTGGGAACGAGCATGGTTTCCGGCCATTGTACGGCAGCTTCGTTTCGATTCTAATAACTCCAATTACAAATGGCGGCAGTCTAAAACCATTGTGCATATGTGAGCGCTACAACCTGTATGCCCGTTTTTGTGCGTATGTATGTTTGTGTGTCTGTTAGGGATGGTGGTTGGCTCAACTTGTTGCAGGATTTTATGACATGCCTGCCGCTTTATCCATGCTATTATTTCAAGGATTAACTGAGAAAGGACAACGCACGACTGCACAACCAGACGCCGAGACCAGCTCCACCGCCAACGCCGATACCGACGCCGAGGCCGACGTTATAGCCCTTGGCCAGGAAAACAAATCAAACATTAAACGAGCTAACCAGGCAAATGACATTCGGGCCGAGTATATTGGAAGGAAAATATTAACAGTGATGTCCAGCACGAAAATATACCCAATAAGGCGGCAATGACAGTTGACTGAAAACCAGCTTTCAACCCCAGTTTAAATTGAGCAGAGATAAACTTATATCAGCTAGAAAATTGTATTCCTGTATTTGTGCTTATAAACTAAGTAGCTATCGTAATGACGAGTGCAAGGACGTTTGTATGGGCATGTATTATCGTATAGGAATCGTAACCATAGATAATTCGTCGTCACAGTTTACTTGACACGAAAACGACGCAATGCGGGGGGCAGATAATCCTGTGAAGATACCACACTGCTCGGCAGGTACTCTGAGCTTGGAGAGCGAGCTACATTCACTGGGACTGCAGGAGTCTGGGAAGCAAAGTTCAAAACTGGAGCACGGCCTTCGTTGGAGATGCGTGAGACGCCGGGCAATTGATTATATTGATTCTGAATAGCCAGCTGTGCATTAGCAGCATCTTGAGGGGTACGGTATTTGACAAAATGGACTTCAGGCTTACTGCTGGAGCTCGACTTGAGGGCATTGAGCTGTTTGGCCAGATTGCCAACATCTGCCTGCTTGCTCAGCACATATATAGCAGTTTCCTGCTGCGCAGATTGCTTGGCCAGCTGCAGGGCGGCACGTTCAAATCCGTGATTCTCGGGTGTGCGAATGAATACAATGCGCAGATTTTTCTTCAACGAGTCGGCGATTTGCTGATTATTAATGCCCTCGTCGAACTGGTCCTCAGGTGCAGCATATGAGTAGAACTCCTTTTGAAACTCTTCGATAAGTGGTGCCGGCTGTGGAATGATAGCACTTGGTGCCGGTGCAGTAATGGGCGCATCAATGGGTAACGATAGCTCAGCTTCACCATGCTGCGAGGTTGGTATAGCGGAAACTGAGGTCAATCCGTTGCCGGACACAAACGAGAGAGCCTCGTCTGCATGGGCTACTGGCTGATAGTTGTAGCCCAGTTTGTCAGCTCCACAAACGGCAGCCCACAGGAAAATCAGCTACGTAAGTTGTGATATGGTTGGGTGGGATTAGCACTGGCATTGCACTCATGTAGCTTTCAAAACTTACAATAAATCCACGCATTGTTTGTTGTTGTTTAGGCTACCGTACAGCTGAAGCTAAGAGATGAAACTAATGATGGAAATTGACGCGCTATCTGCTTTTATAGGCGCAGTCGGCTGCAGTTGGATATTGCGGCTGTTCCCCACCCCCTCAGCTCCCGATTTCAGACATCTACGACCTTGACAGCGCATGCGATATTAATTTGTTATTTATACCATGCCAAAGTCATTAAAACACCGCTCGAATTTAAATACAAGTAAGCCAAGACATTTAGTAGGCCTAGTCAACATCTTCGGCCATTTATCTCGGCTTCAACGCCGTCGCATTTTGATTTAAATGCACTTTACGACATATTTAAATATGCATGGGCCGCTTTGTTTCATTCTGTCTCATTCCCTAATCAAAATGTTTTGGTCGCTTCAAGCCGGAAAAAACCAAAACCCAAAATACGTAGCACTCCAAAGTAGCAGGGCTTATTGTGAAATATAAATAGCTACCGATTTCAGCTGATAGTAGCTCGGACCATGTCCCACCCCGAATCACCACTAAGCTGGTAATTATAATTTTCTCAAAGTTTTGCTTTTATCTACCCCACTTTGTGGCAAAAAGCTTCAATACATTTTGACGGTTAATAAAGTTTTTTTTTCAACCAATTAAAACATTTTGGTATTCATGGATGGTGGAAACAATGCGAGCTTAATTCTCTAAGAATTTGATTGTAACAATTGCAAGACTAGGAGATACTCTATGTACCGCGTTAATGGATCACCATAAAGATTCAATCTTCTCTTCATGCATCACATTATTTTGCTCTTTTCCCTTGAATATAATAAAGTTTAACGATTACAAGGCTTTAAGAATATTTGTATGAATAAGGAATAATTACATTTTCAGCTATTAAATGGTTAAAAATGGTTAAAACTCTTTTCTTATTCATTTACTGTAAACGGAGACGGTGTTGCGGTGTGTTGATGAAGCAGCTAAGCCCAAAGAAAAATTTTCCTATAAATCCCACTCTTAAATTTGGGCTCTTTGAAGATATATCTATTGGATTGAATAGATAAATATCTGAAATTGATCTAATAATGGAGTAGCATATAACATGCAATAAATTTTATTTCATATTTGTTCAAATTTTTGTGTAATATGACTCAACATCTCAATTTGAAAATCAAATTAACTTAAATATTTATTATTTCGATTAAAACTCTATTGTCATGTTGCAAAAAAAGTGATAGACTAGACCAAACGAAATACTACTGATGCTGTAAAGGTAAGCCAAACAGAGAACAAAATAAAAATAAACTCGGGTCAAAAGATTGGCAGCACGAAAACTGGGCATCTGCTGCTGAGGGTGAGTTTGGGACGCTGTCGCTTTGGTTGGACCTTGGACACACCTGTGTTGATATTGGAGCAGGAATTTCAAGTCATGAGCCGCCAGCCAAGATTAAAGCACCCATGTACTTGCAGCGTGTACTAAGAGCGGGAAAAACCTGGCACCTTTGACGTGACTGGCAAACTTTTTGGCAGGCGCCGCTAACGAGCTACGTTCTCTTACGTACCGGTTCTCATGTTGCTCGAAAATTCTCAAACTAAAACTTGCTCAACAGATTTGTAGTGCCAGGATGCCTTTTTTACGTCTGCACTTCAATGTGCCACATGGCGAAGTGGAAGTATGGCAGTGCGCCTGTGTGTGTGTTTGACCTCTGCACTAAAACAATTTGCAAGGCAACCTGATGTCAGCCCTAGTGTCGGTGTCAGTGCTGGCACTGCCATAATTTAGTTGAAACATTCTTAAAGCAACGCCTGTCGTTAATCTTAACGGATGGATAGCAACGTAGCTTGTGGGACAAAAAGTTGGACCGACCCAGCTTCGCGCATAGCTCATTAAAAAGTTTTCCAGCGACAACCTCAACAGCAGCAGCAGACACATTGCTTAAGAAAATGTTTGCATGGACATAGGTCGTTCATGATTATCTCAGAGATATCTTAAAGATAATCCGAGGCTGTGCGCATGGCTCAGCATGGGCTCAAAAGTGAAATGTTTCGACTTGTCAACCAAGTCATTAATTATTCATAATACCATAGCTACGCTCAGGCATCGGTTTCTAAATATTTTTGTACACCCTAGCGGAGCGTACTACAGGTGTATATATGTGTATATATATATATATATATATATATATATATATATATATATATATATATATATATATATATATATATATATATATATATATATATATATATATATATATATATATATATATATATATATATATATATATATATATATTTTATTATATATATATATATTATATTATATATATATATATTATATTATATATATATATATTATATATTTTTAGAAATGTAAATTGATGAATTAAATCGGTAACGATTTTTCTTTTTCTTTCTGTTTTTTAATTAAAATAAAAGACAATTTAACTTCAAAGAGTATTAAATCTTCACTGGGCACAAATTTGGTACAACTTGTCTTTCTATGTACAAAATCAAAATGAAACTTTTTGTGTGAAAAATATTAAAGAAAAAAGACAAAGTTATGGCAACGATGATATTCTTGGTTAATCGAGCTGCTTCAAATTGTCATTGAGATTGAGTACTCATAATTTTAAGGGAATTATTATTATTAATTATTATTAAAAAGCAAACTTATTATTACTTCTAAGAGAAATTATGAAACAAACTAATTATAAATCTTTAAAAGCAAATATTTGATTACGTAACTTTCTAAAATATTCAAAATGGCTAAAACAATTTAATTAGTAATTAAAACTCGAAATTATGTTTGCTAAAGAGATATGTATTTTTGCATTGCATTTAGCTACATTGCCGAACCGAACAAGAAAAGCTAAAACACTGTTAAAAATATTTATTTTTTTTATATTTTATTTTTATGTGAGTATTACTAATAACGTATTATTTAAATTTAGCAGTCTTTTGAACTAGTCCAGTTACAGTTATCCTAACGTCTCTGCGCTGGAGGCAAATATTGTCGAAACAGCGTCTGCAACTTGGCGGCTTCCAATTCATTCGCCTCCTCATGGGTCTCATAATCTGCGCTATTTTTGGGCAAGATCTTGAACACCACTGGATCTGGCTGCACTAGGTGCTGTGGTGGGTTGAGGCGAATGACATTTGCGGTCTCCACGGCATGACTATAGCTTCTGCCCGGCAATTGCTCATAGTTACTTCGAAGGCTACTAAGAGCACGACTTACATCAGCGGGCGTACGATATTTCACAAAGTGAACAGTTGGCTTGTAACCAACCTGCTGCTCAATGGCAGCCTTCTGTTGAGCCAGAGCGGCAGTATCCATTTGTCGCTGTAGCACAAAAATATCCAAAGCATTGCGTGCCGCCAGCTGTTTGGCTGTCAGCGTAAAGAGATTTGTCTCTGGTGTGCGTATGAAGACCACTTGCTGCGGGGGTGTAAATGCCTTGGCAAGCTGACGAGCGGCTTGCAGGGGTAAACTCTGATCGTCCTCCGGTGGTGCACTATAACTGAAATACTCCGTGGCGAGGGGCCGGTGCGTTGCATACTCATTGCTAGCTGGCAGGTAAGCGTTGTTCAGTTCAAAAGCCTGGCTAGTGCAGAGGAATAGCAAAAAGCTCTGTCACATGAAAGAGTTGGAAGTTCCCTCAAATGAAAGTTTCAATTAGTGCCTCGTTCAATATTCTTACCATCAAGGGGCGCATTTTTGCTGGAGATTAGGGCTTTCTATTTTGTCAAGCGGCTGGTTTTTAGCGTTTGAAGCTCAACTTGATTATAACCAAGTCACACCAACAAAACCATCCTTATATACGACACAAACAACAAACCTCATTTATCGTCTGCGTTGGCTTTGTTTGCGATTTTTTTTCTGTATTTTTCAGTGGTTTTTTGTGTTTATTGATTTTTAAAAGATTTTTGCAAACATTTGTGCTTTGGTCGTTGTGTTAGCCTGATCCGATTATCCATGTTAATGTCGCTCAATTTGGAAATGCAAATTTTGTGACTTGCCAGAGACAAAGCCAGGCCACAGATTCATGTGAATTTGACCTGAGTTCGGCTTGAACTTGAATTAATTCGCATTAAATTTACAAATGAGCTCCCAATTTGAATTAGTTATCAAATTTTTTCATATACGATTGCTGTCCGCTACCATAGTTGTATTCATTTATTTTTGACTCCAACACACTGTACGCCTTCGCCCCGTCCTCCGCAATAACCCATTGAATTATACTTTCACTTGAATTTTATTTTATGATCGAGTTTTATGGATGCTGGTTGGGCAAATTTATACGTATTTTTTTATGTTTTGTTGTTTGTAATAATCAAACGAGCCTCGCTCCAGATTTTAGCCGATAAGCCGCTTATCGAAACTAATGACTATGTCTTCAAAACCCCTCTTCAGATTTGTGGCAAACACAGACAGATATTTACAAAGATGATGTGATATTTATTGCATTGAAAACGTATTAAACAAATGTAAGTCTTTTTGTATTAATACTCTAAAGTCTTAATTAGAGCCGTAATTCTTAAGTACGTCTTCTGCGCTTCTGAGGTGGCAAATAGCTATTCGTGATGGCTGGCAGATATGTTTTAGATGGTTTCTCAGTGGGAAAAACCATTCGACCGTTTGAGCGGTGTCTTTCGTTGACTCGGAAATCGATCTGTCTTGATTTGGCAGTGCGTGTATCCAAGTCATAAGGGCTAGGTGCCAGTTGCTGTTCTGGTAAAGGTAGTGGAGGCAAATCAAGATGACCTTGATCTGCACCACCAAAGTAGGGCTGTGGTACACCACCATAGCTGGGCATATATGGCGGTAGATAACTTGATCCTGGTGCTGGAGGCACACCTAAAAGCTCTTGAGGATAGGCGCCGTGCTGTGCTAATTGTTGATTTTCTGGATAGAAGGCCTGAGTCGGAATCTCCGTGGATTGCGAGTAGCCCAAAGATGATTGCTGTAAAGATTGCAAAGACTGACTCGGCACTCCTCCGTACTGCGCCTGAATTTGTTGTTGCGCTTGCAAGGCCTCCTCTTCCGTTCTATATTTGACAAAATGAACTTGGGGCTTGTGTTTATGCTGCGTCTGCGAGGCACTCAATTTGCTTGCCAATTCATCAGGATCCGTTTGCTTGTTCAACACATATATGGCAGTTTTATCTTCTATGGTTTGCTTGGCCAGAGCATTGAGGGCGCCTTCGACGGCCTTGTTCTCTGGTGCTCTGATGAAGACAACCTGTAAGTTTTTCTTTGATTGCGCCAAAATCTTCTGTTCTACTAGCTCAGCCTCATCAACAGAATCTAGGGGTGCTTCGAAAGCATAAAAATGCTTGTGGAAGTCTGCATGATCTTGATAATGGTCTGATATTTGGTATTTGTCAGCCAATGCATCAGATTCGTAGTCGAAGCTTGTTGAATGCGGCCCATAATTGTAGACCAGCTTCGCTGAACATATTGCTAAGAAAGATAAAAACTAGAAAAAATATGTATCAAGGAATATTTCAAGATTTCCCTTTTAATACGGTCTTACCACAACTTTCCGCATGCTATAATCGCATCAAAGACAAACGATCATTTGTTAGGCAGCTCCCAATCCAATGAGCATTTTATAATCTTTGCTTGCTGACTGTAAAGCCAAATAAGGAATAGCGATGCCAGTCGCCATAAATAGTAAATAGGTTACCCTGATACAATATTACAAAATTTGCTTTGCCATAAAATTGACCTAGTAAAGTTAAAGTTTCAACATGTTAATATTATTATTATTATTTATTAAAAAAATTGCAATATTAACTTAAAAGAAATGGTTAACAATGGTCTAACATATGAGTGGGAATCAATTATGGTCAGTCTGGAGGCTTGCATGGTTTTGCTGAAGTCAACTCCTAAGCACGGCTGCGCAATAGCGATGCTGGAAGATACGAATTTACGGGCTCTTGTACAGCAGGTACATCTCGAACGGGTATCTTGGAGGCAAAATTAAGGACAGGCGCAACGCCACCATTCTGATGAGTCGAGACACCTCCCAGCTGATCGTATTGACCCTGAATAGCGCGTTGGGCATTGACAGCATCTTCAGGAGTGCGGTACTTTACGAAATGCACCTGCGGTTTCTGGTAGTTGTTGGTGCGAATGTTATTCAACTTATTGCCAAGATCGTTAATGTCAGCCTGCTTGTTCAGAACATAGATGGCAGTTTGTTGTTCAGCAGCCTGCTTGGATAGGGATAAGGCAGCATCCTCGACTCCATTGTATTCAGGTCCCTTGATGAACACGACACGCAAATTTCTTCGCAGATTGCTGGAAAGCTGCTCGTGGTTGGTCGGTTCTTGGAAATCGCGCTCATCTGCCGTGTACGTGAAGAATTCCTTTAGCAGCTCGGGAGGCGCTTGGTATGTCTGCTCGGCAGGAGCCGGTGCACTATTCCTAACTGGTTGAATAGAGATTAACGGCTCTCGGCTGACTGTTCCTGTTTCCGCAGGTGGTATATAACTAGCATGGTTTTGGCCAATATTGCTGGACGTAAGGGACACACCGGAGATGGATGGCTCAGCTGGCTGGTAGTTGTATCCAGGCCTCTCAGCGTTGACTACGGCCAGAAGGCAAAAAGTCTGCAAAAGTAAGATCGAACTTATTATATTGCGCTGCTATTTTGCTAATCCTCTAAAAACTTACAATAAGGACACGCATTTTGTTAGTTTAATACTTGTGAACTACTTGCTGTATCAAGCTAAAGTATGCTTATATCTTTAACACCCACGCTTTTTATGTGATATCAAAACGTTTTGCAAATGCTGTGGTTTTTCGCACCACAATAAATTTACGATATCGTTTATATTGGTCATCTTTGATTTGTGCACCACATTAAGCGCTATTTGTCAATATCAATTCGTTGTTCACTTTTTTATTTCTTTTTGCTATCTTCGCTTTTTTATCACTGCATACATTATTTTATCACTAGTCTCCAATTCACATCTTTAGCTATTTCTTTTTGAATTTACTGCATCACATTGCCACTTTCAGTTGACCTACTTCTATTCCAAGGGCACCATAGCCTTCGGGATACAAGACAAAAAAGAGTATATTTTGCTGTATCATTATATTTGTAACATGTATTATATTTTTTTGCTAGTACAAAAATTATTTTCAGTACTATTAATTCTAACTATTACAGCGCATTTTGAGTCTCAGTAAGGGCAGATGCTATCGAAGGAAGAAAAAAGGAGAAAAGACAAATATTAATAGGTGAAAAAAGTTGAACATATTTTTACATGTCTCTGCCAAGTCTATGTGTACTAAAACATTCATTCTATTCTCCAGTGTTAATAAAAAATTATTTGAAGCAAGATCGACATATTTTCTGTTATATACACTTCTTTATTATGTCATTTGTTTTAATAATATAGAAAAATATATGTAATTAACTCTAAAGCTAATAATAATCTAACACTGATCTTTTAAACAATAATTGAGCAAAATAGATGTTTCTATCACGTCAATGTTGATATCTAATTACATACATTTTTCAAAATTAAATTGAATTATAGGGAAGGAAAACACACAAAATTTTCATACCCTGAGCCTTTTAAAAATTCAGGTTATAATAAGCTTTTTAAAATATTTTTAAGGAAGTAAAATTTAATCCATGGTATAAAAATAGCATAAGAGCATTTTGAATCAATTTTTTTTTTAAATAGATACAATTTACCAGTTTCTGAGTCAAACATCTTATTTGTTAAGTTATAAACATTACACTTCGCTGAATAATAAATTTAGAGATAAATTTAAAAGTTTTATAAGCAGAAATAAAATAAAATTTAATTGGAAGAAATGTTGAAGTAGCAAATCTAAGAACATGATGGCATAATCTGCATTCACGTGTCTAGATTTTTTTGCGGATATTTTATGTTCAACCAATCGCCAACTGGATTTATATTTCACCCAACAATTTGCCAGCGATCGTATTTATTGTTATTTCAAAGAAAAAAACAAAATTTTTGTGGTCTTTTATTTTTTGTTTATGCAAATTAAGAATAGTGGGTGCTCTTGAATACAGCTTCTATTGTCTTGGTTTGTTATTGGGCATTCATGCGGTCGCTCTGTTATTACTCATACATAATGCATTGAGATGGCTTTGGATGGCCTAGTCATGATTTCCGTCTTGCAGTTGCCATAAATTTAAGTGCCAATAGTTTGTTTAACCTTTTACTTCACGCAGATTAACATTTTAATTATTATCTAAAAATTTTGTTTTGCGCCTTTTTACACACAGTAAGCCAAAATGTAAATTTGAGTGTCTTCCACTTCGCGTTGATAATATCGTCACAATGATGGAATTTTTATAGCTCATACTAAATAACGAATGCTGCATTTTTGACAGAAAAACATAAAAGAATATTCAATACCTCCTTAATTTTATAAAAGATATAATTCTATCGTTATATATGTTATCCGAGATTAAAATTGGTTGGATATGTTTTAAATACGAGATATATTTGCAATAGTTGACAAATCAAAAGATAATATAGGTTTAACAAAAAAATAGATAAAAAATATTTTAAATTAGAAACGGTACCGAAGACGACGAAGCACAGATGAGGGCAGATATGAGTTTTCTGGAATTTGAGCATTTTGCTGGCGATATTGTGGCGCCGAGGCGAAGTTCAGAGCATTGGCCACTCCTCCATTGTGGGACTGGCTACTGCCTCCTAGAGAGTCGTACTGCGATTGGATAGCACGCTGTGCATTAGCAGCATCTTCAGGGGTGCGGTACTTGACGAAGTGAACCTCGGGTTTGTTGTTGGTGTTGCTACGAATGGCATTCAGTTTGTTGGCCAGATCGCCGATGTCGGCCTGTTTGTTCAGAACATAGATGGCGGTCTCCTGCTGGGCAGCCTGCTTAGCCAGAGCCAGAGCTGCATTCTCCAGACCACGGTTCTCGGGACCCTTGATGAAAACAACACGCAGACCCCTGTTCAGAGAGCTGGAAACCTTTTCTAATGCTTGTGGCTCATCGAAATCATCTTCGTTCGCACTAAAGGTAAAGAACTCTTTGTTTAGCTCTGATGATGGAGCGGCATTGTAGCTGACGGGTCCTTCTAATCCAGAAGTACCCAGTCCAGAGCTGCCTAGTCCAGAGCTGCCTAGTCCAGAGCTGCCTAGTCCAGGGCTGACGAGTCCAGAGCTGCCGAGTCCAGAGATGCCGAGTCCAGGGGTACTGAGTCCAGAGCTGTCGAGTCCGGAGCTGTCGAGTCCAGAACCAACAAGTCCTGTGCTGCCCAATCCGTTAAGGAAGCCAACGCCGGATCCTCCAAGGGAGACACCGCCGATATTGCCAATGCTGCCACTTCCACTTCCAGGAGTGAATGAAAGTCCTGAGTTAGAGTGTCCTACCGGCTGGTAGTTGTAGCCAAGTTTATCGGCGCAGGCAACAGCCACAAAACACAAGACGACAAAAGCGCGCATTTTTGGGATTCTAGTTCTACTCGGAGCTGTGAGCACAGAATGATGTGGTCAAAAGGTGAGGTTCCATTTTTATACCAAGATGTATGTCATTCTGAGAACAGTCGTTGAACAATCATGCTAGAGATCAAGATAAGGCTCGTCATATGTTGTGCCAATATGTTGTCGAACACGTTTATTTAAGGTGGCTTTGATTATTGACCGAAGCCAACATCGGCGTTGATTAAAATTTGATGAACTTCGGCTTACAAAGAAAATTTTTATGCAAATGGACAGTGCGTATTAACGCAGCGCGTATTAGCAGCGCAGTCGACAACGACCGAGTCTGAGTTGAATTCGACAGAGGCAGCTCCAAATTGTTTGGCTGTGCGGTAGCCAAATTCTTTTGTTAGCTCATTTTGTTATGCAAATTGAGCCCGCACCGATTGAAAGTGAAACTCTGGCTAATAGCCACAAATATTTGTATTTTTGGGGCAGCATGCGAGCTTAATAATATTAAATTGCTCGGCGCTACGCTTTTGGGCATTGTTCGTTGTAGCTAAATGCAATTTGTCAGACAATTCATACGAAATCAATTTACAAAATTCGTGGGTTGCTCACATGAATATTTTGATCTAAATAAACAACATAAAAATATTTTTTTGTTGATGGTGACATACAAAAACACGTCCAATACATAAAATTAAACTGTCATAGAACTTGTACTTCTCATTTGCAAATTTTCATACTGAGCTGATAGTTTGGCAACCTATTTAACCTGTCGAACCCGTTTGTCTCACAAAAAACCCAAATCCGTTTCTTAATTGAAATTCAAATATTTTCATGAGCCCAAATTCCTCAGCGGAAAAAATGTATAACCTATAAATAAGCTAAAAACCATTTTAAACAGTCCTATTAAAAGTAATGGGTCAAAAGATACCCATTACTAAAGCTGAACAAATTTACTTTAGTTTTTTTTTAACCCTGTACCTGTGTTTTTGTTTTTAAGTTCAAATAAGCTTACCCAATTACAATTTACGAATATAAAGTTATGATTCCCTCTCACAACTTTCCATGAATAAGCAGTTAGTCAAAGTTAAAGAACATTATGCAATAATAAGAATTAAAAAATGCTATAAGGTGTTATTAAAATGTGACCAAAGTTACATATTATTAAAAAATAATTGAATTGTGAACATGTCAAGTTCTTTTGAATTACCGAGAATCCCAAAGAACAGCATTTTAAGAGCTTATTGAAAGGATTTTAACAAGACTTACAATATATTTGATAATAATGATTACTATAGATTATATATATTTTGTCAAATATTTTAGAGGGTATAAAAACAAACAACCGCAACTAAAATTATAGTTTAAATTTTTTATATAAAAAATTTATTTTCAAAACAATAAGTCAACAATAACAAAAATATTCGGTTACAACAACAAAAACACATCGAAGTCTAAGATATTAGAATCGCAAAAGGCGCAAAATGTTTGCCGGCAAATAAGTGCTGCCTGGCGTTACAGGGGGAATGTATGAGGAAATGGGCTCTGTGGCTGCCGACTCAGCTATTTGTGGAGCTGGTACAGAAGCGGATGGAGTAGCAGCTGGCGCTTGATCACTGGATGCAAAGTTGAGAACGGGTGCAGTACCGCCATCCTGATGGGTGGATGCTCCACTTAGCTGGTCATATTGTTCTTGAATGGCTTTTTGAGCGTTGACAGCATCGTCAGGAGTGCGATACTTGACAAAGTGCACCTCGGGCTTATTGTTGGTGTTGCTGCGGATGGCATTTAGTTTGTTGGCCAAATCATTGAGATTGACCTGATTATTCAGGACATATATGGCGGTGTCTTGTTGAGCAGCCTGCTTGGCCAGAGCCAGAGCAGCTTGCTCCAAGCCATTATTATCGGGCCCTTTGACAAAGACAACACGCAGAGCTTTGTTCAACGAATTGGATACCCTTTCAGATGCAGCTGGATCATCGAAGTCCTCCTCATTTGCCGTATAGGTGAAAAATTCTTTCTGCAGATCAGGCTCTGCTGCAAAATAGTTAGGGGCACCTACAGATGGTTCAGCAATAGGCCCACTTGGCTGGTAGTTGGACTCGAGACGTGAAGGCTGAACTGAACCAGTGTCATTAGAATCAACCGCTGAGCCAGGTCCTGGTGAATACGATGGCGACAAATTGCTGGCGGCGTTGCCAGGTGCAAGTGAAACTCCTGAACCAGAATGAGGCACGGGCTGGTAATTATAGCCAAGCTTATCGGCTGCAGCTAAAGCCACGATACAGCAACAGAGAATTGCGGAGTAATGTCGCATGTTTAGTCTGTTAGAGTTGGTTATAGAATATGATGCGTTAGCCGATGGCTTGATGGTTTTTATGTTAGCGCTTATGTGGAGCATTTACCGTTATGCAAAACGCTTGAATAAAATGATAAAATTATGCAAAAGTTCTTTTTGACTGCCGGGTACTAAATATGCAATAGAACCGCTTGATTGAACAACCTCTCTGAGAGTTTATGGTTACTAACCTGGTTGGAGTTGAATATCTTGAGCACGATGCCGTCACCGGCACTGGCACCGGCATTAACGCCATAAAACTTATATTAATTCAATATTCTGCATTTAGCTATATTTCTCATTATTCATCTTTGCCGTTTCTGCTTTTGAAAAAACCTTCACGAAATGTTTTTGCTTATCTTTATAATCAGTATAGATCTAGCTTTAATGAGCAGTTTGTTGGCGGACTAGCTAATAGATCGTAAACTAAAAACGGTGCAATACACTTGTCTATTCAGTAACTTAGATGCAATAAATACAGGACTTAGTTTTATCCAAAATCAAACAAAATATGCAAATAAGGCGTGCCCTGTCGCTTTATTCAAAAACATTTTTTAACAATTTGCGAAATTATTATTGCCTTTTTCGAGGCTTTGAAGAGACTTTATGGCATTATGGCTTTATCTGTTGCTTTATGCTAATATTTGCGGGTGGAGGTGACCTTCTGAAGCCGGCAATAGATGTGGATATTAAGTGGCGCCGGAAGTGCCAACGACGTCATCATTAAAAATAAAAGTTAGCTTTTTTCCAGCGATTGATTATAAAATTGGCTGTTCGAACTGCAGTGCGCTGTCATCGGTAAATAAGATAATTTGATAATTGGATACTTAATAAATTACTTGGCGCCGCTGATTTGGCAATAAAGCCGAAATCTTGGCTTCTCTTTCCTCATTTACATATTGAATTCGACCAAGACCCATCATCGCAACGTAAAAGTGCCGTACTTGCAATAACTCAAATTATTAAGGATGACACGATAGTTATTCAACAGCCAAAATTCGTACATTTGTCGTCATGTATGTTGCCTGCGGATCCGAGAACCGTGGTCTGGAGAACGCAGCTCAAGCTTTCGCAAAACTGGCGGCCCAACAGGAGACTGTCATTTATGTCCTGAATAAACAGACCGACATCAGTGACCTGTCCAACAAACTGAATGCTATCCGCAGCAGGACCATGAATGCTATTCGAGGTCCACTTCGACAAGTACCGCACTCCTGAGTCAACGCTTTAAGAGCCATTCCCTCTCAACTCTCTATTCTCAAACTGCCGGCAAAATTACGACGCCTAGACGCAAAAATTCTCCGTCTGCTTCGCTTTTAACTTATACATAATTTTGTCGACCCATTGATTGATAATTCTTATATAATTTCTATTATATATTTTTTATTTGAAGAGCATTTTTAAAAGCTAAATTACTTTTATTATTTTCATACACCTGAATTTTATTTATTTATATATATTTATATATATATATATATATATATATATATATATATATATATATATATATATATATATATATATATATATATATATATATATATATATATATATATAGGATAAAGGTTAAGTTAGGAAATTAAAATTATGACTATTTATTTACATGTCGTTCTTCCTAGGCCCTTAGACAATTCCACGTTCCTCGAGTTGTTCGTCATTCGATTCCGAACCTTTATTCTTCAGTTATCTAAATGAACGGAAAATATAAATAACTTCTATTCTAAATATTATCATTAACTTGTCTATAGATAAAAAGAAAAAGTTTTCGACAAATAATAAATGTGTTGGCTGTAAAAATATTCCGTACGTCTGAAAAGAGCACGAGCGACAACCATCTCTAAGAGTAACAAGTTTTAAGCTGACGTCGATGCTTAAACAAGTATTGAGCTAGGGCAATAGCCGATCCATTATCCAGCTAACGGCTGTATATCAACTCACAACTAAAATATTTCTTCCGGTAAAATCCTCAAAAATAAAATGATATTTCGTCACGCATAACTTATTGTAAGCGGTCAAATCAAAAGTTTTTAGCAATGTTCTGTCTTTCTCGAATTTATTAATTATTGCACGTATTTTGGTGTGAATGCGGATACTAAAATGGACAGAATAAAATTTACCAGTTACGATGGCTATGCGCTAATTGGATCCGTTTATAGTTTTAAGAACAAGTTCGATAGTTCTTAAGCAATTTCTCTGTTGAATCCAAATACCAATGTTGAGTGGCGGGAACTAACATCAAAACCGGTCCCTCCATCCCGTGTTCCCTAACTCGGAAAGTTGAAGAGCTTGTCTAGTTAGATAGTTTTGCATAATCACTTCATAAGCGCACTACTTTGCATACAAGACTCGTTGAATTATGTGCCCGTAAAGAATCCATCCATTGTTCTAAATGCGATCCCACTCTGACGGCAGTGTATAAAAGGCCCGTCGCAGAGTATCAGGATTCAGTCTTAACCATTAGTTGTTTAATACACACATCTCTCAAATTCACAATGCGTTTCCTCATCGTGCTCTGTTTATTTGGCGCCGCATGCGCCCAGTATAATTATGGACAAGGACTTGACACTGGCTCTGCCAGCAACAGCATTCCGAGTGTTGCATATGAACAGTCCAACTACGGTGGTGCTGAGAGCAGACCCATCTCATCTTACGCTCCTTCCGGTGGTCTTAACAAGGAATTCTACACATTCGAGGCCAATGAGGAAGATTTCAACGATCCTGCTGCCAGTGAGAGAATCGCAAATAGCGCTAATCGGGGTTTGCGTGTAGTCTTTATCAAGGGCCCCGAGAACCGTGGCCTAGAGAACGCTGCTCTGGCTTTGGCCAAACAAGCTGCCGAACAACAGACTGCCATCTATGTCCTGAACAAGCAGACCGACATCGGTGATCTGGCCAACAAATTCAATGCTATACGCCAGAACTCTAACGCCAAACCCGAGGTGCACTTCGTCAAGTACCGTACACCTGAAGATGCCACCAACGCACAGCGCGCCATTCAATCACAGTACGACTCTCTAGGTGGTACTAGCCAAAATATCAACGGCGGGATTGCTCCAGCCATCAACTTTGCATCCCGCGCCCCTGTCGGACAATCTATCGGTAATCATGGCTCTCCAAGCGCGCCCAGTGGCTCCTACTTACCAGCCAACATACTTCGCCGTCTTCGTCTGCGCTAGAAGAAACAATCTTTTAAGCTTACAAGATGATTTCGCCGATGACGCTGGACTGGTTATTGTTTTTGTTTACTGCATCTTTTAGACGAACACACAATAAAATCGATAAAATGAATTAAACCCAAACCCAAATTGTAATAATCATGTTTTCATGATTTTGTCTTTTCTTAACATACGTATTTGTTTGCCTCTGTGTGCAAAAATATTGCATTTTTATGCTCACGATTTTGATTTTTATCACTTTCCTTATAATAACATTTATGCAAAGCTAAATTGTCGCGCCAGGCGCTGAGACAAAAGACTAACACAGCTTATTTTTATGCGGAAAAACATTTTGCGACATCGCCGCATTGTGTTTAACGAGAAGCCACGCTGTCAGCCTCGAAGATAGGTTTTGTATAAATATTAGCCGCCATCGCGGTATTGGACAGAAACCAAACAAGCCTCAAAGCAATAGCAAAGAATCTAATCAGCAGAATACAAGATGCGTGCTTTCATCGTAAGTTTCTGCTACTCAAGGCACAGGATATATTAACGGACTAATTCTCTCCACCATGAAAATAGGTTATGTGCTTGATCGCAGTTGCCTGCGCCGATAAACTTGGGTACAACTACCAGCCTGTTGGACACTCCGGATCAGGATTATCATTCAATCCTGGTAGCGGAAGTGTGGCAGGTCTCGGCAGTGGCTATGAGAGCGGTTCCATTGGAAGTTTAGGAGGTAGTTCTCTTGGCGGATTAAGTGGAGGAGCAAGTGAATTGGATTCCAATCTTGGCGGAAGCATCATTGGAGGTGGAAGCCTCGGTGGACTATCTGGCGGTAGCCTCGGTGGTCTTTCTGGCGGTAGCCTCGGTGGTCTATCTGGCGGTAGCCTCGGTGGTGTCTCCGGTGGTAACCTCGGTGGTCTTTCCGGAGGTAACCTCGGTGGTCTCTCTGGAGGTAACCTCGGTGGTTTGTCTGGCAATTTAGATGCTCCAGTCTCGTACAACGCCCCTGCCCCAGCTGCCGAATTGGAGAAGGAGTTCTTTACCTACACCGCCAACGAACAGGATTTCGATGAGCCACAAGCTTTGGAGAAGGTTTCCAGCTCTCTGAACAAGGGTCTACGTGTTGTGTTCATCAAGGGACCGGAAAACCGTGGTCTGGAGAACGCTGCTCTGGCTCTGGCTAAGCAGGCCGCCCAGCAGGAGACCGCCATCTATGTTCTGAACAAACAGGCAGACATCGGTGATCTGGCCAACAAACTGAATGCCATTCGTAGCAACACCAACAACAAACCCGAGGTTCACTTCGTCAAGTACCGCACCCCTGAAGATGCTGCTAATGCACAGCGTGCCATTCAAGGACAATACGATCAACTGGGAGGATCTTCTCAGTCTCTCGATGGTGGTGTAGCTCCATCCTTGAATTTCGCTTCCCAAGGACCAGCACGTCAGGTTACTGCCCAAAGCCCCGACAATTCTTATCTGCCTACATCGGTCTTCCGTCGCTTGTAAATAAGACGTAGTGTACCACTAAAGCTTAGTAAGCTCTAGTGACTGCTTGTTGAATAATTCTATTAACTGTTGATTACATATAAATGAATAAAATAACTTTTCAATTTTAAATATTTTAATTTATATAATAATTGATACTTAAGTCCTCCTTAAAATATTTATTGAAAAACAAGCAAAGTTAATAGTTATTAGAAAAAAATCGATGAATTGAATAATAAGTATACATTTCAAAATAATAGCAATCTGATATACAGATTGAAAACTTGACCCTTCCCATACATACTCTTGATATAATTGTATAAAAATGTTAAAAACAATATACATAAAATAAAAAAGTTATTTAAACGCCATCTTTTCTAAGCTCTGACATTTTATACTTATACACAAAGTGGGAAACTTATGCAAGATTTGTGGATTGCCTGTCTGTACACTGGATATTTGCAAAGATCGAATTTTAACTATGTACTTATGTATACCATAATTAAAGATATCATATGGCTTCTACAGTTCACGAGCAAAAATCCCCGAGCAGGTTAATCGATATTGAAGTCCATCATCGATAGAAGTAATATACAACTATTATCTATATAGTTTCTTAATTGGGGTGTGGAAAATGTGAAATATGCTTATTAAATTAAAATTATAATAGTTGAAACGTTTTTATTCGTTTTTTTTTAAATGTAAAATGTATATATATATATATATATATATATATATATATATATATATATATATTATATATATATATATATATATATATATATATATATATATATATATATATATATATATATATATATATATATATATATATATATATATATATATATATATATATATATATATATATATATATATATATATATATATATATATATATATATATATATATATATATATATATATATATATATATATATATATATATATATATATATATATATATATATATATATATATATATATATATATATATATACTTATATATTTATTTATTTGCAAAGTAAATTTGATATGTGTAGGCCTTACAAGCTTGGTTCTTCTGTGTAACAAAAGAATAGTAATTATTTTGAAATACATTTTAGATCAGCTAGCGCAATTTGTGAAATAGTTTGAACAAAAGCCCGCATATCACATCTGAAAATAAAATATATAACACTAAGAGATCGTTTTTGAAAATTTTCAGTCTCATCTTTGACTGTACTCCTAAGAAATGACCTGATGGTCTAACTATAAATCAAAATCAAAATCATCAAATTTGTTTAATCGAAATTCCTATGAATGGCTACTTTAGATGTTCTACATAAAACAGGCTTGTAGCCTTGCCGAAATATTTGGGAAAAAAAATTTATTTTATATTTATAACACATAATTATGACCCATCTTTATAACATCAATATTCATATAAAGTCTGTTCAATGTGCTCGCTACATATTAATTTTATAATTTTATATTAATTCTTGTAAAAATTATTGAATAAAAAACTCGAAAATTTGAATAACCTAAAACAATCAGCCGCAGTCGCAGTCGCAGCTGTTGCCCATTGAAACGCAACAAAAATTCCAAATCGACCATAAAACTGTAGAGTTAAAAAGCTTTGTAGGCGGCAAAACACAGTGGCATCAAAGCGATTTCTATGCAAGCGACACCAAAGCGGCAGTTTTGTATTTATCAGCCTCGAAGATGGATTTGTATAAATAATAAAGACTGCTTCAAGCAGAAGACAGAAGCAAATCGTAACTTGAAGTAGAAGAACCAAGAAATACATATTTGACATTAAGATGCGCGCTTTTATTGTGAGTACAAAGGATGTGCAACTGGGCATAGAAGAATTATCTCTCCCTTTTCTTCTCGACATTCCTAAAGGTTATGTGCTTGGTGGCCGTTGTCTGCGCCGATAAACTGGGTTACAACTATCAACCCGTAGGACATTCAAACTCGGGACTATCCTTCGCCCCTGGCAGTGGAAGTGCAAATATTGGAAGTATCGGCGGCAGTGGCCTAAGCGGTGGCTCTCTGGGCGGTGGCTTGATTGGTGGCGGTCTAAGTGGACTTGGTAGTGGTTTGGATTCTGGTCTTGGTGGTGGCAACATCGGTAGTCTAGGTGGTTCCAATCTTGGCGGTCTCGGTGGTCTGCCCTCCGGTTCTCTTGATGCTCCAGTCTCGTACAACGCCCCTGCTCCAGCTGCTGAATTGGAGAAGGAGTTCTTTACTTTCACTGCCAACGAACAGGACTTCGATGAGCCACAAGCTTTGGAGAAGGTTTCCAGCTCTCTAAACAAAGCTCTGCGTGTTGTCTTCATCAAGGGACCCGAGAACCGTGGTCTGGAGAACGCTGCTCTGGCTCTGGCTAAGCAGGCCGCCCAGCAGGAGACCGCCATCTATGTTCTGAACAAACAGGCAGACATCGGCGATCTGGCCAACAAACTGAATGCCATTCGTAGCAACACCAACAACAAACCCGAGGTTCACTTCGTCAAGTACCGCACTCCTGAGGATGCTGCCAACGCACAGCGTGCCATTCAAGGACAATACGATCAGCTGGGTGGTACCTCCAAGGCTCATGATGGTGGTGTTGCCCCCGCGTTGAACTTTGCTTCCCGGGGTCCAGTACGTCAGGTGACTGCTCAAAGCCCCGATAATTCATATCTGCCCACATCAATCTTCCGTCGTCTGCGTCGTTAAATTAATGTTTAGATTAATTACAAACTGACAAATGTTTTGAACTATATTATCGCCAATTGTTGACTAATGCATAATTTCAAAAATAAATATGAAATAATTTTATAACGAAAACTTACATGTCGTACTTAATGAATGAGCTGTTGATCTGTGTTTATTTCAAAACGAATCGAATTTGATTTTGAATAATTATAATTAGTTATTAGTTTGTTTTCTATGTTACATAATCTATGAAAATGAAATTTGTAGAGTTTTGTTATTTATATTATTAAAAGAGAATAACGAAGAGGAACTAGTTAAACCAGAACATTTTTAAAAATACATCGTATTTAACACCTAGAATTTTAAACATGTGTGTAACGTATAGATGTAACTTAATTAAATTTGATCTACCAAGCTATCTCACTTCACAAATTATGTCGTGTATTAGTGGAGGTCATTTGGTAGACAAAAACCGTTAGCTGGCCTGCTTTTTTTGTCACCTTGCTGTGTGCCAAGCACAATTAGAAAGGAACCTTAACAGTCGTGCACAAGTAAACAATGTCTAACCACAAACATGAGGAACTCTCAAGCTTTACGTTTGAACAAAACCTGTATGCTATAAAAGCAAAAGAAACAAATCCAATCATTAATTTTACTGTGCTGACGATCACTTTTTTGTTAATATCATTATATTAATATGCGATTCTGTATATCCCAAATATAACGAAAAAGTCTGTCATTTGGAGTTAGCTGAGTTTTATGCATAAATTATAGCCCAATTATGGGTGAATCACGATCAGCCAATCGCCAATCGGAAACAGACGCGACAGCTGCGGCATCGGCGGCACTATTGAAGTTGTTCAAAACAATGTGTTAAATGTGTTAAGAGCGAAATTATGTTAACAGATTAATAGCATTCCAAAACCCGCTGGCCAATCACTACTCACGAATCTTTGTCGTAGCCGTGGTCGTGGTCGTAGTCGTCGTCTGACTCGGATTAGAGTCGGTATCTTCCGCTAGCGAATGGCGATCGGACGCATCAATAAATGGCACAAGAGAGCGAGACGGCTTAATTCGGTTAAATCAACTGGGCTAAATATAGCAACAGGTAGCGTTGGCGGTATAAAAGCTATGTTAATATAGACATGGTCAGCATTCTACCAGAACAGCAGAGAACGACAAGATGCGTGCTTTGATTGTATTGTGTTTAGCGGCAACAGTTAGTGCCGCTCGCTTGGGTTATAACTACAGGCCCGGTAGCACGGCCATTGTTTCAGATGCCATTGACAGTACTGGTCTAGGCTCTGGTCTGGGTGGCCCAGTAAATTACAACGTGGCGCCACAAACCGGCATTCATAAGGAGTTCTTTTCATTCCGTGCCAATGAGGCAGATTTTGAAGATCCCGATGCAGCGCGGAAGATTGCAGCTGCTGTTAAGAAAAGCGTGCGTGTAATCTTTATCAAGGCTCCAGAGAATCGTGGCTACGAGAAGGCTGTTCTGGCTCTGGCTAAGCAGGCTGCCGAGCAGCAAACTGCTATATATTTGCTTCACAGGCAACCCGACCTCAACGATTTAGCAAACAAGTTCAATGCCGTGCGCCAGAATGCCAATGCCAAGCCCGAAGTACATTTCGTCAAGTACCGCACACCCGAAGATGCAGCCAATGCACAAAAAGCAATCCAGAGTCAATATGACTCGTTGGGTGGCACTAGTCAAAATATCAACGGTGGTATCGCAAATGCCCTCAACTTTGCATCCCGCTCTTCTTCGCCTGTACGCGGTGGGCGGATCCAGGAGCCCGACAGCAACTACTTGCCGTCCTCAATTCTAAATCGCCTGCGCCATAAATAGAGAATTTAGTAAAATTTTAAAAATAATTAGGAAATGTTGAATACACATCGATTTGTTAAATAAAAAAAATAGAATTTGTTTACTTTACAAAAATTTATACTATTTTTTTGTTCCTAATACATATATAAAATAAAAATTATAATATGATAATAATAAGGTAACCGAAATTGAGAATGCATGGCAATAATATTTTCTCCATATTTGTGTTTATCGCCTATTCTGTGTAAAGCCATATATGATTGATTTTGGCTCTATATATATGTAATAACAATATCTCACAAATATCCCAGAATCCTTTATTTATCGTTGAAAACATTAGTTTTTCATTCTCCAATGAATAATTAATTATCAAAATTAAATAAAAAAAAGTAAAGATTATATCTCTTGATTATATACTGTTAAGGGAATGGTGTTCCAATAAAATTAATATGTGGTATATATATATTAAATTTTTATAATGTAGTACATCTGCTCAAATTTTGAAGCTCGTATTAGCAGAGCCTCGTTTATAAAAATTATACGTGCTGCATCGTTCTTTTTCTTAATAGACCTATTGGTATAATAGTCTGATGAATAAAAATCGATTTTTAAAAGTTTGGAAAAACTAGCATTTATATGGAAAAACTAGTTAGATATCTAACGAAAAGGAAGTTTCCCAAACATTAATTTAAGGTTTACCTGATAATAATGAGAATCTATGTGGGCATAAATTCTAAATTCCCAAAATAGATGTCAGATTTTGTTGATATATCTTTAAAAAATACAAATACTTTAAACTAATCAAGTAAGTAAATAAGTACGCAGCGACTGCGCTTGGACTGCATTTTGGGTTAGACTATGGAAGCTTATTTGTTGAATAAGTTTTCTTCTAGATTCGTAATAAAAATTTCAGAGCATAATAATGCATTCATATGCATGGATTTGAAAAAGTCTCTAGTATTTAAAATAGGGTTTTTGAGATACCGGAAAATGCGTTTTCCGATTTGCCACGCCCCTACTGGGCATATCGGGAAAATCAGAACACTATCATTTGAGGACATAAATGAGTTTATATTCCAAATCTATAATCGATCGGACATCAAGAAGGTTACTGCACTTTGCACATTCACTTCTTAAATGAGTATGAACACACATACAATTTGCTTATACAACGGCATAGCTGACGCTTGCTGTGCCAACTATGTGATATAATAGTTTGATCGAGATGAACAGTCAATATATCCGACTTTGCTGCTTATACTGACTGACCCACATTATGGACTCGAAAACAAGTTCAATTTTGCTTGAGACATTCCAAAACATAATTATAAATTTCTATGATTCAGCAATTAAATTTTCCTAAAGCTATATGAATAAAAAATTTTCTAAATATTTCAGGTGATCAACTATCTAATAAAATTGGGAAATGTATATTGCCATATATGATGAGACTTGTACGTGTGAAATAAAATGTAGGAAAGAGAATTTATTTAAGCATTATTCAACAAAAACTATGTTTAAAAATCAGTCAAAGATCGCTGTCATTATCATTCATATGATCTAAATCTAACTGTAAATTTAGACACGACGGAAAATCGAGGTGGGCAAGTAGGCATTATCGGGCGACTTGGCGTTAGCCTGACGCACTGGACCTTGGGAAGCGAAGTTAAGAACTGGGGCAACACCTCCATTGTGAGCCTGGCTGGATCCGCCCAATTGATCGTATTGCCCTTGAATGGCGCGCTGTGCGTTAGCAGCATCCTCAGGAGTGCGGTACTTGACGAAGTGGACCTCGGGCTTGTTATTGTTGTTGCTGCGGATAGCATTCAGTTTGTTGGCTAGATCGCCGATGTCTGCCTGTTTGTTCAGAACATAGATGGCGGTCTCCTGTTGGGCGGCCTGCTTAGCCAGAGCCAGAGCAGCGTTCTCCAGACCACGGTTCTCGGGTCCCTTGATGAAGACAACACGTAGACCCTTGTTCAGAGAGCTGGAGACCTTCTCCAAAGCTTGTGGCTCATCGAAGTCTTGTTCGTTGGCAGTGAAAGTGAAGAACTCCTTCTCTAATTCAGCAGCTGGGGCAGGGGCGTTGTACGAGACTGGAGCATCTAAGTTACCACCAGACAAGCCACCAAGGTTTCCTCCGGAGAGACCACCGAGGCTACCGCCGGAAAGACCACCGAGGTTGCCTCCGGAGAGACCACCGAGATTTCCTCCGGAGAGACCACCGAGATTGCCCCCGGAGAGACCACCGAGATTGCCCCCGGAGAGACCACCGAGATTGCCTCCGGAGAGACCACCGAGGTTGCCACCGGACAGACTACCGAGGCTTCCGCTTCCACTACCAATGCTGCCACTACCGCTGCTTATGCTGCCACCGCCTATGCTGCCACCTCCAATTCCTGGGCTGAAGGATAGGCCAGAGTCGGAGTGTCCCACTGGCTGGTAATTATAGCCCAGCTTGTCAGCGTAGGCAACTGCCACAATGCACATAACCTTCACGCAAAAAATAAAAATGAGTTAATCCTAAATGAGACTCGTATGAAGCTCCTGGATACTTACAATGAATGCACGCATCTTGAATTTTACTTAAGTTCTTTGACTTTAACTGTTTGGTTGTATCTGACGTTTGGAACACCATTGCGTCTACTATTTATACGAAAACAACCAAACTGTGTCACTCGACTGCTCTCAAGTTCATTGCAGAGACCGAGCCGCGATGGTCGTTGCTGCTGCTTCAGCTGCTGCTGTTGTGTCTGATGCTGTGTAGTTGTTGTTATTGTAGTTGATATAGCCGTATCTGCTGTCCCTCTCGATGCTCGCAGCATTTAGCATGAACTTCTTTTGCTGCTTTTGTCTATTGATTGAACAGCGAGCCCTGAAATACGAGCCAAAGCGATAAAAACAATGCCAGCAATGCCATCGTCGCAGCGCACCTCTTAGAGGCCTATTCTTGCCAATATCTCAGTCTGCACTATGCAAATAAGGTAAAGCCCTTGCTCAAGAGTAAGTCGCATTGGTAAACCAACTAGGGTCGACTAAAGCCAGGCTCAGCAACAGTATTGGCATTGCCATTAACAAAACGAGTTTAGATAATTTTTTGAGTTTCATTATGACTTTAATAAAAGAAATTATTTTCTTCATACATATTTGTATGCAAAAAAAAAAAAAAATGTGGAATGGTGCCGATCGATGTTGATATGCGGCGCATCAAAACAAGTTCGAGGCGATATTTAAAATTCCCAGTCGACTAAGTATATATTTTGAGATAGTCTGGTGCGAAGATTTCTAGTTTGGAAATTCCCAATCGTTTATGGCGGCTGGTTTTGGTATGAATTTGAATCTTTGCAGTAATATTTGGCGAGGGACCCCTAAAATCTATCGAATTACATTCAAAGGAATGTGAGTGGAAAATAAAACAATGGCCCGAGCATCTATAAAATACTCAAAGCATAACAACAAACAGAAATATATATTCGAATCTCTCAAGTTTTTTGCGCATCCGTTCAGCCCTCAATGTTGTTTGTTGTTTGCCTTATAGGCAGTTGGCAAAATATAATCCGTAAAGCTAACAAGCGTTGCGACCTTGAGGTTTTTACTGTTCAACACCTGAAGTTATGCGACGGTAATCAGCTGGCGCCAGGCGACGACCATTTAATCTGATCAGCGATTATCACGTTTTCATCATGCTTTATTGATATCATAAAAATTATTGTTTTTGACTCTTTGAGCCCTGCTATAGATAAATAAATGCCAACAACATATTTGAAATTGAATTCATTTGCATAATAAAATGTTTTCAGCATTAAAATTCGAAAGATCCATAACTAAGATAACTGAATAGATTTGCAAATCATCGGCGCCTCAAAGATGCATATCATAGATAAGTTTAGCTATGACTAATCACAGCTTAGACTCTCTATCATACATATATCACATATAGTGAATCGGTAAGGTTTGATAGCCTTAACGGCTATTAATGGACTGTGTAAATTCTTTTGTGATTCGCATCAATTTCTTTTTCCATTCATGACTTCGCCAATAGTTTTTGAGCATTTGACCACACTAGAGAAGTTGTCAATCAAGCCTGAGAGTCGTAGCCATAGCCTAAGCCCAAAAATAATTTGTCTATGTTTTGTTTATGATTCCACACAGACCCCTGAACCATGCAGTCAACTGCGCTGCTGCTTCGCTGCTCTCTGATGGTATGCTCGGCATTTGGGCTGCTGCTGCCACCGCCTATCGCTGGTGGCAATGTCATATGCAAACTAAACAAATGTAAACATATTAAAAAAAACCAGCTACAGTTTCAAGGTCTCGGGCGCCACACGCTCATAAAAGATGCACGCAGCACCAACATAAAAACTAAAACACAAGAGTAAAAAACAAAAAGAGAAAAACATAAATATAAAAAGCAACAGAGGGCGCCGCACGCACAATAACAACAATTGGTAATAGCCGTTGGACAACTCCGCAGCATCAATAAATGAATAAAATGTGGCCTAGTCCGGGATTGAGCTGACAGAAGCGATTTATATTAATGTCCCACAGGCCAGACGGGTTAATCGATCTATTTTATCCAAACGCTTATCAAGCCTTCAACTGAAAGAGCACAGCCCACAGCGAATAATAAAGAATGAAAAATGCATTGGCATAATTTTTTGCCATTTATTGAATGCTATTTTCGACAGCGGCAACCGCAGCCTTAATTTTTATTTTGATATTAGTGAAAATTTTAATTACCATCTTGCTATAAATTGGAGCATTAGTTGTTTCTTTAAATTCTCAATTTTATCTGCAAAAATTGCAAATCTGTTGTCATTAGTTTCTGCCAGTTTAACGAGTTTGTTTAGTTCTTTCTTCGAATTAGCATAAATGTTTGAGTTGCCGCCAGTTAAGGACTTCTTTCGAGAACGTTTCCGCATGCCAAAAAAAAAACCTAAGTATTAAACATCAGAATGGACTTAAACAAATGCAAATTTGTTAGACTTAGCATGCAAATAAATTATGGCAATTATTGCAAGCCACAAAAAAAAACCCCAAAACAAGAATTTAAGTTCATAATATATAAAATTTTAATAACTCGTCACCTATTAAGAAAAAAAATATCAAATCAAATTATTGTCAATTTATGTATCTCTGTCAATTTGCCATAACGGTCAAAATATTTTGTGTAAGCAATCAAGCATCGACGACAATAACAGCTAATTGTTGGGCAAATAAGTGTAAAATTATTTATCAAATCCGAGCATAAAAAATGAGACTAAGGCAAATGCTAACAAACATTTTATAGCAATAAATCAGGCATAAAATTACCACAAACATTTGAGAGAGAAACGTAAAAAAAGAATGTATGTACAACTAAGACATACCCTGTATACGGCCTAATAACCAACTGTAGCACCTTTAAATAAGAAAACACAAAATGGTCGCACATAAATTCGAAGCTTATTCTGAGTGTTTCAGCGCCCACAGTAGGCATTAACTTGATTTTGTGACCTACTTGAGGACACAGTCTTAGGCATAATCGTGAGTAAGGACATCTTGGCATATAGAACACGGTCCATACCATGTTTAGCTGACACATGTGGGCTGCTTTTTATTTTAATTGCGAACATGGCAACACATATTGCCCACGCATAATGGCCTCGTTGAGCTATTCACGATGCGGCGGCCTTTTCATTTGCGCGTAAGGATTGTAGCTAAACATCAGTTTCCAAGTGCTGTCAGAGCCAGTGCCAGCACCACCGCCAACAACAACAACTGTATAATGACAACAACTACATTGACGAGCAAGCAGCGACTTCTGCATGTGCAAATTGTCGCTTAATTTATTAAACAGCGAATACGAGGGCTTTTAATATAAACATACAAAACATTAATTATACACTTACACACCCGCACACAAAGTTCTGTAAATGTTCTGTAATTAGAAAACAAAGCACCCACTCACACGCATGCATGTAAATACTGTCATAAATTTGGACCACAGTGCCTATGTTTCATGAAAGATCTTTATAGAGTGAGCGCAGTAACGATCAAAATAAAATAGCATGGCATAACTAATCTCCCAATAGAGCATCGGGTAAGGTTACTGCATTTGGCCGTTGGCCTCAGGTTGAAAAACGGGTTAACAAACTAGACAACTTTTGACTTCGACTATCACCTGGTTTGTTGGCCTTTTGCGAGGCGCGCACACCCGTTATGAATTTTATGGTCAGATTGAACTTGAATCTGGGGCCACAGCTGATTTGCATTTCTAATGAAGTCAATGCATTGGGAAAGCTCCGGCCTGTAGCGACGTACATTAGCACTATAAAAGTGAAAGTTTTGAGAGAATAGTTTAATAGAATAAATAAAAAGACTAAAAATTACGGAAAATATATATTAAAATATCAATAAGCCTTCATTTAGAAATCGTATTTTTATATCGTATATTACGATATATATTTTTGGTGTTCTATATAATATTAATAAGTTAATCTTTAACGTAAATAGTTTTTTCCAGTTTAAAGTTTAATTCATTCATATTTCTTGTATAGCCCATAAAATAGTTAATAATCCATTTTTAAATACCCAGTAACCGATGACTTCTTGTTATTTGCAGTAAAAGTACGGCAATAAAATTTAATTTCTATTTAAATGAATTAATAGTGAAATTATATGGAAATGGTGGCATTGTGAAGTCTATGTCTGGGCGCTTGTCGAAAATATTATTGTTGCATTTTATTTACTTGGAAAGAATTATCCTAGTTACATAACGAATTCACGCTGTGTCAGCACAATTACCGAGGACCACCCACAGTGAATTTTCATTGTTTGTCCGTTGACTGTAATAAGGATTTTGAGCGTTCTCTCCTTTGCTGCTTGGCAAGTGCTTTGTTTAATGTTTCTAGTAGACATCTTTGTAGCTTGTTATGCTACCAGTGAAAGTACACGATGCGTATATTTGAAGCGAACTTGCTTTCGTTTCTTAAATGGTCGTATTGGGTATTCGCTTTCAGTGTTGTTACTTTGGCTCACTATATGGCTCGCCCACATTTCTGTTTACGCGCCGTACATGACAATGAGCTAAGGATTCATTCCGAAGCCAGACAATATCGCGCTGTACCCATACTCGTCACGTCTAGAAGCTTTGGGTGAGCAGACCTACCTACGCAACCTACTGAGGCGCATATTAAGTGCTGCCATCATATAGTTATATCAAAAGTGACTTGGCACGTGTGCCGTTCATCCGGCTGTTCGTCCACTTGACATCAACATCCCCCGCTAGATATTTAATGTGCAGCTGATTCTAGGTGTCCAAAATGAAAAAACTAGCAAACGATGTAATAACAATTCCAGAAACGTTGTTGATCTTCGCGCGGTTTAATCAATCAGCAAAACGATGCACGTGTTTGTGTTTGACCAACCGCACGCGTTTCTAAGTCTGTTTAATTTATGATCTGGGTCAGTGGAAAATATATGGAAATCGAGGCTTAACCAAGGGTTACTGATGGGGAATTCATAAATTCTTTGCATAGGTTATGATATTAATATGACCAGCGCCGTATAAATAGCAATACCATATAACTTAAGATATTTTTTTCTCTTTTTTTGTTTTCAGAGTACGTGCACAGGTGACATAGCTGTCAGTAGCTGCTGCCCGGCCACCACCACGATGACAGTTATCTATGCGTACCGAGTATATTGGAAGAGCGGGCATGGTAGGCATGCAGGTATGGTTGAGTATTTTTTGCTCTATCAATAAGCTTCGTCCAGGGTCACAGTTGGCTCGAACGTATTTCAGAGTGCGTCACGTTTCAAATTTATTACGCAAAATATTCTTCAATTTAGCGCGCCTTCCTTGTCTGCGCTCGTAAACACCTCACAGCGACAGCGCTGACATTAGGCAAGCGCCACATGCTGACAGCAAATTTCAGTTTAAGTGGAGGCCAAGTTCAAAGCAAAAAAAAAATAAAGTCCAAAAAACTTGAGGTGGTACAGATAACTTTCTAATTGAGACAACAGTTACCTCGAATAATACAAGATTGAATGTTAAACTTTTGATTTAAATAAATCGAAATAATTTCCAAAATTTGCTCTCAGAAGAATTTATGTAAAAAATATACAAAATGGGCTAAGCCCCCTATAACACTGACACTCAGCCAATTTCTGCTAATTCAGCAAAACCTAAATGTCTTGAGAGTGCGTACACGTTCTAATATTGAGTAAATGTAAGACAAGTAAAAAACCAGAGCAGCAGTTACTTCTGTAAGTATCTGTCTGTGTTCGCATGAATGCAGAGCGGGTGTATGAAAAGGTGTCGACTACCAAGCAAACGCTTATCAATATTTGCACAGTTTCAGGGTGCGATTTTTTTGGGACTGCCTAAAAGGCAAATAAGAAATTCCAAAGTAATCAAAAACTCATTGTATTTCATCTCTCGCTCGCTCGCTCTTATATTTCTGGCTCCGGCTGTTTCTGTCTGAACGGCTGGCAGGCAACTATATTTTTATGGTCGTGCTTTGGTTATTGCAAATTGCAAAAGCAAAACGCCTTCGCACACATTGCCACTTAACTTGGCATTCAATTGCCGTTAAGCTTTCCCCAACAAAACTCTCCCCCCCCCACCGCACATATACACACAGACACACACTTACACATAGAGACACATATGTACGTTCAAAAAGAACAACAACAATAGCAACATTGGCAACAATAAGTACGCCTAACGCGCTCGCCACGCCCCGGAAAAGTTTTTTAAAGAAATTTTCCTTTTGTGGCAAGAACATTTTTATGTTTATAGTGGGTGCAGCGGCATTGACACTTGTTACAAGTAGCCGCAACGCCATTTTGTATTTTGTTTTTGGTTTTCGTTTTTTTCTTTTTCATTTATTTTTGTATTTTGTATTTCGTATTTTGTGTATTTTCTGTGGTCGTTGAAGCGCTTTTCTATTTATTTATATGAAAACTTTGACTGGCAATTTGCGAGTACATAAAAGAAATTTATTTTATGCGACGTTATTTTGTAAAGTAGCCACTTAAACCTAAAGCGCACCAAGAACTCCCTATTACCCTGCCGCACCCTATCTCACTGTTCATGCTGGATCTGACTGTACGTGACATTGGCAAGTTTAATAAGCAGTTTTAAAAAGCGTTGCCTGCTTTTCGGGACGCCCTAGCACTCAGTCCGTAATGAAACATCCGCCTGTCAGAGTAAAAGATAAAGCCTCCAAATTTATTGCTCGCCGTGAATATTGCAGCTGCGATTGCGCTTCAATTTGTATTATTTGAATTTGATGTAGCTTCAAGTATTTGATAAGTGAATGCTCGAGATTGACAGACGGTAATGACTTTATTAATGGCAGCTGAGACTTACTGCGACTTACTTTGCGACGAGGACGAAAACGACAGCGATGAAAATGGCTGTCTGTTCAGAAAACTCGCTCTTCGATTGCTCAACCTGTTAGTCGTTAGGTACTTCGGATTGTTGCCTTTGAGCGCAAGGTAAATATAAATGTATTGATCCAAGCAATTAGTGTTAATTGAGTAAATAAACAATATTTCAACATGCGTTCTGCCACATAAAAATAAAGCTAATGGCCGAACAATGACACCAAATTGTCGGTCTGTAGCCGTTAGTGTTTGTATCTGTGTCTGCAGCCTGGGTTGTTGTGTCAGTATTGCCATTAAAGGAAATGCCACAAGGGAAAACAAAAATAAAGAGCATCATTAAGTTTTCCAACTGTTTCAATTATCTTAAACTTTCAAGCAAGTGCGGACAAAATTTAAGTAAGGGCACGAGAAGAACTTAAGTAACAACTATGTACAAGGTTAGTTGTCATAAATGCCACTAAATCAAAATTGCAAGCTGCTCACTTCAGACGGCTTGTTTAGCCCCTTGAGTTGCCGCAAACTCCACTTGTCTGGACTTGAGTTACAGCCACATTGATGTATTTTATGTGCGTGCTAGCCTGAGCTGGAACTTGAGCCGGGCATGACAAACAGGGACGTGCAGAGAAATGACAAGTACAATAGGGCGTACTTTATATGCAGACATGGACAGCAGATTGAGGGACAAACTGGCCAGTGAATCGAATCAGAACTCTTCACAAAACATTCCCCCTCCTAGACAAACCAACATCTCTGCTTACTGTTTAGAATGCAATGCAAAACTTTGCGGTTGCTCAATTTAAGAACAACACCAAAATTGTAACAAAATGAATTTTTATGATATGCAAATGAATGTAATATTCTGTATGTATATGTGCACGCAGAGTCCGGTACACGCGGTCAAATGCAAATTTTCATTAAAATAGTAAGCACTACTGTTTTTCCAACATGTTTGGGGGTTGCCCATTTGTGCATATATTATACATAGTTGAACGCTAAAGCAAAAAACAATTAAATTCAGTTGAAGTTGCAGCTCTGTACTACCAATCTTCAGCTGAGCATCAATGCAGTCCGACGACATCTTTAACGCGGTGCTACAGTTTCATTCTATTCATAATATAATACCGGTTTTATAAGTCAGTGCCACACTCCGGCATAATTGCTTGAGTAGGGCGTCTGTCCTTTCAGCTCTTAAAGATACGTTGCGCCTATTCGAACAGTTGTGTCGAATGTGTGCACACATGTGTATGAGTAACTGAAGGAAAATATTGCGCATAAAATAAGTAATCACTGGGGCACATAAAATTTGTGTATGTGTGTGTGCTGCGTACTTTCATTATGGGAAGGCGCTTTAAAATCGTTTTTCACATCCTCTAAGAAAAACCAAACGACAAAACCCATAAATTGACCTTACAATGTGACTGCTAAGTGCGAATTGGATATAAGCTTGAGTAAGGGCTCTCAATATGTTAAAGGGAACTTGATAAATTGAATAAACTTTGAGAAATTATAATACCATTTTAATTATATTACTGTACTTGCTATATGAGCTCGCTAAGTGACCGAGTCACAGTTAAATTTTAAAATTGAAAATAGACAAATATTCTATAATCACTATACAAAAGAATTTATTTGAACTGCCTTTTTTTCTTGTTATGCATTTTTAGCCAAAATCGTAAATTATCTCACTTATTAGTGATTACTATTATTAATACTATTCTGGTTATTTATAATAACATTTTGCCCTAACCCATATATCGTGTGAATAACAGCAATTACGACACTTTCGACAACAGCAACAAAACATTTAATTTATGAATCGCATCAACAGGCTATTTTTGTAAATTTGTACCGGAAGCAAGTGAAATTGGTAGATGTGTTTTGTTACACGTCAAGAGCAGCTGCATGCAATTAAAAATAATTAAAAGCCAGGTGCAAGGCAAAGCTATGAAATATTTGCCAAGTCTTGTCCAAAGCCAAAAGCACGACGCATGCCTTCGAGTTGACGGCACATGCAGAATGTAACCGAGTAATGCCCAGGCCCATGCCTACGCCCTCGCCTATTGCAGCAGTCTTACAACCACAGCTCCAACAATTTTGGGGCAAGAAAAACAAATGAATTTCATTTCCGGCAAATTTGTACTAGAGCAAAAAGATTGCTAGCCGCAAATGCCAGCGACGAAAACTATGAAAATTGCTAAACTTAAGTTCTCTGACAACTTATTTGTTAGCGTCGCGTCGCAGCGCTGTAAAAGCCGCAACTAATTACAACAAAATTGTCATTAGTTTCAACTTGTCGGCCGCACAACGAGCAAAGTTTTTGTTCATGTTTTGCCACTTAGTCGCTGGAAGGGCAGGGTTGGGATTTTTCTGCGGCAGCGTCGTCTTCGCCATTGCCATTTTTTGCGCGTTTCCGTTTCCGCTGCCGATGCGCAGCCGTTTGGAACAGTGCCAGCCCAACATGCACTTGACTTTTATGGAAGCAACGGGAGGCAAACGACAAGAGTGGAACGGATACATTTATAGAGTCGTGCAGCCGGTATCCTGCAATTGAATAGCCACCCCTGTCTGACTGGCAACAGTTGGCATTGACCATATTAGCGTGCCCGTGCTTGTGCTATTCCACAGTCGCGGAGACGACGGCGGCGGTAACGGCAACGGCTAGTTGACAAATGAATTATGGTCAAAGGGAGGTGCAACAAGTTATGAATTTCTTGTTGCTTTGCCATGTTTTCCATGGCCTTCAAGCATAATAAATTGAAATGTAATTTTTTGAAATGCAATTACTTTATCAACTGCATGGCTGTATCTATGTATGTGCTCATTATTCTATTTAATCGATCAAAATATATAAGTCAAATATGGAAGTCATCTGTGTAGACTAACAGATAAGACTATGTATGCATATAGTACAATACTATTTTTAAAGACGAAAAAAAAACATCCTACAGTTTATTTTTTAAGTGCTTAATCAATTTTTCCGAGCTGCACATATATTGAGTTATCACTTCAGTACGTATTCCTTTGTCCTTCATTTGATTGGTATTTGACTTCTACCTTCTATTTAGCTTTAGTCATTTTAATAATTTTTATATACAGTTTTATAGGATAGGCTTTGCCGTAATATTAGTAAATTGACTTGGCCATAATATCGATCTCAAGTTTTTGTAAGCTTATTTCGATTTATATGCAAATAAAATGTTTAGCACTCTTTAATGTAGTTGCTTTCTTTAAAAGTTTGCCAATTTGAAAATCCGTTTCGCTTATTTAATTTAATTTTGCTTTTGTTTCATTCGCCTTAATATTAGAGATGACGGCGCTCACTCGATCAACATGATTTATATAGCATACAAAAAAGTTGCCAAGTAAATGCAGTTGAGGATGGGCGAAGCGCTGCGTTTATCTGCACGCAGCCGGCACAATATACTGTGACCCATATAAGACTACTTAAAGAAGCAAGCGGGTTAAGAGTTTGCAACTGGAGGCATCTGAAATCAAACAAAAAGTTTAGATGTTGAAAAATGGAATGGCGGCTGCTGCTTACATGGCAAAGAACTGTCTTACCCCTGTGTAGGCACCAGTTGCAAAACTTCTTTCATCTTTGCTATGGCTCGCGTGTGAGGATAAGACGCACCGGGTACAATCCATCATTGAGAGCAGTGAAAGGCGGGGTAACAGCAAGCGATGAGGAGACATCAACAAGAAGCAGTAGCAGCTGAGCTCGATCCACTTTGAGAAGGCGCTGAGCGCTGCGACAATATTTTTCAATTTTCTTCAGCAATCGAGCGTTGATAACAAACTAATGCTGGTTGCAGTTAACTTCTCGCTGTAGCTGTGGCAATTTTCGAGTATGGTAGGGTAGGGTGAGATAAAAACGAACCGGGCTAACTCAACTGTTCCCGGCCACGATGACAAAGATGCCATTTGAGTTCATTTGTGTTAGCTGAATAGCCAACCACGTATACGTCAAATACGCCAAGCTGCACTGATTCCTGTTTGATGAGCCAGGGGTAAAGCAGTTGATAGCTGAAACTTTGCCAAAATACACACACATAAAAGAAACACACTTTCTGTTCTGCCGCGTGTTGAGTAGTGGATGAATGCTCTTTAATTTTAAATTCTTTCAGCTTAAAATTACTTAACACATTGTTCTGTTTACTGAGTATACTTTTGTAATTTACATATTTTATCAGAAACGCGAGTTTTAATCTCAATGTGTGTACAATTCTGAACCAGTTGCACTTAAAATACTAATTAAATTTTGTTTCAAAAAAACGTACGTTAAAATGTGTTGATTGGCTGGGCAGTCCTTTCAGCTGTATACCAATTCCACATTATTGGTAGTATTATGTACTCAATTATACCGGATTAAAAAAAAAAAAGAAAAGAAAATAATTAATATAAAAAATAATGAAAATATCGTTTTACATTTGAAAGGCTTTAACAGCAGCTCTCATACGCAAGACCTTAATAAACCACATTAATCGGAAAAGGGACGAACTGCCAAGAACATCCACTGCCAGGCTAAATAACCACATGTCCGTCATCAGCTCATGCGTTTGGCCGTTCAATGAAACTTTTCTTGTTTTTGTTGTCAGAGCGTTGCGTTTATTAATGAGCGCACATCCGTCGATCTACCACAGCTATGCTGCAACTGGACCATGTCCAAGCAGAACATCATAGTACGCTGTACAATGAACACTGCTCTGCACATTTCAGTGTAGTTCTGCTTGTACAGCATCACGTGCTCATTTGAATCTGTGGTGGTCTACGATAATCACAAACCAAATGTATGCAAATTGCGCCCGCAATTCTCTTCTTCTTTCTGCAGTTGCCAACCAATTTAATCTGATTTTTTCCCAGTTGGACCGTCGATATAGTGCTTGAATGCCAACAATTGACATACACAACATTACACATATATGCGTATGTATATAAATGCAAATTAATTAACTGAAGTTCTGCTTGGCAGGAATGCAATTAAAGGAATTTAATATAGCGTAATTGAAGGATATTTCACAGTCAATGTCGTAAATGCCCTGCTGCGATTCGCACAAGATATTTTGGTTAATTATTGTGTTTCCTGCTGATAGGATTCAGCGAATGACTAATGCTCATATTTTTATATTTCTTTTATTTTCCATGATAAAAGTGTTGTACACCAAAAAGTATAAGAAATTATAAAATCAGTTTCATTGGTATTAAATGAATGCCCATATGAATCAATCAGCATAGATGAATGTGTGTATATGTTTAAATTAATTATATCTTTAATTGTAGAATCAATTATGTTTATTGCTTGTGGCGCTAGAATTTTGTTCTTTTGCTAGTGTCCATGTCTGATACCCAGAATGAAAATAACCTTACTGCTGGCTCTACCCACGGCTGAATTCGTTAACTATGCCAAACAACTGCGCAAATACAGATAAAGTTCAACCCTGCTTGCTTTACTAATGCTTGCACTATTTCTAACCATTTTGGCCTGAATCTTTTTGGTTATGTTGGTCTTTGCATTTCGACTTCACTTAAAGCACCGAAGTTTGTTAATGCGAATACGTGAGTGTTGTTTAGTTTCGAGGACACTTACTAAGGCACCGCCTACTACTCGCTTCATTTTGGTTTCTCGATACTAACACAACAACTCAGGTTAGTATCGTGTTGTCAATTTTCCTTTCAAGTCTCCTAATTCAAATGACCGTTGGTAGCGTGAGCTCAGAGCTCATTGCTGATGTGCGAACTTTAATATGACTGACAGCACACCTTATATAACCCAAGTCGGGCGTCATTGTTAAGAGCTCGTTCACTCCGGCGCAGGTCAATAATTGGAGGGAGCCTCTATACGTACAGATAGTTGGAACAGTATTAATAAATTCTGCACGTACTGGGCCTCCCATATAAATCTGTTTTGAGCTTACTCTTATCCTTGAAAATTGCAATTGCAAACCAGTAGCAGCAGCAGCCGCCGCAGCGAGGGCAAGTCAAGACAGTCGAGCTTTGCAACAAAGTAGAGAAGCCGAAGTCTGATGCTCACAGAAACAAAAAAAGGCTCCAACAACACCAAAAGATACGCATTCCAGGCTTTGAAAAAATAATAAAAAAAGTAAGACAAAACTTTGCGTGGGCTTCCAGGTTAGGGAGAATGAGTACGACAGCGACGACGGCAACAACGATGACGAACACTGCCCTGGGGATGTGCCCCACTCACACAGTCAGCTAATAAAGGCAGCTGCCTTTTGGATAAGCCACACGGATAAAGCTGGCCTTTTTAGGGGCAATGTTTTTGTTCTGCCAACTGCAACAGTTTCTGCGGCATTCCAACGCATGCGTACATTAGTTTCAGCAAGTACCAACAAATAGCAACAGGCTAAATAACAAAAAAAAAAAAAGAGAAAAAATACTATGCAACAACAACAAGCACATCACACAGCGTCTTTTAGCTGAGCCGCGAGCTGCAATCTAAATTACAGGACGAGCATGGCATTTTTATGTGTAACCAGAACTGTCAAACTGCTTGTTCATTGTCTCAGTACTACTGCAGCCCATATTTATAGAGACAGTTCAGTATTATATTCATTTAGAAAAAAACAGAAAGCGTAATGCTTTCGTATTTTATACGAAACCTTTTAAATTGCCATCTGTAAAAAACTTATAGAAAAATCATTGAAATTTCTAACAAGCTGCGTTTCAATCTGTATTAGGTTATGGTAGATTAATAATAAATAACTTAGTCTTGTCCACATAGATAAAAACATAAAAAGGTGGTCTACAATTTGTGAATTGTTTTTTTATACTCGTTCTCGAAGTGAAAGAGTATATTTATTACTATTTATCTGATATAAGAAAAATGTTATTTTTTATAGTGATATAGACTTGAAATATGTAATAGTCTAATACTGTATGTTGTATATGTATATCTTAACCCATTGGGATCGTGACAAATCGGGTAAAACTGTATCTTCCAAAAAAAAAAAAAAAACATTTGGAACACTCTTGGTTCTAGAGACTCAAAATTTGAAATATACAGTGTTGAAGATCTATCTATATCTTCAAAGTGCTAGAGCTAAAAACATAAAATTTCAATATTTTAGTTACTGTTGACATCCTATATTGTACCTAAAAGAAATTACGTCCCTTTGGATAGTACCAAAACGAATATTAGCTGTATTTTCCACAAAAATGAAATTAAATCGAATTATACTACTACGGATTAATTTTCTGTAATTTAGTACTTTATGAGCGAGCATATAATTTAGTATCTTTAGCAATTGCAAAGAATCTACCTGTTTTCAGTTGCGTTTGAAGCGTTTCATGTTTGTAGCCGATAAAAGATTTGATTAATTGTGAAAAATCATTGCTGACCAATTAACAAGTTTTTTCTAGCTAAGCTCTGCGGTAATATTGCAAATTATGCAGGCGCACAGACATCTGGTTTCGTCAGAGGTTTTTTTGGTGCTGCTGTAGAGATTCTGGTCTTGCTCCCTTAGAGCGTTGTGGCAGCTGTTGCACTTATTTAAAATTTATGAAAACGCATCAGCTGCACAGCACGTTCCAATATTTGCCAGATAACTCAGTAACTGGCGGAGGCAAACAGCACGCTGAGCTCACCCAAGGACTAGAACAGCACAGGACACCTGCTTATATGTGTCTGTTCAAGTGTGTGCGTGAGTCTGCACTGCACACTGGACATTTTTCACCAGCTTTGTTGACTAGCAGTGGCAGGAGATACACCATGAAGCATCTTTCCAGAATTTATGTGCGTAATGTGAAAAATTTCAAACAACAAATGTTGTAAATTTGTGACACCCGTGCTATCATATGGACATACATATACGTACACACACATGCAACGTCCACAAATAAAAATGTTTGTATGTTTGGGTTTGTGGGTGAGTAAGTACATTTTGTGTTTAACCAAGCATTATCCTATTAAATGTGACAGGCAACGACAATTGGTTAGAGTCGTGGCGCAGACAGACCATGTAATGAGCACACCCGCTGACCTGCGATGACGCCGGCTGCAAGATCATTGGAGTGTATTAAAATGTGACAAACTGCTTTTACTTAAACCGTAACAGCATCATGCATAACGATAACGACAGCTTCTGGTCCCACAAAAATGAGATTTTGATTAATGCGCAGCACATTTGGTGGTGCACGGGCTGCACCAGCATTAGATGCGACATTGCCGAATTCCCGCAGTGTTTCGTCTGCGTGGCGCCTGCATTTGAAATGCTGAACAAATGCAAATACAACGGGGACTCAAGGGCATGCTGCTGCATTCATTTGTCTTGCTCAGCACGCGGCATGCAGTGGACCTGCCCTAAGCAGAACCATTGCACTTGACACCAGCCCTTGCACATGCAACAAGGTTTTGCGTCAGTAGCAAAAGCAGCAGCAGCGGCGGGACAGCACCCACTGGAGGCATCCGTTGACTAGTTTTGCAGTGTAATTCAATTGGTTGATATTAAATATTTAAAATGCTGACGCAGGTATCTGCAGTACGTACGTAGGTACATTTCGTATATGTTCTCTCTCTGAAATCGAATTATGCACGTTGCACATACGCAACGTTGGCCCCAAGCGTTCAATGTTTTCCAGTGCCGAGAGCTTCCGCTGAAACCTGCTGGTTGCTAAAGTTGATGTTGATGTGATGATGTTGGGCGCCCAACAAACTCTAACGATTTTTACATTAGGAGCACACGCCCATCTGCCAGCCCACTGTCTATCTTGTTGACAACCTCAACAGACGATGTTTCCGACGCAGTTTTGTTGCGCATTCTCTAAAATGGAAACATCTTCCGTTATGCCATTAAGCTTGATGTCACCAGCCTTGTTCTGTTACCTAAGCATCACATGATTCTTCATGAATAGATTCACTCTGTTTTATGTTTGTCTTTAATTTCCTTAACTGTTCAAGGAAGACGTTTTCAAAACGTATCATCTTTCATAAAAAAAAAAGTTAAATGTTTCGTTTTTAGTTGATTATACTTATACATATATATTTTGTACCGCTCGAAATGTTTGAAACAAATTACAGATTAATATATGTTAGTGTAAAATGTCAAAGATACGTACCCTTATATACTTATATATGAAGAATTTTTAGAAAATGAGGGCAAAGATTACTTATAATAAAAAAAGTTAAACTAAAGCAGATTTAGTCATAGATCTCTTTTAATAAAAAATATTTAATTTGTTATTAAATAAGTAGCAGCAATCAGTAGTTTCATAAATGTATGCACACTATTCAAGCTGCATTATTAGCAATATAAATACGAATATGAGGATCATTTTCAAATCATCAATTTAAGTTATTTATTTTCTAAAAGTTGCTAAAAGTTGTAATTGAAATAGACAACATGTAAGCTGATTTTACCATAGTATCTAATATTAAGCCGCACTGCGGTTTTGCCCTCCATCCTGAAACTAACTAAATATAAATCTGATGACATGAGCTGAACTTTTGTTGCCAGTCTGTAATGCACGCCGCTATTAAGACCGTATAAAAATAGCATGATTGTGTATTTATGTTCAGATGTAATAAAAGGCAACATACTTTTCGGCCATTTGACATTATTCTCCGTCATTTTGCGTAGGGACTGAAGCAATGCCTTGAATTGAAATAAAATATATTGGAGCTCAACGTGGAAATTTAAAAGGTAGATAATTTACACAGACTACCCTCGATTATTTGTGTGGATTTCACAGTAAAAGATAGGTTTAAAAATAAAAAATAAATTGAATTATTTATTACAACAATGCATTTTTTTTTGTCAGTTTATAAAAGTTTGGTTTGCTTAAATACTAAACACATTTTATATAGATAGACATTATATAATTTTGCTCGCATTGGATTTATACAATTACAATTTAGAGAAACTGACTTCTTTGACACTTGCTAGGTTTTGTATACATAAGCAAGATAAGCAGCAACTGAGTAATGAAAGGTAATTAAAATGTACTCCAAGAATTATGTTTCGCAAATTGTATGCTGCTCGCTTTTAGTGTTGTTGTATTGCTTAGTGCTAGATTTTAAGATAAATGCCCAACTTATAGTGGACAGTCGGAATGCTCGGAGTTCAAAGTTTTGCATACGAAGAGAGCATCAAAATAATAGTTGACCGGTTCACGTTGAAGTTTTTGTTATAATTTATGTATTTTTATTTTTCATTTATTGTGCTAAAATAAAAAAACGCAACATTTAATTCAATTCATTTGCGAAAAATGCTTTTGACATGATATGAAAAAAGGGAATGTAAATGAATATTAAAAGCAAAACAAAGTGAAATTATTTAAATCAATTAAATAAGAGTTTGTTCATTGCAATTATTCGAATTTAGTTACTTGGGCTTTAAATATTTTTAATTGCCCTTTTGTTGTGATTACTGAATTAAATGCTGTTAAAAGCTCTTAGAGTTTGGGTTTCTGTATTTAATAACTATGAAGTTGTTTTCACTATAAAACTTTATGTTTTTTATAGTATTGCGCGCATTTTTATGATTAGTTACAAATGTGTTTTTTTAAATGCAACGACAAGTTATTTGCACAGTTAATTAAAATTATATACACACATGTATATTATATGTTACATACAAATGTACATGTGTACATATGTAGGTATACGTATATAAAGCCTACACATATTATGTATAATGGTACATTGTTGAATGTTTCTGGATGCGTTGATGTGACTATTTCCTAAGTGAGGGAGGAGTTTGTGGTAAAGGGCTCGTGAGAATATTCGTGTGTGTCTATTTAAATGCCATACAGACCATGTGTCGTATACGCAATTTGTAGTTTACTATTGCCTATTTCTTCTTGCCTTTGCGCTTGTTTTTGCTGCGATTGTTGTTGCTATTGTTGTTGTTACTGTTGCGACTGGTTTGCTTGTTAGCCTCAAGCCTTGGTATGCCGCTGGTGACAATGTTGGAGACAGTGCGCGTTGTGGTTACCACACTGGTGCTTGGCTCACCAGCAGCAGCGGCCGCTGCCGTTGCGGGCAGCGCCTCTGTGGTTGTTGTGGTGGTTGTGATGGTTTCGCCCTGCTGTTCATTAAAGATTTGGCGCTGAGACTCGCCGCTGCTGAGTAAGCGATTGAATATAGCCTCCCCAGATTCACTAGCGGCCGATTGACGTCCAGTTTTCTTTTGTTTCTTCACCACCTCCGTGACGGTAACAACAGCAGCACTGTCGCCGGACGTTGGCAGTGTATAGGTGCGTTGTGTTTCCACTACCGAGCCGCTATCGGCACTGAGTAAATCCTCAACGGATTTGCGCAGCTGTTTTGAGATCTCGGCTAGAGCACGCTGCTCAGCCTGCAGTTCGGCTAGTGTGCTGCTACATTTTTCCTTTCCACTTGCTTCTGGCGCTTCGCCCTCCTCATGTGCGGCTTCCTTGATGGTGTTGTAGGTCTGTGACTTTTGCAGTTTACTGCCTTCAGCCACAGTGTTGAGATTCTCGATTACCTGCGCGCCCTGCACATAGGCAATGTTGAGTTGCTCCCCCGCATTGTCCTCCTCATCGGAGTCCTCGCTATCATCGTCCGAGGAATCGCTACTTTCCTCCTCCTCCTCGTCGTCGTCCTCCTCGTCATTGTCGTCGTCGTCATCGTTCGCTACCAATTGGCTAGCCAATTTATCAATTATGGTATTACGATTGCTGTCCCTGATCAGGGCTTCTAGCACCTGCTGATTGCCATTCTTAGCATCGCTAAGGCCTTTAGTTCTAGCCGACAGCTCTGCCGTGATGCCAAAGTCAACAACATCATCTATAGCATCACCATAAGCGCTCTCATCGTCGTCGCGTGCATCTACGTAGACATTTTCATCGTTCTCATTGTCACGTTGCTCCTCGAGGCTCTTTTGTAAATTCAATTTAACCCGCTCGTTCTCAAGCAGCTCCTCAAGCACATTCTTCATTTTTGCATTTAATGACAGCTCCGACTTGCCGCCAGTGGGCAGCACAAAAGTTTCGCTGCGCAGCAGCGAGGTCGCACCCTCCTCAAGCTCATCTATGTCGAAGGGCGCGCCACTCACTTGTATAGTTCGGGCGCTGCCATCGCCTCCAATGACAGGATTCAGCACCTCCACAATGGTCGTCTCCTTGGCTAGCGTCTGGTGCATTGTCAGTGGCGTCGCTTTAATGCGTACCTTGCCTGATGAGACGCTCTCAATGGACGATGGGCCATAGCTATCCGCATCGTGGCGCAGGAACAGCTTCTCGTTATTCGCTTGCACCGTAACAATGGAGGCTGTGTCCTCCTCCTCTTCATCTTCATCTTCATCTTCATCTTCATCATCATCATCTTCGTCATCGTAATCATCATCGTCGAAATCATCATCCGCCTGCAGCTCCAGCGGTGGCTGCGTCTCATCAAGTGTTCCTTCATCCCCTTCCGGAACTTGCAGCTCCAACGAAATGATGCGCTCCTTGCAGGTCTCCACCTAAATACATTAGAATCGAAATGCGATATGTTGTGCATTTGGTTTGCTGGCAGACAAATAACTAATAAAAGCAACAAGAAACAACACCAAGTATGGAAACCAAAACCAAAGCAATTGCTTGAATATATATTAATAACTCTACTATGGGTGCAAAACTGGAGGAATAACTGTTTCTTATGTGACCGATATGAGAGCTTAATGCAACAGAAATAAAGGAAATGTATTTCTAAAACTGATGCGAGACAATGAAGGAACAGTTTTAGTATTTCAGTTAGTTGAAGTAAAGCAGTATATTATAAGTATAAAGAAGTAAATATAAGTGAACATTACCTTATTAACCTAAACTCTTTTTAAAAATCTCGATAAATTTTATGTACATAAATATTTCCTAATTCAGATTCTCGTTTACAACAAAAAAGTGTTCAAATCAATTATGAAACTAACCGCGAGTATTAAAATAGATGATCTCAATTCTTTTGTAGTATTAATATGAATTGTAGCGTGAATATGTTCATATTATATTAGAAAAAAATGATAAATTATTAAAGTATCAATGTGCAATATATATAAATAAGCTGGGAAAATTATAAAAGAATGCAGTAATTAGCCTAAAGACGCCGAAGGCAAAACTAGAGTATTGCATGTGTACTAAAAGCGTGAATATGAAAGTTGAGAAAATGGAACCAAAGGTTATATGAAGCATGCAGCTGGCAAACTGATGACTATGAGGACGACCGCAGAGAAAATTGCCAGCGTTTTCTCGCTGACAAAGTAAAAGGGTCCCATTGTCGAAACACGATAAGCTGTAGCTTGCCGCTGACAGGCGTCGCACTGAGCCCACTATGAAAGTAGCTGCAGGCCGCCCGCAGAGCATTTTGTGCATTTGGGGTCAGTTGTAGAAGCTGCATGCCTTGGGCAAAAGTTTTTAGTCTCGAATCACTAGAGTTCCCAGAGAGTCAGGGGTCGTTGGGCAGAAACTGGTGTGCCGTTGACATTCTTGTTTGTATCGCTTCCTTCCGTTCAGAAATTGGAAAGCAAAGCAAATGGATGGGAAGCAATTTTTAAGACTCCGATTTGCGGCCAAAAATAGCAGGGGTCATAAAATGCTCTGAGTTGTGTTGGCTTTTATTTCGATTGGAATCATTAAAACGACGCCACCGCCGCAAAACGAAACAAAACTTTTGCTTTAATTTTAATGGACTTGGCCATAAAAGGCTGCGCGTCATTATAATGCGTTTGCATACATAAAATGAAGCAAATATCTGGCTCTAAAAGCGGTCGTCGTTGGTTTATGGACACGTGACAACAACAAGCCCCAAAAACACAATCAAACTCTTTGAAGGTTAGGCCCGAGTGAAGCGGTGAGACAGACTGGGAGGATTCTAAAAGCCCCGACACTTAAAAGACAACAATAAGTACGGAAATGATTTTTGTTGTCGCTGCGCTCGCGCTGCGAAGCACAAGACCTTTTCGCTTAGGTGGCTCGCGAAAGTAGCTTATTGTCCTTTTTATGTACTGCACTTCGGTCGGAGCCATAGCTTCAGGTGGGCGGGACGCAACTGACGCAATGTCAACAACGAAAGCCACTGAACAACTGAAAGCTCTGTAGAGTATAAAAACAAGAAGAATAACTGATAAACATTTGTGGCATAGCACTTACAAGATGTGCACATACTTTTTAGAAGGCAACAGCCAGCTTTGTGCAGACGGGACATTAAAGTCATGAGCTCTATAAAATAATTAAGTTGCGTTCAGTGAAAGAGTCTTGATGAAATGGCTGTTTGATATATACAGTGATACAGGTGGATAGGGTGCCCTGTGTGCGGTGCATTAATTATTTTTTAGGATGTGCAAAATACGTGTATCAACTACAAAATCGAGAGCGAGGCGAGACGCTGGCGTTTACGCTTATGCTTACGAGTACACAACAGAAGCGGCTTTGAACCAAAAAAAAATGTAAAACGCTTTTGCATTGCTCACGTAACTCAAATTGGTGCCAATTAAATATAAATATACGATGTAATACACAGTCAATTTCAGTTGGAATAGCTAACCTCCGTCTCGATGATTTTCTCAATGTACTCGACTGTTCGCAATTGAGGCTGCCCTGTTATTGGGCAGGGCACTTCCTCAGTGCGTCTCACAATTTTCTCATCGAGTATTTTCTCGCGTTCGCGCACGATTACCGGACCATCGCTCGATTTAATGGCAATTTTCGGAAAGACTATTTTCGGCTGCGTTTCAGAGAAAAAATGTTAAAATTTAAAAAAAGAATTTAATGTAGTAGAATTATTAAGCGATTCGAAATTTGGATATCCGTTTTGCTCTTTTCTTTCAACTTTCTTTGGATTCCCCATTCAATTATCTAACAACGTTTTGATTTAACTAACTCTTCATTAGTTACATTTGATCATGAAACAGAATCAATCGTATTTTGGATTTTTGATTAATTTTAGTATATTGTTGTGGTTAGTAAAGCAATCCATGTAGCTCTATGGGTTGTTTTTTTTTTTAGCTGGTTAACAGTGGCTCAACCGAAATCCTCAGGCAAAACACGCATGTTAATGGCTTCTTTTGAATTTTGGGATGTTTTTTTTTTATTTTGTTGGCGTTTGTTGGGTTTTGGCTTGAAAGTGGAGTAATATTAAGTAGTGTGAACATCAAGAGCTTACCTCATTGGACTTGGACTCATGAGTAATCAAATCGTCAGTCATCTTGCGCATATTCTTGATCACGTCCTGCGCCTCTACGGCACCCTGTTCCAGTGAGCGGAGGCGCGCCGCACGCCAAGAGGCACGCTTCTCAGCGCTACGTTAATTAAAAATAAATACAATATTAGAAGGGCTGACTAAAGAGTCTTTCTCATTTTAGCTAACAGAACTCAAATTACAAGAAATGGATTTATCTATAGATATACCAGTGTACTTATATACAGATTTGGAAGGACTAATGCAGACACCGTAAAAACTATTCAAAAAAAAAGGTAGTTGAATCAAACTAAAAGTAAGATGAGAGTTGAACGTGTTTCCCTAGAATTAGGATTGATTTAGATAGATAAACAGATATAGGCTGGAAACTACATTGAAACTAATAGTTGCTATTCGATTGTGCGTGTGCGATGTGTTTGTGTGTTTATGTGTGTGCATATTGTCTTCGCCGTCAAACAGGCAAACAGATACTTAAACTAAATGGCTACGCCTACGAGCTGTTGATTTGCTAGAACTTTAACCTGTGACCTTTGCGGCAACTTCAGTTCACACGCTTGTCAACTCATTCGCCGCCACACTTATAACTTACTTCATCATGGCTCGGGTCTTGACCGCAGGCGATGTCGGAATGGCGCCTCGCTCGAGCTGCTGTTGCTGCTGCGCCTCCGCCTCTAACTGTTGGACGTAGTCGTCCACAGTGAGGCCAGCTTGGCGTGCAGCTGCTGCCAGGGCGCGGCGTTCTGCTTTCAGGGTGCGTACGGGTATGCGGCTGCTCGAGCTTGCGGGCGTGACAGGCTGCTCTTCCTCGTGTATGGTTGGCTCTTCTGACTGGGATTGTTGTTGCTGCTGCTGCCAAAGACGTTGCTGCAGCGCGGGCGGCATCACAACTTTGACCTTTGGCTTGGGCAGCAGCGAGGGCTTGGGCGTATCACCAGGCGGCGTCGCTGTGGGCGTTGCCTTCATTTGCTGCTGCTGTTTCTGCTGCTTAGGTATTTTGCTGGGCGCGTGCGTTGCCTGCGCTTGATTTTGTGCGGTTCTGTCATTTTTTGTGGATTTGAAATACGTTGGGTGTTTCAATTGTGCAAAGTAAAACACATATGAATATACAGATATATAAAATTACCAAGGATTTGGTTGGGTAAACCAACTTGTGAATGTGTAATGCGGTTAGCACATGATATGAGAGAGCGGTTACAAAAACAATGACGTTAATTCATTTTAGTCGGATGGGTGTACGTGCCTGTGGCTCCATGCAACAAACTTTTCCATAACAAGTCAAATTTGTTGTAATTAAAATCCAAGAAACACATTGCGAACTTCTTCCCATGCCCGAACCAAATCCCCATCACTGACAAAATCACTTTTTGAACAACTTTGCCAACAAGTGCAATAACATGGCATCTGGAGATTAGCGTGTTAAGGCAGACAACCAAGGCACTGAAGCGGATCACAGGCACAGGCACAGCGATGAACAGGAGTACGGAGTCATAGCCAGCGCCAAAGCCCGAGACAATCCAGCACAGTCGTAAAGCCTGTGATGCCAGTTCACTATATATATATATATATATATATATATATATATATATATATATATATATATATATATATATATATATATATATATATATATATATATATATATATATATATATATATATATATATATATATATATATATATATATATATATATATATATCTATATGCATGCAAAATTAATTTTAAAAGTGAGCGCACTAAAACTATTTGCAATAAGGTTTCATCTGGCAGTGTTATTCGGCGTCCCTTCGCCCACATTCTATGCCCTAGCTGTCTGCGTCTCCCACTGATAAAGTTTGTGGCCTGACTTTTCTTTTCTTTTTTTTGTTTTTCGCTAAGAACTTGCTGCAAGTGGCTTTTGTCTTAAACAAATTGCTACACACTTTCGGTTCAAGTTTAATTCGAAATTATTGCAGCTGAATCGGTGCCGTAAAGGCTGCAACTTCTGCTTGAGTGATTTATGTATTTCAATTTACACGATGCCGTTGGCATTTAGAAGCTCAGCTACCTTCGGTCGAGCAGCAGCCGCTGCAGCTGCCATCGCTGAGAAGCGCATAGAAAGGTGGTTGCAATTGTAGGCTAAATGCGGTCAGGCTTGACCTAGCCAAGCTGCACTTGCTATACTATTTTTTTTGTTTGATTTTCGTTTTTTATTGCTCACATTTTGGAGCTGCCGTTTGCTCTCTTTGCGCTGGTCCTCCAGGGCCGCCACTAGAGATGTCGCCATTTTAACCCAGCGAAGCAACCAGACCGTTATATATAATGTATACTATATACTATAACGTATTTAAACGTGCTGAACTTTTGCAATTGACAGATTTATGTGTACAAGGTCCTTACAACCTTTACAATGCACTTCGAATTCATTTGTTTTTTTTTTTGTGTATTCCACTTATAGTTGGTTTTTTAAAAATATTGTTGATACATGATAAATAAGTATATATTAAAAAAAGCCCAGTACCGATATATGATTGTTGTTTATAGTTCGAGTGCGCTAGATTATATATTAAAGTGGATGACAAACAGCAATTGATTTAAATTATTTATCTTTTCCATTTATTTATAGACATTTTTCCATTTTGATGAGGAGGAACAAAAATTACATACAAACATACATATAAAGGATATACGAAACATGTTAATCAATAAATTCATTGGCAATGTTGTGAGCATAATAGTAATTGATGTTTGGTTCGTTTGTATGTTGATGACGATGCATGGATACATACTTATGCGTGTGTGTGTAGTTATAATTAATACATGGCTTGAGTGCAGTTTGTTTTTTGTACATATACATTCATATAAATATTTATAAAATATATAAAAAATTTAACGTTGACAACAACAACGCAATCGATTTCATAAACTTAACGTACATGCGTTTTGCTGGAACATGTTTTAAGGAGCTCCGCATGGAATTGTGAAAAGTACATAAACTAAATATTAACACGATTTTACTTTTTCGACTTTTCTCTAAGCTTTCGTAACTTTCAGCTTTCTTAAAGGAATTTGGCTGTTTCTATTTAGAATTAAAGCAAACGAAAACTGAAACTGAACAATTGAATACGCAAACATAACTAAATCGTGTCGGGAATTACCCATACCATATATAACTAGGCACTTTCCTCTCTTTTCCATTTCTCTGTCAGCACAAAGTCAACTAAACGTGCAAAGAGCATTAAATTTAGTCTCTTTGTTTTGCTCAAAAAAAATCATTATTTTTAATTTTGTATTTTCTCTACTTGTTCTTTCAAATATAAAATGCGTGAAGTTGTAGACATATGTTAATAATATAGCCCCAGGCGCTAAGAGCGGTCAGTGAGTCAGTAAGTGGGCGAGTACTGTATGTGTGAGTGAGTAGTTTAGAAATGTTGCAGGTGAGTGATTGTGAGTGTTGTGGAGCAGTGTAAAAGCATTTCAATTTCTGGCAAAGTGTGCAAGGCTGAGCTGCTTTTTTTTTTCGTACGAAGAAAGAGTTTGGGGGCGATCAAAAAAGATAAATATGACAGAAATTTTGTAAAAACAGAAAACTCAATATTAACACTATACTTATTAAGTGATGCTGCAATAAAAAGTATATTAGAGTCTGTTGATTTACGTAGTCATTCACATTGTCTAAAGATAGTGATAGTTATTAAAAATGTACTGCATATAACAAAGTGTGTTGATAATTATGTAGGATAGAATTAGTTGGTTTTTCGTTTTACGTAGTAACTTATTTTAGTCAAAGTCTCTCGCATTGAAAGGTTTTATAAATATATAAGTGTATAGCTACGTATTTATATAGTTAGATATCAGAACTTAGTCAATAAATGTGTCCCATTCTCAAAAATATAAGAGATAGACTGTGTATTTGTATGTGTGTGTACTTAGTTAAGTTTTAGCTTCTAAATACTGCTTCAATTTCGTCAAGTGGATTCCTGCAAAAAGTTGGTGAGAAGCAGAAACAGAAAGTTGTTGTGATGTACAATTAAACAGGTGCATTGTTACCGGGCTTGTTGGTACACAAACAAATATAAAAAGCAATTACAAAAATAATAATACATTTTTAACAAAATCAGAAAGTTCAGCGTGCGGGCAAAGAAATGCTCAGCTACCATTGGATTTGTTGTCTTTGCTGTTGGTGTTGCTGCTACTGCTGCCGCTGTTGGCGAGTTGTCATTCGCTTTTTCTTTATCGCATCATGTTATCGTGGTTTTTCCAAGTATAATTAATATTTATGCGCCAAAAGCAACAAGCAAAATGTACAAAAAAAAAAAACAAACAACAAAAAGAAGAAGAAAAAAAACAATCGAAAATCTGCCACAGAGTAAAATAATAAGCTGAAAAAAAAAAACAAATAATTGTATTCGTTGAAGAAGAGCAAATAAAATAGCTGGTCACTAACGCACACACACAGATTTAAAGAGCATCATTAACGCCCTCATTTTAGCTTAAGGTCAAATTATGCTTTTATATCAGAAAACACAGATACAGACACAGACAACTAAATGCTCATTTGCATATGCGCCACGGTGCGCTGCGGTCCATTTGTGGACCGAACGTAGCGCCAACGCCATAAAATATAAATTAATTTATGCGTAATCAACAAAACATAAATATTTTCATCTGCATAAAAACACAAAAGCGGCCCAAGAAGCTGCGCTCGGCCACAAACCTACGTACACAAATGTAAATACCAAAAAAAAAAAATAAAAATAAAATAAGAAAAAAAAAACCAAAAAAAAGCTACAAAGAAAACAAAACATATACTAAAGCTGACCAATTGTCTTGACGTCTCGATCAATTCAAGGGCAACCGCTGCGCCAAACCGCCAAACCACCAAAACCAATTGAAAGCGAGAGCGAGGGAGTCAATAGCCAGCCGCGGGCAAGCGGTTAGCTAAAACGTTGAAGCATCTGGCGGCTGCGATGGATGCGGCGGCGGCATCAGCGGATCAACTAGAAATAGTTCATAAATTATCAAACTATAAATTAGCCGATTAATGTACAAATAATATTTCGATTGCGTTTTGCCGCCATCAACGCCGACGCTATCGTCGACGCCGACGTTGACGTCGCATTTGTCGCCACGGAAGCTATCAAAGAATTTATAAACACGGATCTGCCCGAGCCTTTGTGCTACACCATTTTTATAGATTTAAACGAGTTTAATTTGAATACAATAAAAACAAATCGAATTGAGAACATTGCGTTGCCGGCTAATTTGCTTTAGCTTTAGTGGCTATACAAATATATATATATATATATATATATATATATATATATATATATATATATATATATATATATATATATAGTTTTTTGTTGTTGTCTTCTTTATGTTTATTCTTTATGTCAGCGATGAAATGTAAATTTATGCGCAAGAAAAAATAAATAAAAACAAGACTAATAGAAATTCTTGCTGGGAAATTTGTAAATAGGTTATTAACATGTTTATCTCCTTTTCTTCGTTATGAGTTCCAAGGCCGAACAATGCCAACATAATAACACACATTTAAATTTATGTAAATATTGGGCTGTAAGCCATTTGGTCAGTCGGCCCGGCCCGGCGCGGCCCGGTTTGAGTTTATGATGCTGCGCAAATTTGGTCTCAAGGTTGTCATTGATTTGCTAACCAGCTACAAAGACCGTCATGTAATATAAACGAGATTCGAAGAGATAACTTGTTTTTTTTTTGTTTTTTGTTTTTCTTTTTAGAGTTTAGAGAATTAATTATAATGATTATTAGCACTTCGCGCATTTTAAGTAGAATTGAAACTAAGAAATGTTTTACATCTGGTTTGTATCTGTCAACGAAAAGCCTTTGCAGGCTTTTTGCTCCTGGTGATGTGTTTCCGTCGCTCACATAATCAAATGTACATAAAGACTTTTTGTTTTGCCATTGTTTATAAGATCTATTTTCAGAGCAACCCCATCCAGTTAGCACCACTCTTCATACATCTAATTCACTAACTCGTAACGGGCATCAAGACAACGACAGTTGATTGCCCTATGGGTTGCGGGGTTCCGATGTCTGGCGCTTTGATATTGTGTGCCACTAAATGATATCTCTTGTTGTCATTCTTTCATGTGCATGCCATGACGACTTGTTTGACAACTGCGGGGCTATGCAATACTCTCAAACTGTTTGTAACATCAGTGAACACAACTAAGAGTTGGTATTGGAGTAATTATAAATAAATCGAAGTGTGTGTAAATCTAAAAGTCGCGACTAAGTCACCAAGTAATTGATTTTACATTTTTGGTACAAGTGGGGTAAATTTACTTGAATCGGCTAAATAATCAGCAAAGAATTATTTTGCTTACCATAATTATTCATTTTCTCAAAGCTAATTAACATCGGTTACAAATTACACAAAACCTGTAAGAATGCATATAGTTTTTTATGGTTAAGTCGCCATCTTCTACCAGTTTACAATTCGCCTCTTTTTATGGCCAGGGTATTTAGACATGTGTGCGCTACACGACACATTTTCAGGCGTTTATTGCTATTTGTTTGGTTTCGTTTTTCTCCTTTTCAACAACGTAGAGTTCGTATAAAATTGTATTAAATTACATTGTTGTTGCTCATTACATAATGCTTTCAGAGTCAACAACTTGAAACGTATCCGCTACAGGCGACGGTGGTCTACACTTGGCGTACGTTACCTGATAAACATGCAAAGGTATGTCAGTTACATGGACAGAAAGTAGAGCGCAAAGAAATTTAATAACAACTGCTTGAAGGGTGCCAGAAGCCAGAACCGGGAATGAGCATGACATCAGTAGTCGCTCCCAGTTCCCTTTTGGTAGAAACAATTGCACGGGAATTGCTATACATATAAATTTACAGCTTGAACTTGAGAGAGCCAACAAAAATGTTACTATTTATAATTGCCAAGTCCGCACAGACATACTTCATTCACTGAATATTATTTATTAATATTTAGGGGCATAAAATTCAGTTCTAAGAGATCATGTCCCTTGACATGAGAGAGTATTGTGAAGATTTGTGGGTGGGCCTTAGATCATGTTGCGCCTACACGTTTCTAGGATGTTTTGCATAAGTTTAAATCAACGCGTTGGCTATATTATGAGTAGCTTGAATTTGGCTTGTGTATGCGCCCACGCTTCGACCTTTTGCCAGTTGCCGATTTGACATTTGCAATGCGTCGGATGTGTACGTAGGAGGCGCAACGCAATTTGCGGCTTGTTTGAATGATGAAGTTAACCAATTGTAAAAACAGCTGGTATTGGGCCAGCGGGAATTGAATTTTTTTTTTTGTTGCCAGTACACGCTGCTTGTTAAGGAGCACTTGAGCATGGATGTATGCTGCGTATACACAATACTCTGCAGAATAAATGAAGTATGAACGCGGTGCTGAGAAAGAGCTTTAATAGCTGGCAGTTGTCGTAGCTTACTCGAGCTTTTTATAGATAATGTAGAGTTATGCGCCACTCGATGAATTTATTAAAATATTACTTGCTTTCCCTCTCACTGTCTCTCTTTTTCTCTGTTGGTTGCTTACAAAATATGCGGCAAGGGCATAACATGTTTTTAAGTGGAAAAACGCCTCTGAGGCGCTGCTGCGATTTATGAGTCCAGACAACGCTTAAGTGCTACTTAAAACTTAAACTGCTTAGGGTGTATACCCTGCATTGGCGAAATTGTGGATACGTACTCTAGACATACATATAAATACATACATATAAGGCTTACTTAAATTATTATAGTAGATGCTTAGAAAACACACTACGTTTCGATGATGATGATCAGCTCCATCAATCGGCTGGATGTGTATGGCATGTGGAGTGAAATAGATAAGCTACCAATGTATACACGTGAATGACTGTATATGTATGTGTGTGAATGTGTGTGTGTATGCGCGTACAAGAGTATGTTTATGGATAATTTAATTTAAGAGCAACGTAAATAAAAGCGTCATTACACCAGCACCAGCACCAAACCAATAGGCAGCAATTGACAACTTTACCAATGAAACCTAAAACTTAAAATGTAGCAAATAAATTATTAAACAAATGCACAAACACCGTAGAATATAACTAGTATGTGATTAAATGTTTATATTTGAAATTGTGTTTGGGTGTGTGTGTGTGTGAATCATTATAATAATTATAATGCAGCCTGACCAATTGTAGACGTGTCTGTGCATTGAAATGTAACATAAAATGCAAAAAGAACGCAAGCACCAATAATCCAATAAGACTTTGCCATCAAGCACTCACCTAATGTCCTCCGCATCATCGAACTGCGCCCTGACAACGTTGTCAACGACGTCGCTGCGATTGGTTGTGTTCTGTTTGTCATAATCATCAACGTGGCCATCGTCAACGTCATCTTCATCACCGTCGTCATCATTGCCATCGCTGCTGCTGTCATCGTTAGCCGATTGCTTATCAGCATGCCGGACGTCGGCCTTGTCAATGTTGTCATTGGCGGCATCTAATAATCTGGATTTCTTATCACGACTGAGTGTTGCAATTTTCTTTTCCTCTTCTTGGCGCAACTTTTCGACTTCATCCTTTGACAGGAATGAAAAAACTTTCTCTGCAATTTATAGGAAGTAAGAAAGCCCATTAAATGAAACGCACTTAAATGTCATCCTTCAATTCAAGCCGGCAAAGCAGCAGTCCTCCCACGTTTTCTTCACTAAGGCATTTAAAAACATCGCTCTATAGCTGTTGCACTATACAACGCCATCTAGATTTGATCAAAAGAAGAAGCCTTGCAAATAGCATATTCTCGGAACGGCTCCGTCTCCCAGCTTTTTTCTTTGTCATGCAAATGTCTGAAAAACTCGCACGCCATCTTTTATAATTATTAAAGCCACTGAACAGAAACCAGACAAGGATTGCCAGCACAAGGTACAAAAAGCAAACATATACGCCGTCCACGCTTATACTATTAAATGGCTTCATTTTAAGCTTATGAATCCTCAGTGACGCGAATGGACTTAAATAAAAAGAGTTTTAATACTTTGATACGCTAAAACTATTGTAAAAAGGTAAGCAGTTTTAAAGTTTCTATCAAATGCATTGTAATGGGAGAACCAGCTGAGATGATTTAACGACTCAACGCATCGACAAAATACAAAATATATGTTTTCTAAATAAATTATGTTTAATTAAATTATCCTCACTTCTATTTTAATTTAAATATATGCAAATGATTTTATGCTATTAATGACTGATTACAGCTAGAACAAGTTAATATTATTCATGCGTTGCTCGTAAGTGTGTCTGCCTCTGTATATCGATGTAGCTTCTCTACCTTTCAGTCGAGCACTTTCGAAAATTACTTTTGTTATTCATCTTATTTGGTTTGTTTGCTTTTCGCTAAATTTTCACTTCAACCAACCTGTTTTTTGTGTGGGTTTATGTTGATCCTCCATGGCAGATTCAAAGAATCGTTTTTTGTCGGATACCGATTTAGGCACTTTTGTGGGTGTGGGGGTGACCACGGCTGGTAAATTCTCGGCCGCAGGTGATAACTGGAAAAATGCAAAATCTTTTGTTAGCAAGTCAACGCAAAAAATTGAACTTTAAATAAAAAACAAAAAATCAATAAAAGTTAAAAAATTTCTGCCAGTTGAGCTCAGTCGCGGTTCGTGTGTATATATTTTTTACGACTTTGGAAAAACTGCAGTTTTCAAAGTGATGGTCAAAGAAACCCAAACGACCATAAACCAAATTGATGGCTCCGCACAAGTTTATTAAAAAGCACGTGGAACGATGAAGTAGCATTTGTTTGCCTGATACGTCAGCAGCAAAGACAGCGGGAGGAGCTGAAAAAGTAGCAGCAGCCAGCGTTTCAATCATAAAGTGGCCAACCGTGTTCTTGTCCCGGGGCGGAATGGGTAAAGGATCAAAGCTTTGTTTTTCGCCCCAAGTCTTATAATTTACGGGCGCGGGGACACAAATTACAGCTGTGTGTAGGTTGAGGCCGAAGAACAGCAGTGAGCAGGACGGGGTCAGCCCATTTATCATCCAAAGTCGTGTACTGTCGGTTTTATGCTTTCATGCAATTTCTTCGTTTTAGGCAATATGAGAAGCCTAATGCCTGTAGGCAGAGGGGAGGGGCAGAGTAGTGGTTTGTGTGTGTGTGTATGTGTGGGTGGCTGCTGTAACGACGACAAAGTCATTAAACAGCAGTGTAGAAAGAGCAAGAGCAAAAGCCAGCGTTTAACTGCACAAATTGCAACCTTATCCTCTGGTTCGTGTAGCACATATATACACGCACACTAGCGCAGTTACACAGTAACGAATGCAACAACAGCCCTACAATAGCCAACAGACAAGGCCAGGCTCATAAATAAAGGAGGCGACCATGCGACCAACTAACGACAAGTGCATGGAAAAACGATATCAGCAAACTAATCCACCCTCTTCTCAAAGACAAGTCAAGTACACTACTTTATATATACAAAAGCCATCAGCCAGCAGCCAGCAGCCAACAGCTAGCCAGCCAACCAGCTAGCCAGTATCAAGCATCCAGTTGAGCTGTATTTTTAGCAGAGAAATTAATTTCGTATCGAATTTTTCGATTTTCAATTAAAACTCAATACTTGTACCATAGGTTGAAGTAAAAGCAAAAGCAAAAGCAGCAGCAGCGACCGGCTCCTTATAGCTAGTATCATGATGCTCCTTGCCAGTTCGAACGACAGACGAGCTAATAGAAACTTATTGAGCCATGAAAGTGTTGAGAATATGGCTATTGGGAGCTCAGGTCCAGTAGCTGGTATAGCCAGTGCAAGCAGTTGTGGTCAGCGCATTAAAAGCCAATAAGCTATAGAATAATTCCGACGCAGCCCTTGTTGCGTCAGTTCCCTTCCTCTTACATGCCAGTATGTTTGATACCTGTTAGTGTGTTATTGTGTTAGTGTTATCGATACCCAGACATTAAAAACGCTTATCTCATATAGCAATTAACAGTGTGAGAACTGATAAGATAAGATTGCGAGTTGGCACAGAGATGCCACCAAATGCGACGCATCGCCCAAAACAACAAATCAGTGTGGCGCCAAGCGCCAAGGAGTGCGGTACGCATAGAGCGTGGTCTCCATGTGAATGCAGTTAGTTAGCTAACCTGCTGAGAACAGTCAAAATCATCTAAGCTAGTCATGGTTACACAAATATCGAATTATCTTTTGAATAAGCTTTGATTTGATATTATAATATCTGGCGGCAGGGACAACACAAAATGAAAGATATTTTCCACATATCGAATTACAGAATCGTTTATTTAAGATACGTATTTTTTTTTTTTTAAAATATTCAACTTGTTTCATCGTTTTGTTAGTCAAAATAAATTATCATTAAAATCAACTTAAAAGCTCTATGGAAAAATAAACTATATAAATTGTAAAATTGTAAAAATTGCATTTGTATTTTTTGTGATTTGTATGTCTGCGCTGTGTGTAGCTGTGTCTGGGCATTAGCTTCAATATTCTCATTGGTTTTCTACTCGCAAGTTGTGAAAAGGGAAAAGAAATGAATCCACCTGCTGTCGGGGCGAGATGCGCAAACTGTAGCGCTTTAAGCAACGAACTGTTTCAATCAACGTCAAATTAAACTCGACGCAAAACGAGCGGCGAAAGAGAGATAAATAGATAGAATTGAAGAAAGGGAGCAAATATGTTGATTGAGGTGCTGAGGGGCAGGTGAGGGGCGCATATTCAACTTCCACTCATCATTCACTGACCGTCTATGGTCCATTTTATCAGCAATTTGTGTGTGGAGCTGTGTGCAGGGGATCTGGTGCTAAAGTCAACAAAAAGTCGCATCTAATTAGCAATACAGATGCGTTGCATGTTGCAGATGATTTGTAGTATGTGTCAGATTGCAGTGGCTGCTCTTTCCAATTGCTTGACGTGTGCTAGCAATCAATCAAATATAAATATTGAAAGCTATTGCAGGGCATGTACTCTGCTGCTCAATTTGCTGTTGCATTTTTAATGGATGGCTAAAAAGGTGTTGGGTTTTAATTAAAACGCAAGAGGGACTAGATGGGCGGTAGGTGAAGGGGTGTTACTGTGTTACCCAATTTAGGTAGTTAGCTTGGCAGCACTTAAGCAGCGCCGCCGGCTTGACCCAGAAAGTAACAGGCAGACGGAAGACGGTAGAGGTGGCTAACTCAAGTGGACATCTTGCAAGGAGTGGGCCGTCGTGGCTACACGGTCGTCTCTTTGCCAGTCGGTGTTGAGGGCGTTTGGGGTGTGGTAGGTGCCGTTGTTAACAGCTGTGGCTGTGACTGCGAACGTATCTTGAAATTACCCATGCCGCGCAGACCATGCGGCTTCTGAGCCACCGGAGGAGGCGGTGCTGTGCGTAATTTAGTCGGTTTTAGCGGACGTTTCGGAGGCAAGGGCGGCGGGGTGGGGGACTTGGAGGCGCGACAATTTAGGGAGGTATCACTGCTGCGACGGGAGTCAAAGAACGCAGTGTTACTGTAAATAGCCTCCTCTTCGATTGTCGAATAGATTTCCTCGGCTGTCTCATAGTAGCTGTTGTAGGGTGCACAGACTGCAGCGGTGGTCTTCGTCCGCAGCGACGAATTGGACGAGTTAATGGAGAAGGAGCTGTTGGTGCCCAATGACGAATTCGATATATCAACGCGAGCTGTGGTCATGTTCTGATAATTGCTATTTGAGTCGGGGCTGACCAGAATTTCCGAGAACGTTGGAAATTTCATTGTGGCATAGGAGGGTGATTTGACCGTTGGCACGGCCGTGGTCGATGAGACATCAACACGTGTTTCACTCACCGGTAACTGGGCTGACGACGATGCAGACGCCTGCAGATAAAGCGGCCCAGAAGAGCTGGTTAAAAGCACAGCTGACTGCGAGGAGCTGGCGGCAGCTGACACCTGGCGCTGATCGCCAGGCAGCAGTAGTAGGTTAAAAACGGGTTGAGACTGTGGTTGCGGTGAGGCCGCACCACCCAGTCTAAGTTTATTGGGCTGCTGCGGCTGCGGCAGGCTGGCATATTGCACAGGCAGTATTTGGGCCGTGGGAAAGATTTGTGTGGGTGACGCGGGCCCCAAAAGCAGCGGCTGTGGCGCGGCATCCAGATAGTTGTTAGCATTGGCAATGGGAAAATAAGATGTTGCGTTAGTAGCGACAGCGATTAGTGGCGACTCATGCAAATTATGTGAGTGCTGGGCGGACATTGTGGGCGGGTCAGCGTTGGTTGGTGTTGGTGGCGATGGCATTGATATCGGTATTGGTGGTGGTGGAGGTAGTGGCAGGCTATCAATGTCAGTATCGCAACTATCTAGAAAAGGGTTGTTTACCGCAAAGTTGTTGTTGCTGCCGTTGTCACCACCGCTGCTGCCTGCTATGGGTATGGGTGGAGCCGGCTCGTAGGGAGCGCGCAGCTGATTTCTCATTTCGTTTTCGCGTAGCAAAAAGTCGCGATGTTGCTCTGGCGTCACCAATATGTTGTCCGGCGAGTTTTCGTGCACGAAATCATGTGGACGCCGCTGTGCCGGTGGCAGAGCCTCCATATAAGCAGATTCCTCCAACAGTGGTGACGATAGCTTGGGCAAAGGCGATTTTGGCATTGTGGCAAAGTTCACAGGCGGCGGCGGAGGGCTTTCACGAGGCCTGGACGACTTGTTGGCCAGGCGGACGGGCAGCTTGGCTACCTGGTGTATGGTATTGGTGCTAGCATCGTGCTCAAACACCGCGAAGTCACCCTGACCGACATCACTGGCCTGGAACGTCTCTAGCGCCACGTTGCGCACCAAATCGGCCTTCTTGAGCTGCGGCTTGGGCAGCGTCGGTGGCTGCACTTTGGGCCGCGTGCCCGTCAAGTTTTCTGTCGACTTGGAGATAATTGTACTAGGTGTGCTGCGTCCGCTGGAATGTGACTGCTCGAGCAGATCTTCGTTTGAACGGGCGCCACCAAAGAAGAACTGATCGCGTGGTGAACGCGGCGACATACTGATTGCCTTGGCAATTTGTGTATATTCATCATCTTCACTAGGGTGCACGTGGCGGAAGGGATTCTCGCGATCCAGCTCACTATCAGGACGATCGGGTGATGTGGCACGTGAGACACTTTGCAATTTCGGCGAATCAACCTCCCGAATTCGCGCAACGGTCGGCACAATAGGCGCTAAATGATCTGGACGACGTTCCAGAGTGGAACTGGCCGAAGAACTGGGACTAGTCGCACGGAGAATACCCTTGCGAGGCATGCGACTGCTGATCTTTGAACGCGTATCCTGCTCCGAGTCATAGGCACGCGAGAATCGATCAGGTGTGCGAGAACGCGAGCGCTCATAGTCGGATTTGGAGCGCTCATCGCCACTAAGATCAAAACTCACTGACTTTCGATGGCCACCAGTATACTCAGGAGTGCTGCGTCCTGAACGTGAGGGCTTATACGGTCGACAATCGCTCTCAGAATCACTGGTATAGCGCCCGCGAGGACGCTCAAAGCAATCGGAATCGGTGTCTGCGTATGAAGGAGGCGACTGCAAGTCGATGGGCGGCGAGGACTCGTCTTCCTCAGCAATGGCATCTATGTCATCATCATCGTCGTCAATGATGTAGACTGGCTCGGCCTTCTTCGGCGTTGTGGGTGCTGGTGTAGGTGATGACTCTTGAGTTTTACTCTCCTCCTGGCACTCCAACATTTTCTGATATGAGTAACGTGCTCCAGGTGCCAGTAGTTCCGGTGTCTGTGTGCCGCGCTGCTATTAGATTTTGGATTTTTGGTTTTTTTTTTATTTAGTTTTCAGTTTTGTTTGTTGTTCTTGTTGAATGGTTGGAGCAGGAACTGCTTCACACACAAGCATGGAACACAAATTGCAATGTGCGAAGTTAATTGAGTGCGTTTGGGTGTATGTTTCGTGGCTGTTGGTGTGACTGTTGTGGGTGTTGATGGTGGTTGTGCACATGATGATACATATTTGGTGCTGCGACTATGATGTTTTCCCAACGCTTACGTACACGTGTACAGGTACAGGCCCCGCCAGCATTTTGTTAGCCAATTAGCAATGTCGCTGTCTGATGATGAGGTGCATTTGCGTTGCTCTGGCCAATTTGCTTGATGGATGGAATGAGCTGCACAAAGGTTGCAGCGTACTGAAAAACCGAGTGTACAGCGAGGCGAAACAGAGACAAGGACAGTTAACAAGAATAAACGAAAACAATGAGAGAACTTACAATGAGAACAAAAATGGACAAAATATGATAGCTGCATCTAGCAATCAGTCTAAGCGTTTTCTACCCACTTTTAACGGAACTCAACCTTTTAACCAACAATCTATATAATTGTTTTCCCACTCCTTAGAACAGCCCCGTAATAATTTAATGGTACGATTATAACATTAAGATTTCATTTATTGACATCAAAAATGCACACTTCAGTGTTCCATTAATCTAGCCATATATGTCATTTAGACCAACAGTAACTAACAAAAGAAAAATAATATAGCCAAAAGATCAAATCAATAGTCAAATACCTAAAAAACATCAAATATCTTAGTTGATTAACTATTAACAAATTGATTTCCAATAGCTGTAACATAATACATACGTATAGTCCAAGATGTATGTGTAAATTGATTAACACTCAAATATTATAATGTATATACGTGTAATATTTGGCCTTAGAATTTTTTTTGTTTTGCTTATTCATTAAGGGCGAGGGTAGTATGATATTTATTAATTAGTTCTATTTAGTTGAGTTGGACCGTTTTGAGTGCCTGTCGCACAGTGATACACATATGTATATATATATATATATCAATAATATACAATAATAGACAGTGTGTCATATACAAATACAGATATATACGAGTCTTTAAACAGTGAAATACAACAATACTATTGATAACAGTATGTGAATACTGGACGCCGCAAAATGGCGGCACAGGAATAATTAATAATTAGTTTATTTGCATTTAAAATAGGCGTTTTCATTATTCGATAAACAGGAGGGAATGTTTGGAGTTTCCTTTTTATGCATACCTCGGCAGAGTATTTATTTAATTTTTTTTTTTTTTTTTTTTTTTTACAAAATATGAGAAAAATTTACATGTTTATAGATAGCATCTACAATTAGAAATGCTGATGAAAAAGGTGCCGTAAAAACAATTCACAATTTTAGTATTTCACATCGTGACCAATTTTGATTTTCAAAACAATTGTAGTGTGCCAGACTTGTGGAGAATTAAAAATTAAAATTGAAAAATTGAATTTCTTGAATCTGCAAGGGTATTAGGTCTTCGAATAGCCGAAGTTTCGCATTTCTTAATGATTTTGTGTTCACAATTCATATTGATTCATTTAAATATTCATATAGTTAGAGATCTAGTCGGTAAGGGACTTTTGAAACCATTTGCTCTGATGAGTGCGTTCAGTATTCTTAACATTCAACATCAAGCCAACTTGTTGTCTCACGTATTGGTATAGCTTCTGTATGGTGGGTTTTGCAGGCCTGTTACTAGTAACTATTTGCCCATTGAACACGACAAGGCTTAAAATGTAATGGCATTTAAATCGGAGCGAATTTGCCTGCTGCTTGTATTCTCATTTTGTTGTTTTTTTGTTCCTGTATTTTAAACTAAATACTCAGTCTTATGGTGGGAAACATCCGATTGTTAAGAAATACGCTGCAATGATATCTACGTATACCACCAAGAAAAATGACAAATGCGAAACGCAAAAAAAACGACGAAAAATTAGAATATAAAGAGAAATGAATAAAATCGGAAAAACAATATGTTGAAAAGCAGCGAACGGCGCGCATGTCATTGAGAGCAATAAAATGGAAGAACGAGAAGAAGATAAGAGAAACATTTTAATGGAAATTCCTTTCAGCAGATTTTGAATTACTTATACATATATATATATATATATATATAAATATATATATATATATATATATATATATATATATATTTGTATACATATTTATTATACGTGCCATCTATGCATAATATTAGGTATTTCTTTTCTCTTTGCCTACTATTGCCAATGCAAATTCAAATATTACTGGATTTAAGTTAAAACGGCATCCAGCAATAACAACAAGAACAAAGAATAATAATAACAACAACAACAACAACAACAACAACAACAACAACAACGTCAACAGGAAGAACAATCATACAAAATAACAATGCCGCCCAAGCCCAAGTAGCAGCCATCCAAAAGGTAACAATAAAGGCGCAAACAGAAATTGATATAAAATGTAAGTAGCATAAATAAAAGAACAACAACAATGGCAATAGCAACAACAATAAGATTGGAGCAGGCAAAACGAACGTAAGTTGGACTGCTACCAGGTTCTTACGAATATCCTAATAAATAATAAATCGTATGCTGCCATTTCAATAAACGTGGGCCACGTGGTCCCAGTACCAATTCCCTGGCCTGGCCTGGACGTAAACGTGAGAGAGAAAAATATATAGTACTATATAGGGGCTTATCACAGCACCCACACGCATGCATCTGATCACTATGCACACCTACTCCCCGAGGTATTGATAAGTATGATTATATAGTCCAATATACTATTAAATCAAAAATAATAGCAAATAACATATAGACAAACAACACGATTTATAATGAATACACATGAGAGTCCTATTATTGATTTTACCAAGAATGTTTTTTATGAATATTTTTATTAGATTCAGATTTAGATTCAGAACTTGCTAGCGTTTGAATAAGTTATTTTTGCCAAACTCTCAGTAAAAATTTATTTTCATTTTTAATACAATTTATATATATATATATATATATATATATATATATATATATATATATATATATATATATATATATATATATATATATATATATATATATATATATAAACAACATGATTACCTATTGCAATTTTGCAATTCAATGACTGTCTGATTTGGAGCTTTATCTCTTCAGATAATTTTAATAATACTTTCATACGCAAATCTAAATTATCAAATTTGAAATCTTTTTACAATAGTCTTTTGTACTTAGGAGCCAAACATCGAAAGCAAATACAAAAAATCAGAATGAGATTCAGAAAGTGTGCTATCAATGCGATACGTTATGAATTTTGAGTATATGAAATGTTATTTCGAATGGAATGAGTTAAGTTGATTTAAATGTGGGCGCATTCGAGTTGTATAAATTTTAAAAATATTATTAAATGTAAAACACGGAACAGGCACAGTCAATAACAGACTCATCCACACCGACATGTATCTTAAAGGTCAGACTTTAGGAGAGTTATGGAACACAACAGGCAAACAAAAATGTATAAATAAATAAATAAGGGTGAATAATTTTTGAGTTTAAGTGGTGTTTATGCTTGTGATTTTGAATGCGCAGCAGTCACTTGCGCTCGTGTATGTTTAGTATTGCACAGTTAAATCAAAAAGACAGACGCACGATGAAAAATTTTGAACAATAGTAACGCACTCACGCACACAGGCGCACACACACATTATATATGGACGTTTATAAAAGAACACACACATTAAGTTACAGACAAGTTAAAGTGAGTTAACCAAAGACGTGCGTTTGAATACATACCTGTTGTTGTTGCTGGATTGGCTGCTGGCTTGGATTGGTTTGTGTCTGAGTCTGTGCAGCAGCAAGTGATGCGGTGGCTGCGGCAGCGGTCGCTGACTCCGATGGCAACAGCGTCAAAGGTGCGGGCGTTGTGGGTGTGGTAGGATTTGTATCGAGCGTGTGCTTCGATATAACAACAGTCGTTGTCTTTTGTATTTTATCCTGTTCATGATGCTCTGATGGTGATTTCGGCGGTACAGTGGTGAAAGCATCCGCGGCGCGCACAATTTCCAGCACCTAATTTAGTTTAAGCACGACAGGTTGAAAGTGCGTGGCCTATTATGCTACTGACCAGCCAGCTAAAGGTCAAGGATATTCACTTACCTTCTCCTGGGTGCTCTTCTCCTGGCCAATTGTTGCCAGCTGTGTCTGCGGCTGCGGCTGCTGGTTTTGTTCTGCGTGAATGAGCGCGACGGTCTGAGCGGCAACTGTATCAGGTTGCCCCAAATCTGCGTTCATCATCGACCCAGCGAGTGGTGTAGGTGTTGTAGGAATTGGTGATGGTGACCCATGCACCAGGGCAGCGGCAGCTGCTAAGCCTGTTTGGCTGGTGGGCTCTGGCATGGCAGAAATGTCTGGCTGTTGTGACGCGAATACATCGAAATCCTGTAAGAGGGCAAGATTTAAAGGATGTTTTCATTGGACAGGGTAGTTTAGGGCTCACCTGTCGCAGACGCTCCTCTTCGTCGTGATCCAAGCTGGATATACTCTGACTTTGACTAAGCTCCGAGCCCGTTTCTGACGCTCGAGAGCCTGCAAAAGAGAAATTTAGGAGAATTCTTATATTGAAAGTCATTTCAGTTGACGTTTTACTTACCTTGGCGACTGCCACCACTGCAGGATGTAGACGAGTTAAAGCCGGTGCTCATGCCGCCTGCTTGACCAATGGAATGCATTAAACTCGATTTGTCGTAGCCCTTACAGACGACCAATTGAATTTCATTGCCGGCAGTGCGCAAGACGTTCACTGCATCTTGATGCGACGCGCCCAGTAGCGAATGACCATTGACCTCCAACAAACGCATGCCCACCTGGTGTAAGTTAAGAGAAAAGTTTCGTTCAGTCACCAGTTAAATTGAATTTAATGAGCTTTCGCTTTTGTGCCCAACTGTCATAGAGCCGAGATCTTACCTTAAGCCTTCCATCGCGTCGTGCTGCTCCCACCGAGTTAATTTTAGACACGAAGACGCCCTCGTCAGACGGATCCATTGGATTACCGCGCTGCCCATTCAAGCCGCCCTTAATGTGCATACCCAAGCGCTCACCTTCGGCCTTGGCAAGTAAAATTTCCTGCGATTTTCAACAACGGCAAAGTAAACAATACGATAAAAATTAGCATTGGCTTTGTTTGGGTGCTCAACAATTACAAATAGGAGCAGAGACTAAGGCAAAACAATTCAGTTGATAATGGCGCTTAGCGAAGCAGTGCAAAGTTTTCCAGCGGTGGATTGAAAGGATGAAATATCCTGACAGTCGAAGTTTACAAATTTTTCACATCAGTGAAAGATTATGCAAATCTGTGCCTCATTTGTTCTTCCCTATTTCGCAAAACTTAAATGAATTATTTTTCATCTAAGTGACTTCAAACTTACTTTTCACCTGTACAAGCTTAATTTGATTTAGCTAAATAGTTAAGCTAGCTATGCATATTGAGCGCAAGTAAAATCATATCAGTTGATCTTATATAAAATTAAAATTCTTTTTCTATATGATTTAACATCTAACTATAATTTTAGTATGTATTTTATTTATTGTGTGATTTATTGATGAAATTTGTAACCATAAAAGCAAAGTTTATCAAACTTAGTTACACTAGAGAACAATTCTAAAGTATTAGCAAAAGATTTAAATTAAAAAATTCCATTTTGTGCTTTGTATGCCGATACTAAATATAAATACCTAATAAAATCGACTAGACAATGAATAGAACTTAAAATATACTCTAAATGAAATTAGTTTGTAAGAAATTATCATACTGTCGTACATACCTTAAAAGAAAATTAAAATGAAAAGTGGTATATACGAAACTATTATATGATCTACGTACAAGTGGTCTACATTTATGAGCTTATTTGTAATATGTGTGCAGGTTTGAAATAATCGTTAGGATTTCTATAGCTGGCTGAGGGTTGAGTATTAACATATCTTACCTCTGTGTTTATATAAACTACTTCTATGTGCTTTGCATCGTAAATGTTTTTTATAAGCATTCATAGAGCATAAGTAAAAGAGAAGTATAAATAGGTTTTTCGTAATTGACTAAAGCTTTAAAATTTTGATTTTTACAACAATAATCATCAATATATATTTACAGTACAAACTAATAAATAGCGTAAAAGCAAATTTAATACTAAAATGGCCTATGATTTTTTTATATAGTTTGCTAGCGTTATGCTTACCTGAAAACCTGGTGGCAGCGGGTCATGCTGTATAGTGAGCTTTATCTCATCTCCGGGCTTCAACAGTTCCATAACAGCATCTTGGTGTGTGGCTTTCGAGACGTCTGCCTCGTTTACTTTCAAAATGCGATCGCCCATGCGTAGTTTGCCACATTTCGATGCAATGCCGCCGGGCACAATCTGCGAATGAAAAGAATATTTGTGTGTCAGTGAATATCTAATAAAACTAGTTTATCCTGCCTGACTAACTGATTGGTAGCAATTGCGCATTAAAGATGATTTGAGAGGATGATTCTATTGAACCCCCTTTGTACCTTTAGCAAAAAACAACTAATCACCACTTTTATGACGAATGTGCAGTTTAAAGAGCGAAAGTTAAATTTGTTGCAAAAGTTCCAACTTTATAAAATATAGAATAGTTTTCAGATATAATTATAGATGTTGGATTAAAGATACCACGGGCGAAAAATGATGTTTAAAATTGAAGCAAAACTTCGTCTGGGCAAAAAATATATAAATGTGTATGTTCTGAGCTCAGCAGACCCCGTGGTTTATTTAATTGCTCGTAAAGATGTCGGTATACTCTGCGAACTAATTGTGCAGTTCATTTGCAACCGCAAGTTGTGGCACGTCAATTGCTCTAATTTGAAAAGTTTGTCCCGAGTCTACGGAGTCAGCCCCATCCCGCTGCAATTTGCTGTCGTTGAACTTACATGTGAAATAAAAATGCCCGGTTCGCGTGTACCGAATGGCACACAGGAGTGATCCGTGCCGCCGATGATGCTGAAGCCGAGTGAGCCTTGATTTTTGGGCAGCACCACTTCCTACAGAGACAATGAAATGCGATATAAGTGTTTGTTGCAAATGTATAAGTGTGTTCATAAAACTAAACAAATATAATAGGTACTAAATATTTCTGTGTTCAATCTGAAACTTTAAGAGCACATTATGAAGGTGCGTATGTGGGTGGCCTCATTTATGAGTATGATTGTGTGCAAAATTGTTGGTAATATTTACATGAACAAATTTCGTATTTCATTTTAATATAAAGGACAGATCTTAGCAATAGAAAGAGCCAGAGACAAAGACACCACATTAAAGCCAAAACAAAGCAAAAGCCATGCAATTAACGCACTTTAACCAAACAAAACACATACCATAAAAACAAAATTAGTTAAAAACCAAATACAATTCAAAATACGATGTTATGCATTTATAATCTTCAATGAATATTAAATGAAATTCAATAAGTTAAAATAATTATTTGGTATGTCGGCAAAACCCCTGGATTGCGGTTAAGTCTCAATCTTAATCAGTAGACGGAACTCGTGTATATATGTTTGCATATGCCAAACACAAGTTGCAAGTTGTTTAAAAGTACTTTCAGCTGCCTGCGGTGTAACACATTCAATTTAAAATTCAAAACACGTCACAAGCACACACACACACACAAATACACGCACACACACACTAACTGTAAGTCTTTTATTAAACTGTCAAAGTATAATTTCAGTTTTACATTCATTAGCCGAGCAGACGACATGCATCCGCACAAATAACTTGGCTGCTGCAGAAATAAACTGTATCTTGGATTGCTTAACTTGGCCATAACTTTTGGCAATTCACTAAAACAAATTGGACTCTTTTTGAATGAAGTGCCGCAATCGACGCCATTGGCCAAATGACGTACAGACATTGCCGAACTGTAGGGCAAGTGCCAAGAAGTGAAATGAAAAACAATTAAATATTTTATTTGCACTTTGAATGCAAGTTTGCTTTGATGCCAGCATTTGACAGGCGGATGAAAGATAAACCTTATAACTTCGTTCAAGGACTGTCAATGACATCTCGCCGTTGCATTCTGGATCTTTTTTGTATCCTGTCATTTAGCTGTTGCACTAAACGCATTTCTCATGTTTCTCTCAGGAATAATGCAATATTTGATGTAGTCTGTGTGTACAGCTTGTTCAGTTTACTTATTCATGTAGCAAGTGGTTGAGAAGTATTCAATACAGTAGTTTTACAAATTCGTATATGCTGAACAGGGCTTTAAACGATTAGCCTCGTGAGGATTTTTCCCTACGTTTGGAAGAGATGTAAAACATGTATAAGAGCTATAAGTAGAATTGTTTTAGTAAATACCAAACGAGAAAGAGACAGGACATCTTTTAACGTAGCAATTTATTTTAAATCAACGTCTGTTAGTTGTGCAATGAACGAGTGAGACCTGTTGTTATCTTTAATGCGTTGAAGACTGACTACCTCTGTAGATATATATTCTGTTTGTTGCTTTTTTGTCATTGTATAGTTATCTAATCTATGACTAAATGAAGTACAAAGTAAATCTATTAAATTATTGACTTTCATGTCAGCTCTGATCTGATATCTCTATCATGATGTAAAATCTTTCGTTGTTAATATGATCTGAGAACAAAATACGTTAATTCTTTACGGGCTAGCTGTAGTTAGGTATAAGATTCGGACATACTATATAACTTTATAGTTGTATTTTTGAACGGAGAGCTGACTTCTAATGAAAAGTAACGCATATTGTTATAATCGTATGAATCGGAATTATATTTATCAATTCATTATAAAACACTAAAATTATAATATAATTATTTTTATTATACTCGTCATTGGATTCCGATAAAAACCATATTAAATAATATATTATCTTAAATACGTAAAAAAGTTAATAGCTAGTTCGTTAGTAAATTTCAAATCATTAACTTTAAATTAAAAAAAAAAACAAATTTAATTTAATTTAATTATTATAAATCATATATTGCATGCACCATTAACCACCTGCAAATCCTTTTCGACTTTATCGTTTACAATATTAATGGATTGTTATGGCAGACCATTGACCAACTACAACTAAATCAACTATTTTTTAAATTAGTTCGATGTGCGTGTTTTGCATAATGCTTTACATTTCAATTATAATTATTTAATCATGTGCATTGGAAAACGCATTATTCAAACGCTTCAACATGGGAATTGGAAAGATTCTTGAATCTATGCTGGAGCGTTCGTAGTGCATCACAAGCAAGGAGTTTCAATGAAGTCATTTCGTTTGCAAAAACGCACAAATCATTTTATTTACAATGTATATTCATATAGGTTTTATATAGGTGCTTAACTGCTATACAAATAAGATGAGGGCCAAAAAAAGAATAGAGCCAATTACATTCGTATACAATAAAATTAAAAGGTGTTTTGGAGGCTGTATGTGTGTGGGCATGTGTATGTGTGTTTATGGTGTGCATAAGTGTGTGAAAAGAAGCTCTCATCCTTGTTGATTGCGTGTGCAATGAGCAGCAAAATGATACCCCCATGCCCAGCCTCTACACATGGGGTAATACGAATATATTTCAAAATTTCCGCTGCAGAGCTAGGAGCCACTTAAAACACAAAACGTATTGTACAAATATACATACATATATGTACATTTGACAACTTTGGTATTTTTTGTTGGCATTTTTCTAATATTTTGATTTTTTTTTGCGTTTAGTGTATGCGTGATGTTGTGATAGTCACCTCACTGATCAATGGCTCCGCCAGCTGATTGTCGGTGATGCGCGTCATCACAGTTTCCGTGAATGTGGACTTGGTGATGGTCTCGGTGACGCGACCTATTTCGGTGGGCGCGGCTGGGAACATGGGTAAATCTGGTTGCGGTTTGTTAACATTCACAGTGACAGCGCTGACGCCCACCTCGTTGGGCCGTGCCACATGCACCTGATGCTGACTGCCGCCGCTGAGAAAATGTGCCGGAATCATCGCCTGAAAATCATCGCTGGTCAATGGCCGTAGTGATGAGGGCTGCTTGTTGTAGATGGTTGATTGTTTTTTTTTTTTTTTTCAAATTTGATTTGGACAAGTTTTCGGTTTTGAATTTTTTTTTTTGTTTTGGTGGAAAGTTCAGTTTTAAAGCAACATTTGGTTTTATAGAAAAAGAAACAAAAATATGTTGGTTTTTGTAAATTTCGTTACACAATTTTTGGATTTTGGGTCTAAAATCTAAGCTAAACTTTCTAACTGTAGATGGTATGAATGTGCGGCGTTTCATTAATATATATTTTTATATATGTATATACACAGTTTCTGTCCAGACCTGCCCCTAACTGGGCTCTTCAATCTCAGTGCATACGTACGCTATAAGCCAAGCACAAAAAAAAGCAACACACAAATTGCTTGTGCATACTTATCTATAAATGCTTGGGGGTATATGAGACCAAAAAATGACAAGTAACAAGATAAAACACGAATAGGAGCGCGCACAGGGCACATGCAAAACAAACACAAACAAATTTGGTAAATATATGTATATATATATATGTATATAGTATGTACTAATATTGTGTTTATGTAGTATATATGTATGTGTGTTGGCTAAGAGCTAGGGTTATAGGTTGATAAACTGGCAGATACGAGTATGTATTAGCACAATTAGATATACAATATATTTATTTAATTTTATTGTATATAAAAATGAATTCATATAAGGAGAAGTGTTTATGTGTTTATCAACAACAATTTGCGTGAACCTTTGGGCGGCTATTTGCGCGTCAGTTGGCCAATATCCATGGATAAACCTACCTGCAAGGGACTTGACCAAGTGTCGCGCAAGTTCTTATGGTTTTTAGTGTTGGCCTGAATATTACTTAAGGCTAGCCTGAGCATGAATTAAGGAACGATGATCAACATTAAAATGGCGTGCAGACAACTAAACAGTTCACTTAAACTAGGACACTAACAGAACTACGATTAACTACTACAAGTTATAAGCTTGCTATCTTACCTGAGCCTCGCCAGAGTCGCCACTGCTGGTGGATGCGGCGCCATTAAGCGGTCCATCGCCATCAGCCTGAGGCACTGAGTTGGTACGACGCGGCGCTGGCACCGGTTGACCCGTGGCTTTGTCAATCTGAGCAACTGGAACAGCGGCTGTAGTATAAGGAGCAGCATTGACCGTTGCAGCTGTTGCAAATCCGTTGGTCTTATTGCTGGGCAGCGTATTATTATTGCTGTTGTTATTATGGACAACACCAGTCGTCACTGTTGCCGCGGGCATGGTGGCCAGTGTGTTGTACTTGTAGGGCTGCTCATCGCCAACAGAACGTCCAAAGTTTGCTGCTCGATAGAAAGAGAGAGAGAGAGAGAGAGGAATAGAACACAAGCGATGGGGAAAACGGTTAACAAAGTTAAGAGAGTGAACCATTGGGGCGTGAAGAGTTTCTAACCTGGTCGATTGGCCAGATAGCCGGATGGGCTCAATGAGTTGAGCACGGCGGGACTGCGCGGACTCAGTGGCGGTTCAAGTGGGCCACGGTATTCGCGTTGAAGCACAAGTCGCACAAAACGCTGCGGCTCAGTGAGGCAGGCAACAGCCGCATCGTGATGTGCCTGCGCCATGTCGTTGCCGTTAATCTGCAGTAAAAAAGGTGTTTTCGTTTATACAATGAAATGCAATTAGCGTCTGTCACTTATCGTACAGCAAGGTTCGTTTCACTTACCGCCATCACACGGTCTCCAACCATAATTTTGCCATCGCGATGCGCCAGACCGCCCTCGGTAATGCGCGATATGAAAATCCCATCGCAGTCATCTTTGAAGGGCGGTGAACCCTTGCCGCCGGCTATGCTAAAGCCCAATCCCTGACCAATTTGATCGCGTATCAGCGTCGTGTGCAATTGAATGAAACTCAACGGCGCCAAATCCTGTCATAAAACAACAAGCGTCAACATAAGTCAATCAAGAATTCTAGGTGAAACGGCGCAATATATAGTATTACCTTGCCATTTTCTTGCAGCATTCCATTTGTGGCTGGCGTGGGTGTGGCGAACACATTGCCCGAATATGTGTGGGCAGGTGGCAGCTGTTGATGCACTAACGGCTGCTGTTGCTGTTCTGGAACTATTTGAATAGGCGGCGGAATGTATCGCTCTTGTACGACAGCTGGAACTTCGGCTACCAGTGGACGCGTCTCTACAGAGATCTGTGAGACACTGCCATCCTCACTAAAGACTGGATGACCAATCAGACGTGTCACCTCGCGCTGCACCACTAGCACCAGCACAGCGCCACAAGCCTTTAGCACCTGTACGGCCTGATAATGATCCGCATCTACGACAACAATGCCGTTAACTTTGAGCACTTTGTCGCCAACTTTAAGGCCGGCCAGATCGGCGGGTCCCGCTTCGGTTACGCGTGATATAAAAATGCCATCGTCATCGCCCTTGAAGGGCGTCGAGCCCTTGCCACCAGCTATGCTCAGGCCTAAGCCTGCCGTGGTGCGCTCAATGTGTATCTCGTACTGCTCCAGCCGTAGCTCCGTCACGCCATCAATATTATCTGCAAGAGAAAATACTTATTAAGTGTCTGTTCGAGAAGATATTGCAGTCCTCAACTAGTACACAAGTGTTTACCGAAATGTTGCCTATTTCGCTCATAGTCCCGATCTAAAGGATCGTAGCTGGTCACGATGCGTACATGCTTGCCTTTGCGGCGCAACGAACCACCATTGGAGGAGGCCAATGAGCTGCGTAGGCTGCCCATGGCGGGACTGTTCCGTCCGCTGCCGCCGGCAGCAATCAAGGAGTTGCCATTGTTGCGCTGCGCGCTTCGGGGCAGTGTGTTGTTGCCCTCTTTGACTTTTATTTTGACATTGAACATGATGCAGCTTATGAGTTTCTACTTGAATGCACTTTCAATATGCGCAGCTTGGCATTTTTATAGGTTTACTATTGCAATTGAAGAAGCACCCTGTTTGCTAAAGAAACCTTTTCATTTGAATGCGCTTTGCAATAAGCCAAACACTCACACACCCTGCACTTAACTGATGTGCATTTGATTGGAAAATTGCATAAAATAAATTTCAACAGAATGTTCAAATTATAAAATAAAATATTTTTTATTGCCAATATATTCGAATCGGCAGACGCAATAGGCAAAATTGAATTTATATGCATTGCATAAATTACACATTAATGATAGCAACATTTCTGTGCCAATTTAATGGCCAAAAATGCTTTGGCCAAACGAAAATTCGGCAGCTGGGGCCCTACTCAGGGCCAATAAACGTCTGGTGAGCAGACCGCTACCACCTTAAACCATAAAGCCGACGACCTTGATGCAAAACAACATCAGCCCACAGATGCCCTGAAGCAACTTTTGTATAATAATTAAATAAATTGGGACTCCGAGAATTCCATGGAGGACAGCCTGTGGTCGCTGTCGACGTCTACACCATGACTACGAATCTGAACTCCGCCCGCTGTCAACTTTGCTGATTTGCACTCAATAAATCCGTCCGCAGTTTTCAAACTCATTTTGGATTTAATGACTGCCACGTCTAATGGCGTGAGCCGCTTCGAATTTATAATTTCTCTTGTTGTCCGCAAATATTAATTGAAGCCTGCATTTTTGATTTATTCAAACAGACAGTTATTCGCGCTGTAATCGATACGAATATAAATTATTAAATTCCACTTTTTATAAGCTTCAGTTTAATTTTCCCACAAAATACCGCTGCTGTTATCGTTATAAATTGGCAATTATTTATTTTTTGCTCCGCTTGAATTATTTGAAAAGGCTTTTATTTAAATCATAAAACAACGACGACTGATAAATAATACGGCAATAAAAAGGAAAAGATTTTCATTTCTTCTTCTTGTTGAGCAAATGTGTGAAATGCTCAACAATTTCACTGATGCTGCGCCATATGAAAACATTTTATGGCTTTACACATATACACGCATACACGTGCGCACAAATTGGGACTTGAAAGCAAAGCCACGAAGAAATCTTTTGCACTTTTGTTTAAAGCCCCCAAACACAAGCATAAACAACATGAATCTTCAGTGCTCCAGAAATGCTCTTGCTGATATAGAGTATACGAGTTATTTTATATAAGTATGTACAATAAAAGAGATAAATAAGTTTTTAAAACTTGAAAGAGACGACAAAAGTTTTTCTTTTTATACGAAACTCATTTTTCAACCGAATGTTACGCCAAAAATATTAAATAATAGTCCGATAAGGTGTATTATTATTTATATAAATATTTTTCAAGTATTATTTTCAAGTCAACGACGAATAAATATATTCGTTGCACATATTCTGCGAAATGTACAATTCCCTCTACAAGGCCAAGGCAACACAAACTAGCAAACAAGATGAGAAAAAGCTAAGAAATAAGCAAAATATATTCGAGTTGCTATGCCAAACTCAAATCTCAGGACATGAATTGACTGTACCGTTGTGTGTGTGTGTGTGTGTGTGTGTGTGTATGTGAGATAGTTTATGTGCCATGGTCTGTTTGGCCACATTTAGCTGCAGCACTTGCCAATAAGTAGGCAAGAAATGCAAAGGTGGTTAACATGATTCTGGCTTATTTGGGTAGATTGAATGTCTAAGCAAGTCCTAGAGCTAGTTCATGTCCCTTGTGTAAACCATATATATGTATTGCTATGATATATAGACTTTGGGAAAAAGCAATAGAACTAATTTTAACATGCATGAATAGAATGCATACATATGTAACAAAATGGGTAATGAAAAATTCTATAATAAACATCGGTTCGAACTATGTGAAGAAACTCAGTCTATTTGGCAGATCAAATCTCGAGAAAAATAACAATCTCTCAAGAGTTCAATTTTTTTGAGCAACCCAAATATTTAGCTGGCCCACATGTTAGCGTGTGGAGAAGTTGCCATTTCCACGCACTCAAATAAACATTTGAGCATTTTACGACGCTCTTCATACATTTGAGTATGTATTTAAGAATAAGTATTTTAAAGATGCTCAGCGACCGTTGCGCTCAATGAAGTCCGTAAAGGAAATGCGGGACGAATAAATGAAAAGCAGGGAATGTGAATTTAAATACACCAAAAATGGAGCAACTCGTAAAATGCACGGGTAAAACTCATTAAAAACGCTGCTGGGAAAACTCTAAACAGCAACACAACGCGATTTCCCCGAACGCATTTTGAATATGAGAAAATTTTCGTCTGCCTTTGTGAAATACAGCTGGCAAATGCCAAATCAATGCGATGCCTGTGACGCGTTTTGGTTATTTATATGTAAATGACCTGGCCTGGAGTCTGAATGTCAAGACACATGTGTGTAGAGCACATGGCAAAAACCCCGGGAGTAGGTCTGGGCCTGTGGCCCCTGGCTTCTAGCTCAGATGCAAAACTCATATTTCACATAGAGGACAGGCTTTGTGTCCAGCCATGTCGAACATGTCCTCTGTCCGGCTATTGACAGTCGGACAGGCGTCTCCGGCTTGTTCTTGCATTGAGTCCAAGTTCAGTGTTAGTATACCCTCATGCCCTAGAGTATGCTTGTTGAAATGCTCGCATTATTTCTGTTGCTTCTGGCGTACCATTGACATATTCTCTATATGACACAAGTCGAACTTGCTGAGAAAACTTGAAAAAACATTTTCTCTATGCAAATTTAATGGACGCATGTCATAGACTTATGCCAACTGAAGAGCTGGGCACTTGTCCCCCCACAATTGAATTTTCATTTATATTCTGACTACTATCAATTGATCCACAGGCCCTTATATGCTCAATGCCAATGACCGCAAAAGTAAACGCCTTAATTGCATTCTATTTGGTTTTCTTTTTTAAAGGCTAATAACAAAAGATCAAGTGCCTAATTGCATTTAAAGAGCTATCGATGAGCACGTGAGCTGGCTTTGCCCAGTGCCCGGCCGTGAAATTTTACGTGGCACGTTGTATCGCAGGGCTCAACCTGCAGCCGTTGTGATAAATTGCCGGTCATGTTGTGGGAACTCTTGACAAATTGTAAGTGTATGGCTATCAAAATCCAGCGAGCGCAACCAGTCCAGCCACGCTTTTAAATGTGCTGGCACAAACTAATGAATCACACTTTTTGTTGCAGCATAAAACCGTTGAATTATTGTTTCAAAGCAAAGCAAAATGTTCAACTTTGCTATCTGCGTCACCCAAAATTGTTCATATTATTGGCATACACTGAATATTCCTTTAGCAGCTATAGAAATTAAAAGTTTCTGGAATAAAATTGACATTTTCCAGTTTTTCATTCAAATCGGTTGTTGTAATTCGAGGTTGTCATAAAAAACAATTTATGGTTCGGCAAATGAACAGAATTCGACTGTTGATACGGGTTAAGTATGTATATATATATTAAATCAAAACACCTTTCCACTTAGGTGTATCAGAAAAAAAACACAATGTTTTTGTGTATAGCTCTTTGATAGAAGGTGCTAAAACTCTCTATGTATTTTGTAATGAGTTGCCCTAATGAAGGGGTGCGCTCTTTCATATCTAATCAGGTGGCCGTATACAGGTATGACAACAATAACTTTGGAATGCCTAAAGCCAAGTTGATAAGCGCATAAAGGCAACAGAAACAGAATCACAAAATAAAAACAGAAACAAACATCGCTGACGCGACGCGGGGCTCTGCAAAGTAAATTGGGGGCTGCGATAACGCAGTAAAAATTGGAAAACTGAATCATTGCGACATATTTGGGGCGGCGTATAGCACCAACACAACAATACAACATTACACGAGCCCAAAGTCAAGCGTTAGTTAATGACCTTGGTCCACCTGTCGTATGCGTAATTTCGAGCAAGGGGCCCATACGCCATCGGCTTATCAATGATTACGGCGCGACGGACAACTGAAATTGATATTATGGTATGAAGAAATTACATGCAATGCACACACTCACGATTTCTGCAGGTATGTGTGTGTGTGTAGGCATGAGTAAGTGTGTGTAATAAGTTAAGCGATGACATCATAAGTCCATTAATTTTAAGTTCAATTTAACGCATAATTCGTAAGCCTGACAACTGTTTGTGAATGAAGTAGGAGTGTAATAAATACTATACACTGCTTAGAGTATGCAAAAGCAGCACAGTGGAAATTATAAATGATTCATTACAGTCAATTTGTTAGGGCAGAGTTTCTTCGCTAAAAAATCCATAGAAGTCAATAGCTTTCAATTCAATTGGACGTGCGATATAAATTGCATACAGGAATAGAGAAATTAACAGATATGGATTTTAATTGAATTTCATTCTTTTTTCTCTTTTTTTTTGCCACATACAGACTGTCAATAAAAAGAGCTTATTTCGGATTTGAAAGTGATGGAAGAACTGTTGCCCGAGTTCAACATAATTAATTCAAATTAAGCTACATAATACACCCATTGGGTTTGATAATGCAAGAAATTCAAGCAACTTTAGGGAGATTCTAATCTGATCTGATTCTGAGTTCCTGACAAATAGGTATTCTAAATTTCACACCTTTAAGCGAACGAATCGAAGGGTTAAGTATATTAAAACGCCTGTTGACGTATGCTCGCTTTTAGCACACACAGAACAACACTTGTTTGCTGACAAGTTGCCTATTCAGCCGTCAAATAAAACTCCCTTTACTCAGCCTGTAGCAATAAGCTCCTAGTATTCCGCGGATCTGCAACATTTTCTCGCTGTGAGTGTAATGTAAAATCGTTTGACATAACCATCTCCACTTCCGCTCTAGGCACCTCCCTTCCGCTGTGCATGTCGTTTGTTTTTTTTTAGCCATATTTTCCTTAACTGGCATTTATTGCATTTTTTTTGTTTAATTTCAGTGCGCGAACTGTCGAATTATAAATCAAGGGAACATCGAGCTGTCTGACAAAATTCGCAAAAACTAATCTGTTTAAGCTGTTGAAAAAAGAAGAAGTTAACGAATCGATAATGAAATATCCATAAAAATGCCGATAGCTCAAATTGTTGCCTGCAGCAGCAACACCAGCTACAGCAACAACAACGTGAGGAACAAATATTAATCCAACAAGAGTGTTTTAGTATAGCAAAAGGGCACTTTAGCAAACAAACAAAACAAACACGCACAGTGCAGAAATTCAATAAGAGCCCAGCGTGCAATCAGCAATACAATACATAAAATCAATTGCATTGCTTTGGGCTTATCAACGGTTTCGGTTTATTTATTGGCCAACGTAGGGCAGGGCACATAGAGACTGGCGGTTATATATTATTGAGGGTTGGGGGTTAAGCAACAGCAGCAGCCACACACTTTAAGAAATCACAATGCGAGCTGATGGCAAATGCAGCGTATTGTTTGCCAAAGCAATGCAAAAAGGTACTGAGCAAATGTTGATTGTGCTTGTGAAGCAGCTAACCAAAATAAAAAGCAAAAGGAAGGAAGGAAGGCAACGAGCAGCCAGTAAACCGGATATGCACACTACAACACACGCACACACACACACACACACACACACACACCAACACATGCACACAAATATGCAAAAGGAGATAAACTTGGCATATTTGTCATGTGCAAATATATAAAGAAAGAAAGAGAGGGACGGGCAGAGCAAGAAAGAAGTCTGTGACTATATAAACAACATACAAAATTTCCTTTCAAGTTTTTTTTCTGCGTAATGCAATGCAACCGAAATGCAAATAGCGGAAGCTGCTGAAGCTTCAAGGCGTCGGCTCATGTGCCATGGTTTAACCTTGAGCAGCTCAGCCGACCTTGCAATAGCGGCAGCGCCTTACACTTTGCATATTTACACTTGAAATTCAATTTGGGCCAACAGTGCGTATAAGCAATGTAAGACTCGGACGACAGGCACTGTCTAATCAGCGGATAGGTAGCCGCAGCTCAATCGATAAACAGCAACAACAATTCACACTCTCTTGCGAAATGTACTATATATATGCATAAGTATGCATATGTATATTTAGCATTCAACTGTTTTTTTTCATCTTGCTTTTTTGTTTTGGGCCTATGACTAAGTCAAGGTATGTGAAGTTTTTGAATTCAATGTTATTATTGCTATTGTTTTGGCTCTCAAGTGTGTGAGTGTGTTTGTGTGTGTGTCTACTCAGCAGACGTTAATAATGATAAACAAATAATAGTAAATGGTATTTGTATGAAACTCAAGACAAACGCGTTAAATGTAGCCCGCGCTCTCGCGATGTTGACAAAACGCAAGCGTTACTAAAAAATGACTAAAGTCAGCGGCAAATGGGCAAAGTGTCGAGACCCAGACCCACAGGCAGACTGCCAATTGCACTCACTCACTCTTCCTCTCTCTCTCTCTCTCTCTTTTCCCCTTCTCTCTGTGTTTTCTGTCTCTACTTCTCTCTACCAACAGTACTCACAGTTCACCTATACACACACACTCGCTCAGGTAGCTACTCGACATTTGCCATAATACGGCAGCTGATTTCAGCTTCAGTTTTCCGTTTTTATTTATTTCATTTTTTACACTTTCTCAACTTGTTGCGCTCTTCATAGCTGTCGCTCTTTTTCGCTTTGCTCATTTGCCTCTTTAATCTTTTCATTTTTTTTTTGTGTGTTTTGTGTTCACACTGAGTTTCTGCTGTAGTTATCTACCCTGCCCCCTTCCGCCCACATGCATGTATATGTACATGTGTGTTTTATCAGCTTTTGCAAGCCAACAAACAGATAGCGCATGCTGATAGGCCCCAGGCCCTATACATAGGCGCTGTACTGGCCCTAATTATTGGAGTTGCGTGTATGTATATTTATAGACCAAATTTCGAGCGCTTGTTTACCTGTTGCGCACATCTTTTCTTCCCAAACTTTATTTTTGTCGTAACGCTCTTTTAATGAGCTTGCGAGATAATTAAATCTTTGTTGTCGTAGTTAACTGGAATTGGTACTCGAACTGATTATATCAACGTGCTTGAATAGTGTCAGAACTGACCTAAGATGTAGTAAGTCATGCGAATAATTTCTTGTTGATGGATCTTTGGCATTTTACTAAGCCTATTGAAATTATAGAAATAAATTTTTCAAGCGCATTTGTACTTTGAAAGTCATGAGCTATGAATAATAGCTGACCTGAAAAACGTTACCTTATTAATATTCATTAGCAAATGTTCTGTTCATTATACAGTTCTTCAAACTTTTTGCGTCTTTTACACAGACTGAAAATAATGTTGCTTAAAACTTTTTTGATCTCTGTACATTAAAGCGAATTAAAGATTTGCATCTTCAATCTTTAGCAAACATAGTTATAGCCCACAAACGGAAACGTTTTGAGCTCGGAATTTATCAATGAACCCAACTTGAATATAAAATAAATTAAGTAACTAGTTCAATGAGCCCAAAAAAAAGAGACATTGCCTTGAACTGTGAGTTGTCGATGGTTTGGATACTTATATAGGAAGATAAAATCTACTAACTACAGACAGCCAAATTCTTCATGGCAAAAGAGCTCTTTTTGTAGTTTGCAGATTGTAGAAAGTCAATTTCACTTAATGTTTTATTGACTCATAGTTTTCTCTCTATAACTATCGTTTTCTCTGTATATCTATATATATATATATATATATATGTATTTTTCTATTTGACCCAGTTTTTTGAATGAAAAATTCATTTCATTATATATTTTACATATACACATATATACAATAGTTGCACTTGTTTGTCACGCTAAGCCAAGTATAAGTAGTCATAACTAATAAGTACTCAAAATTTGAGGTACGCTGAGGTATTGTAAGACTTGGACATGCGTATCGATTGGTTATTGATTATTTGTGGGGCGTAGCCTGCACTTGCATTCTGAGTACTTAAGAGAGCCCCTTAAAATAGTTAAAGCTGTGAAGAGCTGCCGTTTTTTTTTTGTATTGTTTAATAAAAAAAAAAATTACCTGCTGCTTCGGCCTTGGGAGCTGGTATTGGGGAGAGCGATGTATCGAATGGTTGTTGTAGTTGTTGCTCTTGCTCCTGTTCAAATTGCTCAGCATCGGCATTCTCCTCGATGGGGGACTGCACATTGGTCAGGGAGTGCTGCGGCGTTGGCGAATTGCGGTCCTGTGAGGCCAAAGCATTGGCTAAGATTTCGTTAGCTTGCTTATCGGTCAAATGCTGCACACGTTTGTTCTTTAGATGGTGCGGCGTATCACTGCAAGAGGAAACAATCTATCGGATTGGCAACATGTTTTGCAATGCATTTGTTAATAAATCTTACCGTCTATGAAGCTTAGGTGGCCGTTTGTAGAAGTCATCGTCTTCGCCTTCCACCTGAAAGCCCACACGACGGTCGGTCTCCTAGTAGAATAGCCAACAATGGTAATTCAAATATATTTAATTTGCAGTAAATAACGATTTACTCACATATTCGTCTTTATCTTCATCATCAGCGACATCAGCAACTGTTGCTGCTGCAATCTCGCTGCCGGTGTTGGTTCTAGCCTTGACTGACATTGAGTCGCCCTGTGTGGTTTGTGGCGCTGCTGCAATCGCTGCTGATTGTGTGGGTGAAACGACACCGACCGTAGTGGGTTTGGAATTCACCACCACAGCTGGTTTCTGTACTGGCTGAGCAGTAGTTGTGCTATTGGTTGTTGTCACGGCTACCGGTTGTTGACTATTGACCACAGTGCGTGGCTCAATTGGGGTTTCTGTCACGACTAACTTGGTGCCATTCTGTTATAAATAAATTAAATACAAATTTAAATATGCAAAATGTAAAGGAAGCAGAAAAGTCGTAGCGTAAAACATTTAATTCAATGCAAAATACGTAAGTAGGTGAATATAAATATACTTAAGTCTATAATACTTTAAAAATTAACTTAAGTTTTAGAGTTAAAGATATATTGATAGCGAAATAAAATATTTTAAAATATACTGGAATAAGTTTGTTTAACAAAATTTACTCAATATTACTAATAATACTGTTAGTATGCGCAAATAACACCATTTAAATTTCACAATTCGAGTTATTAAAAAGCGGAAATAATATTGAAAAAATTTTAAAATATCCCATTGCAGAAAAATATAATATATTAGATGCATATGTAGGACAATTAATAAGAATCAAATATCAATAAAATACAGTTTATTAAACTGCCATAAAAAGAGGTCATTCAAGAGTGAGCTGCCTCTGCTGAACCCCAATTGTGTAAATTGTTATTTTTTTCTTTTTTGACAACAATTAGGGGCATTTGAAGTAGAGACATAAACTTGACTCTTGAACCTGTTCACTTGATCTTCTTGTATCATTTACCTCCTCTGGCAGTGTCACCAAATTGACATTCTCTTCGTGTCGACTTCGCTCCACTTTGAGTTTCTGTGCCTTCGCTTTCAGATCCTTGGGGTGTGGCGTATTCTGGCGCACAAACGGCGTATCCTTCTCCTGGGTGATCTCCTCCGAGAATTTGACAATGGTGCGTGACGGCTCACGCTCCTCATACGGCTCGGAGTCTGATTCCAAATCGCGTGCTGCGGCAAAAGTGAAAATGGTTTATGAATAATTTGACTTTAATTGTTGTTTAACTAATGGATGACTTGGAAACGGCATGCGCATGCACAGTTAGGAGCTGTCGGTATGATTTCTAAATATTTACATTGTTCTCGCTTAACGACCTGTGGCTTTGCCTACATGAGTTCAATAAATGTGGCCATTGAAAAGCCAACTACAACAACGACCCTACTATATGTATATAAATATTTTTATTTGTTTTGGGCAGTGGCATAAACATTATCCCCGCTCGCATCCTCAGGTACTCTCTAATCCATCAAGTGCTTGTGGGAATGTGCGCCATAAATTTCCACTCATCGTAAACAATATTAAAATTGCAACATGTGGGCAACCCGCTCACCAATTACAATACGTTGAGCTGCTGGGCTTCTCTGAGAAGAGTGGGCAGCGGGCAGCGGGCAGCGGCGTAGATCAATACGCAAATTCAAATCGTTGTTTATGACGGAAGTAGTTGGCCCTGGCTTAAGTAGCTGCATCCAATGTCAGCTCGTAACTTACAATTTTTACTGAGCACAACAAATTTTTACAATGACCAACACCCTGTGGGGTGTGTGCATGTGTGTGTGTGTGTGTGTGTGTGTGTGTGTCTCTGTGTGTCTGTTTACGGACGTTGTTGTAGTCATTGATAGCTCAAGTAGATTTGGCGGGTCTTCAGCTATGCTCATATGAAGATTTATGTAAATAATACTGACTAGTAATAACAATAATAATGCTGAGGGGCGCCCATTGTCTATTGTCGCTCGCCAGTTTAACGACTGCGTGTCTTGACCGTCACAGTTTTAATTGGATAATTTGAACGCTTAAGTGACGCTGGCCCAACCAGCACATGGCACAACAGACCCCCAAAAAGCTTAACCCACATATGTGCACTCGACTCTATTGAAGAGCCGCCGCGCCGACTGGTCTTGAGCATTTTCACGCAAGTGTGTTAATTGGATAGAAATATGCTCGATGCACTCACGAAAATCATTTAATTCAACATTCTCAAGATTTAACATGACTAACAAGAGTTGGGAGTGCTAGACTACAAGAATACCCTGCTTCAGTCTGTCAGCGAGCGAATTGTGCATTGAGTCTAATTGTAAAATTAAACCTTTTAATGGTATTGATCATGTTTTACAACTTTGATTCATTTAAATTTGTCAAAAGTAGATAAAATGAAAGAAACTAAACAAATGTAGACTACATAAACTTTATGGGAATCAAAACTATTTAACCTTTTTTTAATGAGCCCAAAGTATGAAGAACGAGCTTAAAAACTGATGATCTTATCGATGTATTTTTAGCAGTTATTTGCGTTTGCTTTAGAACTGGTTTTCGATTTGAAAACAGTTACAAAATATTACTATTGAATGCCAAAGTGACGAGAAAAAACTACGCAATAAAACGAAAACAACAATAACAGCAAGGTGAATGAATTCCACAGTGAGACATTGAGAAAAAAGACATACAACAATGAATAATATTCTGATGACATATGACGTAAGCAACCACATTTCTCTATAGCATTTAATGGGGCTCTATTGAATGGGGCTACATTCGATTGTTTTAATATTTAAGTTATCTAAATGCAAATGTATTAAAGATGTGGCTGTTGAAAAATGCAATTGGGATGGCAGTTCTTCAAATGCAATGCTTCACTGTAGCTATCAGACAGTCAATTAATCAATGTACGGTTTTTGTCGGCATACAGAATTGCTAGAGTCGTGCGCTCTCTGAGAAAACGATTAATATTATTAAGCATCGGCTCTTTCTTTTTTTTTTTTTAAATACGATTACTCGTGAATTCAATTATATCTATTCATCGACTGCCTGCCGATCTTGCTCTACATTCAGACCAAACCAGACCAGACCATGACGTCAGAAAAGTTGACATCACTGGGAGCACCAATCGATTGGACGAGTGTCGAAACAAAGAAAACGGCTGTGCAGCGGAACAGACGCTTTGATCTGGCGTGCTGCCACTGACAGGCAACTGTTTAATAACAGAATTCGAATCTGAATCAGACTCCGAATCGATGCGGGAAAGCAGACCACGAATCAGTAGCATAAACTAGACAGCCATCGTTCAAGTACCGAGTGTTGAATGATTGGCGATGCGATGGGATCTCTGATGGAAAACACGCACAATAAATGAAGGCAAATATTTTCCGGCCCGGCTGTCAAATGAATGGAATATAAACAGCAAATAATAGCATTATCAAATCAAACATCAAATCAAACACACGCACATTGCGAGTGCGTTTTTTAAGTGTATGCCGTGTATATTGGTTGGGTGTGTACATTACTAATACTGCTCTACAGCTCCAAAACTCTTGGCATGGCCACACCAGGCCCCACTTCCACATACAACTTCTTGTTATCTGATTTATATGACGTCATTTTACGGCACTAAACTGGTTTTCTTTAAACAAAGCAACAAAACGCTTGGGCATACACAAAATTCTAACAGCAACCACAATGGCCAAAAGACCTGGCTTTGGTAGATTCTTTCTCAAAGCCAAAGCTTAGAGTTTTCAAGGTAGCAGGCATAAGGAAAGGGCATGCATAAGTTATGGCTATGCGTTTATTATATGCGCTTACTATTTAGTAGAGTTGTGTACCTGAGGGAAATTTGTAAAGATTTCGGTTTCTGGCTATTTGAAGCTTTAAAACATTGTATGCAATTAATAGAAACTAAAATTTTAAGGCTTTAAGTCAGTTGCCCAAGCACTGTAACTTTAGTACCAAAGCAGATATTAATTTGTTGTTATATAACAATTTAGATTTATCTTCAAAAAATGTAATAATGTTAAGTTCTTTTATCTTTTTTTTCCGACCTCAATGATGTTTACAATTAATTAATAAGATTTAAAAATATTAGCAAAACAATTATTAATAAAAAACTTTTAGGTAACACAGCCCTCCAAAAGATTCACAACTCTGCTACATAGTTATAGTTACATGGCAACTAAGTATATATAGGGGTTTTATATGCATAGCGGTTGTTATTGGAAAAGTTACAGGCAACGCAAACCTTTCTGTTGATAACTGAAGAAATCCATCGAATCGAACTTTTCGCTTGATCTATAAAGCGCTTGAGGTGGATAATCTTTGATTTTTTGTATGTGTGTGTGATTTTTTGGGGCGTTGTTTGTTTGGAATATGTGAGTGAAGGTGCAGTATAACATAAAGAGCGCAAAAAAAAAGAATAATTATAATCGATAAAAAGAGGTACAAAAAGATATTTTAGTTATTTTCAAAAAGGTGTTTTGGTGCACGAACATGTTTTTAAGGCCAAATAACGTTCAAAGTTTTTAGTTACAAAAACAAAAAAGTTAAGAAAATTTTAGAATTTGGAAAAGCGTTTACAACTGGATATCCGAAGCATTGCTCATTGCTTTAGTTGGGACAATCAAACAAGTGTTTCAGATTCTTATCTTATCGCGAGCATAGATTGCACCACAACGATATGGCTCGCGCACATACCCGTGCAAAGTGTGCCAGCTACAGATAAGCGCCCTATATTTATTGGCCAATGTTGAAATTTCTGGCATATGACTAAAGCAATGAGCACGCACCTCAAATTACAATCTCAGGCACCATTTATCAGTTGCCAGTTGCCATTTACCATTTACCATTTACAACAACTTACCTGGTGTAATGGGTTGGTATTCCTGTTGGGGCAGCAGATAACAGGAGAGCACCTGTTCGCCCGTCTCAGCATCTGTGTCCGGCTGAAAGGTGAGCAGTGGCTGCGATTGATTCTCTGACAACCAGACCGCTTTTAGCTGCAGATTGACCAACGAATAGGGCAAATAAAGCAACTGGTTGCCGCTTACGTCGAGCACATGCAGCACCGTGCAGTTGCCCAGCTCGGGCGGCAGCTTTTTCAGCTTGTTGTCGCGCAGACTAAGCACACCCAGATTGCTGCACTGACCAATCTCCAGAGGCAGATACTCCAACGCATTCCGATCCACGTTGAGATTGCTTAGCTTGGTCATGTTTCCAATCGAGGCAGGCAGCTCGGATAGAAAGTTTTCTGTCAATATCAGCTCCTGCATGTTATCGCAGCTAAAAAGGATATTTCACGTTTTTAATTGGAACCTAAAACAGAATGCTTTTTCTACACTTACTTGCCGAGTGTATCGTTTAGGCGCTGCAACCGATTCTGGTCCAATTTCAGTATTGTCAGCCGGCTCAGTTTGGCAATGCCATCGGGCAGAGTTTCGAGCAGATTCTGTGCCAAGTCCAGATCGGTCAAGTTAACCATGCCGCCAATTTCGTTGGGCAGCTCCTCCAGCCGATTTTCGGAAACATCTAGATATGTTAGCTTGGTTAAGAGCCCCAGCTCTGGCGGCAAGCGCTGCAGCTGATTGTGATCAAGCCAGAGCTCATGCAGGCCTGGCAAATAGCCAAGATATGGAGGCAAATCCTCGATTTCGTTATCGCCCAGATCCAGGCGCTTCAGCTTTGTGAGCTGGCTAATAGTTTCGGGTAAATGCTTGAGCAGATTCTCGCGCAACTCCAGTGACTCCAGCTGCGTTAAGCTGCCAAAATCGGCAGGCAATGTTGTAAGCGACATGTCGTTTAAGCCCAGCACGGTCAAATTCTTCAGCTGCGAGAAGCCCGATGGCAGTTTCGGTATCGGATTCGAGCTGAAGTCGGCCACCTGCAGGCTTTGCAGATGCTTAATGTCATCGGGAATGTCGGGTATATCTACAATAAAAAAACACAAAAAATACATCAATATTTTTTTCCCGTTTATCGATTTGTGAGCTTCCATTGTGGAACCCGACCTATTGCTTACGCATGAATTGCGCTAAAGGGCGTCCCTAAAGTCACATATACATATGTAACTATTTATAAAATATCTATAAATATTTAATTTTACAGCAACAAGTTGAGAGTTGGCTAGTTGAGGTTGCCCAACTAGAAGATACTCTATATTACGATTTCATTACATTAATATTCGAGAAATTCACCTAGAAAGAGTTGATATACGAGTGAAATCGATTCAATAGTTGTTTCAAAATTGATTTTTTTTTTATTTGCTACCTGCAATCAACTTGTTCTACATGTGTATTCACGAATGCCTGCATTGTTTGTGTGTATATTCAGATTGTATTCGATTCACTTAACATAGGCTTATTCACTCTGTCATTTTGTTATTGTTGAGGCCACGCCAGTTCGATAAAGCGAGACGAAGCGTAAAATGACACGCGAAACTTGTTGATTGAGTAAAATTTCAACTGTCATAGCGGAAATGCGCACGCAAAAGCCAAAGTTTTCATACTATATATATATATATATGTGTATATAAGCGTGTAAAGACCACGTATATGTGTATATATCAGTAGTTTTACATAGGTGACACTGTGTGAGTGATACGCTTTTGTGTGTGTGTGTGTGTGTGTGTGTGTATTTCTGCGGCTGTTTGTCTACGCGAAACACACCCACGAAAGACCACAAGAGCCTCGCACAAAAGGTCACCGCAGTAGAGAGTGGCAGGTGGACGCACAAGCCTTTACTACGCGGCGTTTAAGCTGACCTAGTTAACAACAGGAGCATTCACATACACACAACCACACACATAGACAAACACGCTGACAGCCACTTTCAGATATATTCACATCAATATATTCATATACGCTCCAGACTGGGGATAATAACATGATGTAACTAATACCACACGTGGGACCTGTGCAAGGCGACAACTTCAACGCCGCAGAGTAAACAATGCCAGCAATAGCAGGAATGTCGACTCTCGGGCAGGACATGTTCGAGTTGCACTGAAACAATGGGTATTGTTTTTGCCTCGCCATGTCGAGTGGCAGCGTGTGCCATCGGCCGTGTGTGCCCGGCGCTTATGACGGAGGCGTCAACCCATCCCCAATGATGGGATTTGTACAAATGTGCATTGAATTCAGTGTGGATGTAAGCGTTTGCTACACTGACTGCAACTGCCACCTGCCACCTTACTTCACTTCACCAGCTGCCCTGAAACATTTCTGTCATGTTTCAGATAAAATGTTTACCAACTGCAATTTAATTAAAAATATCTAGCCACATACATTTGCTTGCGAATAAATGCATTCAAATATTTATAATTCTGTTTAGTGTAATCCGCTGTGTGAACATATAACATATGTAATATATTGATGGGTTTAATATAAATTGTAAGAACTGCTTTTGTTATCAGGGCTGGAAGGTAAAAAAAGTGAATAACTGTTTTACATTTGAATTCATTTGAATTCAGTTAATTCTGAATACACTCAGAGTAAAGCGTAGTGTAAATCTTAAGAAATTCATATATTTTCAAAAAATTTCTTATGGTTCAGAAATGAACACTAAGAAGGCCCCAAGGAAAGTAAATGATTATGGCCAAATTTATAGGAAACACTATCATATATATACATATGTATGCCAAACGATCAATGTGGTTTAGGCATCTGAGAATTGTGCGCCGAATCGCGCAAATATTGTATTTGGAAAAAGTCAAAAATAGAAATTAAAAGTTTAATACATATGAACAAATGAGAAAAGTTTTCTTTTGCTGTGACTTCAACAATCTGATAAATGTTTGGAGCAAGCCATCATCTCTCAAATCATTCACCTCACGCTGATATAGTTGATTAATAATTTCGGAAAATTACAGTATGAGATGATGTTCGAGTATAGAGATTTGACGTAGGCTGATGCCTAGCAACAGCGAGCATTATGTATATTATCCAGCAGCAAACATGCTAGACCAATCGAAACCAAACAGTAATCAATCCATCAACAAGAGGGCTGCCACAAACCTACACACCAAACACATGAAAATGATCCAAACAGCCGTAGACAAGTGGACGCAGCTAGAGGCTTCTGAATAAACACGCAAACAGAAACACACTTTCGGCTCTTGACAGCATATGTGTGCGCCTCTTATGTGGCATGGATGCTCTATATTTTGGCGAATATTATCTTGTTTCAATTTGGCCTTAGGGCTGTAACCAAATTGTGCTCAACTGTGCGGCACAGTTGGCGGTTATTAGATGGGTGGTATGCGTTTCATTGACCTTTCCGCTGCAGAGTGGATGGCAGAGCAGAGGTAAGTGGAGTGTGGTGAAACAGTTGGGCATTTGGAAACTAATTTAGTTACACGGAAATAAAAGGAAATACTTACGCCGGCCCGTGCACGGCGAGCACCACGAAATGTAATCAATTTGTGCAATTATGCAATGACGATGGCAACAAGAAGAACGAAGCACACATATGACACGAGTTCTGGCCCGTGCTAAAAATATTGAATATTTTATCATTTTTATAAAGCACAAGGAAAAGACAATGCATGCAGCTTAAAATAGCAAACAGCGACCAGGAACAAGGCCCACAAGCCCATGAATTTATAAAGCATATAAATTTCGATGAAATGGGACGAACGAGAGACAAGAGTTCGAAGAGGCTACAGCTGGGCGTTGCCAAAATTCGGCCAGGCGAAACGTCAGTGACGACGTCAACATTGTTGATGAAAAGCAAAGACAGACACACACATGCATAGCATACACAAATATATAAAAATTCTTTTCAATGTCATTGAACGAGCAAATATTTTAAGAGCGTGTTGTCGTCGTTGTTATTGTTGTTTTTGTTGTTATTGCTATGAAAAATGAAATGATTTGTCAGTTATCAAGGCAAGGAGACTATAGGCCGGCAGACAGCCAAAAGCGAACATCAGGCTAGCAGGCCTACATATCGAGGCCATTCTTTTCAATATGACTTGCACATTGCACTCAATTAAGATGATGGCTCGCAGATGAAAAACTTTCGTCTGGCTTTTCAATTTCACAGCCAGGTTAAGCCGAACTAATCTTTAGTCAACAACACTGTATATGACTAGTTTTATGGAACGTTGCCATTACTTCATAGAATGAATGAAGTCGACCTCTTTCTCGGCCGTATCATCGCCATCAGGAGTACCGGCATCAGCCTAGTTCCCTCTTGCATGCATTTTTTTGCTGTCATTTTTTGTTGAAATCATCATCCCCATTAACATCACCATCCACAGCCACATCGCATTCACATCCAGCAAATCCCTAAGCATCAGCAAGCAAATAGTAGTATTCTGCCACCCCGAGATGCTTTATAGCCCGGCTCATAATAGTTGGCAGCGTCAGCGGTTGCAGCTGGCTGACTGCGCTGATCTAGCCCTCATGCCAGGCTAAGCCGTTCGGGGAGTGCGATAAGTAAATGGCTTTTAATTGTAGACAGTGATGCTGCTATGTTGCGGCAACATCGAGAGAACCAACTGCAACAGGTGCTATTAACGTAATTAAGATGCTTAACTAGCATGAATAAGGACACCTCACGAGATAAAGTTCAAATACTCTTAAGATGATTAACAAACGCCATGTGTTTGGCTAAATATTAAGAAAATTAACCAATTTACTGGCAAGCTGATTTCTTGTTGCTTGCTAACAATTATTATAAAAGAGCATTATAAACTGCTTGCCTTTTGAGTACAGCACTAAAGATTATTTAGAAACCATATATGATTAGAAGACTTGCTGTCAGAGTTTATTTTAATTGCTATTTAGGTAAATTTAACTAAGTAGAGAGTTAGTTCATAGATTGGTTTATTGCGAATGCATAAATTCAAGAATTAGTCTAGTGCAAAATCTTATTTTTTCGGTGAATTATAGTTTAAACCACAAAGTTATTTATGCAAATTTAAGAATGGCTTTAAAAGTCGATCAATTTTATGCTTTGAATATAAAACACTTTTATGCAACACAGAAAAAAGTCAACACTCAAAGCGTTGTCTGCAGCGCACGTTGTAACTCAATTTTTCCTAGAAGCTAAGTGACATGCTTTACTGAGCAAATAAAAAATCTGTTCGTCCATTAAAAGCGGTCATGAGTGAGCAGTGTACAAACTAACGTTATTATCCACAATTGAGTCAGTGAGAAACTAGTTTAAATGCATTGCACATTCGATTGCAGCTAAAACTGAAACCGACGAAAGTGTATATATGGATTTTCAAATGAACACAGGTACCAGACCAATTTCTGGTAGAACTAATATGTGGCAATTCTTATTTCGGTTTATAATTTCAGTTCTCAGTTTTACATCATATTAGAATCATTTTATATTAGGTATGCCCATAAAATGAATTAATTCATTGATTTTACTAAACTAAGTCAATGCACATCTGTTTTAAAATATGATTAGAATGACTTAAAGTCATATTGTTTTTATTGGACTAAGTGCAATGTTATTTGAAGGGTAGCCTTTGTCAAGGCTTTAGTGATAGACACATACGTATTTTATATCGCATATCTGTCAATCAATTAAAATACTTTTCAATTAATACAAATCCACAAAATACGCGCAGCCCACCTGCGCCATACACACTCAAGACAGTCCGCGAGTCACTCAATTTCCACGTTTGGCCTCTCTCATTCTCTTGCCAAGCAATCATCCAGCCAACCGCAACAGTTTTCCAATAATTTTATTTCTATTCTATCCCGCGCCTTCGCTTCGTCGTTGCCCTGCAGCCTGAAGGGCAAATGTATTTACTGGGAAGATTGCTATTCATTTGACAAGAGGAGTCTCGGGAGACTTTCACTAGTAAGTAAGCACAAGAAGTTCACTTTCAAATGCCCCAGTAAAAGTTAAATTTAGTTTGTATCAAAAGTTAAATTTGTACAGAAGCCTAATTACTCCTCAGTTAAATGTAGGTAAATGTATTTAGTTCTGATTAACTAGGTAGATAAACTAAAAATATGAATGCACTTTGTATTTACTTTACTCTTCTGAGCCATATGCTCAATGGGGCCGCATAAAATGCTTCGCTATTAAAATGAGGGGTATTTTACAAGTCTAGTTTAGTAATGTTCGAAAAGTTTGTTTGTTCTACGTTTTCCCAACACATTTTTGCAATATTCGCTACATGCTTCTATGTTTGCAGGCAGTTCATGTCGTACTTTTAGCTTTTGATTTGTTTCCCGCACACAAAAATATTGTTCGACTGTCGATTAGTTTTTAATTGCGTTCGCCCAGTGACGTCAATAGCTGCCAGGCATTTCAAATATGTCCGTATGTACATATTTATTATGGGTAAGTACAATGTGTGAAGAAATGATTTTTCAATTTTCTGATTTCTTGATATAGTTTTTGTTTAATGCCATTAATTAAGCAATTTTTGATTTTCTCACACAGCTTGGCCATATGCGAGTAATTTTTCTGATTCTTTTTATTTGAGCTATGTATATCTACCTGTAGCCAATAGTGAATTGATGATGGAAAGATTTCTACAAAGTCATTGCCAATAATAAAGTGTGGCCTAGGCCCAGACAAGCAACTACTTGGGTCTGATTCGTGATTGGTGGCTTATTAAAGTTCTCTCCGCCAAGCCCTTTTGATCTGTAGTGAAGGGTCTTCTGAGCGCTTAGTGCATGCCTGTGACTTGCCCTCAGAGCCGAGCAACAGCAACTTTAACAAGTTCTGTCTGCCGTCAGCGAAAAAGAACAACAAGAATCAGGCAAAAGCCACTTGAATGAGATGACGCGAAGACTTTGAATGCACTCGGCGCACAGCTTAACTTTGACCCAGTTGACGCCTTAACTGCAACGACAAAGAGTAAAAGATGGCACAGATTTTGTTGACTTCTCGTGCAGTATCGTCGAGGACGTCGACGTTGGCTTAGTACATGAATGGCATTTAATTGGACTTTTTGCTAGATGTATTTTTCGATGATTTTTTCATAGCTGTTAAATTGAAATCGTCTGTAAAGTTGTTCCCACGGCACGGATATCGGTAATAGAATTTTAAAATCAATTCACACAGTAATCCATTTGATTTCTCTCTCTCTCTCTCTCTCTCTCTCTCTCTCTCTATCTATCTCTTTTTTCTTCATATATATATCTTTATACATTTTTTGTGATTTCTGGTTTTTTCACTCATTTTTTGTATTTATTTACCCACAGTTCAACTAGACAAATAAACTAACTGGTCTTATCAGCGGACAGCCGCTTTGACAGAAGCTCCGTTGGACGAACTGTGTATTTTCCAAATAAACATTCAAAAATTATTATGCATTAATAAACAAGACATGAGGTTGCTACAAAAACCGCAAACTGCACCGAAAACAAATTGCGAAATTTAAGAAGTAGAAAACACAACGAGCAAAATAAACAAACAATTAGCGGGACTGCGAAAAACAGAAAACAAAAATATAGAAAACATGAAATGCAATGAGTAGCAACAGCTAACAGCGCCCTCTAGCACACGTTTCGCAAGCAGGTCAACTTGTCATAATGATTTACGTTTCGTACAAACTCGCCACTGCTAACGACGCTGCCGATGACGACGTTCGTAGCACCTGCACAATTGCAAACACACCCGCGCACACACTAACACACACACTAACACACACTAACACACACACACATACGCACACACACACCAATACAGCAATACACCAATACACACTCTGGTGCACCGCAACAGCTATACAAATTAATGTTTTTATTAGCATTGCTAGTGTAGCAACTGCTGTGCACAGTGGAACAATACAAAATAGAAATCGATTTCGTCGTTTTATATTTTTGCTGAGTTTTCTTGATAAGTATCAACAAGCAATTGGACATGTACAACAAACGCTTTGCATTAGTCTGCACTTCTGTTGCAGCAGGAATCAGCCGAATGGCAACACTACATAGCATTTCCAAAGAAAAACCACCTAGAAATTAAGTACTTTAATGGAAAACTAATTATGTTTACCCCCCGAAACATTCTACACGGGTAATAAGCTGAAGATACTCTCAATAATTTTCCAAAGAGCAATTAAGTAATATTAGCAATTACTACTATTACAATATTCCTACAAAAACCTAAGCGAAACAGAAAACTTGTTGAATTAATTCGAGCATTTAATATTTGAATAAAATAAATAGCTAACAATACATAAAAATAAAATATAATTTTGTACAGATTTAGCATCTAATCATCCACTGTACGTATCAGCAAGAAATTCAATGCACGTCGCCGTTGTCGCTGCCGTCCAATTCTTTTGTCAAGTGCAAGCGGGCGTATACGTAATATACTATATTTTCGCGTACTGCGCTTGGCAGCTTGTTTCGTCGTGTGCTGTTTTTGTTGCTGTAGTTGTGTGCAAACACTTGCACAACCGTTGCTGCCATTGCCATTGTTGCGGCCAGCCAACCAACACGATTCAAGCGCGCTAATTTTAACAGTATGCCCCACAGTTGGGAACTGAAATATTTCTTTTAGCGCTGACCAATTTTGATGTTATAAAAAATACCTTTTGCCATATAATCAAGTACACGAGTATGTCGTGTGTCTGTGTTAGTATATTGCAAGGTGTGTCAGCACCTGTCCATTGCGGTTTTCCCTATTATGAGGCGAGTTCAAAGCCATCAAGCGACATTGCCTTGAAAGTAATAATTGTAATAACTGAATTTGAGCACAGGTAATTGAATGTGAAAGGCTTTTCTACAGCCACCCACCCACACACAAGTTTCTAAGTCTAGCGAAAAAGCCAACTTTATGTTGATTTGAGATCACAAATGGTATATAACTGTCGGATAGTTTTCAGGCTTTCCATAGGCTACAAATCACTGGAAAAATAACATCTGTGTCGCTGAGGGCCTTTCACTTAGAGCCGCTGCAGCTCGAATTTCCTCCACAAAGCGACGATTGGCGCGCTTTAAATGACTGCCCGTTCACTTGGATTGCTTTGGGTGTGTTTGCAGATCATTTGTGGGTCATATGCATAAGCAGCAACGACAACAACAAGTTGCATGGTCAGCGTTACTGCAATGCAGGCCAAATGCGGCTAATGGGTGCAATCAACTTGGCAAACTGGTAATGTAATACTTCTCGCCAGTTTATGTTCGGTTTAAGGCCCTTGTACCCAAAACGGAAATAGGAAGCCCCATTAAGTTGTCAGAGCTAGAATACAACGTCATCAAAAACGAATTTCAGTTTTCATCAACGCAATTCAGGTGCCAACTGGTCACTATGAGATATACAAATTTAAGTGAATTACATTCCCTAATATTTTAAATATTGGTATATTGCTGCTGTTGCTGTTCCCTTTGAAAAATTCCTCAACAGATTATTATGTACAAAGCAAAAAGAAATTGAAGTCCGGCATTGACTGAATGAATGACATGATGAATGAATGAACAACTTTTCAATGAAATCATTTTATCGTTTTATATTCTTTTAATACCCAGTCATTAAAAGTTTGATGACTATAGATTAATATCGAATAAATAGACATATAAACATCATAGCTTTACATTGACTAGCTATTATATACATAGCAACATAACTTTAGCGATATGTTTTTAATAATATTAAAAACACACATCCACCAATATATTTCCAACTTCTCACACTTATTGGCAAAATCTGAAAAATTTATAAGAATAATATTTACAGGGTATTTGCTAACCGAGCTAAAAACGTCTCTTTTATCAATACACAAGTTTATGATTGCATTTGTGCATGTATTTGTTTTTATTTTTAATACGCGCGCTCTGCGCACTGCACTTGACTCCAATTACTGATTAGTGTTTACGGATTTATGCTTGCTTAAGCAGAAAACAAATACGTACGTGGGGTATACGATTCTCCGACTCCGAAACTCAACTGTCTGGCAGACTGCTGGTGCGTGCAATATTTCATTAAAGAGTTACAACTTTGTCCACAAAAACTATTCAGCTTCTAATGCACTTTGTCGAAAAGTTATAATAAATGGAAGCTGGCAAGCGCACACATTTCTGGTAAAGCATAAGTGAAATGCTGCAGGACAATTGCCATAACATGAGTGTATAATGGGTCAAAGTTTATATGGGTTACTGAGACTCATTGTGGCTGTTTCTGGATAACAATGGGTGAAAGCCAAGCCACACGAGAGTTTCAGTCACTGGCAGGCCGGAGAGCGTGCCCCTGCAGGTGTAATTGGGAACTGATATACAACTGTTTGCTATATAGCATTGAGAGACTTCATTTGTATTGGAAAATGGCCATGTGGTCTGTCAGTCGATTCGATGGATGGGCGCGTGCTAACGATCGTTTGAATAGCGCATCTAGAGCTTTCACAACACAGCGAACGGCAACTCATCAATGTCAATAATAATTATGCGGCACTTGTTGCATGTTTAGACTTACCGTTACGTGAAACATCGAGCTCCACCAGATTTTCAAAGTTTTGTATGTCCGGCGGCAGGCGTCCGATTTCATTGTCACTCAGGCCCAGTTTTCTCAGGCGATTCAATCTGAAGAAATTCTGCAAGAGCGTATAAAGAGAGAGAGAGAGAGAGAGAGAGAGAGAAACAAAATAAATAGCTGGTTAAGACAACGGCACGACACAATGCAGCAAAGCCTTTCTCTAGTCTTTGGCAAACAAAGGCCGCAATCGTTAGGACGTGTTTCTGTTCATCTTCGAGTTCGTTTTCGTGGTCATAAATTTCAAAGAGTTTGTCATTTGTAAACGCCGTGACCCATCCGGCGGGTCCAGCATCCCAAGCTGTTAGAAGTTGCCTATGTGCCTATGCTGTTGCTTTCTTTTCGTTAGACATGTCGCCAACAATTCATTTATGAAAATCACGATTTTCCGGGCTCCCCATCAATTTTGACGTTCGATTTACAATAAATTATTTTGGCGCTCCTCGTACTTTCCCAAAGTGAAGGGTCGCGACCGATCACAGCCATAAACATTCAGCTGACCTTCCAGCTATGTGGAGCACACACACACACACACACACACACACACACACACATATATATACACATTCATATTCACACCAGCACAGTCATCTCTTGGCACTTGGAAAAGAAATCAGCGCCCCCTAGTGGCTGAGTCAGTGAGTCATAGACCTCAAGGTTAACAGCCGCACCGGGCGGCGTTGCTGCTTTCATTGTGCCAGCGATTTTAATCGGCCATTGTTGGGTCACTCCTCTTACTTCTGCCCCCAAAAAGAACCTACCACACCACACACAGCAACAGTCGCGACAATAACAATAATGAAAATAATTCATAGTTGTAGTCGTAAAAATTATTAGCTTTTTCGCTTGTCTCAAAATACTTGTGGCACTGAGAAGTACTGTATGAGTGTCGCTGTTGCGGCCGTGACTCGATAAAGTTGATGACCCAGTTCGACGTGCCAGAACGGTGTAAAAGAAAAGCCTCACTAGTTGTCAACTTGCGAGAAAGCTGAAATGTTTTACTTTTGCCTCAAAATAACATTAATAAATATGAAGTAATTGAATTATCACTTTATTCCATGGAAGTTTACAAGTGAACATAGTTAAGCATTACATATATATTTCTAAAACACTTAGCCAAAGTGTTTCCTAATGCTACAAATCCGATAAATGGGAAGTTTTTGGTAAAACAAAATAGACTGAATTGAACCATTCCCATAACCAAACCACAGGCCACAGCACACAAAAATATTTATATTGCAACTTGCATAATAAAATATAAATACTTCTCACTGAAAATAAAATTTCAAAATTTGACAAAGAAGGCTTTGTTATCAAAATGTAAATAAAATATATTTAATAAATCTACAAAGAACAATGAAAAATATGCCATTAAAAATAAATAAATAATAAATAAATAGAGCGAATCGAATCATAAAACTGACATTTGTGAACCGTTTTCCCATTTATGCAGCTTCGATACTGCCAATTTTCACAAACGACCCGCACAAAGCAGAGCACAAATAAAAATAATAAATTCATTTTTGTTGTTGCTCAGTTTCGCTACAGACTCTCCCCAATGGCGTGCATTTTCCTGTTTAATTTTTTGCAAGCGGGCACCTACAATGTCCCAGATTCTGTTTCCTATTTATAATAAAAAAAAAAAAAAAGAAAAAAAAACGAAAGGCCTTTCAACAAATCATGCGTCAGAAAGTTGTATCTGTCAGGGACAAAAGCGAGCGACGAGCGAAAAAGGCAGGAAGACAAAACGAAATGAGAAAAAAAGACAAAAAAATAAAAAATACAGTCATGCAAATTGCATATGAAATAGGTATGAGAATTGAGGGCCTGTGGCCAGTAGACAACAGAGCGGTGCAATAGCCGACAATGCAAAAAATAAAAGCAAAATGCACCCAAAGGAGAACAAGACGTGATGACAATAAAAACGAATGCGAATTGTAAACTTTTAGCCAAGTGCTGCCATGCAGCCCACAAAGACCCACGCCTGCGCCCTCCGCCTGTCCGCATGTCCAGAGCCCACAGAGTCCACAGCCCACGGCCCACGCTGTGGCAGCAGCTTGTTATATCTATGCGAGTCGCTCTTTTGCATGACCATAAATTACAAGCCGGCCGGCCGGCCGGCCGGCATTCATTGCTACGTGCCACACGTACATTGCACGAGTACTACCAGTTTTGCCAAGGTACTCGCTCACTCTCACACACGCAGACACAGACACGGACACAGACACAGACACATTGATCCACTCACTCACTCACTCGCACGACATGCATGCATTCACTCAGTCAGCCAACACACTTTTACTATTGTATCTAGTTGGAACAGGCGCTCAGCAATCGACAGACAGCAACTGGAGAATAGGTTGTGTTGGCCAGGCCAACAAGTTGCGCCAGCTTGCATAGGTTGCAACTCAGCAGCCAAACGTGGCACGCACATATGTATGACGTAGGCCCATGACGTAGAAGCCAAATACTGAAGCTGCTGCATTCGATGCCTACTAAGTTAGGCCACATCATTTAATCAATCCACAAAGCGTTCGTTATTAGTTTGGTTGAAGCCACATTATAAAGCCACTACATATTTAGTTTATTTATATACCCCCTACAACTTGTATGACAGTCGAGATAAACTAGAAGAGCTGTATCATGCCTTACTTTATAATTATTTAAATTGAAGCGATTACGAAATGTATGTGAAATGGATCCCAAAATGTATTTTGCGCAGCAAAAAACTTCAGTAGAATCTCAGTCAGTGTCACAGCTATGAATAGCGATATATAGCATATATTTGGATTAGCTACTCTCGACTAGAGTATTCTTACATATTTTCGAACTGTGTATGCGCTGCTCATTGCGCTGAGCCATGACATGAATGTAAATACACACAATACAATACAATACAATGCAAAACAAAACAAAACAAAGCAATACAACAAACGCATACATACATTCACACACTGCATATCCATGCAATGCGCTTCGTTGATTTTGAGTAATTTTTTAATGTATCTGCAAGTGTAATCAGCAAAATGTATCTCGTTGTTTATACACATATGAAAACACACACACACACACACACACACACAGATGCGTACACACATCCATTTCTATGCTTGGTGGTGTGCATGCTGCAAATGACTGGGCGAGCAGCAAATGCCAAAAGCTCAAAAGCGAAGCTCACACAGCAACAATCGCATTAACAACTGCAAACGAGTTCTAGATACAATTCGTTCATATCTTGCGGGACGCATCTACTAAACGCGAAAACCAGCTGAGCTAGAACAGCGCAGAGCAGCGAGACGAGCCACACTTCAAATTGAAAGGCTGCTCTGATGGCACAAAAATATATGTATGTATGTATGTATGTATATACTCCGAACATGTATGTATGCAACTTCGCCAACTGCTGCCGGTTGCAGCACTGCAGACACAAGCACAGATACATGTAGGCAAGCACAAGGTTATGAGTATGTTGGTGGATCCGTCTCTGTGTGCCATCCACAGCCATCTCCAGGCTAGGGCTAGCCAGCTCTGCCTGCTGGCCGAATCTGTGCGCCTGCTCTATTCTGTACATCTTCATTTTCCCAGCGAGCCACACAGACAACGCACCAAAAGAGCAGCGAGTGCACACACATGGCTTCGTCCGTCTATTGTTCTTGTTCTTGTTGAAGTAGTTGCAGCCACAAGTTGCAAGTAGCACGCAGCGTTTGTCACTGCGACAGCTTGCAGCTCAGCTTGCAAACATAAATTGACAGCTGAAAGTAATTTGTCTCTTATCTCGGGCATCTGCTTGTTAGTTGAGCAATTTAGATGAAACAAATCGATAAATTTCCTCGACTGTAGCTCATAATACTACTAATTTTTCGCTGAGTGTGTTCCAAGTGCAAACGGTTTGTTGACGTCAGTTTTTTGAATTATTGTTTCAATGCAGTCAACAAATAGAAACGGCTAGGAATATTTTTAAAGTAAATGCTGGACTAAAAGATATCTTTATTAGAGCAAGGGCAATATAAACAAAACTATTGATTATACGATAGATTCAAAAAGAAAGCAAAAAAATAAAAATAATTATTATCGATCAATCAAATTTGCCACAAAGCACAGAGATAAGAATATCATTGAGAAATAAAACCATTCGCGCTAGGTGGGTGAGTGGTGGGCCGCATTTATAAATATAATATACATATGTATATATAAAATTAAGAAAAAATACGATTAAGAACCAATTTATTTATGTATAGCATATAGCGATATGTATATGTATATAGAAAAATATTTTTAATATAAAGGAATACAGAAAAAAGATGACTGCTATAAGGAAAAATTATAATTAGAAATAAATGAGTTTCAGAAGAAAAACATAATATCAATAATTTCACGCATGTGAAGACTAAATGAAACATATTTGTGTAATTTCATTCATTTGTATCGAAATGAAGTCAACAATTAGTTAAACCTTATATGGTGCATTTGTCTTTACAGGGTATAACAACTAATTGAAATAGCTTGAGAACATTTATTGTATGGCTGTTTATGGAACCGGTTTTGAGCGACTCGATAGCTCTCAAGAATTTATATAAGCAAACCGTTGAGTGCGCAGCTAGTAAAAATAGAAAATAAAAAATAAAAACAAGGTAACTGTGACCCATTGCAAAAGCTAAATAGATAAAATCCCATTCGAATTTCGGCCACAACATAAAACACAACTATCAGGCGCTATAAGACACTATCAATCGGGCCAGCTTATAGCTGAGTTTCATTTGCTTGTGGGCTTAGCTAAACTGGAAGAGAGAGCGATAGAGAGAGAGAGAGAGAGGGAGGGTAGCACGACGACGCCATTTTAAATGATATTTAGTTGTTGTTTTCATGGCTGCGCTGCTGCTAAATGATGTCATTGCCGACGCTTTGGTATTGTGTTCCAATAGCCAGACAAACAGACAAACAGCCGGTTAAGTTCTCAAAAAAGAATACGCACCTGCAATAACAACGGCGCGACGTTTCGAATTGCAAAAGACAAGCAGCCAAACCGGGAAGGCGCTCAGGCTTTTGTAGGTTTTTGTACCCGGAGACCAGACCCCAAGGCAGCGGCAGGCGATAAGAGCCGATTACTTGATATCTTATCTGCGGGCGTGACTAATTGGCAGCCAACAAAAGGCGTACTGAATGGGGCGCTGGTACGGCACAAGCATGCAAGGTGGACGCACAACCCAATTTTGTACTCAAGTGAAAATGTTGAAATTTCATCGAAAGTCACTTGAGGTAGGTTCCGCAAGCCACAAATCAAATTCCGGCAATTGCATCACAAAGCATTTTGCATTCAAATGACATTCAAGTCTACACTTCGGACTAGAAGACAGAATACCAAAGAAACTAACTATTGCTGCAAATAACTCAAGATAGCAATTAATTCTGAAGATTCCTATAGCTCTTGAATTACACTCCCGACTATAATTAGTTATAATTGTGTTGTTGAGATACTAAATTTGAATGGCACGAATTCAACATTTAATAATAATAATAATAAAAAATTAACGAAGAAAAATAATTCCAACATTTTCTCGCAAGTCTTAAAATAGAGAGCAAGCTCCTATTATCTAGAGATAAGAAAGGCAAAAGCGGTGACTGCTATCTTAAATGATTTCTTATATTAAATGAATGGATTTGCTAACTTTAGCTATGGAAAGCAACCATTGAAGTACTATTTTTTTTATTGAAGTGAAGTTGGTCAATTTAAAATGCTCAACTGCTGAACTGCTCAACTGCTCAACTGCTGAACTGCTCAACTACTCATCTCCAGCTGGTAAACGACATGAATAGACTGTAAGATTGCGGTAGATTGTCATCGAGTTAGTGGCAATACAATTGAGGCACAGATTGCTGTCGTTGATGTTGTTTATTGTCGCTATGACAACGCGGAAATTGTCTGCCGCACTCAAAGGGTTGATGGCCGATCAAAGCTTCTAGTATCAACAACAGCAACAACCAGCAGCAGCAGCAACAGCAGCAACAGCACATCCGACGCTGTCAGTTGGTTTGGAATTCAAACAAACTTCCACAGCGCAGCAAGAAGGAACATCATCATTATGCCTGTCCATTGTCGTCGTTGCTTGTTTGTGTTGTTATTGTTGTTGTTGTCATCGGTCAGCAACATGTTGTTGCTGCTGTTGCTGCTGCTGCTTGCAACGAGCGGGTCCATTGGTCTAGCAAATGCTGTTGCTCTGGTTGTGCACTTTATTGATGTAAACGAGGAACACAAATTTGCATTAGGAGTTCATTAGTGAGTGCGGCTAACCGCGACGGGAAGCTCTAGAAAATGGAAAATGCAAAACTTTACAATTTCATGACATGCGGCGGCAAACAAACTGAATGGAAATCGCAGCAAAAACATGGCGAAGAGATCGGCCGTAGACGAGATACACTTACAACAGTTTACGAGAGCAAAATTTAACTTTATAATTAGCAATAATTATAATTCAGATAAAACTTGGTAAAACTCGCCAAAGCTTCGACAAGCCAGATCAAGTAATAGCTAAGCATAAAATAAATAAATCCAAAAAACATCCAAATTGTGAAATTTTCCCACATTTCCCTCACGCTACAAAGAAGTCATTCAATAATTCAAAATAACTATAATTCACGCCAAGCGCAACATCATTTTAGGTTTCTATAACGCTAGAACTGGCGGGAAAATAGCTAGATATGCAAAACTTTTTAAGGGCTCGTTAATTAAATCAGTTTAGTTCTTAACCTTTACTATTATGAATATTTACTATTATGAATATAACCATCAAATACCTATTTGCAAGGGTATTCAAATGAATATATATGATTTATACTATATTATATTATACTATATATATATATTATTTATACTATGTATATAGCTGAAACTTTACCTCACATTACCCAACTCAATCTGATGATATAATATTTTAAAGGGAACGTTTCCATTTGAACTATACGATTTATCGAAAATAGAGCTCTATTGATTTTCTAATTTACTCAAACGCATTGTGCATCAAATAAAATATTCTATTAATTTTCAGCTGCAAGCCTTTAGCAGGTAAAGGTTTCAACTATTACTGAAGTTCAGCCCACTGAACAACCTGAATGGGCGAAAAAGTTTAGCTGCAACGTTTTGTTATTAATTGTAAAACGTATTTTGATACGCAAAGTTTGGGGCAGCAATTCAAATTCCGCTTGAAGTCAGGGCCAACCCGATACATATAGTTCGATATATAAAATGTATTATATAGTACTCCCACATACAAATATATATGCAAGTCAAGCGACCAGGCAACCCCCAGCACCCACCACTTGTTGCTATGTCAACGCGCGTTGTTTTCCGTTTATAGCTTTCGCTACTTGTTGTTGTTAATGTTGTTGCAGCTTGTTTGATTTGTTTGTTTTCGTCACACAACTGCATATAAAACGGAAGCCAACGGAAAAAAATAAATAATATTTGACCATTTGAGTTCGAAATCCATTTGAACCAATGTAAAGATCCGTTTACATTCCGAACTATTACATTAGATGTTTGCAAATAAATAATTAAATGCCAGATTCACGCGAATAAATATCTCGAAAGCTCTCATTTTGGCTGTGTTTTATCTGCTGGCTCATAATTTGATCGGCGGCCGCTGTCTGCGCCGTCGTCTTTTGATGTTTAAGTACTCCGATTTTCCTTTCCGATATGTATTTAAGCAATTGTAACTACATATTCTGTATATACATACATATTAACATATATGAATTCATCTTCGTGCATGTTGCGTAATTGGCGATTCAATTATGTATGCAAGCCGCAGACATTCTTGGCCCAAGTGGAATGAGCAGAAATTGTAAAAGAGCCGCGCCCCACTGTGCATTCATATTAATTAAAGACTTCCGCTCGAGCTGCAGCGCACGGACGTCGCGACGTCTTTTGTCGTAATCATTGTCTTGGCAGACAAATATCTACATACACAGATGGAGACGAGGCGAGAAGCGATGCAATGGCCAGCGTGCGCTGATGGACAGTCAGCCTAAAGGGGGTTGGTAAGGGGTTGATGTGCTCTAGGTAGCCAGCAGGACTTCAGCTGTTCGTATTTATGTACATATATGTAAAACAGATCATAATAAGGGATGCTGCACATACACACATACATAAGACAGAACTCAATCCAAATATCTTAACAGAGTCCATTGACCCAATTAATAATTAGCAATATTCCCTGCTGCTCCAACAAAATTCTCTCATTTCTCACTCAAAAACTATTAGAAATAATAATCACGAAAATAATCATAATAATAATGATAATTCAAATAACCTTCCATACGACTTTCTAAAGGTTTTTTCAATTTATACCAAAAGGTAACAGCTGTTAGGCCCAAACAACATCCACACACACACACATATATACACATACACATATATAAGCACACACACACACAACTTATGTGTATGTATGTATGTATGTATATATTTATACTGACCTTTGGCAAATCGCGTATGTGATTCGCATCTAAAAAGAGTTCCTCGAGGGTGCGCGAGTAGCGTAGAATTTCCTCCGGCACTTGGGGCAGTGAACAGTGGCGCTTGTCCACGAACTCCACCTGCCTGTTGCAGCCTTTGAAAATTGGAATGCACTTGAACATGTTTGTTGTTGTTACTGCTGCTGCTGCTGCTGCTGCTGCTGCTGGTCGCAATTGATGACGTCTTTAGTGATGGTTGCTGCTGCTGATGTTGTTGTCGTTTTAGTCGTAGTTGTTGCCGTTGCTGTTGTTGTCTTTGCACAACAACAACATACACTTATAGCGTAACGTTTGCAGCATCTGTTGCGAACGCACACAAACACACACACACGCACACAAAGAGAAACAGATAGAGACAGAGACAGGCACGCGCAGTCTTTGTTGCTGTTGCCTGGCTCTGCACTACGTTTCTTTATTTTCCTCGTTTGTTGTTGTTGTTGTTGTTGTTGTTGCTGTTGTATTCAGATTGGCTTGATTTTCGTTTCACTTTTTTGGCAACATTTTGCGCTTATTTACTGCAATGAATTAAGCATTCAATACATTTTACTTTGCTCTTTTTTATATTTGTTCGCGTTACGAAAAGAAAAGGTGGCAAATCGAAAGAAACGGCAAAATAAGAGGAAGCAGCGTCAAAAATGCTTTGCCTTCGACTGTCCTTGCCTAACATTTACTGTTGTTGTGACTCCGCAGAGAGACAGAGTGAGAGAGCAGTAGCGTGTGCGAGCGCGCAGAGCGTCTTGAGGCCTACCATGCATTGGGCAATGCGTATGTGTGTGTGTGTGTGTGTATGTGCGAATGAGTGAAAGAGAGTAATTAGAAAAATAATGAATAATAATAATTTCTAATTGGCACTTATGCGTCTGCTTCTTGTGGCTGATGCTGTTTCTTCTTTTTTTTTTTGTTACTTTGTTATTTTTGTCCGGCTTTTTTTGTCGCACTTTGGTCACATTTTATCACGTATCACAAGTTTTCAAAGTTTACGAAGCAATCGCAACATTTGTTGCTTCTTCCACTACAATCGCACATACTGACAACACGCACACACGCTGACAACACACTTACACGCACGTACACACACACACACTCAAAAACGAGAAAAGCGAAGCAACAACAAGTCACAATGACACTTGACTAGTGCGCGGCAGCCGCTTGCGAATAGGCTTAGAATGAGAGAATTGTAAAAAGAGGGCCCAAAGCGTAGATGATGAAAAGCAACATGAAAGCAATAGCGACGCACACACACACACACACACACACACACACACACACACACACACACACACACACACGGACACACAAAAAAACTCCACTTGGGTCAAAAATTTCATCGAAATAAAAAGAGAATTATAAACACGGCCAACATCGGCACACCCAAACACACACACACACGCACACACTTAAATGTCCAAAGCCGGGCATACGCACTGAAATGATTGTGCTCGCTCGTGTTTGGTGCCACTGTGCAGCGTGTTTTGGAATTTACACATACACGCAAACATGCACATGCACACACACACAACCACCGCATGCCGCGCAACAACAAAACGCTGGGCATAGGCATAGGCTATACAACGCCGACTACAATACAAAATGAGGCAAAGGCGACGCCGCTGCAATTTTTTTTTCGCACGCTTCATTTTGCCACTTACATTTGCTTCGAGTGTAGTGCGGTTAACAGAAAAGTATGAATATTAACTGTACAATGGCGCAAAAAACAACTCGTTAGCATGCAAGCATACAAATACACACACGTACACACATACACAGATGGCGTTTACTCAAATGAACGTACACAAAAATATTTAATGCGCAACACCCGCTCACATCAACCGTTCGCGACAAAAACAATTCGGCAACTGATCTGTGTGACCAACATGGCGCAACAGAAAAAATAACTCATTCCCATCAAACAGTGTGGCCGTCCGTGTCTAGCCAAAGAAATATTCGATAGTTTATGTTAACTTAACAGACCGCAGTAACAGTCCAATGTTAAAATTATGTTACTGCAGCTACTCTATTTGTAATGTTATCTAACAGTTCTGTTGATGAATCAATTTGAATTAACGCGCGCAATGCAACAGACATAAGTGGCAGCCACTGTTATTAAAAAGTTGTTTAATAATTAGAGCTCTAAGGCCACTGAAAATAAAAGAGTATTAAAGAATTGCCATCAACACCATATATCTTCGAAGTGATTTATTTTTAAGAAAGAATAAATAAGAAAAAATTAGTGCACTTTCCACGATCCAAGTAAAGTTAGTTATTAAAGGTTTGATTGAAAATGTATGAAAAAAAACCTTCAATTGCAACAGATAACAGAGGCAAAGTTCATTTCATACGCAACATCAACATGAATTGCATTAATTACCGAAAGTGTGACGTCACACGCTCTGACCGCTCTGAGTGGGAACCTATTGACTTATTTAACAGCGCGCTACACGCAGAGCTAAAGTATTTTGCTCAAAACGGAACTGTTATTTTACATGTATGTTGGCTTGAAGGTAGCTGCGCCAAGTTACAGTGTTGTAAGCTGTAGAATAGAGCATTTGGCGCGCTTTTAAAATAACACAGCAGAACGTTGTATTTTAATATAAAGAAAGTAAACGTTAAATTGAAGATGATGAAGATGATTAAGTAATTCAATTTGAATTCTTGTTTTTTAATTTATTTTTTCATTTATTGTCACATAACTCTAACATAAACTCTTACCTTAATATGAAATTGACTAATTTTTCAGAATAATTTGAATTGAATTAAATTGAGTGCAATTGGCAATCACCTAAAGAAATATATAAAAAAAAAATAAAAAAAAGGAATTTGCGACTGGATGTATGTATGTGCAGCACTGAGTCTGTTCTGTTCGCTCTGCTTAGTAAAACGTTTGCCTTCTTTTTTGGTGAGGGGCGTGGCCAGTTAACAGCCAGGTGCTTATTTGGGCTTCTGCTTTTCGGCACGGCCAAGCGATCTTGAGAGACAACAAATAAGGAAAACAAACGGCGAGTGCAAACAATCCAAATGCAACCTCAGCGCTGACATTGTTGTTTGTGTCGTTGTTTGTTTAGCGTTGTTGTTGTTGTTGTTGTTGTTGGTGTTGTTGTTGGTGTTATTATTGTTGTTGTTGTTGCTGGCACTGACAAACACAGCTGTCGAGTGCGGCGCTTAAATGGCAAGTAAACTGCAACTCTTTGCTTTGCTAATTTTACGAAAGGCGCCTCGACAATTGTGTGGGCGTATTCAGTGAGAGAAAGAGAGAGAGAGAGAGAGAGAGTATGTGTATGGGAGGGAGAGAGCGGCCTGCCAGTGGAAGGTGGCAGCTTAAAGTGTTTTGTGGGGCTGTGGTGGGCGTGGCTGTGCACTTGCTGCTTATTATTTGCACTCGGCAAGGCCAGAAGCATAATAAATTGAGAGACGTTGGGCGTTGGACGCCGGGCCCGAAGGCGGGGGCGGGGGCGAAGGCGGGGGCGTTCAGCACACTTGGAAATCTTTTATTCATGAATGCCGCGGCGCCCCCGTTCTGCCAGCCCATAAAATTGCACAATTTGAAGAGCCACCACCAACACCGCCAACACCACTGACGGCGACATTTGGCCAAAAACGAAAAAAATTGTGTAAAAAAAAAAACATTTCTTTTTCGTATGCGCCTCAAGGATTTTGGCAATGAGGCTTGGTCCTGGGTCTGGCTGTTGCCGCTGTTGCTGCTGCTGCTGCTGCTGCTGCAGGCGATAGTTGCATAAATCATAAAAGCCATAGCCAAAGATGTTGCTGTTGTTGTTGCTGTTGCCCGCAAGAGGACTTTACGACACTTAAGCAGCGGCGCATTGAGAGTCACCAAGTATCTGAATTTGATTGCGCGGCCGCAACGTCTGTTGGGTTAACTCCTTCTGCCGCTCGCCTCTTATTTATGAGGGTCTGAGGCGTGCCCCTCTGGTTGCTTGTGGATTTAATATGCAGGCTCAAGCTGCGACTGTTTCACCTTTATTGTGCTCAAACTGCTTTGCCTGCAAGCTCCAAGACCGAGAAGGTCGAAAGGTTGTGCAACAAGTTCATGCTCATGCTGACCCTCCCCCCACCCAAGTGACGACCAATCACATGTTGATTTGTGCACAGCCCGAGAGAATCTTGATAATGACCGAAAGTGCTATAACTATTAGCAAACGACAAACATTTTCACTTTTAATTGTAAACCATTTAAATAATTGACATTGATGGAAACACGAACTGTTTACATTTAATTATCACAATTAATTTTTATAAAAAATCAATATACTCTGCTATAAAAAACAGATTATACAATATATTTATATATATATTATTAGCAAGTTATATAAAATAAAACTATATTTTTATGAAAAAATGCTCTTAATGTTTATTAATATGTAAATATTAATAAATAATAATATGAATAATTAATGATGGTTTCACTTTTAGATAGGTCGAATTTGTTATGATTATTATAAATATTCATATTATTTTTTATTTAATTATTACAATTTATTTAATATAAACTTTTATTTTGTTTTATTTGATTTTTGTTTCATTAGTCATCAATAAAAATAGTTCGGCTGTGCATTTGATCTGAATTATATATTATAAAAATTAGGTTTCTCTCTCAAGAGTAACGATTGCAAATTTAGGTATGGAATAGGCTACATCACCTTGAGAAGATTCTATATCTTCGATATCTGTCACAGTTCACTTTCAACTTCTCATCTACTTTCAGGCAGCTACAATTATGAAGCGATGCCAATGAGACCAACTCACAAGCACAGTGGCACCCACCTGCTCAGGTGAGTCTCAATTATGTTAATTAGTCCTCCTCTCACGCCTCTCACTCTAACTCATTACAGCTCAACACAAAGAGCCCTAACAGATTCATAGCCAGGCAGGAAATACAGCAATAGAACAGAACGCAATAATTTAATGAAATAATACATACCCACGCAGATTCATGCATCGATAAGTACATATCTGAACACATATTTACACACAAAGTTAAGCGCATATAAAATTATTTTCATTTACCTTTCACGCATCTATAAGAAAAGCTCTTCATTGCTTTGAAAAATATATTCAATAGTATTCCCAAGTATATATGATGAGTTGCTGATATAATAATAATAAAAAAATATAATATCAAACATGAATAAAAACAAAAACAGCTAAAAGTGAACGACAAAGCATTGACCACATTTTTTTTTTTTGATTGATGTTCGACTGATTCAAGATTTATTTAGCATTTGTTGTTGTAGTAATGTGAAAATAAACAAAACGATAATTTATATATATGACCAAATATTTTTTATTTAGAGAGAGAGCGAGAGGGATAGTTTTAGCGACTACATATGTAAATAGATAGATAGATAGGTAGATATATAGATAGATATAGTTATACGTAGCTCAATAAGCAGCCGTGGGCATATTTTGCATATGCAAATTCTTAATTTGATTGAATGGGGATATTCGTGTGTGTTGTGCAAGGCGTTACGATCGCCTCTTATGTCCATTTCAGATTATTAGCAGGCTCTAAACGGTACTCAAGGAGGTGGAGCAGTTACAGCTCCACGCCCCACGCAGTCCACTTCTGAGCCGCGTACTTAATTTATGACTTGGCCTGCAATAATTCAAAGTCATAGGCCTCCGGAGACCATTCAGAACACTCGACCGCTGGCTATGGCCAACACTTTGCACAACAGCAACAAGAACAACAGCAACAACGACAACATAAACAACAAGAAGAGGCAGCACAGCAACAGGGCATACCACACCTTGTGCTGTAAGTGCCTGCCCGCTAGCATATTGAGGCTAAAGAATTTTTAATTAAAATATTAAAGCCTCAGCCTTAAGGTGTTTCTAATCTTGAAAATTGTTTTAATTGTTATTTAGGATTTGTTGCTTTTATTGCTGTTCTTGTGGCACAATTTATGTGTGCCTAATTAGAGCAGACAGACGCGATGTCAGAGGTGGCGCTCCCTCACTTAATATGCTCGTTCACGTTGTTGAAAAGAGTATATTTGTTTCCTTTCCGAATTGCTGATGTGTTGAGACTAATACGTTAAGACTTTTGCTGCAAGCCCATTAGAAGTTTCGCAAATCGGTTATAACTAGATTACCATATGTCTACGAGAATAACTTTTTTAGAGAGATTACTAAAATATAAAGCTATTTCTCATTTGATAAAGATTTTGTGAATATGTCCACTGGTAAATGAGCTAATTTGTGGATATATCAGCTGCATGTTTAATAAGAATACGTCTTGGAAGCCAATCAAGTCGAAAAGCACTAGCTCTCATAATTTAAAAACTTGGATCACCTGGCTTAGCTATGCGATGGCCTCTCCACAGAGACACCTGTGGACGAGTATTATGCAGTCGAAGTCGCCCGACTGCAACACTCTAACTTTATTATATACTGGCTTACACAAAATATACAAAACATAAATAACAAATTATATATATATTTTTTCTCTTATTATTTTTTTTTTGCAAAAAAGAAAAAGAAAAAGCCTCATAATTACCATATTTTCAAATTACCATACGCCAAGTGAGACCGGGCTGGCATTTTCTTTATTTTACATGATGGCCATAAAAGCTAATTGTATGCGTGCATGGCGACCCCCGGGGCCGGGCCGGGCCGGGCCGGCGGCGGCAGGACGTGGAGTAAAAGCTGAAAGAAGACCAGATGAAGGAGAAGCTGTGCGGCTGGCAAAGAGCGCGATGCGTTAAGGTAACCTTGGCTTGCTGCTGCTCGGTGATTTATATTTAATTGTTGTCATTATGGTCATCAAAATTGTGCGGCGGACCCCGACACCTGCCCACTGGCGCATTTTTAATACCAGCCCCGCCCACCCAACAACAGCAACAACAACAACAACAACATCAGCAGCAGCAGCAACAAGAACAAGAGAATGGAGCAATTAATTCAATTTGGCGGGCAATGTGTGAAGCAGTCGCCGCTTGTTTATTGTCATCTGTGGATGCTTGAAGCGTGTAAATACGCTTAAGATGGGCCAATTGTTGACAGAAGTGCGAGAAAACTTGGTGAGCAAAGCTGCGGCCAAGCACTGCTGCAGCAAGAGTCCATTTGCTCTTAAAAACTTTCTTAAGAGTCAAAGCAACAAAGAACGTTTCGGCATTGGAACAGCGTCCATTTGTTCTCTCTCTCTCTCTCTCTCGCTCGCGCACTTTCTCAATAAATGTATTTCATTTCCGTTTCCATATGCGTTTCGGTTTTCATTTCGTTTCGTTCAGTAGTTCGCCAGCCTTGCTGCCATTCGGCTGGACTAATGCTTGGAGTCTGCATCCGCTTCGCTAGTTTTTTAATGAAGCCATCATAGATGTTGACGAGTGTAAACTAGAAATTAATGCTGGACATTTGCTTCTTTTTTTACGTAGTTTTTCACTGTAAAAAATGACACTTAAGCTTATGATTTACATAGACCTGAAGTAGAGTGAAGCATTAAGGTAGAAATTTGGGTTCCCTTGACAGCTGAAACCGAATCTACCATGTTCCGAATACCCAATTAATTTTATGCACGAATATGAGCATTCTGGTCAGAATATTTTTAAATGAAAAATTTAATTAAATTTTTTAAAAGTATTATTGCAACTATATTTTGTTATTATTTGTACAGAATGCATTTTTTATGATTGTTTATGTTTCAATTATAGCTTTTTAAATTCTGTTATTAAGATATAAGACAAGAAAATAAAAAAAATAATTTAGAGCGAGAGAGAGAGAGAGACAGGAGAAATACTGTTTGCTGGCCCAATGATAAATTAAAAAGCTTAAAAACTTCATTAAAAAACAAATTGGTTAAAATGTTGATTCAGCAGGAATCTAATTATTTATTAAAATTGACATTGGTTTTTAATTTAAACAATGTTTTAATCGTATGCATATTCGTATTTACATAAATTTTCTATTCGTATTTTATGCTGTGCATATTGACATAACCTAGTATGGCTTGTGAGTTTGTTTACATTTGACTAAAATAGTTTTTGCTTAGACATATTTACTTTAAATATATGCTGGAATTGGGTAAAGTAAATCATTTTAATATTTAGTTAAATTTTAGTAAGATTTCGCATCATCTGAACAAATTTCGAAGTGGGCTTCCACTTTTTATATGCCTCCAACGATTTGGTTGCATAAAAGACTGAAAGGGTATTTAGTATGCGGCAAGTTTATTTATTCATTTCTGTTTGTTCACATATTCTTGGGAGTAATGCAATTTAAAATATAAATTGCTGTGAATAACGTTTTTTTGCCATTTTCAATTGACACAAATTAAATTAATTTCAATTTTTTTTATTGCCAACCATTTTTATTTTTTGAATCAATTCAATATAAAAATTCATGTCTTTTGTTCTTCTTTTTTCTGTAATACATTCAAATTTAAATAGGTTATTTAATTAAATGCGTTTGTTGCCCACGTGAGGCCAACAATTGCGTGAAACACATCAGTTGGCTTTTCCATTTTTCTGTTGTTTTTTTCTTTCTCTATCTCTATCTTTCTCTCTCTCTTTTTCTCTCTTCCAATTTCCACCATTTTCAACCGATTGTATAATTTCGTGCAGCTTTAATATTGTTTATATATTCATTTTAAAGGGTTTGCCACAACTGTCGCTTGAACAACTGAAATTCAGCCCACAGATGCGTTGATAAGGAATCTGCGAATTGCAAATTGCGAATTGCAACTGTGAAAAATTGTAAAATTACAATGAATAATGCAAAAAATCATTCGAATCGCTGCAAATGGCTTATTATACCGTTCCCGAGAATACTTTAATCAGGCTATTAAATAATTCACATATTTTTATTGTTAACATATATCTTATTCTCTGATTCTCTGTATGATTTTGATGCGCTTTTCGTTTTCTATGTGTTTTATATGTATGTACATGTCTTTTGTCAATATTATTTTTTCATTACGTTATTTAAAGAAATAATTGTTTCAAATTATACTTGACTTTATCGGAAGTGTATGACTTACAGATGCCCTTTATGTCGAAGAGGAGAAAGTCTCCAAAAACACAAATTGACTATTCATACGAAAAGCTTTATAAGTAGTTAGCTGCTTAGAAACTGTGTCATCAACTTGCCATGCTCCCAATTGCGTTTTCTGTAATCCGGCTCGGCATAATTTTCAAGGCTCAACTGTCTCAAATAATCGTACTTCTGCGTAAGGGAATATAAATATATTATAAATTCAAACCGTTTTATAAGCAAGATTGTTACAGTATTAAAGCAATTTAAGGTCATCGATACCTCTTAGAAGTGAAAAGGGAATCATTTGTATTTATTTGTTTAGCTGAAAAAGTATTTTGCTATTTTGCTGTTGTCGATTTGGTTTCGGTTTTCATTCTCGTTTTGATTTCACGCTGTTCAAGAAATGAAATACGACTTTGTCATTCGCAAACTCAACAGTTTTCCACGAAACGTATGAAATCAGCATGAGCGAATTCTCGAGCCATTACAATCTAGGGGCAACCCACATTGAATATCTATAATTGTTTTTGCCGCGAGCATCCCATCTCATAAATAAAATACGGCTTATGAAAACAGCTCATTAAATGACTGGCAAAAATAGCTAAAGGTGCTCGTGATACGTCCACATTATATACTGCACAAACATATTTAGATGAGCGCGCACATCTATTTCGTGGAATTCAATATCTTTAATTTCGCTTTCATACACCCGCACAAAGGGCACACGTCGTCTTTTAGGTATTAATTACAGTTGCTCAAATGTATGAAATGTATATATGTACTGAGTATGTGTGTGAGCAGTTTTTGGCCATTTAAGGACTCAGCTGCTTGAGCTAAACAAATATTTAAGTTGATTGGGCGGGCGCAAATGTAAAAAGTTTGCACTCTAGAGTTCACCAAATTCGCATAAATTCTATGCGTGCCATAGCAGCCGTGAACTTTTTAATGTATTTTAAAACACTTTCCACTAAACATTTTAAGTAAACTGCTGCACAGTCAACGTCTTCCTCTTCGTGTTCGTTTTCATCTTCATCTTCATCGTTAGGCAGATGCAGACGCAGGCGGGCATGCCAACTTGACTTCCTGTGCAAGCGGCAAAGTTTTGTTGCACTCCTGCCGCTGCTCCAAGTTCTGGCTGCAGTTGCACTTGCTCTGCAAATTCCATGGAGGCTGAAATCAACTATTTCATTTTGGATTCAACTGCTGTCCGAGCATTGCAACACCACCACCAACAGCTCTAGGAACAGCAGCAGCACCAGCTACAAAATGGCAAATTAAACTAAATACAATTGAATGAACGAAGCTTGAAATACACTTACATAACTAAAGTGTTCGAGCTGGACCGAATGGCTAAACAAAATCCGCTGACAGAAATATATATAATAGGTGCAATAAATTTAGCTTGATATATGTTCAGATTTCTTTTTAAAAATCATTTGGCTAAAAGCTCAAAAAGTTTTTCTTAGTACAAAATAAATTTAACAATACATAAATATCTTTTTTGATAGCTTAACGATATATATATATGTAGTTATAATTTGTTAAATGTACATCAAAAAGTATGATAACCTCTCAGTCTTTCATCAAGGCTTTCAACTCAATTATATAGTCGTATAGCTCCAAAAGGAAGGGTATTGGGAAAGCAACAACAATAGCAATATCAGCATAGTAATAACAATACCACGTAGAGTCTAAAGTTCTTGGGAGTTTTCGGTGTTGCATACCCTGCACACACCCTCTGTGCCCCTGTCAGTTGTCGCACTTCACACTGGCCGGCGCCCATTTGGATGGTCGAAAGGCTACTGCCAGTTGCCAGATGAGTTTCGAGCAAGTTTTGTGCTACAAAATACTATATAAACTGAAACTCCTTTAGATGGCTGTGGGCGTGGCAGTGTGTCAATGTTTACTTTATGTGCCTAGGCGCAGACTAGCTGCAAAACTTTCTGTGTCCATTTTTCCCCAGGGTCTTTTCTCTCCTTTTTTTTGATGGAAATGAAGCTATGCGGGCATCTTGTCAAAAATTTTAATTAATTACAGTCGTAAAACGCAAAAGTTGCATAATTAAAATGTTATTGTTAATAATTAAATAAGCAAGAGCAAAAGCAAATAGAATGCCAGTCCGCTCACAAATTAATTATGCTGTCAATATTTGTAAAATCTTCTCAGTTTGCTCTTGCGTTTAATTTTAATTCCAATTTATGCCACCTTTGAATGCATGCGTTTGTATGCTTACCACGCCCCGTCCCCGTCCCCGCCCCTCTACCACGCCGCTCAATCATCGCCCACATGGTCAACCAGTGGCCCATTTACGTAAGTGGTTGCATGTTGCAGAGTAATTGCATGAATTTGTTGGCCAATGATTGCATGTTTGCCAAATTGCTTGCCAACTGTTGAGCATCATTTTTGTGCAGCTGAGCTTTGGGCTGACCTGACCTACTATACAGGCGGCAAAACTTGTCTGGGACATTGAATAATTAAAATATTTTCAAAATCAACTCTAATGCTCGACACAAAACTGAGATTATCAATGCCTCTATTCAAAGCAAATGCACAAAAAGTTGCCCCTAACCGTTTGGGCATGGCTGGGGCAGGCCTCGGCACATGTTTGCACATTTGAAATGTAACAAAGATTTGCTCAGTTGTTGTTAGAAAACATTGCCAAATATTTGCTATGGAATTCACATGCTGCCAACAGATAGTATAGAAAAGTTCTGCAGTCTGCCGGAAGATGATTGGGGTCAAGCCTTTATGTTTTGCTTGTATGTAAAATAGCATTAGATTTGCTTCTAATTGTTTTTAATTAAGTATAATTTATTGCACAAACAACAATAAGCAGCTCACAATACGAAATTTTCTGCACTCTGCTATTGTTTACAATTTTTGGAACTTAAAAAGAATTTGCTCTCTGGAAATAAGCTGCATTTGCATTTTGATGAAACTCAACATGTTATCGCAGGATTTGTTATACGCTTATATTTGTTTTTGTTCTTGTACACAAAAGCGGGCTAGCATATAGGGCATAGAATCTTCGGCATGCAATTTTCTTTCTTGCTTAAAACAAAATCGGGTTGTGTAAGTCCTGATGCTTAAATCTAAGAAATATTCCTCTGGAAGTATACACACATAAAAGCAAGGTACGAGAATAATGAACTTTTGTACCATGTATATCTAAGGTAAACGTTTCTGCAATATGCTTCACTAATTAATAAATTGAACATTTCTAGCATTTAATTTGTGTATGCTCTTTGGTGAGGAATGAGTGCAGTCAAATAGTGGCAAAAGAGAATTAATTGTGAAAATGTTGAAGGGATTTGATAAAAAAGGAAACCTACTAGCATTAAAGGGTACAGTTTAAACCAATCTAAGATAAGGGAAACTGCATATTGATTGTCGACTGTCCATATTAGAATTTAGATTTAATGAGCGCACAATTTGAGCCAGTGTGGGTAGGTTTGAGTTCGTGTGTGCTGCTATAGCTAATTATATTGCAATTAGACATCTGTGTCGTTGCGCTTGGTTCCATCCAATGTGTTTTCCGTACATACGACAGGCATTGACATTTGACATCCACAATCGAACAGTTGTAACATGCTGACGAACAACTTTCTCAAGTTGCAGTACATCTGCTTGCGTCTCCTAGGCATCAATTTAGTTACTGCCAGAGATTGCGGATCGATTTCATACCTCATAATGTCAGTGGGCAATTTCCTGCCACTCACTGTGGCCTTCTGTGTGTGCAATGTGGTATATATGGACAAGCTAGCCGATAAGCTTTGTTTGGTGTTGATTAATCTGTTGGCCCTGTACAAATTTGGACTGATCTTAAGGCTGGCATACTGACTTAACACGTTTCATTGAACAATTTCAGTGTATACTCAGTGAAACTTTGTGCTTTTTTTATACTCATTCACGTTTAGTAAGCTAGATTGTTTTAAAGAAATGTTCGATTGCAGTCTCGCACGGCCCATTGCAGGTATCTGTGGGATAATCGTATTGCAGTAAATTATTTGGTGTCATATGTGTGGAATGTATCGGCAGACGCGTTCGTCCTGTCTCCAGTCTGCTCGCTGACCGGCGTTCGAAATAGAACAGAACAAAATAAAACATTTTCAAGCTGAAACTTTGTTGAAGACCCTAACGAATTTACGAAACAATTTACTAGAACTCTTTGGACATGTCGGTGACATTGAATCGCATTTTCCGGCCTTTGATCAACATGCAACTCCTTGTGACTTCGCTGCATTTGTGTGTGCAGAGCTCTCAGCTGTCAGAAAATCTATCCCAGCTGGAGGTCATCTTTTATGCTATGTTCACATGCTCCATTCAGGCGCAGATTTTCCTCTACTGTCACTGCGGTGAGCATCTCAAAGCGGAAAATGCAAAATTTGCGTGGGCCATCTACGACAGCAGCTAGTATGAGACCACCTGCAGTGGGTCGGACATCGGTTAAAGCTGGTCCAGTATGGCTATTGTATCGATGGCCGTTTTTTTTAGCCAAATTTGGAGACATTCTTCTCGATATGATTTTATTATAATACAAGTACATAGTTGTATACACTTCAGGTTGTCCAAAGTTTCATAACATGCAACACATTGCTTCGTTTAATGTTTGATTGAACCAGATAATCAACTCCTTAAAGTGTTTATCCACGAGTTTAATTTCTTTGGTGGAAAGCACCTTGGCTTAGCAATTCATGAAATATTGAATAATAATCGTTTTATAATCATTGAATTGCCACTAATTAGACGAAACTAGCAATATTGTTAATAATAAAGGATGACAGACTGCACTTCTCATCACCTTAACAATGCATAAAACACATTTGTTAGAAATAGCATTACAAAAAAACATTTGATTTTCAGCCATATGAGGAAACATTTACGTTTTTTTTATAGTATCATTAAATTTCTGTCTGCTAACTTAAATTTTCCTTAAAGTCCATAATCGCTACAAATTGAGGAAACAAATTTTACAAGATTTAAAATTTAATATTATTAATGACATGATACGATTTTGAAAACTTCATTTGATGCTCGTTTAATAATTGATTAAGCTTACCGTTTTCAACAATTTAATACTTACTAAAGAGCATAAGCTGATTTTCTTTGCCATTGACTTATCAAGCAAGACTGTTCCCGACTAGGAGTTACGTTAATATCCAATATATTTTGTAACCAATTATATTAATAAACATTAAGCCTATAATTATAATTTCCACATCACTTTATGTTGCGTATATATTGTATATACAAGTCGGTATCGCGTTTAAAGCAGCTCGGTGCTGCCTAGTCGACAAGTGCCGACCATATTATTCTTATTTGTTTACATTCATTTCGTTGCAGCGAAGAGCATAATAGTTCGAATTATGCTTTAAGCTGAGTTGTGTAAGCCACTGGCTAATTAAGCCATGTTAATGACAATATATATACTCATGGTCAATACGCACAGATCAGTTTATGCATTATTTTCGATTGTTGCCCAGCTAACGTCATCAGGATATATATAAATCCAATCAGCTTCGTGCACTTAACACGCGAGTCTGAACGCTGTTATAGCTGTTTTTTTTTTTATTTTTTTTTTTTTTGCGAAAAATATTACAGTTCATTGAAAATACAAGTAACGACTTTGTATAATAGCCTGAAATGGTTAAGGGATATTTTCAACATTTTATTCTGCGTTGCATTTGTCATAATCAGTTTTGTGCGCGTTAACGAAATGAGAGGCTCGATTGGAAGAAAGAATGTGTTTGCTGGTGTAACCCAATTGAGTTTCTCTACAGACGGACTTCTATATTATAAAGCCTACTCTTTGGTATCCTCAAATAATAACAAACTAAACGACGTAAAAAGTTTTAAAGCTACTGTGCCCAAAACCTAAAAGACATTTATTTAGATTTTAAGTCTTTGATGTCATCGATTTTTGTAAAAAATATTTTATCAAAAAAATTAAATTATTGGCATTTAGCCATTTAATATTTTAAAACTAGACAATAACTAAAAACTCAATAATTATGGATTTTGGAAGCCGGTCGCAAAATATGTCAGAAGTAAGACATCATCATAGAAAACTGTGTAGAAAGCCGCGATAGACTCTCTATCTATAGCAACGTATCAAAACGTTGCAAATCATGTACAACACACTAACAAAAATATTGACATACATAGAGAAGAGCTTAGGCGTGTCTGATGTGAGCCAGTTGTGGTAGACTTTAGCCACAAAAGATGCAGACAAACCAAGTCAAAGGCAGACAAAATACAACACTTTAGCGAATGCTGAAAGTGGCGAAAAATACACCCCGAGGGCATTGGACCAACTGCCTTTGTTGTTGTTTGTGGCCTCTATGTGTTTGTCTCCAAATGTGTCGTGTTGTGGCCCATTGAAGGCCAATAGCTTCGGTTTAGTTCAATAATGATGCTATTGCAACTGAGCCGCCCTCGAAATATTGAGGCTCTCTCGTTTACTCTTTGGCATAGTTATGTATGTGAGTGGGCGGGCGTTGATAAAATTATATTCAATTGATGCTTGTCGAGTTGAAATGCCATAATAAATTCAATTGTGTCTGAGAGACTCCCCCGGGCGCCTTCTGTCACTATTGTGTGTCGGCCCAGATCCAGCCGAGCGCGCATTTGGCCCAATTCGAGGCCAGTGGCCCACAAATCGTTTATTGTTTGCTTTTCTAACTTTGTCATAATATCGTCCTTTGTCATTTGGCCTTCTTTCTTGTGGCCCTTTGCGGAAAAATTCCCTTTTTAATTTGGCAATTAATTGAATCAATCGCTTGCACATCCTGGCATCCTGCTTCGCCATTTTAATGTCGCTAATTTATGTGGTCAATTGTTTTGCTTTTAACGAGCGTTCCGTTCAATTTTATTGAAAAATTGCCTCGTCAAGCTTGGCCAAAGCACTTCCGGTCAGTGGACGTTCTTTCTAATTTTGACTCTTCATTTTTTTTTGTCAGTCTTTTACAATATGCTTTCGCTAAAGGGCAATGAAATTGGATGATCATTAATTTTGCTGTGTTTTAAAAGAAAGTCCTTATCATATAAAATCAAAATTGGCCAGACTACATAGATATTGTTTATCAAATCAATTTTGAAGTAAATATTTTTTACTTTTCAAGCAAATTGAATATACGTTCCATGTGGTTTGCTATTATTGTCTTTAGTCGCTTTGCTAAAACGGTAACATCACATATTCCGAATTCCTTGACACACATTGCAAATAATTGAAGTTATGCATTTGGTTTGGCTGGGCGATCTAAACGGAAAATAAATTTAAATAAACGACTTTGCCATGTTGCTGTGGGTTATAGCTTAGGAAATAGAATGCCGTTCGGCTTAAAAGTCAAAGTGCATTAAAAAACAATACGTATACAATGCTGTAGGATTTTTTTTGGCCTAGATGTGAAGTTCACAGAGCATGAGAAATTGTTATAAAGAGCTAGCCGGATATTTTCGGAATTTTTAATTAATTCCCCTGCACATTCACATGCACATGCACATGCACATGCAGCTCTTGCTGTAGTTTACACACATACAAGGAGGTCCGTACGCTTCCTGAGAAGTCTGGCGACTGAGCCTTGTCCTTTTGTTGCCCGCTTGCCTGCCTCATACGGAGTGTCCGTTTGCTCCTGTTGTTGCTGTCAAAGAGCAGAGGGACGGCAGCAGCAACCATTTTCAGCAATTGCCATGGAACGAGGACGATGTGGTGAGCAACCTTCCTATCTTGGCCTGTTGGACACTCTGCCATAGCATGGATGTGGAACGGTGCGCTCTCTTTGTTGTTGCTCATTCATTGTGCAAAGTTTGTATAAATTTTTGATTTCTTTATACAAAATGCTGTGCATGTCTTTCACTTCGTCCGACTGTCTGAAGTTCTGCTGCATCTTCAGTTCCTCTCACCCGTCTACTTGTTAACATGTTGTTGCTGCTGCTGTCGATGTTGTTATTGTTGTTGTTGTTGTTGTTGTTGTTGCACACAACACAAATGCCATTGATTGAGTCACATCGCCTGGGCATATAAATCTCACTGCTGGGGCTTGTCATTCAGGCTGTCTGACTTGCTGCTGCCTACCTTAAAGTTTTCGCCGTGCTGGGTCTGTGGCATTTGACGTAACTTGCCCGATGATTTCGTTATTGTTCGATTGACAATAAAGAATCAACTGAAAGTTCCAAAAAGCACAAAATACCATTGAATTTACTCACAGGCACCATGCTGAGCAGCACGGGCGGCGCACGGTAAGAACCACAATAGTTGCAAGCATATAACAATAAGTCGCTGGAGATTCAAGCTACATACAAAAAGCTTCCAAATTTGTATGCAAAAAATACAATAACCAAGTGCAGCTTAAATAAAATACATTTCAATGATTGCATTTTGGATTAAAATAACAAAAATTCCAACAACATCAACGACTTTATTAATAATAATTCAGAAGAGCTGTGAAAAACATTTCTGTGAAATATTTAAAAAAAAATTTGCAGTTTTTCTTAAATGCAACTATCTCTCACTCGTTCATTGCTTTGCTGTATACCATTTAAGTTTAATGAAGTGCAAACAAAAATATTTTCAATTAGAGCGTAACAATCGCCGAGTAAAACCGAGCAGCAGCACGGCATGGCAACGAGTTGAACAAGCGAGGAGACAATGCGTAAACACAAAAGTCGAAATGGCTGCAAAATGCAGAACATGTGAGTTGTGAGTGGCATGCAAATGCAACTTGCAACACGGCAACGACAATGACAACAACAACAACGACATAGACAAGGACAACAACATGCATATACATGCAACATAAAGTGCACTTCAAGCTCGAAACAGTAGTTGCTGTCGGCTTTACGTTCGCTTCTCAGCAAAAAACCAACTCCTTTCTCTATTTGTCTTATATGCCAAACATTGCTTTTGCTCGGCTGTACTTTTTGCTGCAGTCTTCCGTGTCTAGTAAAGATAGTTATTTCGTAAAAATATAAGCTTCAAATAATAAAAGCTGATTCGACTTTTTATAAAAGTAAATTTCAGAAGACAAATAGAAATTTTTACACAGAGCCTTAGGTATTTTCTTAACATTTTTACAAAGCTAAAGACTTAGTAAATGGTGCATTAATAATGGTAAATTTTAATGGCAAAAACATAAATCGAATATTTCCAATTTATATATTATTAATAATAAAAAAAGTAATTGGAAGCGTTTACAATAATTTTTTGCAAGCTGGTTGTGTGCGTATTACCATGAAACTCAATTGATGACTTTCACCTCATTCTAAAAATTTTTATATTATAGTTTTTGAATTATATATTTTACGATGCTGTTGCTTAAGTACTTTGAGGATTACATTTGTTACTTTTCCGATTCGTATAGATTTGAAAATAGAATTCTTTATGCTTACTTCTTCAAGCCAAATTACAATTTGTCACAAGAGCTTTGCCTCGGAATTGTGATTTATGCACACATATGTCATGGTATGTGTAACTTATTTTCGCTACAACAGCACCATCATCAACAGCATTAACAACAACAACAACAACAACAACAAAAGCTAGAGTCATAATAAAAGTACAACAATATACGCTGATTGCCATTTGCTGGGCCGCTGCTACTGTCGCTGCAGCGTTTTAGCTTCTCGCTAAACATTCAATAAATAAAAAGCTAAATTACATAAATTTGTAGGTATATGTAAAATGTGTTGACTTTTTTACTGCTGCGACGTGCGCATTTAAAAGTGCTTTTGATTTGTTGTTGCTGTTGCTGTTGCTGTTGCTGCTACTGCTGCCGACGGCATATTAAATTTATATGCCAACGTTTCACGCACATCTAAATTGTGTGGCAAAAGTTTATGTCGCAAGTAATTTTTACAGCCAAACAACTTTATTTTTTCTGCATTACTCTGTTATTGGGCATTTGACTTATGACGTGTGTTTTTTATGCGGGCTATCAAAAAGCAAATTGCATTTTGCACTTGCCATCTTGCATTCAGATGCTACCCGCACTTTAAAGCTTCTATTTTATTTATAAAATTCAAGATAATATTGGCAATTTACGATGTCAACAGTATTATTGAACGGCAGATATTCGCCAATTAATATTAGACTTAATATTAGATATTACCCTTGGCTCTTTGCTATAAATTACTGATGAGCTCTCTTTTTTATAGGTGGAATAATTATCTTAAGTCTTTTAATTGAAAAGCTTAATAAAGGTGAAAACAAATGACTTAAAAATAATTTTTTAATATATATTACATTTCTCAATTTGCTTAAGTCTGGAATAATCAAGTGTCTACTGTGGCTTATAAATATCAGAGAAAATTTGATGAAAATAAATTAAGTATAATGTCATTTAATTATAATAAAATAACCTTGAGCTAATTAAATTGTTGAAGCAAATTTAATTCTTTTTAACTTCGGCTACATTAATTTCTAATGAAATTAAACCAAAAACTGAAATTGCAGTTAGGACATTACAATAAAGGTATACAAATCCCCGCAAGGCCAAAACTTTTCCTTGTTTTTCCATTTCCTTCACTATGGGTTATTTTTTCTTTGTTTTGGCAGCAACCAGTCATTTTTTTCACTGCCCCACAGCGTTGCTTTGTAGTTGCTGCCAAAGTGATGTTGCCATAATGCTCACCTGAGCGCAAATAAAAATAAAAATGAACAAAAAAATTTACATGGAATCGCTTAAGTGCTTCTGCCATAACTTCCACATAGAAGCTGGCCCCTTCGCTGTTCAAAACTTTTCACACAACACTCATACTCAAGCAGTGTGAATTATTTGTTTATTTAATGCGTGCATTATACAAAAAAGGTTAAATTCAAGAGTGAAAAACATGTGAGCTGTGATAAGTGCGGAAAATATTGCAAATTAAATTGTAGAGTATACAAAAGCTTTTTGTAATTGCAACATATGTTCAAACTATATAGTTCTGCTAACAGTTCTGTTCAAAATGTGGAGCTTTAACTTCCGCACGACACTTGGTCATCGACGCTCTGGCCCACAGGCTGTTTGCAGCCAGGCATTTGGCCGACACTAAGACCAACTAGGAATAAGCATCAATGTTCTCCCATTGACAATCTGCTTCCGCGTTTTTGGTCTCTGGCAGCTATCAGCGTATCACTTTTGCCATATGCTTTATGCCCGTATCCTTGACTGCTATTCGCTGCCTTTGAGTAACTGCGCGCAGTGAACTGCTGTTGATACTGTTGATGCTTCTGCAACATCTTCATCTGCCTTTCATACGGCTGTTACCTTTACCTTAGCATTGTCTGCCTGTCGCATGTAACTAGCTGCGGGCGCCGTATGTTTTCCCATTTTCTTTTCTTTTTCTTTGCTTGTCATCTGATGCAGTGTTTCCAACTGCAGTTGCTATCCCGCATGATGTCCAAGTGCATTGACCGACGACCCACTAACACAAGCTGGACACATATTTAGATAGAATAAGAGACGTTCAAGTTATGCATGTTGGTTGCAAATTGGATGTTATTATGTAAGTATACACACTTTATCATATCATGGTAACCTTTCTCTTTTTATTAGACTGAATGAAAATATTATTATTTTTTAATTAAAGCTAATAATTGTAGAAAGCAAAGGGGCCACCACATACGGAAATTCAAATGAAATTTAACTGTGCCAAAATAGGTTAGCCTACTTCTAATGACTTTGTGAAATAAAGCCTAAAATGCATTGGATATCCACATTAATTATCCACATTAATTCGGTTACTTGAGTGTTGATTTTTGTTTTAATTTGTCCAATAAGCATTTAAACATTGTGCTATGCATATGCCAAATCCTTTTCTTATCAGCATTACTCTCAATCAAAAAGTTTGTTGGCATTCAACGAGTTGAACGAACTCAAATTAAAGCTGATAGTCGGATAAAATTTGCTTGTTGCTTGGACTTGGGCCGCTTATCATCGATTTTATTGGCATAATCAGCGTAGAAATTTGTGTTTGCCAACTTCTGGCAGCCTGCCACGCCTTATAACTAACGCACGCCTCCTCAACCCGTTGAAAGGCGATAAACATTTATCTTCATTATACAATTTGCGGCAGTTCGCTTCACTTGCCCCTTTGTGCTTCTGACCCTGGTCCAGTGGTAGTTGCTGGATCTCTCTTTCTCTCTCAGCTGCAATTTTGTTGTTATTTTGAGCCGCGTCGCTGTCGTCATCTTCAGCGCCGTCGTTGCTGTTGCTGTGCAGCTTAATGAAAAAGTTTCTGCAGCGCACAGAACCCTTTTTTAATTTTTATTAAGCAGAAAATTGGCTGGCCACCCCTTCATGTTCCATGCTGGAAAAATATTCAGAAAATGTTAATGCAAAGTAGCATGAAAAATAAAAATATAACTGAACCTAGGGGCGAATTTATGCTTTGCCAACTTGACTTGGCTGGCTCTCAAAGTGCTGCATTAAAATCATTAGCTGCGGCCATGGCCATAGATTAAGTGATTGCTACAGCACAAACATAAAATATTTTATGTATGCTTTAATTAAACTAAAACTTTTAATCTGTTAGTATTAATCATTGACAATGTTCATGCTAATATGAATGTTTTAAACATAATTATATTCAATATCTAATTTATGTGTGTGTGCAGCACATTTAATTGTGTACAACATTCAATGCTTTGAATAGCCCAATATTACACACATACATAGACTCAGATCTGAATAGAATTTAATTTGTTATTCGAATACCACAAAATGATACGATGAAACAGACTGCATAATACTTGTCCACAGCTGATTACTCACGCAGAGTTGGTCGAACGAACAAGATTAGATTTTTCCAGTGAAATCAGATGGTGAATATAATTATATTTGATCAGAAAAATAGTAAGCTTAACTCTGGCTGTATTTTTCTTGTTTTATTTTATCGTTTGCTTTGTCAGCTTTTTCTTTGACTACCCACGCATTGTTTTCATTCATGCTAAAACAATCTTTTTTAAGCTGATTTAAAAGCTACCCATAAAAGGGCTTGAAAAAAAAAAAAAACAAATTAGCAAACAGTTTCCCTCTTATTAGCCGGCGCACGGCTCAAATATTTTCAATCAATGACTAATTTGGTAAATGCCTGAGGGCGACCTAAGCTGAACGCCGGCTCTTTCTCTACAGCGCGGATTGTTTACTCTTATTTTCTTATCAATATTAATATATTAATATTTTTCTCATCCATCTAGCCAGGGTTGGCATTACTTATTTTGGTTGTTGGATTCGCATGCTTTTTACTCGTTTAAATCATTTTTTTCCACTTTATTATAATTTGAAAAATGTGAAAATTTGCTCTGCTTTGCCGCTCTCATTCTGTTTCTTTATCTTTGTCTCTTCTCTCTCTCTGTCTCCCTCTCTCTCTCTCTCTCTCTCTTGCTGGAAGTATTTAATTATATTATAGTGTACAAAATTGAAATTTAATTAACTAACTTGCCCACACAGATACACTGCTACTTTTTTGTGGCACATTATCTGAACGGGCAGTTAATTAATGAAACTTTAATTTTTTATGGCATTTACATATTTATTACAGTAAGTGTTTCACTTGGTAATTAACTTAGTTTCAAAAATTAAAAGTTATTAAGTTAGCTTACTGATTGCGTTTGGTGTATAGTCTTTAGATCAGGGCACTATATTTACATAATTAAATGATAATCAGGTTTTTATCAATGTATATAAACTGAGCTACAATCATGCTGCTCTGTAAATCAAAACAGAATTTATCTTGTCTCTATCCAAAAAAAAAAAAGAAGAGATTACGTTTTAATAACTCAACACGATTACAATTAGATCAAGAAAAATTTCATTTTTACACCCTGCACTCATTGCAAATGAGAAATCTGGGTATAATGGTTGTAAACATGTAGCATTCAAAAGTTTTTATATTCATAATTAGGACGACGATCTTCGTTGATGAAGCCATGTGTGAATGCGTCGATCTCTAGATTTACAAGAGCAACAGATTTGAAAATTCTTTGTAGGTCCGTATATAACATGCGCAGATCCAGTTTGTTTAAAAAAAATCGATTTCTATTAGCATTTTAATGATATCGATTAAAGACGTAATCAAAATTCATCCAAATTTTACATTTGGTTGTATGTATATTTTTTTCAGCTAAGATTTTTGTTATATTATTTATAATGTTTATAAGCTTACACTTTTCTCGGCTTTAATAAATATATTAAATAACTATTTGAAAACGCAGATCGGACAGGGTTCAGGGAATCTTCTAGGCGGGCACCCCGACTAGAATTTTCTTACTTGATTTATTTTACTCTCAGACCATGGCATTTTCTTTCAAGACTGCAAACTTTTCCTAAATTCCTTCTCTTGGAAGTATTGTATTGATTCTAGTATATAAAGCATTGACAATTAAAATAAAGATCAGAATTTGGGCAGCAATAGTGCGATAGGAAAATAACAAGTTGAACCAAAATGAGTATTTACAGAAAAGCATGTTTATGTGCATTAATTAAGATACGTAGAAAATAACATTTCGATTTAAATAGCTTTTCTTTCTTTCTTGAATACTAAATGCATTGAGCATGTGCACCCTTGTCCAAAAAAATATGCCACTAGAGGGGCGGCATGACGCATGCCCCTAACCCATGGCTTTTCACCATATTCTAAGCCATCACATGCCGCTTTTATGCTTTGTCGCAGCAAATTTGGCGACGCTTGCTTATTTAGTTAATTATCTCAGATTACTTGCTCTTGATTATTTTCCATCGTTGTTGTTGTTGTTCTGACTGTTGATTGTTGGCTGTTGGTTGTTGGTTGTTGGCCCTGTCTGATGGTTGTTGTAGCTGGTTTTGTGCTGTAAAGTCAGCAACTTTGGTCGACCGCTCGTTGGATGGTTGGGGCCTTGATGTTTACTTATTTCAACCCAGCATGCGGCAATGCCGCACAGCAGGCGAAAGTCAACTTGGATTTTCTTACCCGATTCCCTTGGCAAATAGCGAAAAGCTGACTCGATGACGCTCTGTCTTCCCGCCTGGTCGTCGGTCGTCTAGCAGATGGTCTGTCTCTGCGGCTGATTCATTTGTAGCGTCGCCATATCAACAATTAAATTAAACGTGTTTGCCATACACAAGCGAGCTTAAGCGCTCAATCAATGTAATATAGCTTTTTAGCTCTACACCGCGCCATTCCATGCACGTGCAGCATTTTAAATTAGTAATTAATGGAATTTCAGGTTGTATTTTCTCCTGTTTTAACTTTTGAAGCTCCTATATGTTTTCGTCCAGAATAATTAGCTAGCGTCCAACAAGCACTGTTGGCAGCTTTATTAGACTGCATCCCCAGCTAAATTTACCGGTAGGCGTGTAGTTTATTTTCATGAAATACTGAAGTTTATTTATGGAAATTAATTGTCTAACTTGAATGTAATTTTGGCGAGATTCTTCGGAGCAAAACAAACACCCAACGTGAATGACCGTATCTCAACATTTCAGATTTTTTTTGAGCCTTCAACAAAAATGCAAAAAAAAAACCATCAAGTACAGTAACGCCGTCACTGTTTGTTTTAGTTTCATCTGATGGCTGCCAAAGGTGCTTTTAGTTAAAAGAAACGAAATTCTTTAATTTTTTTAAAAAAAAAATTGACTCCATATAGAGAATATAAATTAACTTGTTCCGAGTGAGTGTTAAATAACCCAAACTACGTTCAAACAGCTTCATGCCATGTCGGAAAATAAACACGTTTGTTTTAGAAACGGTGCTCACCATATTTTAAACAAATTACACTAAGGTTTTATATAAGTATATACAAATTACACTAAGGTTATATATAAGTATATTCATTTTTTGGGCCGTTTAAAGCAACGGGTATATCTGTAGGTAGCAGCAATCGCTTCTTGCTGATATCGATTACATTCAGTGGCTAGAGAACGAATTGTGTTCAAATTAACAAGCGTCCATCAACCAAGCCCATCATTCTCTAACTTATTACCATTCCCATTCCTGATCACCATCGCAATCCTATTGTCTGACCATATTCGACGTGTAACGCAAATAAATACAGAACTGTAGCTACGCTACGTGCTAACCAAAACCGTTGCAAATGAGCGCCAATAAACGCCGAAAGCAGAAAATGCAAGTTAATTACGTTTTTCAATTAAGCGCCAGTCGATTTGGCCGCGGCTTGGTCGGGTCAGAGGCAGTCGCTGCAACAAAAGCCAATGGTAGTTGATAAAGTCCTCATTCTCAAATTTAGCCTGCAATTTGCCATTGCGTTTGACTTTAGGCTGGCAATCGATTTACTTAGTTACCTAGCACACTGACTGCAGATACAGAAATATGTTGATATTTTTGGCAAATCAACAAGAGCTTAGCCTAAAAAGAAGAAAGGGTGCTTGAGTCAGGAGTGCCCGACTAGGAGATACCCCAAACCCTGCAATATGGTTTAGTTTCCCAAGTAACTGAGCCCCTATATCAACTTATCATGTATTCTAGCCCCAATATAATTAAAGTTGTAAGAGACTACAGTGTATGTTGTAAAGAGATTGTGGTAAGTCCTGTCGTTTTTCTCTATATGTTTGCTCGGGATTAGTATGAAATTTGTACAACGCAACACAAAAAAAGTGAAATAATAACTTGACCTTATTTAATTATAATAGTTTAAAACTTTTAGAAAAATCTCGGTAGCTCAATAGTATGTTTTATTATACTTCGACATGTTTTAGGCAGATAAAGAGAGTATTTTGCATTCCATCTAGTTAACCTATTGCACAAATTCCTCTATTCGCAAAATTTTATTAGAGGCTTCTGTGGCTTTTGATATTGCTAATTTATATATGTATGTGCCTGAAAATACTGCTATATGCTGACAACTGAATGTAATTCATCATTCATGTGTCCAAACTGACACGTTTGTGGCCACAAACAGAAATAAAATTCACTTTGTGTGGTTGGCACTTGCTGGTTTTTATTTTATATCAGTTTCCTTTTGGATTGTGGTCGTATTATGGCTCCACGTTGGGGTTGCCGCGGCTCGCTGGTATATCAAATATTAACGACTTTATTCACACAATGCATATTTTTGGTGGGATCATAGCACACCGAAATTAATCACGAAAATATGCGCTCAAGTGGAAATTTTGTAATCATCGCGGCGGTCGATTGGAGGCTGCAAACTGTCGTATGCTGAAAGCCGGGCGCTCAGGTGGTACGTGGCAGGCTGGCTAATAACTTGCGGGTTTTATGGATGCCTGGGTGGCATTAAAATTTAATATATTCCTAATTTTTAAATAGGCAGCGCTGCCAGTACCAACTAGAAGCAGTCGAAGACTCGACAACGATGCCACTCAAAGCCGTATAAATCCAAGATTGTGGCCTCTAACTTGTCGCATATGTTTGCAACTGGTTCTGGATGTATGTGTGTGTATATGTGTGCACGCGTGCCTGTGTGTGTAAGTATGTGTGGTTGCTATCTTGGCATCATCCTTGACTGGCTGGCTGGCACTGGCACTAGCCTTTCGCAATGTGCTGTCTGCTTCTGAGTGTGTGCGTGCGTGTGTGTGTTTGACTGTAATTGAAGCAAAATGAAAATCTTTTATTCATGAGGCTATAAAATTGCCCAATTTTCAGGCCATTAGCAAAATTTACGCCTTTTTCTCTGCACGCAGCGCATAGTGGCCATTAAATACAGTCGCCTGCATAAGTATGCATGCCATGTGGCGGGTGTTTAGATTTCCCAATCGCGTCTGCATTTTATTTTTAAATACACTATGCAGCATTAATACCCATGAAATAGATGCAATAAATCTTTCCTCAGCCGTAGCGTACACTTAACTTTTGCTCTCTAGATGTGCTAAGCCCTGCCTCAATTAGCCCTTCTGTACCTTCACCATCTTCATCTTTCTGACAGCTGCACAGCCAGTGCATAATCCTATTAGCCGCGCTCTGTTTGTATCGAAGCAGCTTAGATATGTCAACGTTGTAATTAAAAGCAGTGGAAAACATCAGTTCTATTCCCGGACTTGACACTTGACGGGGCAACCGCGAAAATGCTGCCAAGTCACGCAGTAGGCCTGTCGGCTTTGGAGGCACTCAGCACTTGAGCCGCCCAATTACAATGTTAATTACTTGGTCAAGCGCATATTGTTGCATGTCATTAAGCAAAGGCTAGTCGGGGTGGCCAAGAAGTTGCCAATTCCTGTCAAAATTCTGTTTTATTTCCAGAGTACGTTTCGAATAACTAGATATAGATTAATTTCATCAATTGCTGTATAATTTAAAAATGTTAAATTAGCGTATAATGTTTTTATGTAAATAGTTATGACAGGTTGAAGTCTGTTTGTTATTCAAAATACAAAATAAATTAAATTTAAAATATATATTTTTATATACATTAAAATTGGTTTTACAAAATAATATTCGATATATTTACATATATATATATATATATATATACATAAATATATATATATATATATATATATATATATATATATATATATATATATATATATATATATATATATATATATATATATATATATATATATATATATATATATATATATATATATATATATATATATATATATATATATATATATATATATATATATATATATATATATATATAGTATATATATATATATATATATATATATATATATATATATATATATATATATATATATATATATATATATATATATATATATATATATATATATATATATACACATAGATAGGTATGTGAGCTGACGTAAGAAACTCTCTGAATTTGTATGCATCAAAAGTTATTCAACTTCGCATGTGGGAAGACGATTCCCAGCCACAGTCGCATAAGGGAAATTTATGTATACGCTAAATTAAGCTAAATTATTTAAAATATCAACTCTTAAAAGGTTAATTTTAACTCTAAGCCGAACTCTCTCGACTAGTTCAATCTTAGTTATTTTGTACTATGTTGCTTAGCAGTAAGATAAATTTAAAATATTTTCGGATTTCTTTTACCCAAAGTAAAGCTGTAAATGGTATTTTTCAGATTGTCCGATTGTACTACATAATTCACATTAATTAAACTCTAATAGTGAGTGTGTGTGTGAGTTTGTGGGCAGAATTTTCCAGCAATTGAATACTGGTGGAAACATTGTTGACGTTTCAGTGCCCTTTGCCTTAGCTTCCAATTGCCAAGTTGTAATACGCAACACACACGCTTCTAGTTTATGAGCACTCTTCAGAGATATTCATGCACACAAATACTCACATATATAGTCTTGTGAATGTTGAGCGGCTTGCAGCTGGCACTTTGCCTTGGTATTCAGTGGGAATCAAAATCGAATAGTCTGTATGGTTCAGTGGCTGGCACTAAAAGGCAAAGTCATCGCATTGCCAATGCGTACTTGATTCTGCCTGCCTGCCCTGTTATGGGCTTTGAATGTGTATATGCACATGCATACATACATATATGCATTTGTAGCATATCCATGTTGGGTGAACAACAACTTCATTTAAAATTCTGCAATTTCAGTTGAAAACTTTAAATTTGATCAGTAACTTTTTTGCTTGTGCCTCCATTTTGAATCAAAAATTGATGTATTGGGGTTTTTCAAAAGATCTTTAAGCATTCAAAACAGACACCTCGGTCAACCTCAGAATAATAAATACCCATTTATATGTATGGATATTATATACATATTTATGAAACTGGTGCATGGACTGAGGGCAGGCAATTGGCTGGCAACCGATTGCATGTGAAGCAGGGCTCTAGATTCAAACAATCTGCACAGTAGCTGCAAAAATTAAGCTTAAATTATTGTCAGTTGCTTTACCAAATACAAACCAGCATTAGAAATCAAACAACAATGGCAGCCAGCGGGCAGCCAAACTCCAATTATATGCCCCTCCGCAGGCCAGCCCACATATTTGCCCAGCTACAGTTGGTGTGGCCGTGTTCAACATGCAAACAAATGGTCAAAAAAATGTTTATCCACACAGCGGCTCACACACCCACACGCATACATATATTCAATGCACACACGTCACACATGTCCACACACTAGCTGGCCGTACCATACTCAAAGCGGAAGTATATAGGGGCATTTAAATATGCAAAGGAAGTGTGCACTTAATTTGTGCCATCCTTGTTGTTTGCCATTGTTGTTGCTGCTACTTCTGCTGCTGCTTTTGTTGCTGTTGTTGTTCCTAGTTTTAGTTGGTGTGTTGTTGTTGCTGTTACTATTTTTCTTTTTGGCCACACAAACAAAAACAATCTGACTCTAACCAGAGTGCGCAATATTCCAGCTCAAACACAAATCCCAACTAATGTGGGCCGAAAAGTTTTTCCTGCCCATAGACCTAACCAGCTGACTCTGTTGACTGTTGAGTAGCGACAGACTTACGGACTGACATACAATGCGACGGCATCCGTGGTCAAAATGTTGGCCATGGCCCGCTGATGTCGCCGCTTCAGCTGCTGCTGCGGCTGCTGCTACTGCTGCTGCTGTTCCTATTGCTTCTTCTGCTGCCTTGCTGTATGGCCGGATGGCTGGCCATGTGCCATGGCAAAGTTATCAGTGGACCACACTCCACTCGCAGCTTTTGCCCATTTCCATCTGACAGTTTTAATTGCCTTGAATGTTTGCAAATTTCTTATGGGAAATTGTTGTAGCGTGCGGTTGGCTAGAATGGCCCGTCAGCCAGCCAGACAGACAGGCAGACGCCGTCCGTTCGTCGTCCCTTACAAAATCTTAAGCTTTTAAGAAAACTTCTGTGCGCTGTATTTTTCGGAATGCTATTGCAAAACTTTTTAGATACATGCAGCAGATAAGCTGATGAGCATGAGCCAAGGACAGTAGCCAGGGGAATGAAAGTGCTGCACTTGGTTGTCAAATCAATGCTAAACGTCGCCAACGGTTAAATGAATTCCATGGCCTCACCAAATATGCTAATGGACTGTCTGGTTGGGATTCTTTTTAAGCAATGAAAACAGTTTGCCAAATGAATTGGTTTTCAACTTGTTACATCGTGTCAGATGTTACATTTTGCTATACTCCATCAATATTTTCATTGAAAAAGAATAATAAACAATGCAAAAGAAAAAGTAAAAGTAATTGTTTGCTGTGCCTTTGGCTTTTTAAAGGGTACTGAAGCTACAAGAAAAGCATTATTGTTAACAGCAAGCGATATGTGAACACAGATATGTATCAATAGCGTGGAGCTTGTCAATTACGAGCACATATTTGAAGCCCCAGGACATGGAAAAAACGTCCAACTACACTGAATTATCATATCGTACATAAAAATAAAGCGAGTCGTAGGTGTGAGTATTAATTAAGAACAACCGAACTTTAAGGTATTACTCATGAGGTCCGTGTGCTGGCAGAGGGAAGATAAGCGGCCCTCAGCTAAAAATAACTGAAGACAACAACAATCAGTGAGACGGCGGACAACAACAAGATAAATGCCTGATCATTATTACAGAGCCATAAATAATGCAGACAAACAGACACAGCAGACACAGGACGCACCTTTACCGAGTTCCAACCCGTAAACACAAACATGAGCAAGAGTGGAAGCGACTATAAAATCCCCTGCATTTAGTATAATCTACTTAGTTGCCAAAGACTGATGCTTGAATATTAATAAAATATAATACGGAATGTAATATATGAAAAATTAAATATATGGAGAGATTCTGTGTCTATAACTTCTTATTGATTTCAATAAGATACATACTGTACTCAGTAGTTGCAGGGTGTTTAGTTGCTGATCAGATAAAGAGGTTGATATGACCGATTCCATGGGCTTGCATTTTGAATAACTGCTGTTAAAGCGGGCAACAAAACAATTATTGAGCATTTAATTGCTCGACAAAATGTAATTAAGCAAAGGTAGCACGTTCTATAGCGGTGGCATTGCGAGATCCGGCACGATAGACCGCAGGTTGAAACTTTTGCATTTGTCACAGTAACCACTGTACATAGTTTAATATGTACGCATGAACGTGTGCTTGTAGGTGTGGCTGTGTAGCGATTTAAAGCAATGCCGAAAAGTGTCCATTAAATGCAGTTAAGAGCACTTGCCTGCCTCTCGGTGCGTTGACAAGTGGTCTATAAAAGGCAGCCGAATTGAAAATTTTCGTTGACATGGCAAAAGTATGTGAACATAGGGGCATTCCAAATCATTTTTGTAACAGCTTTTGGCACTAGCTGGACACGAGGCATGCTCATGGTAAACGCTGCGGCTTACAACCAAAACTTTGCAGCAAGTTTCAATTTATTAACCAAATAAAATGCAGATAACGGCTGCGGGATACGCAAGACTACGCTATAAGCGGCAGGCTGTCGAAAGTTTTGATAGATGCGCAAAGTTTCAGCCCGTGGCGGGTAGAAACTTCGTCATACAGCGACCTGAAAGTGAAGGTGTGCGATCAGCTAAGTTTCCCATGCAACTCTTGATTGACATGCACTCCGGGGCAACAGTTATTGCACACAAATACACATACACATACATCTACATATATGTAACATACATATGTACGTATGTAATTCTATTTCTCTATTTGGCCAACTGTTTGACCAACACCAGGTCGTTTCAGTAGGTTAACCAGCAATATAAAGGGTAAAAAAGCCAGAAAAAAATTGGGGAATTTTATTTGTTACGCGCCCGTGACTCTCAATGCAATTTCGACCAGACAATCCACAACATTTGTATCCAGTTGCCTCTGTATATGCTGCCTGGCCGCCAATGTGTTAGTATTTGTTATTCGGATTGCATTTTTTCAAATACCCATTTTATGTATTTGTTTTGCAGTTTTGCCCAGGGCCTAAACCAGCCAAAGGCGCCAACATATTGGACCAGCCGACCGACCACTCGACAACTGCAGGCGGCAATAATGTTTAGGCTTTTCACGACGAATTTTTTCCAAATGCCCGAGTGCAACCAAATGGAAAACCTTTGGAATCCCGTAGTTTTACTAAAAATATATTCTTTAATAATATGGATACTCAATGTTGACTCGTACAAAATATCGAGAAAAAAGTAATATATAAATTTAAAAAAAAAGATGTTTTTCATTACTTAAAGCATGACCATGACCTCTATGTATATAACATTTTATCTTTTTAATATATTATTCTGACAACAGAACAACCTATTCTCCCATATTTTTAATGCCTCGATTTAAAAAGCTCAAAATGATTTACTTTAAGTGCAGCTCTTTAAGAATAGAGTAAACTGAGCTTACGCGTAAAGCGATTTTCGACATTAGCTTTGATAGACAGCTGTCTATGTGTGCAATGCATATGCGTTAGTGTCGGCGTGCGTGTTCGTGTATTGCGAAGGAATGTGCAATGAGTTGTAAAAACTTTTTCGATTTAAGTTCATAATTACAGTTTCAATGTTGCAGCGACTGAGTCAAAGGAAGATGGAGAGTGAAATGGATGAGTTGGCAGACGGGTTTCCATCTCTTTCTCTATGTCTCTGCTTGTATAGCTAAATGCTTTCACATGCTGATTGGCAAAGTAGTTTTAATTGAAAATCTTTAGCTTTCAAACCCATCGTTGACAGACATACGCCGGGGGCAATTGTGTGGCGGGGTACAGTCTTGCTACAATTTGACCCACAAATGGAGACTAAATTAAGTGATACACATTTGCCCCCAGAAGTTCAGTTGCAAATTGACTCGCACTCGCTGCGCCAACCTTAACAACACAAATCAGGACATATAGAAATATATATTTTGTGTATATAAATACAAATGTGCTTTCATATGTCAGCAGTGACATTGATCTTTGCTTTATGGAAAGCAAAAAAGAAGAAAAAAAAAAACAGAAAGGTTTACGATGCTATGATATAAATTCAGCGCTGTTTCCTTTAAAATTCTTTTTTTTATTTATTAAATTCAATAAAAATGCAGCCGAAACAGCATTTACATATGCACATGAATAAAAAATATATATAAAGTGAGTATCGTATTTGCTTAATTTTCCTGAAAACTTAAACATTTTGGAGAGTCGCCGACTGATTCGACATCTGAGCTTTCTTGGATATAAGTCTCACTAGATTGTCAATCATCTGCCTCACTTATTTTTCTGCTCCCATTGATTTTATGCATATAGCGACAGGAATCTAGTAAAATGTTAAAGCGTGCTTTTAAAAATACGAATATATGTACATAAAAGATTCATCGTTTTTATCAGTTCATCTTGGCTTTTAAAGCTTTTTTGAATCATTTATAAGCTAGACTCGAAGCAACTAAGAGTTAAATGCAGTATCAATTCCATTCGAAAGCAAATAAATAAATATTTTTATATATGTAAATACTACTTAAAACAGACAAAAGTACTGTCTATGCAGCACTAGAGCAACGGAATATTTAGCTTTCTTTTTAAACATTTTTTTTATTTGATGAAATATTACATTTTTGCTTGCAGCTATTTTGATTTAATGAACATTTTTTTATTTTTTTCATATTTTGTTTTTCGTATAAAAGTCAATTAGGAAGAATGACGTTGGCTATGTCTGAGCTCTGCCTTGAGCTCTACAATATTTAAAGACAAGTAAACAATATTTATGTTTGGCATATTTCTTTAGCTTGGCTAAAAAATGTTTAAGGGATGGGCGTCCTTAAATTTATTTGGGATTGGAACTTTAAGATTTAGGACCCAAAATCAGCAAAAAAGAAAGAAAGAAAAAGATTCTTATTTCAATGAACACTTACAATGCTCAAATCTCTTTGTACATGCAATGTCAAATCACATTCAATATCTGTGTTTTTTTTTTTTGTACTTGAGAGTTTTTGTTGATTTCGGGATTGTATTTTTAGACAGCCAACCATGAAGGGATCACACAAACCATTTTAATCAGAATCTTGTCAACATATTAAGATAATCCGTATTTAATCCTTTTGTCGACCCAAGGTCGTGTTGATGATAATGCCGGCGGCGTCAAAGCGACAATAAAACCCAAACGCCCCAAATCCCTAGCGACAACTCACCTGCCTTTTATACCATTGGCTGCTATTGTACGAAGACTTTAAAAACCCTTTTTATAATTATGATGACAGTAAACAAGTCGGCCAGGCAGCAGTATCTGTGCCCCCTGGAACGCGTCCCGTCGCCCACTCTCCGTACCCTGAACTCTATGCCGTGGTATGCCTTGCGGTCCAGACGTCCAACCTCTGGGCCTGGGCTCTTGTCTTTGGCACTCAGTTGATGGTTAGGGGATTCGAGCTTTTATTAGCTACTTAGCCATGGCATTGTTACACCTTTCATAATGAATTTCCAGCGGCAAAGCCTGTCGTCACAATGCCAAGACCAAGGATATTTCAATTTAGCAGCTCAAACAGTTGCCACTTTGACGTTTTGTCTGCCGTTTTCCGCCTGTTGTCAGTTGTCGGCTGTCTGACGACGCCTGTTGCCCCGACTGGAATGTCTGCCGTAAATATTTCTGCGGCACAATATACAGCACAAAGGTGACGTTGTTAGCTTTTTAACAGCTGCGGAATTTGTAGCCTGTCTTATTCGGCCGGGGGTGCAGGAGTTGTTGGTTAGGTAAAGTAACAGGGGCAATCTCAACTAATCTGCGGTTGTCATAAAATGTGAACATACTAAGGAGATTGCGACTGCCGCTGAATATCAAAATATTTGAGCAATGAATGAATGAATGACAGACAGTCAGCTGTGCGGCTATACGTTGGCAGTTCATCAATCACACAAATGCTTATCGCTCTGAAGTGTATATGTATGTTTGAGTGAGATTGGCCTATAAATAAACAAAGACACTTGTATCTGAATCTTTGCTTGCCTGTGGCCTTTTAATTGTTCCACAAAATTCATTTTTCACACGGCGCACAACTTTAAAGGCGCCTGCCGTCTGTCCTTTGGCGTCAATGGGTCTGCTACTGTACGCGATTCTGGGTCGGATCTGCTGTGCTCTGTGCACGCTTTAAAGAGATCATCAATCTTGTTTAATGGTTGTCCGCACGATTGAATTATTACATGTGTCAGCTGCGCGTGAGTTATTGATATTACGTAACAAATGAAGAAAGCGCCGAAATAAAAATCAAGCAACACAACATCAAATATACTACATACAAACGTACACACACGCATACAAACATAAAAACACACAATGTACCCCGCACATCAGCACATACACATATTAGGCTACAGTTAAGATAGCTCCTCTGCGCCAAGCTGTAACAACGTAGCTGACGTCAAAGCTGTAGCGTACTTTTGCGCGATTCGTACTTGCAACCAGTTGCATGCTTCAACGAGTGCCGTCAGGTGGTGTGTCTCTATTTTTTTAGGCTTTAGCTCTATAGGCGTTTTGGATGAAGCTCAAAAAAAATGTTTCAAACGCTTTTTGTAGGACAGACTCAATAAAATCGATAGGCTGGAAAAAACATTTTCGTATGTAAAAATGAGAAAACTTAAGCTTGCGTTTGATTTTTTTGCTGCTTTTATTTACTTTTTCCATGGTTCATGGAAAAACACCAAAAACAACGTGATTTGCATATTTATATGAGGTCGACTAGCGCAAGGAAAGTGCAAAGAAAATAATCAAAAATTATATTTACTAACACTTAAAAGCAAATGCTCTGCTGTTTGTTTTACAGATTACATAATGACATATGTAACCCAAAGGTAAATGAACAATTTAAAAGAATATAACATAAAACTTTTTTTTTTAATTTTATTAAAAATCGAATGTCTGTATTCATGTGTGTCATAATGTAGGTCAGTTTAATGAAAATAATACGAACAACTAAGAAGATTCGATTATGCTACAACCTTTTTATTATTACTTATAATTATTTATTGTAATTTTTTATCTCAAAAATTCTTCATCAATTATATTATTATAGATTATTAATTATCAAGATTTGACCGATATGATGCAATTTCAACAAATTTAGCCGTCAACCAAATACAAGGTACATCTATATGACTTAAAAGTCTTAGATTAGATAGTAGAGTATTTTAAGAATATCTGGAAAGAAAACGAATAGCACAGGGCACAGCAGTATGCAAGTCACGTGCTCTGTTTTGGTCAGCTTAAAATGGCTTTGGACCGAAATCTTAAACTGTCATTTTAACTTTTAAATCATTTAATTTTCTTCCGTCAGCTCAGTCTTTCAGCAAACGCTAAAACCGTGTATTTCACATACACACAACTATTTTGCATAAATCAATGTGTGGTTGCTTTATTATGCAATTTGGGTCTGTGCAGTACGAAATGGGACGTTGAAGTGCACCGAAGAAATACTTTATATTTTTATTGCGGTCAACATGTGATGTTTATTTATTCCGTATGATAATGATGTCTTGTGTAGGTAGCTGGCAACATAAGCATAATGTAAATGAACTTTTAACCAGTGTCGATCCCATAAGCTTTAATAAAGCTGATGAGCAGATTGCCTTTGCTGGCCTGCTAAAGTTACGAGTTTCACTTATTCCATTTTTACAATATACAAGCTTAAGTCGGCTCTGCTTACTATCGCGACGCGTCGAAATATAGTTAGATTGAGATACAACAAATGCTCAGAGCTTCTATACATAGGTACACATGAAAGAGTAGCACCTACATACAAAATTGAATTTGACATACAATAACTACCCCTTCTCTCTCTTTCTCATTCTCTCTCTCTCTCTCGTTTACACTCTTCCGTCCCTCTCTTTTGGGTGCCAGGCTTTATTTTGGCTTGTAGAGTTAAAATAACATTGAATGAATCAGCCCGATTTGTATACCCTTAAATGGCGGGTGTTATACATTTGTAACAATATATTCTACGCCCGGCGTTACACACCTAAAGCACGTTCACCTTATTGTGTCTACATAAACAACATATTTGTGAACGTGACATATGCTAGACCTTACTGTCTTTTATTTAAAAAAAACTCTATTTTTATATTAAATTAATTAATTAATTTCGACGGAAATAATATATAGGGAGAAACACTGTATACAAAATATCTGGTACTTACTGATTATGATTTCATTTGAAAGGTATGAAGACTTATCTGAAACATTTGTAAACGAATATTAAAAACTGATTCAAAACTAAATTTTACTAAATGACTAAGAGTATTTACCATTCGGAATAATGAGTAAAATTCTTATTGTTTTTTTTTTTATTTTGCTTTGAACTTATTTTGCTTTGTTTTCTTTTTCTGTAGTCAACATTTCAGCACATTTTATCGCCCATTCGTTCATTCGCTTTCTTTCTAGTGTCTGATGTGCGCTAAACGCTTTGGGGCGTGGCGCCGGTGTAAAACAGCATGAAAACTCAGTCACAGTCAGCGCAAAAACATTTTGACACTAATTTCATTTTGTACATAGAAGAAAAGCTGAAGCTTTTTTGTGCCTTGCTGGCGTCAAAGGATTTTCCCGACAGAACAAAAAGGTTGAAATAGAATTGTAGACTATACTGCAGGGGGTAAAATAGAAAGCACATTGCCATAGATTTTCTATCCCTCGAGCGCAATTCGCCTTTGAAGTTGCAGCTTATGTTGGCAACTGGTTGCTGGCTGGCGATTGGACCACGATTTGCTAAATAAAAATGTATGCTGTTTGCTAATTAAAATGCCACACATAAAATAACTTTAAATTTAGCAAATATAAAGGACGCACACATTTAATAATTAACATCATTTTCGGAGCACTCAACACTTTTACACCTTCAGGGACCGCCAGAGGCATTTAACGCTTCGTTGCCAAAGATTAACTGCCGTGAAAGCATTTGGCATTTTTCAGCCAACGAAACAAAACAAGGGGAGTTTCCACAAAGGAAATTTATACTTGGATTATGGAGAGCAAATACTGCATGCTCTTTAATAAATAAAATGAATATCGAATCTTATTATTTAAAAACTTAAATAATTCAATTCGGCTATATTCTAAGCAACTTAAGTGAATAAAATGTTTATGGATTTATTTTTTCAACAGATTTTAATTTTATTTTGCGGACCTTAGCTTAAATATAGTGCAAAACAAATAGAATTACTAAGCTCAAATGCCCAACAAATTACGAGTGACAAAGGAAGTCCACGGGGAGCAGGCGCCAGCAAAAAATGAGCTAAAAAGCCGAATGTACGCTATGGAGCAAAACACATTTTGGGACGACCGCAGAAGCTGTAAATCGAAAGTCGCTGTTGGGTTGCTTTCGCTTCTGCCTTTGAGAACTTGGTTAATTTTCAATTTGCCGGACAGCCAAAAACAAAAAGGCAAAAGCTATTTGTCGCATAAAAAACTGTTAACAGACCCAGTCGAGGGAAGGACTAGAAATTACCTTGTACTCTGCACTATGTAAATTGAAAGGCTGCTGCTTGCCTCTGTGCTCTAAGGAATTCATAAATTAGAATTCATTTGTTCGCCCTCGCCCTGTGCTGGTCTATACATATGTAAATATGTGATGAGAGTATATAAATGACAATAAACTAAATTAAATTAAATTAAATTATATGTTTCTATGTATGCATACAATATTGTTTCCGAGCAATATTCACCTTGATTATTCTGCTCTAATTTCAAAATACTGTGGCGAGTCGGGCACAAAAAAGGCTGTAAATGAACTTGACAAACTGCAAAAACAATTTCAGCTAGTTGATTTTCAATTTTCGACGTCGATTGTGGGGGTGTGCAAATGCATAGCACGCACAATTTGCTAAAGAAAACATAAATAGTAGCAACAGCAAGCATATGCCAAGCTGTTGGCAGAATGAGAGGGTGGCGGGGAAGCGAAGGCTATCCACACAATAAACAACACAGGGAAATGTTACCGAGAAAATGAAGTCATGTGCGCACCTGTTCAATGCAATTCATGTTCATTTGTATTGTTGATGGCATTGTTGTTACTATTACTGTTTCAGCTGTTGTTGGTGTTGCTGTTGTCGCTTTTATCACAGCCAGCAACAGAAACGGACAACACCGACGTTTGCTGGCCAACGAATCGACGACGTTGGCGGCGTGTCTATCGTCACAACATGGATTCCGTCTGCTCCTCTATCCATGGATAGATAAACCCACAAGTATGTGTGAGTATATGCTTGTGTTTGTGGGTCTGAGAGAGATAGAGAGAATGTGTGTGTGTAGGTATATTCGTAAACATGATTGGAAATTCGATCACAGCTGCACACGTAGAGCACATAAATCAGTCCTTGCTCATACCCCATGCTGAGTTGAGTCACTTTCAAGCCTTCACAGCGTGTCGACGATAGACAATTGTCCACACATGGGCATTCCGTTTAGATGTTGCTTCTGTTGCTCCCAGCCATTGTAAGAATACAGTATGCATATGGCTGTATCTACGACGATGTGATTACATACTCTGTAATATGCAGATAAGGTATTATAGAAGTTGTACAGTTAAATTAATTTAATATGAAACAACAGTTGATGAGGGCTTAAAGAGCATAATGTTAAATTAAGTACTATCAATCCTTAAGTCCTACCAATGACAAGACAATATTTTATTTTTGCAATACTTCGCAACAATGGAGAACACTAATTGAGTTTCATGACCAAAAGTGTAATTATATTCGGCATGAATATTGCTTGCGTTCAATGCAAAGCTATCCGTTCCACTGTCGAAAAGCAGACATGATCTTGATAAAGTACCTATGTTTTTGAAATCATGGTACTTGTTCCTAAAACTATGATCACGACGAGAATTTTTTCAAGTGACCTCTACAGATAGACATCTTGTAGTTTTTTTTTTTTTAAATATAAAGCTTAATATAATATATATTATATGAAACTGGTGGTATAACTAAATTTTCTTTTGCTGCAAATCTAAGTATTTCATTGTTACTGGAAGGACTTAGACAAGAAAATAGTCTAATTCTAGTAATGATACCGAAATTTCGGATTCCTTTCACTACAGCGAAAGTCTCTCAAATTATATGATGTCATTGGAGAATTGTTTGAAACACTAACTGTTTGTCAATTAAGTAGATCAGCGCGTTAGTGAATGTACTCCACATTTTATAATTATGCATATACTAATATAAAACGATGTTTGTTTTTTTGGCTAGCACTTCATTTTTATGTGGCATAAATTGTGCAGTTACGGGCTGCTTTTAAAATAAAAAAAAATAAATAAAATGACAACTTTGGTTGATTATTTTGATGAGCATAGCGCAGAACAGTGAACACACACACAAATAACACATGCATAACCACTCACACATCACATACACATACACACAGCATGGATATAAAAGGACCTTCTCACAATAGACAGCACATGTCAATGAATGAGACAGAGATTTTTATGGAGCGTGAGTCTGGGGTATTATGGGATGGCAGAATGGGGATTTTGCTTGAAAGGGGAAGAGGGTACACAAAATTGGCATATTTGCCATAGACCAACGACGCGCAATTCATTCATTCATTTGCCGCAGACAAACAATCACAGTTGAAATAGGCAAGCACACAAATACACATATGAATGCGCGTATTAACAAATGGATATAAAGCCGTGGCTGTGGGAAGGCGTTGCTAAGCAAAATGGGCTGAATGAGTGTGGAGCCTGGCATTGCTATCGGCGTCGCCAATGCCACAAACAGCGACATATTTTCAAATCAGTGCAAAATGGTAACTTCCGCTCGTTAAACAAGTGAAAAATTAACTCTCGACTGTAATTTGCTTATGCATGGCACGAGAAGGGATCGGCAATCGAAACGGAAGCGCGAGGGACTGGCTCCCGCTTTGATGAGGCGGAGCAACTGACAATGATGCGGCTTATGTGGCGGCATCGTTGTTGGCGACAACAACAATAATAATGCTGGCGCCATAGTGTGCGTCTGGGCAGTAAATAAAAATAATTGCCTTCTGCTTCAGTTCGTTGTCATTTTCGGCTGCTTGGCAGTGCGTAGTGCGTAGTGTATGGTGGGTGTGTGTGCCATAAAAGCATCTACATTATGACCAAGCGGCTTAAAACTCACGCATGCTATATCAAATAGTTGTAGTTGTAACTGTGGCTGGGGCTAGAGCTGTGGGCGTGGACGTGGGCTTGATATCCTTAGCCAACTTTGTAATAAATGATTACACTTGTGCCCTTTTTGGTTCGCTTTTTGTGTATCAAATGGCTCAACAATGCGTCACAGCTTCTCGATTTTTACTGTTAAATGAAACACGTGCCACGGAAGCAATTTCTGTGCAATCTGTGGGGCAAACTGCGCCTGTGGCCCTGGTTCCCTGTTCCCCTAGAACACGCCCAGCTAAACTGTGAACGTGTATAAGCCACATTGTGCGTGTGTGTGCCAGCTCTGTGTTTCAATTTGGCGTTGCAGCTTCCGGCTTTGACTGCACTTTTTTTTATTGTCCAACCAATTCGCAGTGCTGGCCTACAATGCCAAGTTGAGTCGGCTGAACAGAGTCGGAGCCTGATGCCGGTAAATACAAAGCCTTCTGATGCTTTGATTTCTACCGCTGCCATGGCCGGCAGACAAGGAAATGGAAAGCGATTAAGCTAAAGTTTAATACTCTTTATGAAAGGCTCTAGCATATCGTATTTTCGACACCTGGAGACCATTAGACTATTGTCACTATTGGCACCTTTCTTTTGTCTTAGGTTCAATCAGATTCTAAATTATCTTGTATTTCTTGGAAAACACTCCAAGTATTACTCAAATTTTTGTAACCTCCGCTTGGGTTTGCTCTATATAGACACTAACAATCTTTATATTAAACCCAATTTTGTCGATTGCCCTTTACATGGCTTCTTGCAAAATTGATTAAAATATCAAAGCATTTTTTGCAAGTCTTGAAAAGAATGCACAATTTGCTTGATCTCCATTGAAATCTCTTCATTTAGGATATATATGTACTTGCAACATTTTAATTTTTAGCGAGCAAGCCAAAATTCTCTTTTTTTTCTCGGTAACAATTTAAATTTTACTAAAATTTTTTGCACAAACAACACAGAGTAAGAATGACTCTAGAAGAAGTTTTTGCATCCACTTACACACATAGTATATTCACATCGTAGTTGCAATATTTAGTGCAAAGTTTTTTTATAAAATGGAAATATTAATTTCCGAGTAAGAAATTTGTTATTTCCGCAACGCCTGCTCCAATACGATGACGATGTCGGTGTCTGGTGGAGTGTAGAAATTTTAATACGATAATAAATGAGTGGTAGCTGCTGCACAGCCTTACATTCATTTTTGTTTTTTCTTCCATTTTGCAATAAATTTGCTGCACTAACTTTTGCTGGCAGGATGACCTTTGAGCTTGCGCTTAAAAGTAGGCAGCCAAAAGTTTCCAAACAAAATTAAATTCCATGCAGCGGCGTATAATTTGAGCAGCTAACAGAATTTTTTGAGCGAGTCCCGCTGCAGCCTGCTGCATCCCAGTCGATTTTTCTACATAAAACTCAAATTGCGCAAATTCTTTTTACTGTCATAAACCATGGCAAGCTTTGAACAAACAAAATATTCAAATTTTTCCAATGTTGTACAAATTTAGTATTTGAATCTGGCTTTAAAGCATTTGCGTTTAGGACACGTTCTCTGAAAGCAGGATTCATTAGGCGCATTTCGAGCATCAAGTAGTCCCACTCGGTATATGCGAATTCATTTGGTTAATTATAGCAGGATTTGGGATTACAATGTGCCAGCCGGTGTCTCTTATGCGTGTCAATATGCGTGTTTGTACGTGTACTAGTTTGTGTTAGTGTACGAAATATGTCAGTGTGTGCGTGTGTTGTGCGTGTGTGTGCTTGCGTGTGTGGGAATAGACTGTTTAACACTTGGCCACAAAACGCATGAGCAGCCCTGCACAAGTTTGCGGCTTTGCTGACGATTTTGGTTTAGAGCGCTTAGCATACTCGTTACTTGGTTGAGGGTGCGTGTGAGATTTCTCTGTATGCCAGAGTGTCTATTAATAAGGTGTGCTGTGGTTTTGTTGCCATTGGAAACCTAGACGAAAGCGTTAAACGTGTACAGTGTCCAACAAAAGTTTCCTTATGTCGGAACAAAATTGTGACAAACATAAACTGTATATATATTTCGCATTATATAAACATATTAATATACATATATAGATAGAGAAAAATAAATAAAAAAAAGAAGCAGCAAAAAAAGTAATGTTTTTGTTCTGCGGACAGGCATAGCGCAAACTTTATGGCCACAAATACAAATTACAACTACAACAGCAACATCAGACAACATAGTAGCAATGACAAGAGCAATAACAACAACAGCACCATGAGCTCCAACAACATCAACAACACAAAGTTTGTCCTGCAAACAAGTGAGAATGGCCGCTGCTAGCTGAGGCGGGCACGATGCTGTAGGTGCTAAAAGGGAGCGCTGATTTACATGTTGGCCTGGAACTGGACTCTCACGGCCACTAAATTAGAAGTTACTCTGATGCTGATTTTGAGCCGGTGAGCGGACCAGCTGGCAGTGTGGCAGTATAGCAGCATGGCAGCATGGCTAGGAGCCAGCGGAGGTACAAGGCGTGTTCTTGCATTTTATCTCAATTAAAAGTTGTCCTTCAGCGTGTCAGCAGCGAGGACTTGTGAGTGGCCCACTGCGCTGCTGGCCACTTGAAAGTTTATGCCTTATGAGCCGCAAATGCCCACAGTACATGAACACGAAAACGGAATACCGACTGCCTGCTAGCCATGATGCTCATAATAAAGACACACGGGCACGGAAGCTAACTAAGCCTGTTCACTCCACCTTCTAAAACAAAAAATAAAATTGCTGAGTCAACATGGACCAGCTATTGCAGTCACGCTTGGCCCTCGGGATGCTGTCTCGCCAATGGTGTTGCCTCATCATTAGCATCAGGATTTCTAGAGACCGGGCACCCAGTTGGGATATTTGGCCACACCTACGCGTTTGTCTGCGGCCAAGGTGCGGTTCCAGCTCCGGTTGGGTCCGCGCAACCGCAGCAACAGCGCCAACTACCTGGTCATGGCTAGCACTAACAATAAAACCGAATGTGTGGCTGGCCAGCAAGGTTGACTGTGCTACAGACTTGGTATAGCGAATTGTGGCCGCCTACCTTTGCGTATAATTCGCCACAAAAAAAAAAAATAATAAAAAAAAATGAAAACTGCAGCAAAAATCGCAAGGACTGCATTCATTTTGTTTGGCGTTTGCTTCACTGTTTGGCTTTTTGTTCTAACTCATTTTGTATGCAAATAAAAGTGTTATGAATTATTTATACATGCATCTGCGTGCGGTTTTGGCTGCATTTACAAAATAGTTTTTTATTTTTTCAATTGGCTTGTGTACAAAATAAAATTTGTTCATTTGTCTGATTTGCAAACAATCTCGACTTCTATTTTTTCTCTGTATATTTTTGCTAATATGCTGGCTCCAAAAATGTCGATGTTAAATAAACCGCATTATACAATTTTAATTTTGACTAAATGTACAGTTTTTTTTTATGTTAAAGTTAAAGCTCACATTGCCATTTATTAAATCCACGGCGAATTTATATTGATTATTTTATGAAAATGTTTGAAGTGAAAAAAATGCATTAATTAGGAGTATTAAATATTACTAAAATTTCATTTTTTTGTAGATACGGGTTTATTTTATGTCGATACATTAATGGACTCCAGAGACAAGAAAAAAGTTCAAGGCTTAGCGGTTAACTGACTCGCTGAATTGGTGATTATTGCGTCATCAAAAAAAAGGCTAGTGAAGAGATATTAAGTAGAAAAAGTGTTTGACAATGTATGGCTGAAGATGAGGAAGTTAAGCCTCAAAGTTTGTATACAAACTTTTTCAATTCGGATGTCACAGATATGTGATTTGAAATGTTATTTCCTCAAATAGATGATTCTTTTGCCTAGAGTCCAATCTTGAAATACTTGTGCACTTTACTTTCTGAAATGATTAAATTAAACCTTAAGATTCCGGATATTATCATTATATTCGTATTCATAAGTCTTAGTGAAAGATGTTTACGTATGTATATTAAAAACAAAAATTGGGTAAATTGTTGTTGTGATATGTTCCGCTCCTATTTCAATACTCAAGATTGGTTTAAAAATCTATACAAAAAGAGAACTCCATAATAATGTCATTTAAGTTGAAACCGCAGTTGCAATCATGTGATTCATTTTCGCGAAAGTTATTTTACATTATTTATGACTGTCGGAACACCACCAAATTGTACAACACCACAGAAACGCCACACTTATTTGCTGATGCGCGTTCAGTAATATGTTTCATATTAATAGCCTGCTTAAAAATGTTGCACGCTTCTCATGTGTTTGTCTGTCCATACGTCAGGTTGTCTGCCACCCGCTTGATGTGCACCAATGCCATCCAAGGAATAACAGTAGCTCACATCCAAACACAACGCACTCAGTCATTCCAACACTGGTCTGCTACCTCAGACAGTCGGGCTGTCTGTCTGTCAGTCAGCCAGTCAGAAAGGCAGTTACGTGTACCAAGCGAATACCTGAGTACAAACGAGACACAAAAATGAGGCCCGTGTCATTGTAATCATTCTGGTACGTTGCGTGATGTATTACACTGGCATATGATTGTTCATTTCAGGAATTTACACATGTTTACCTCCCAACTTTGTTGCTGGCTCTAAATTTTAAGCATATTGTATAATACGTATGCACAGTTGTTGGCTTGGCCATGCCACAAAGCGCGGCAGGTCTGGTTGTTTATGATGACGAAACATTACAAATTTTTGGCCGCATTAATGTTGTAGTCAGCGCACGCACCGTAAATCCATGTAATTTTATTAAAATATTGTTGAGCTTTGTAGCAACACGAATGCTTGTTGATTTGCGCCTAAGCCGCTTAAGCTATTGCAGTTAAAATGCTTTCAGATTTATTATAATTTGGCTAAGCCAGCAGCATTATAATGCTATTTTTCAATCTCAGTTAGACCGCCTAGTAACCGTACATTCATAGAGAGCACACCTTAACTAATAATCACCCTGCTCGGTTAGTTATTAGTATAGCTTTAACTATAAAACATTCTCTAGATTAAACGGCCAGGGATGTTATTTACCAGGTAACAATTCGAGTCACCCGCTGCCCTTCATATTTGATGAATAGTTAGGTTTTCATAAAAAACTAGTAACATCCACATTTGATAAAAGAAACGTTAAAAGTTTTAGTTCGTACCCAAATTACTTATTCTTTGTAACTGAATCTGAATTTTTTCTCGGGATAAGGATAACTTGGACTCATTTTGTGAAATTTTTTTTTTTTTGGAATTCTGAAAATAGGAAAAAAAATTAAAATGCCAATTATAGTTGGAATGGATATATGCCTGAAAACATGAAGTTGTTCTTAATAAGTTAAAGCATTTGAAGACATAGTTATTGTTCTATTAAAGGAAAAACTATGATATCTGACGCTTCGAGAAAGTTTCTTCGTTTTATTTTTGTACCGACAAATGTAAAATATTTAAGTCATCACGTTTTGTCGTCTGCTGGCAACCGTCCATTAAAATAGACTAAGCCCACGACTTTAAATCATATTTTTGAACGCAATAGTCAGACCTTTTGGTGTTTGTGATAAATTAGATTTACGTGCAACTGTTATAGCAGCCAATTTTATTTATGTACACATTATTTCAAGTTTTGGCGTAAAGCAGCCAAAATAGAAAAGACAACGTGCTTCATCAAGATGGCCCACAACAAAAGGCAGCCAACAAATTTTCACATCACGCTTAAATCGCTTAATCCTTTTAGTGTTAAGGCGCGAGCCAAGTGGCAACTAGAAACTGGCAAGACAACATTCACCCATGGCAACGCTTCTGGAGAACTAGTTCTATGAGTGCCTATGTGGGTACTGTCTGCCATTACTTGAAAGGACTACACAGCAGGCAAAGCCAAGATACAGGCACAGACCCAACCTCGGGCTCGCCCACGCGGCGATGTTGGCATCGCCTTTGGCGAACTCTGGATTTGCGCTTTACACGCGTGTAATGTGCAAAAACTGCGTTTAATGCCGCACTAATCCCTCAACTACAATGCTGCCAATTTACGCAAGTGGCGCATTTGCTACGATGGCAACGATGTCGACGTCGACGCCTGAGGCGGCGGCTTTGCAGCTTTTCCTTTGGCTCGGTTTCATTTTCCAGCCATGAGACCTTCTACTCGTAAGTGTAATGAATGGGGCGATGGGCCAAAACTTTTCAAGTTCTGCTAGTATAGCATCAATTTATTTAAGTGGATTTAAGCGCTACTTACATTTGTTTTAGCACATTTTCCACTTTCTCTATTCATATTGCAAGTCATATTGCGTCTGAACTATGTCCAACACCTTTTGTATGTTATGAATTGGTTCACATTTAAAGAATCTATGCATTATATAAATTAAGTTCTTATGCCGGGCAGCACGCTTACAATTCTATTAATAGATAAGGCACTTCGTTCCAATGAAAATCTTTTTGTCTAAAAAGCACTGATGGCCTAAGAAGTTTATGACTATCTTCATATAGATATTCAAAAGAACAATAGCTGAAAAAAAAACGAAAGGCAAGTCACAGGGACGAACATATTAATTTATTAAGCCAATAAAGTAATTGACTTTAAATAAAATTTAAGAAATATGCAACTTTAAAATACCATTGTTATTTGATATATAGTTATATTGGCTAATTTGTCCATATATTTCAAATAAATTGAAATTTGCGTTTAGCAATAAAAACTTTCTGTTTGATAAGTTTAAGCTTGTTTTGACATCTTTTTCTAATTTTCTCTTTTTTTTACAGATGTATTTTTATTTCGTTATGCCCGAATGTTAATATATCAAGTTCAAGCGACCTGTCAGTGGCAGACGAGGTGTAATTGTGATATTCTCATATTTTTTGATAACCGACTCTTACCATTGGTCATGGGTCACAGTTGCAACGGTTGGAGATTTACATATTCCGTTTCCACGATACTCGGCCGTGTATGTGTGTTTGTATGGCATTTGGTTCAAGCGTTGATTGCTGTGAAGCAGTGCGTGAAAAAGTCTCACATGTTGTTTTTATTTGTTTGACAGACCATTTTACAAACAAAAAGCATAGTTTCAACACTAGATAGATATGTGCTAATAATTATCCGATGCTGCCCATGTTGTGGTTGCATATAAATTGAATTTTTCACAAACATTATTCGTGTTGATTTGCACTGTTCCCATTTTACCTTTGTTTTTCCACGATATTCGGATGCTGTGCGTTGGAAGTATTTTAATTGATATTGAACGACCGAATTTTGTGTTTTAAATGTCCTTCACATCGCGTATACGCAATGCGAGCGTGTGTGTGCGTTTGGTTATTCTAGTTTTTTATGCTGTGAAACGTGTTGTTGTTGTTTCAGTTTCAGTTTTTGTTTTTTTTTTTTATTTGACTAACGCTTGAAAGTCCATCAAAACAAAATTAATTTGCAAAATTTAGCTTGTATTTGTATTGGGATGGCCACAAAACTCGTGCGAAAATTGAAACGAAACACTTGAGTGCTCGAGCACTTCACACAGACAGAAATACTGACACCGAAGCAGCCACTGAAGCTGGGCTGGGCGTTTTTTGGGCGAAACTTTGGGGCCAAAAACTTTGCGAAACCACTTGAAAAGTTATTTACATTTTAAGTTGTTGAGGTGTTCACACAACGTCGAGTTGTGTTGTGTCCCTGTGATGTGCAAAATAACTGTAGGCATGTATACATATACGCACACACAACACACACACACACTTTCACATAGCAAAATACAGACCAAGAACAACAGTGATTCATCTGAGGGTAGGTGTTCGTGTGTGTGGTCGCTGATGTCAAATCTGAGATGCACAGACTAGAAAGGCTTACATAGAAAATCTATTAAATTGCGGTACCCGGCAATAGAGTTCAAGTTGCTGTTGTCGCCACGTTCTTGTTGTTGGTGTTGCCGTACTTGCTGCTGCTGAAGTAGTTGTTGTTGCGGCATCTTCTGGTCGCTGGCAAAGTTTGCAACATAAAACAAACATTGGCGAGATACCTACATAGCAGCAGCAGCCGCAGTAGCAGCAACAGTAGCAGTAATACAGCGCATCTTGACTGACGACGCGTCGTCGACTGTGGCGCGCTCAATGGCTCACTAAACTTTTGAATAAAAGCAGGCATGCAGTCGCTTGCCATGCTGGCTGTCCGTAAGGCAGTCGAGCAGGCTGGTAGTACTGCTAGAGCCGTCAGTGTGCAACTGCTGCAATGAGTTGCCGCTGGCTGTTGGCATTGCAGTTCAGCCGGAAAACATAAAAAACTACTTGATTCTTCCTGCTGGAGTGCCAAAAGTAAGCATAGCAGTACCACATAATAAATAAAGCAGGCAACGCAGCAGCAGCAGCAGCAGCAGCAACAGCAATAGCAACAGCAACAACAGGAGCAGGAAATATGGCACTTAAAGTGCTTTAAATAACATTAGAAAGTTTAACATTGTATATACTCTGTGAGTCGCTCTGGTTCTCTTTTTGTATGCATATAGAAAGGCATATTCATCTATCCCATTGTTGTTGTCGACTTTGTCAGTGTGTGTTTGACTTGAACGCAAATCTTTCATGTCAGGACAATCTACGCTAAAGGCAGCGCCTTGCATTTGTTAAAGTTGTTCATTTGCCTGGCAGTTGACAGACAGTATAAAAACAACAGCAACAACGACAACGGTGATGGAGGCAAGTGACTGCCTCATTGTTTGTCTTGCTTCTACAACACATATGACACACTCAACACCACGCCCATGAAACGCCCATAAATAAAACATTTCACTTTGTTTTACTGTCTGCTGCCGCCTTTGTCTCAAAAGCAAACAGCTGGCGAGTAATGTGGCTAATATTTGCCTGCTGCAGCACACTTTGATTTGACTTTAATGCACAATAGCATTTCATGCAGCCACTAAAGAAACCTTTGCCTTTGCAAAGCTATGCAAATTGATGCTGGAATGCATTTGGCAAATGCCAGAGTAAAAACCTCAAGAATACTGTAAGTGTGTGTGTCTACATTTTTAACATACCGTGTATTTATCATTAGGTAAATCACGACGCAAGCACGCGTATGTAAGCCAATTAATGAAGAAAGTGAATCTCTGTGGTGCAAGAAATTAAATATAAAAGCCGCAGCAAATTGGTTGCTTTGTGTCCAAAATGTGGTATTTGCTATAACCACTTATCTGATTTGTCTTCGTTCTGCAGAAATGCCTTACAAATTGCGTGAATAATATTCCAAATAGCCAAAAATCCTTTGATTGACCACGGAATATTTTCTGAATATACACTATAGTATTTAGTTAGATTTAAATCCACTTTGCGGTTCCAGCAGAATGAACTACATAATTGCTTGAAAATAAACTTTATAAGGCTACTGGAAACTATGTATGTGCCGCGGTTTGCAAAACTAATGCAAATTTTTCGCGCTTATTCTGCTTCCATTTTCATTTTCAGCCGCGTAAAACTTTTCCTAATTGGCAAAAAAGAGGATAAACGAAGCTGCTCGACTTAAAATTATCCTTGATTCAAGATGATATGATTTAACTGATAAAAGTTATTTTCGAACATATGATATATTAAAGACACATTTATATTTATTTGAATAATTTAAAATAAAAGTCCAAATAAAAAAGATTAGAAAATCAAACTCACATTACAAGACGGAAAAAGATAAATTATTTTTCAAACAATTTACAGGGTGTATTGGAAAAGCAACGCAAGTCTTATACCCTTTTAGCATTCATAAACTGCAAGCCACGAAAATTTTTTACTTCCGCAAAATGTCAGCGTCGCTGTCGACATCGTCATCGTCATCAACGTTGCCATCTTCAGTCCGGCGCAAGTACAATTTAAGCCAGTCGCAAACAATCCGACAACTCGAAAAACTGTGCAAACTTTTGGCACAAGTGCTCGTTGGTATTTGTTGAAAGCCGCCACCGAAATTCGTTGACAGTTGGGCGCCTAACTTTAGGCGCATTAGTGCGGCTTAAATATTGAAAATGCCGTCAAGTTATTTAATAAATGTCATCCACTAGTCGACGACTTGCCAGGTTAGTTACGGCTGTGTGGATTCGTTACTGTGCCAAAAAGTGCCCAAATTATTGCCTTAAGCACGCGCCAAGCAAACTGCAGATGGCGCGAGACATGCGTGGTTGCATGTGTGTATTTGTGAGTGTGAGTACGGAGTTCGACCTTCTGCCTTTCTGCTAAAGGCGCCTTTACCCTGTGACCTTCGCATGGCTTAGCAAATTAATGCGAATGCAGGCAAAATTTAAACCCAATTTAACTTTATACTCGCTCTGCTTTGCTGCTGCCTTCTTGCACTTTAATTATGAACTTAAATCGAAAAACTTTACATTTACAGGCATAGTGTGTACCGTACTGTCTATGAGCGCTTTGACTATGACTTCGACTGCGCCGACCTAAGCTGGAAGTGCGGTGCGGGGGGTCGAGGGAGGCTGTGGCCGCGGCCGATACAGAGAGGGCGCTTGGCTCATTCATGGCATTCATTCAGTCGTTGGATGCTGCATTTATGCATACAAGTTTTCGGGTTGTTGCACTTGCTGCGCCTCGCATAGAGCTAATTAAATACCAGCTCCAAATTGTACAGAGCAGCCATAGAAAGCTCTGTTATATCCCGCACAAATTACTATATTGTTTTTCGGACATTTTTAAAGCTAATTTAAAGTGTGCACAGCCAACATAAAGTCCCGACTATCCACGTTCAACGTCGGCATGCGGCACACATCACGTGCCGAGCGCGGCACGGTGTGGTGCGGCACGACGGCAAAGACATTGCAGATGAGGTCCGTGCATACCAATGCAGTTAGAAGGCAGCCTTTATGACGTCAGTGTGCAAGACTCCTGATGTCGCAGCACCAAGGCATCGCGTTACAGCGATAGTGCGCCCCAAAAAGTATGCTATGAGTTTTAGTGCCTTTTGGCATTTTGGCCTGTCGCTGTCGTCGCCTAATGCTGCTACAATGTCGCGTAGACGCTGTCGTTTTGTTTTCTTTTTTTCCGTTTTTTTTTTTTTTGTATAAATTTCCAAAATCAATATTTGCCGAAAGTGTTTTGCATACCAAATAATTTCTGAAAACAACTTGTAAGGCAACAGCACTCAGCAGCAGGGTCAGAGGGAAAAGCATTGTAGTGGCAACAGCAGCTAAACAAATTGTCAACAAATGATTTTATTTTTTAGATCTTGTGGGGGCTAAGCATACACATATACACACTTACACACAAAGACACATGTCACGAGCTGCTGCCCTGCCCCAAGGCATTTGTAACCACTGAAAATTTCAATCGCAGTTGAAGCTCAATAGGAAATGAAAAATTTTGACAGTAAAAGTCGAAATTTTCTGGCGCTCACCAAAAGTGTATTACATATATATATATATATATATATATATATATATATATATATATATATATATATATATATATATATATATATATATATATATATATATATCAAACTTTCATGAAAATTGATTTTAAAAACAAAATATATATATTGAAATATGCGACCATATCCATATTTGTAAACTATGAAAATTATTAGATATTACAAACTGAACTGAAATATGACATTGACCCTATGTATTAGAGCAAATCTATTGACCCATCTTGTATGTGAATGAGTATGTACACTGTTAATACCTTAACATGTGAGTGTTCTTGACCGGCGTTTGACCTAAGTAAATAAACATTATAGCTTAATGCTTTCGACTCCCAGCCCGACTACTATTTACATAATCATGCTCTCAGAGGTGCTGCCTTCCAAAATTAACTCATATTTCAGCTAGCAAGCCACCGGTCCATCGTTGATCCAGCGAAGCGCATTGATATATTACGTGTCAGTAAGCCGCGCGTTTGCCATGCACTGCGAAGCCGTGCTGGCTCGCCAAGTGGAGCGCACATTGTTCGCAGCACTTCCGGCAGGCAGTGCAAGTTTGACGCGCGCGTCAACACGCGCTTTGTCAACCCAACAAGGCAGCTGCAACAGGAAACACGCACACACTTGCACACACACACATACTCTCACAGACTTACAAGTGATGTCCTGGCCTGCTTACAATGTATGGGAAATTGGTTTCGCTTGGGTGCACTTTGCTGAAAAATCCAATACCAAGACACACACATACACAAAAAACCGATACATGCCTACGAACCAGACAGCTTTTCAGCTGGCAAAAAGACTGTGTAGATGGGCAGGCGGGTAACCAAGCAGACTGTCAGGCATTCAAGTCAAGCAGGAAGTCTTCAGTGACCGCGTCGGACTCGATAATCGGCAATGGCCGACAACCCGGGCAGGTTTAGCTTCGCTCACTCCTGCCCTGGACGGGACATGGCTCTGCTGCTTGGCGTTCTTTGAACCTACAATTAATTTACTTTGTTTTTCCAGTTGACCAGATATTAACATTACTTGACTTCCGTGCGTGCCAGTAGTGGCAGGCGCCGTCGCACATATGAGCGAGCGCGCAGATGGTGCTCCTAGCGGTTGGTGGTACGATGCGCGTTCTGCTCGATTGCTGACCTGCCATATGCCGGCATTTAGCCATTTACTTACTTTAAGCATAATAAATTATTTTAAGCTGCTAAGCTTGTTGTGCTTATTGCTGTTGCTCGCTGCTCCTGCCGACTCCTCGTACTTCCTCGTTATGTCTCTCATGTGTGTGTGCGCGGTCGTTTTTCTGCTTTGGCAATTTTCTTAGGTTAACGGGCAAAATGTTGGGCAATTATGCCGCACCTGCTCTCTATCAGACCCAGTCCGCTTTTTGTTCCCCTAATGACAGCTATTTGTGCAGTTTTTGGCAGTTGAGTTTATTTATTACACTTTCTTGTGCCTCGCAATTTGTTTATTTGTTGCTTTTCAAAGTTTTTCCAGCTCTCGTAAAAGATCCTACTTTCATTTTATCATAAAATGGCTGTGGAACCTTATGGGTTCTATATACTGCTTTATATTATTATTATTTTTTAATTTAAATATTTTGTCCTCTATTTCTAGTCAATTATCTCAACTTGGAAATGTTTTTGAAAAACAAAATTAAGACCCGACGTTTGTGTTTGCTTTTATTACTTTTGCTACCACTATGATAAAGAAGTAGTATGCATTTAGTTAAAATAGAGCGTGCAACGCATTTGCATACATTGGACTTAAATATTCATTCGCTGCAAGCTGTCGCACCCCATGTTCAGAAAACTGGGTACGAGTAAATCCTGATTCAGAGTCAAAACCTGCTGCTGGATAGTAAACAAAGGCAACTGACTTAGTGGGTGGGGTCAGACTACTCAATTTTCAGTTTAGTTTAACTTCAAAGAACACGCAATGACAGCAAATTGAATTTGTGGCATGGCGAATTGATTCGCGCGACTTTAGGTCGCTAATTGAAAAGATCAGCGACTGATGAGAATGGTTCAAAAATATATGCAGGCAGCAAGCTTAAAATTACAATAACAAAGTACCGGGAGATAATTAAATTTACTTTATCGGTAACTGAAGACATAGTAACGAAAATTGTCTTTATGCACAATTTACCAACTATGCTCAATATTTTCATTACTCCCGAAATGCAAGGTCTCTGGCTCTTTATGTATGTAAATATTATATGCAATTTAAACATTGTGAATTAAAATGGATAAATGAATACCTAATCCAACTCTCGTTTAAGATATGCACTTAACGAGCCATAAATATATTGGAATACCTAACTGAATTGATAAATTACTTATATGTTTAGGCAACTTTTCGGGTGTTTGAAGTTGAGCAATAACCAAGGGGTGAGTGGGCGGCTTGTACGATATATTGTGAATCCGATTAAACAATTTTTAGTTTGGAGGCGCATTGGCAGCGAAATTTAGTTTGTGGCTTATGAAATTAATCTTCGTAAGTCTACGTCGCTAATTAAAAAGGAGAGGCACCGTAGTGCATGAGACTACAGATGGATGGAGTTGATTTCAAGTAACAATAGCAGCACAGCACTAACTAATTTACTTTACTAATGACTCCATTGTTAAGTTAAGATATATATAGTGACCTTCATTGAGTCACAATTTTCTATTAATGCATAATGCTGCCATTGTTAAGGAACTGCAAGGTGTGTAGCTTTTGTGTATCTAAATAAGACCTATACGGCTTGATCATTGTAAATTATAGCTTGGCGAACTAAGTACCTGTTGAGCACCTTTGAATTGGAGATTAACTGGGCCATTGAGTGGGGTTTAATACTTGAACAATAAAGATTCTAAAACTTTAAAAGGATTGCTATATTTCTAAAATTCTCTAGCAGCTTTTCAGTCATTTATAGCTGGACAGTTAAATAGTAAACAGAGGAATATAGATGAATGGGCGACGAAGATGATGCGACTACACAATTTACAGTTTGCTGGCGCATTGGCTGAGAAATTGAATTTGGCATTGTTTGGGAACTGCAAGGTGTCTAGCTCCTTCTGTATATAAGTAAGATATCCCGAAAAGCTTTTTTAAATTATAGCAATAATAAACATTGAGTCTACAGCTAACTAGCAAAAACTGAGCGTCAGAAATATATATATTTCTCGATTAAGGGTAACACCAATTAGCATCTTAAAAGAAAAATATTCGTTTCTAAAATCAATAACATTAGGAAAAACTAACTAACAATAACTGTAATAGGCTTAGCAGTTGCACTTAATAAGTTCACAATTTTGGTTTAGCATAATTTAGCCGACTGATTAGTTACTGTTATTGGCCAATTTAGTTTTGTAATTGCCAAAAACGGCTTAACTGTACTCATGAAAATAAATTAGAAATTAGTTAATTAGAAACTAAATTTATTTATTTTGTATTTGCTTTGATTGGGCATGACCATTGAACTTTGGTCAAGCTGAGGTGTGTCGCGTATGCATAAACATGCATGACGAAACCGGAAATATATATAAAATGCACGATTAGCATTTTCTCTGCAGTAAGCCAAATAGAGTGTGATTTGAACAACTTTAATTCATCTTTACCTTTCTTCATGTTGAAAATATTCCAGCCCAACTTCTAAAATCGTTTTTTATTGATTTGGCAGTAGCATAACAAGTTATCGATTAACTAACTAAGACTTAATATAAGAGTCTACACTCGATGATTGCAATGCACGTTATTTAAATAATAATATATTATATTATTTATTATATATTATATATAAATATATATATAATAAGTTATATATATAAGTTCAAATCGGTAAAGGGTATTGAAAATCTAATATATACTGGTATAAATTTTGTTTTTCATGAAATAAGAATATTAGCTGCGTATTTTGAGTCGTTTAAGAATTTTATATTTTTAATTTTAACTGAAATTATTGATTTGTAATCATTGATTATGATTTTTTTTTAGCCTTTTGATTGTAATTTTATTTTTTTTATATGGTAATTTTTACATATTTGCCAGACATAAATAATGATTAATCATAGATGAGTAAGAGCAAAATACCACAGAATCTCCTCGCAGCCGCATTGGAGTGCCATTGTTTAGTTACACACAAGCATTTATTGCAGTCCACAGAAATGTGAATTATTAATGACATCGCAATCAAGTGGCCATCGAGTGGCCAAAGCTGCAGCATCACTCAAATTAGAAAATGATGTGGTACAATTACCCAAACTCACGCAGAAGCGCAAATTGAAATACAAAATAATTTGGCTAAAATAATTTTAATTATGCACAGATTTTATGGTGTGCTCTCGAAATGCAATTTGACCCTCAATATACATCAACGCTGGCTGTTTTTCCCTGTGGGTGTATATTTGTCTGTGTGTGTGTATGTGTTTGTCTGTATATATGTAAAGATGTTACTAGGCAGACAGCATTGACGTTTCGGCAGCTGTAGTTCAGCTCGAATATGATTTAATTAAACCACAGCCAATTTGGCTTCATTGCAATAGTTAAGCATATGTGCAGTGCTACCTTTATTTGTGTGTGTTACACAGATTCAATTACTCGTATCCAATTATTTTGCAAGTGCACCTGGTTTTTTCATAACCTCAAGCTCTTGGAGTATTATGTTTTGATAATAAGCGTATAACAGGCAATACGTAATGCATCAACAGTCGAGACCTGTCTGCCTGTTCTCGAACATACTGCGGCTGCAATGCTAGGGTCTAGGTTTTAGGTTCAGTACCAAGAATTGGGTTCTTCCTATAATTGTACTCAGAAATATTATAATTAGAAAATTAACTATTGATGTATTCTGTGAATACAGAAAAACAGTTGTAGTTGATATAATCAGGGGCTTTATTTCAAAAATATGCAAACAATAATATGTTGCGATTCCCTTGAGGATCATTGATATCTAATCACTTAAAGTGCTTGGTCACCCGAAAATTTGTTCGCTTTGCCATCAATTTTTTTAACCATCTCGTGTGCCATCGCCTGTCCCTACGTTGGCATTCACAACTAACCAACCAACTAACCTTTGACTCTTGGCCTGACGACTAATAATTAGAGTCAGATGCCATTGTCACGCCCAACTAAGCGCGTTTGACATTGCAGCCGAGTTGGACACCTTGATGGCAAAACCAACAATCTCTTCTAACATTCCGACCAAAGCAGACATAGACAAGCGCACAGACATACACATACACACAGATTTTGCCACTCTGTGGCCGTCTAATTGATGTAACAAGTGTTTGGGCCATGTACTGCTGGAATTTATAAGTGGCAAAATAGTCAGCAGAGACAGCACAGTCAACAGTCCAAGTCCAAGATGCTTGTCGATAGTTGGCCTAGGGTCAGCTCCGGCGATGGAGCATCCCCCACATGCCCACACTGGCACGTAACAGATTCGCACTCAATACAAGGCGACACGTAGCAGGCCAAGAGTACGAAGCCAAGCCGAGCTACTCGGAGCCAAGTGCTGATGGCCCAGACAACTGCGACTGCGGGCTGTTGCTTGTAATAAATTTGCTTCAAACATGCAATGCCCGTGGGACAAATGCCGACAACTCCCTCACACTCGCATTCGCCATCTCCTTCAGTTTCCATCTCACTGACTGGCTGTCTGGATGTCTTTACTGTCTGTCTGGCTGGATAGCTGGCTGGCTGGCTTACTGTCCGTGTGGCCTTTGTTTTATCCAACGCTGATGATGTCGGTTTGCCGTGCAAAGCCACAAATTGCCACTTGGCTGCCCGCTCGTGCCAATCTGTCGTTATGTTGGTTGCTGTTGCTGTTGCTCTTCGCCACATTGTTGCAGTTGTTCTTGTTGTAGTTGTTGTTTGAATAAATCTAAAGAAATAGCATTTAATGTCCATTTGCAGCAGATTAAGATAAAAAGCATTGCATGGCTCCGCCTGACTTTGGTAAACTCGCCTGGGACTGCGATTGGAACTGGTGTTGCAGCGGAATGGAGTGGATTGCAAGTTGTTCTGCAGCTAGAGCAGAACCAGCATCAACTTGACCATTCGTGGCTTATCGATTTTAGGCCAGGCATTGTCTTGATACTCGAGTAAGCCTTTGAAATGGCACGCTCGTAACTGCCACAAACAAGTGAGACAATCAACACTTGATAAAACAAACACTTCTAAATTAATTAAATTGCAAATATTCTTGAAGCAGCTGCAGCAGCATTGGGTAAGCTTAAGCTGCACTTCTCGCACTCCCACACACACACGTGCACAACATATTCGCATACTGACACACACATACATACATTTCACATATAGTTGTCACTCAAAGATAATCCAGGCCATCAATAATGCAAACAGATCTTGGTGCTTCAGTTCCTCAGCCCTATCCTTGTTTGCTTTGCTCCGCCTGCAGTTGCTGTCTCTTTTCTTTTATTATTTTTGTCTGCTCTTTCAAAGCCATGCTATGGCAATACTTGTGCGAGTGTATGTGCATATAAAGCTTTGTATGTGTGTATGTAGTTTTGCTTTTGTTTTTTTCTCCGCTGTATTTTCGTTTACTTTGCTGGCGGCCATTGGCTGAACAATTTGGACAAAGATTTTTCAAATTGAGTTGAGTTTGGCTCAAACTTCAAATTGAATGAAAAGTCCTTCATAACAAGCGAGATATTCAATGCTTAGGCAATTATAATCATATGACTCTCCATAACTCTGTCAACTAAAATATTGCAGAGGTCAGCAGTTGATTTTAGCCTTGTTATGACTATTTATATGTTTTAAATATATAAAAATACAAAAAAATTTGTGTTATAAGATTGACTGATTTTCTGATTAAAGGTCAATGTATATGAAGCTAAGCCGTGCACAGCAGGTAATTTTTATCTTGTTCTTATCCAACAAAACTGAGTTCGAAAGTAATTATTTAATACTTTACAAAGCAAAAATCGAACTTAAACAGCTCTAGTCGATATTTCCTGATCTCAAGATAACCTGCACGCAGCGACTGCGCTTGCGGGGCAGTATAATATTCAAGACAATGAATCTTCCATAATGTGGAACAGAATTGCAGCATACTACTCGCAGTTTGAAGCCTGCTTTAGTAAGAATACATGTGGACGTGTGATTGTAATTGTATATTCATATATATGTTATTACTTGTCACATAAAATAAAAATTGTCAAGATGCTTCCAGTATCTGTTTAGAAATATATTTAATCTTCTCCGAGGTCTTTACCATTACATGTAAAGTTGCATATCTGAAAGTAGGAATAAGTGTTAATCCTATTTAGAGCTCAGATTTACCTTTCAGTTACTCCCCCTATTATTATATTGTTATTTATATAGCGGTTCGTACATAAATTATGGCCGCATGTTAATTTTTCAACTGGTTAATGAGCGGAAGTGGTCATCATCGTTAAATGTTGCAAGTTGAATATGTTGCGTTAATTAATTGCAGCGTGTAGGTATGCGTTTGATGAGGGTGTGTACGCGTGCTGGGGGCGTGGCATCGTCAGGTGCATTGCCTGCCGTACTGTTTTATTAATTACAATTAGCCGGGCACGCGGGTGTGTTAATTTGTAAAAGTGATGCTGTTATATTCCGTTGAAATGTTCAACGGCTACGGTTAATTTATGTGCCAGCTGTTAAGTGCTGCACTTTGTGTGACAAATGACTACAAAGTTACATATGCCCTTTTGATTTTTATATGTTTTTACATATAAAGGCAATTAAAACTATGAACTCACAGCACATTTCATAAAATGTAGCAATAAAGCTGTGCGTCTCACAAAAAAGTAATTTATTCATGTGACAATTTAAGTGAAATCTAGTTTGACTTCGAGTTTCAGAAAATGAGTCAGACTGGTGTGAAAAGAATGGTGGAGAAAGTGAATAACATATTATTATAGAGAGAATTAAAGATATACCATACAGAGAAATAGATGCGATGTAGTATGGGCCACATAGGCAATGAGAGAAAAAAGGATGAATGCATAAATTTGGAACAAGAGATAGACTGAATAATTATACTTGTGGCTTTATTTATTACACAGACTGATTACATCCAATATCCTTGCAATCAGTAATCAATATGGTGTATTTTAGTTTTGTTACATTTGATAATTGATTTCAACACTTTCCAAGTTTCGTAGATTGATTTGTAGATCTCAATCTATCTAATCTATATGACAAATTGCAGCTTTTAATCTGTAAAAGATTTGCGCCGTCTCTTGTGTAGTGATATAATTGGATATCGTATTTTGTTTAGTGCTTTTGGGTATGAAACAATTGACTTCGTTTAGGACTGTGACAAGCCAAATAAAATTTGAAAACATTTAATGCAGCCTTCTTTCCAGTTGCTTTATCAGCTGTACAGGGGACCTGGTTTGGCCTGGTCTCGTCTGGTCCAACAGAGATGAAGTGACGTAAATTAAATTAGTGTCAAAAGAGCATTTTGAGCGAGCGTGAGTGAGTGTCTGTGCGTGCCTGACACGGCCGGCAAACATAATGACCACCGGCAAAGGCAACGGCAACCGACAACAGACTGGAAGTACAGTGCACGGGACAGAACAAAAATTGTATGCAAATTATGCTTGACATTGTTTCAGCATACTTTTTGGCGTGCGAGCCAAGACAAAAGCTGACATTTAGCCCAAGGAGAAACAGAGACGCAAACCGAGACAGGTCCAGGCGCACCTAACATTACCGAGCAACGGTTAGACAAGGCATGTGGATATGTATGTTTGTATCTGTATGAGCTTGTGATTGTGTATGTGCAGCCAGTTGAAACTTTGTGACATTTTTTGGCGCGCGCAGCGGAAACGTGCAAAACTGGCAAATTTATAATGAGACGCGGGTTCAGCGTAGCTCGTCTGCCAACGGCATTTTCTCTTGGTCTGCTAAGCACTAAGCGCATTTGTCGCTAGCTGTCGGCTGCTGGGTGGATGGGTGATAGAAGCTGGGCGCGATACAAAGACAGCTTCAAAAGGTTTTCAAAGCGTCAAAATGTGTTTAGCTTGCGCAGCTTGTGGCTAATACCTGAAAAAGCTTTTAGGGTTTCATATTTTGATTTATTGGCTACCACATACGTACTCACATACACATAAATACACACAGGCACACGCTTACATTGACGGTTTATTGCAAACGCATTTGCATTTCCAACATCTCGCGTGTGAGCACACAAATTGATGTATGGAACTCGAACCTGCTGAACCTGCTGCCAACACTCCAGCAAAAGCTCCATCTCCATCTTCATATCTGCTTGTTCTTCCGTTACGTCAATTTATTACATTATTGATATTAAATGTCGACGAGGCGTGCTGCATTTAAATTTAATTTTAATTCGTATGAATAACAGGATATGGAACGTGCTACTAGCTCCTTTGCTACACTGAAATTTATTTTCACGCCTAATATATATATTTCTAAATCAACATTCACCAATTAATACGATAACAAAGGGGACAATGCAAATGAAATAAGAATAGAAAGGGAAGAAGTAAGAAAATTCTAGTCGGGGACAATGAGATACCCTGAATAACGGCTAATCTGAGAACTTTGATGTACTCTATAGTTTGTATATATTTGTATCACACGGAGTTATAAAAATTGTTGACAAAACAAATAAGAAAACTTTACTTGTGTAGGAGATACCCTGAACCCCCAATTATCTGCGTTTTTTAATAAATGCAAGTATGTATTTATTAAGGCGGAAAAAAATGTAAGCGCCAGAAAAGACAAGAAAAACCCCTCAACCACCGCCGAGTTTCAAAAGTGCATGATAAGATTATTGATCTTGATCTGCACGCGCCATAGGAGGATCTGCAAAAAAAATGTTACAAATCGCTAACACTAATAGTGCTCAAAATATAACAGAAATTGTGAAAAACGCCATAAGTTCAAATCCAAATTGCCACGCCCCGCGTGGATACAACATTTCTGTTGATCAATAGAGGATAATAATAGTAACTTAATTTTAAAACTGAAGATGTTTTTAATCGATTTACTACAGCATCAATGACCGCAGATATATATACTATATATTATTAGTATTGGGTTGTCTACGCGAGTATATCTTTAAAAATTTCAAGTCTAGTTTCAATACTAACATATGGACAGACGAATGAGAAGTAAGTATATTATTATGTGCGCGACCTACCTAAAGTAAACGAATCGAAATCAAGTACAATTCACATTTTTATTTGATGCTAGTGCAAACAAACTTGACTGCTCGAACATGTTTGATGTTGTATTATAGATAAGTTCGTGCAAATAATCAACGAGCAACATGTCAATAATCAAAAAATAATAATACATTTTTGCTGCATAATGCTGGTTTTGTTTTTCAATGACTATTTCACATGTCATGCTTACCATCAAACTGTTTAAGGCATTTGTTTACTTTGAGAGAGTATACAGGCTTTAATTGATATGACCTGAGTAGTTAGTATAAGGCATACAAATGGTAACTTAAATATACATATAAATATGTATATATATATATATAAATATATATATATATATATATATATATATATATATATATATATATATATATATATATATATATATATATATATATATATATATTTATATTTATATATATATATATATATATATATATATATATATATATATATATATATATTTATATATAAAAAGAAATATGTATATATATGTATTTATATTAAATGTATTTTTTCGTCAAGTCACAATGAGCATTTCTAAAATACAGTTTCTTTATCTCCTTATCTACAACGATGGGGAGTCTATGCATTGGTGAATGCTTAGCTGATTACTGATAAGGGCGATACGAGCTACGAACACGGCCGAAAAGTATATAAATGTCTCAGTTTGTTTCTCATTTAGTTTCTATTTAAGCTTCTTGGCATACGGTTCATGTTCATAATGAGTGCCGTAATATATTTGATTTGTGCAGTTGGTGTACTGCTGTACACATATCTTAAGTGGACCTTCAGTTTCTGGGAGCGCAAGGGCTTTCCCTCCAATGGGGGCTGCATTCCTTTTGGAGCCCTGGACTCGGTGCGCAGGAATAAGAGGTCATTCGGCATGGCCATCTACGACATGTACAAATCCACAACAAAGCCTTTCATTGGTATCTATCTTACTCTAAGACCCGCATTGCTGGTGCGTGATGCTCAGTTGGCCAACGATATGCTCGTCAAAGACTTTGCCAGTTTCCATGATCGTGGCGTCTACGTAGACGAGAAACATGATGCCCTGTCTGCAAATCTCTTTTCAATGGAGGGTAAGAGTTGGAGAGTAATGCGCACAAAGATGTCGCCTTCGTTTACATCTGGCAAACTGAAGGCTATGTTCAGTACATCAGAAGATGTTGCTGATAAGATGTTAGCCTATTTAAATAACAAAATACAAGAGTCAGGCACTGTAGAAATCGATATGAAGAATTTGATGGCATGGTAAGTTATTGTTTATTAATTACCCAAGCTTAGGCCAATTTTTGCATTTTTCGATTGTTTTTAGCTATGGTATTGATATTATTGCCTCCACTATATTTGGTTTGGATGTAGACAGCTTTACACAGCCAGACAACGAACTGCGTAGAATAAGTAAACAGGTTACCGAAAACACCGCTGAAAACATTTTGCGTGGAACAACAAGCTTTTTATATCCAGGGTAAATCAAATGCCTTTATTATTAAATAATGTACAATGCTTGATATATATTCCATCTAATCAAAGCCTAGAAAAGCTATTCAATCGTCTAGGCTGGGCAATACCTGGACTGAAAGATATGCAAAAGCTGGTGCATCACACGATTTCATTGAGGGAGGAAAGCAATGTGGAGCGTCGTGACCTAATGCAATTGCTATTACAGTTGCGTAACACTGGAAAGGTTAACAACGATGATGGAATATGGTCAGCGAAGGCTGCTGTGAATAGCATAAAGACTCTCTCCAAGGACAATATTGCTGCACAGATGTTTTTATTCTTTGTGGCTGGCTATGAAACGACTGCAGCGACTGCTGCATTTACTTTATATGAGCTGGCACAGAACCCGGATGTTTTAGCCAAGCTACTCGACAACATCAACGAAACGCTGGCTAAGCATAACGGAGAGCTAAACTATGATAGCATACAGGATATGAAGTACTTGGAGCTTTGCGTGATGGGTAAGTAACTAAAACAAATCTTAAGTGATATCATAATCATTTTGCCCGCTTTACAGAGACCACTCGGAAGTATCCCGCGCTGCCGCTGCTCAATCGCATGTGCAACCAAGACTATCCTTTGCCAAATAGCAAGCTGGTCCTGAAGAAGGGCACCGAAATAATCATATCTTTGGTGGGCATGCATCGCGACGAGGAATACTTCCCGGATCCACTCAGTTTTCAGCCAGAACGTTTCACAGAAGAGCATAAAAACTATACACCTGCCGCTTACATGCCTTTCGGCGTTGGACCGCGTCAGTGTATAGGTAAGCTGAAAGATATGATATGCAATAGATTAGATCTAAATATTGTATTTACCTTTTTAGCGGCTAGAATGGGCAAAATGAATGTCAAGATTGCATTAACGAAGATCCTTACCAGCTTTAAAATAGAAACGCGCCAAGAAAAACGTGAAATCGAGTTTACAGTTAACGGGGTTCCCCTGCTTCCAAAAGGCGGTGTGCCTGTGAGACTCTCTAAGAAGCAATAGGTAACAAAAAAATAAAAAAGAAAAACAAATAAAAAAAAGGTTAGATATATATGTCAAAATTATATATATTATTATTTATAGCATATGAAGGACAAAGGCTCATGAAGCTATATATATATATATATATATATATATATATATATATATATATATATATATATATATATATATATATATATATATATATATATATATATATATATATATATATATATATATATATATATATATATATATATATATATATATATATATATATATATATATATATATATATATATATATATATATATATATATATATATATATATATATATATATATATATATATATATATATATATATATATATATATATATATATATATATATATATATATATATATATATATATATATATATATATATATATATATATATATATATATATATATATATATATATATATATATATATATATATATATATATATATATATATATATATATATATATATATATATATATATATATACATGTTAGCAGTGAAGAGGCGCTGATAGAAGTAGTGATGATGCAGTTCAAATCATGAGAGATCTTTTTTTCGAAAGTTATTAACACATACATAAATATGTACGTATCCACATCTAACTGCATGTGCTTCTGTATGTATTGATAGACACAGATATGTCGTATTCTTACAAACACCGTTGAGCCGATGCCTCCTAGTCAGGCGCTCCCGAATAGAGCTATATAGGTTATTTTTTTATTTTAGGACTCGAACTTAAAATTTAACTGTTGCTCTTCGTTATTAGACAATTGTCCTTAACATTTTAGCTGCAGCGTTAAGTAATCACTTTTTACCTCAGCATAACTGCTAGGGCTAAAGTGAGTTTCGGAATGGTTCTGCTGCCTAAATCGTTGACAAGTTCACAAACTTTTAATCCCGTTTCCTTAAAAGTTTTTGGAGCCTGCCTTGTCTGCCTCTGTTGCCAAACGTGTGTCAGTCACAGAACAGAATGCATTGTTTTTGACCTCACATTCACCTTATTAAGAACTTGGAAACTAAGGAAAAGTTGGTTAAATTCAAGGTGTGTTTAACAGATATGTACACTTAAAAAACATTATTAATTTTTTAACTAATTAGTAAAAAGATTATAATGATTTTGCGCCAAAGTACAAAACAAGGGTTAAAACGTTATGATAACAATTCACTAGCAATGTATATAGCAAGTATATAGCTTCAAAGAAACACCAAAAAATATGTATACGCTTCTCTCGGAGTAATGAGTAAATATATTTTAGAGGCAATTCAAAATCCAAGATATTATTGTATGGGACATTAAATAAAAAAGTAAATATTTATAAATTACAAGCTTGTCTTATGTATCCAACCTGATGAAAAATATTCTATAATATTTATTCTTAAATCCGTCAATACAAAGTATGTGACTATGTTATGTCACTTTTACAGAGTACAAATATTTCTAGTTTGAAATCATAAGAAAATATTAAATGACTGTGGCGACAGCTTACTGCTAACTGAACCTCATAATATCCAGAAATTGTTTTCGTTCCGTTTCCATTCCAAACAACATTAATGTCCGACACATGCAAACAGTAAGTCCGACAGCTGAAGGAGCTGTTGCGGGGCACGTCTTGTGGCAGTTGCCAACGCATATGAGCTATGTCAAGTACGAGCAGTTCGAGCAGCCAAAGGTACCAGAGGGAAAACGAGAGGCAGCAACCAGTCAGTTGCCAGCCACTTGGACACATGTAATAATTCAATTGTGTGAACATCTATTAAGGAAGATTGATGACAGCGGCAAGCAGTGAGGCCCGGAGACTGCTGCAGGACTTGCCTCTGCTTGGACCGGTCACTAGCTGTGTATGTGTACATGTATAAGGTTATGTATGTGTGTGCATGCCAACTGACAAAAAAGAAAAAACTGCTATCTTCTGCAAGGCGAAGATTCATTACACTTATAGATATGTGCTTTAAATTGGAGCAGCATATAGGCAAGATGTTATCATAAACATAATATAAAAGATACAGTTTTCTGAAAAGCAAAGATTTTGGTTCTACATGCAATGAGTAGAAAAACTCAAATTTAGTAGAGGCATCGTTAGTCGTTCTCAATATAGGACAACCAGTGCTAAGGCCAGATATATGAAATGCGTGATCTGCCCGGTTAATAGTTATTGGTAATACATATCTAACATATCTATGTGGCCCATGTATATCCTAACCAGTTTTTGAGAAAATTGTTAATACCCTTTACAAACGTAGAAAAGTATATGCAATGATGCAATAAATAAATAAGAGCGCGTAAAGGAGCGTTTACATCAAGTGACTTTATCAGTGCAATGTGAATAGCAATAGTTATCCTAATAGGTATACGATGAAAATTATGTATAATTACAACAATTCAAACAATTGAAGTATACATATTTTAGGGCTGCTCAGTGTCAATATTGATATGCTTAAGATACCTATAGCGTTATTTTGGCTCATACTCTGACTACTTCATTTGACATTGAAATACACTTAAAGACTCTATGATTTAAAGTAGCGCACGTTTCGATTGCGTCCTCTTTGTCAAATACGCCTGAGTGCCTTTTCGCTTGCTCTAAAAAAGCGTGCGATAACTGGAAACAAGCTGACATTTATGCAGTTTGCCGAAGCAGCCTGCAGGCAACTGCTCAAGCACATCAGTACATTCACTGCGCACATATTTTGCTTTTCCAGCAGCTGGGGTAACAGTCGCAGTCAAAGTCGAGGTATGGGAGGCAGATGGGGCACAGGACACCAAGACGCAGCCAAAGCCAATACAAGCAGCTAACGAGCTTATTTCCAGACAGTAGACAACGCAGTCGCTCACTGTAGCTGTGGCTGTGGCTCTGTTATTCGCTGGGGCTGTAGTTGGAGCTTGAACCAGAGTTGTTGCCTGGCGGCGACATCACATGCATGATTGACTGTGCAGTTATGCAGTGTTGCCCCACTGAGTTCGACAAGGAAATGAAGTCCACTACTGGCCTCTGCTGGGTGGGGTGGAGCACAGGTGTCGCAATCGATTGTCATAAAGTTGCGCCACATGTCTTTAGCTACCAATGAGGTCATTGGTAAGTTACCATGCGGTAACGTTGCTGCAGTCAATCCCAAGTAAAACCTGATGGACATTCGAACTTAAGCCAATTAGATGAATTTGTGTTAATTATGTACATATCATATACGCAATAACAGCAGTTGCACAGTAGATAATTAAGAACTTAACAGCAACTTCAGCAGCAACAGTTAATATGTTTAATTGCAATAAAAACTCAAGTGAAAATATCGCAAGTCAAGAGTACGAAGGACCGATAAAATATAGTTAGCTGTTAATTAAGAGTTGAATGTTACAAAGTTTTAAGTTTTCCAGCAGCCCTTTACTACAAATAATTAATGGATAAGCAAGATCTAAGCATCATTTTGTAAAGACAGTATATAGACACCTGCACAATGCAGCCATATGTACACATATACTGTCTTCAAAATTACGGCTAAATTGTCTATTTTGACAGATATTTGTTGACTGACTGCTCAGCTGCAAATAGTTTATAATTCATTTAAGTCTAGTGATATTCTCAATTAAAATTAATTGCTCTAACTAGTATCGAAAACACCATGCTGCATGATAAACTATGCAAGTTGTGGACTCAATTGTGAACTTGATTATGCTTAAAGTTATTGTTATTGGCATGCAGACAAGCATACACGCACTTCCATCACCGGAGAATAAAAGCAACAATTAAAACAAGCAATTAACAGACCATCAAATTGAGTATTTCGCTTTGTTGTTTTTGTCTTGTCTGATGACTGTCGTCTGTTTTCTGTTGTCTGCTGTTTGTCGTTTAATGTTTGGCTTGTAAAAACCAATGCGAGAACACAACGATAGCAAACAAGAAAAACCAATAAAATGAACTTGTCATAAAATTAACGCATTTATAAGGCAAACAATACAGGATTAACAAACGCCAACAGCATCGCCATTTACTATGATGACGAAAACTCACTGACAATGCCAATGCCAGTGTTGTTGCTTTTGGTGAACAGCGAACATCGAACACCGAACATCGAACTAAAGCCATTTATAGGCCATTTTTGTTTACTCTCGTATGGTACTGTGGACGAGTTGCGTGAGAAATAACGACCACTTAATTTGCTGTGGCTTCTCCTTCCATTCATTCGAGCAACTGACATAACGAGAAGATAAATATGCTGGCAACACTGAACTGCTGAATAAACTGCTGCTTATGACAGACGGCGCAACAAAGTCGAACTTGAGTACGTGCCGCGAGCACTCGTAAAATTAAAATTTGCACACGATTTGCCCTGAATGATTTCTCTAGTATTCCGACCAAGGACGCGTACTTTTACTACGACATGACATATGCCCCATGACATTGAGTAGCATTTTGATTTAATTTTTCCATCAGGTATTGGGAATACTAACATTAATAATAAATAATCATTATAACATACTCGTACAAAACAATTCAAGAAATTAGTTTTGATTTAAAAATTCATTAATTCAAAATATAAAAATATAAATATTTTTTCTTATTTTTTTGTGTTAATTTTATAATTTTATAAAAGTGTTTGTTGTAGCATATCCTATTCGAAGTAGGTATAGCTAGCTACGTATAAAAACTAAAAAGCTTTTAGACTTTAATTTTATAATTGATGTAAAGAAATTTCAATTTATTTACAACAAACATCGATGTATAAAAGTAACAATTATAACAATTAAGAGTTTTCGCATTTTGCCTGCAGTAATTTGTTTTATATTGTGACCGTAAGAGCACACACACATCGGCAGTTACGTTTCCATCTTCTTCTCTTTTGCCTTGTTACTTCCTATCTGTATAAGTAGGACTTGCTGTGGCTGTGCAGGTCCATGTTTTGTGTATGTTATTTGGTGCTGTTGCCGGCATATGCACGACAGATGACGAGCACTTTGCGCCTGTGCCCACAAATTACTGCAGCCCAATTGATCGATTGTCTGAAAGGAGTGAAATGAATAGCAGTGATAGAGGGAGACATAAAGAGCGAGAGAGAAAGAGAAAGTCATAATGAGGCTGAGAAATGGGTCTGGCGTATAGCTTAAGTGTTGGCAGTGATGGGTAAAGTTACTGAGAGCGAGACGTTTTATGATGTAAGTCAGTGAACTGTGGTAAACGATTTGTTGTTCCTGGCGCTACATGTAGCCAACATACTTATGTTCCACACATGTAGATATGTGTGTACTCCTACACACATTTAGACACCATCATACACAGATATACAGGCAAATACACACACAGACACACACGTATGCACACAAGAATTGAATTAAATTGGATTCGTTGAGTTTGTGTAAACAAAATTTAATGTCTTTTGCTTTTGAAGTCATTCACTCAAACTTGGCTCAAGCCCATGCGGATGCCACACACAGAGACCGAGTAGGGCAGACAAAGGCGCAGGCCGGTGATTGGCGCTAGTGGGAGGCGGCGGGACGTCATGATGCTGATATGTCTGACATAAATTTCATCAACTGTCTAAGTTAATGACAGTAAATTTGTTTGAAAATTGCTTTAAAATGGCGAAAGCAACCAACCAGTGCAAAAACAGACTTGGTCTCTAGGATGGAAAGGGCACACGTTGAACTGTTAAGGTAGGCACACCCATCCACGCGTGCAAGCATACAAAGATAGCACACATACACGCAGACGTACATACAAACGCAGTTATTTGGCGCCATGTCGCTGTGACAGCCGTAAGGCGAAAGAAGCTGGCCCAGAAGAAATGACTGAATTCAGCGAAATGTGTCATGATAACTCAAATAAAGGATAGAAAGGCAGCCTAGCTGACTGGGTCGCAATAGTCGCATTCGGGACCAAGAGCTAGGGCTGCAGCCCACGCTCGTGTCAGTCAGCCAGCCGCGAAATGCAAAGTGAGCGACTTTGCGGAAGCGACACACACATGGAAAACGGAAAGAAAAGCAAAGAAAAATGGTGGAGCTTAGAGCAGGGCCGAACCGACTTATTACGTAAAAGTGAATTTATGAAGTGAAACGAGTTAAATGCCAGGCCACAAGCAGGCCCACACAACACACAACAACAACAGCAGCTTTAGTAACAGTAACAGTAGCAGCAACAGTAAGAGTAGCAGCAACTAGGAAATCATTTTTGCTTGTTTTTGCGCCCAATTTTTAATCTGATGATGTCAACACAAATTGTGGTACAAAGTCGTGAGCACGATCTCCCACCCTCTTCTTATGTTTCCCTTTTTCCATTCCCTGCCATATTTAAGAGACGACAACCGAAAAAAGCCACTCAAGGACTCTGCAAAACGCTTTGCCTGCAAAAGGTTAGCCGCGAAGTGTCAAGTGAAAAGTGGATGGCGCGCCCGCACTCCAACTGCCACTGTGAATGAAGGCGGCTGGGGCTGAGCTGAGCAGAGTTGCGAGGTGCTAGGGTGCTGTTCGGCGGCCTTGTAGTGTCATTTGCAGTACATAAATTTGTGCACGACTATTATGTTTAAATACCCTGCCCGCAATAAATGAGTAATATATGTTGCAGTTTAATGCATAACAGTCGAAAGGAGATTAAAAAAGGAATATTTCACTCTCCAAGTTTCATTGTTCTAAGTATGATATATTATATAATATATCGGCTAAGAACGGCTTCAATAAATAAACAAATTAGTAATTACTAATTGATTTTGTGTAAAAATAAGATGAAAAATATAAATTTGGATTAGTGTAGTAGATTGAATTAAGTCGACCACACCCGACTACCAGCTTTTATTTTTATTTGTTTCCCCTATGCTTTTTATTTTGTATATTCTGTGCTTTATAAAAGCTGCAATTTGCAGCTGTCGCTCGGGGCAAATGCGCAGCATGTGGAGGGTAGCGTCGCATTAATAGAAACCACTGCGGCATGAAGGATTTTTCTGGCTTGCACAGCTTTCTCGGTGGGTCTTGTGAGTGAGTTTGCTACTCAGACTGGTTGCTTCACACAAATGATACAGCCGTCACCGTCGGACAGAAATATTAAATGACAACGCTACGATTTCAAGCGCAATGGAGGTCACTAGGCAGGTAATATAATGCGCATTGCGTGAAATACAGCTTATTTCCATCGTAATTATAAGTCTTTTGGGTCTAATGTCGTTTACGTAGTTAAGGAAAAGACGGGTAATGGAAATATCATGTGGAATTAAATTTGATTCGCTTATTACCTAAGTTCAACAATTATTTTATTAATTCATAATTACAACAGATTCGTCCAATCTTTAAAACTAAACTAAAAATTTAAAAATTTAAGAAATTCGAATATTCAATACATTACAAATGTAACTAAAAATAATTATTATTTAACTGCGTTGTTCAAACTTTGCACTAAGATTTGTATTTTATTTGTACAAATTCAATTATCATTTACTTGTCCTCTTGACTTAATAAAACACTTTTTATCTGCATTCAATTGCATTATATCTTCGACGTTTTTAAATATGCAATCAGCCCGTGGCAGTGGCAGTTACTGCATGAGTTCCAATTAAGACGGTTGTCGTGTTTCACACACCGTTTGAGCGCATTTAATTAAACAAGAAATCGAAATGCAATTATAGTGAATAAATAAGCCCAGAGTGAATGGGTAAATGAAGAGCAGTGCCAACCATTTGGAGTGCTGCACAGTTGCCCCTGGTATTTCAGCTAATAGATAACGTTATGGTATCACTTGCCACAAACAAAGCCGACAGCGTAAATATGTCCTTATATCCTCCAACTGTTTCTGTGCATATGCCAAAAGTCACGGGGGCTTGCGTTTGTGTTCGCGGGTCACGCGTGTTTGCGTGTGTGTGTGATGTCATGCTTGTGGTCATATCTTGTTTAAATTATCAGCTGCCAGAAGTGTATCAAATTTACGGCACCCACTGTGCATTTGCTTGTCATATAATGATCGTGACCCGGGGTGACCCAATAGAAGGGAGAAGGAAGTTACAAATGCAGGCCGGCATTGCCTGTGACAAAGACAAACATTGACCAATTAAATTGCACTCCGCAGGCGTGCGAATTATGGAACCTCCGTTAAATGCATTGCAAATACATTTCCGTATATTACATTTTAAATCAATAAACGGAAGACAGACAAGAAGATGCCAAGCTAAAGAGCCAGCAGCTGGAACAATTTAATGAAAGTATCACAATGATTGGTTTCTGTTGGCAACTAAGCAGCAAAAGCAGTAGAAGAAACCGGAGAAGAGAAGCCGATGGCCAGCAAAAATGTCCAGCATAATGAATGGCAATGGAAAAAGGGACTGGGCTCCATAGCCATCGCCATCGCCCGAGCTGCATTAGTCGCCAGCATGGAAATGCTATATATAAGAGAGCCGGACAGGAGCCGGAGCCTTGGCTGACAGGCAGCTTAAATCCAGCCGAAAACGGAACAGCCGAACAGCGGAACAGCAGCAACAGACGGCCCCAGCAAGATGCATTGTTTGGCGTAGAATTTAATTTTAGTTTAACTTTGTAATTTATCGATGCCGTATGTCGTCGTCTTCGTCGCTGACTCCTAGCCCCAAAATACTCAGCTTCAATTCTTCAAAAAAAAAGGACACTAAAAGCAAGACAAAGCTTAAGACGTTCTTACTATTTCAAGAAATGAGTGGCTTGGCGTTGACCAAGTGCTCGCAGCATCCTCGACTACCTTCATTAGTATTTTGTTTGGCTTTGGCTAACCATGGGGGCTAACAAAACTGTCAGTTTTACTGCTTCTTTTGGTGTTGGAGGTGTATATGTTGAGTTAACAAAGTGCAGAAGTTGCCATCAGCTGTTACCAGTTTTCCCTGTTACAATACTCTTGCATAGGTTATCATACATTTATTGCTAAACATGAAACAACTGAAGTATTCAATGATAATTTGTTGTATATCAGCTTTTTACATAATGGAAATTTAGTTTAATAATTATAAATTCTATGCATGCGCATATCCGTCTGTAGATCATAGATAATTAAATTTCAATAGATTAGAATGTTGATCAGAATTGAATTAAACCTGGCTAGTTAAGATTTTTTACTAACATACAACTCACAATATTATATACATTTTTGAAAACAAAACAATATCGATCAAGAACTTACAAATTCGGATCTTTCATGGCAGCTTTTTCTCAAACTAAAGGTTTTTTTTTACTATTGCATTTGTCTTCATCGACAGCCAAGTTGTTGGCTCTTTCATTTTTCTTTTGGACGAAAAACTTTTGACTCATTTTCTGGTTGCATTCGCATTCCCATTCCTATTCTTGTGCGCATTCGTTTTCTAGTTTGCTGTCTGTCATTGGGTATCAGTAGCTAACTCGTTTGTCTTTCTGTGCACTTTACGTATACGTAATGACAATTAGAATTGACATACTGTGCTCCGCAAAGTTTACCCAGCTGTTCGGGCTTTGCCTTGGCTGCTGTTTCTGTTCCTGCTGTTGTTATTGTTGATTGCATCTAATCCTGAAGATTTTATAGTTGCCGTTGCAGTTTGCGCAAGCAGCCCCAGCTAACCCCACCGACCACTCCATTGAATCTTAATGAACACGAATGAAGGTTGAACTTAATACAGAGTTGGGTATTAAATACGCTTAAGCCAATTATTGCTGGCATTTGAGCGCACTACTTTAGGTATCTTAACTAGACAGAGTCAGATTATTGATAAAAACCCTAATTGTATTTTGTTTCTTTTAAAGTACTTAGAAACGATTATATTTTTAGTTGATATAGATAGTTATAGTTGCATGTCTTTCAAAGCTTTTTCTTATCCTCTCAAGAATACTTGAGATAGCACTTGATTTATTTATACGCACTAGTAGACAATTAATATGCTCGCATTACGAATATGCGCTCAATTAGCCATGATTAGTCAAGCACGTGCTGCCACGCCCCGTCCATCAGCTGACGGCGACTGTCTGCCTAGCTGAAGTGGGTGAATGTCTAAATGTCTGTCTGTCATGTACATGAAAATCCAATTTCGCTTGGGTTTCATTAGCAGCTTGGCCATTCCGCACATTGGGGAATCAGGCAATTTCAGTTTGCACTCATGACCAGATGCGGGTACAAAACCGCAAAAAATAATTAAGCACTCGACGACATTGGCGCTTGAGAATGACAGCAACAAGCAACAGCAACATAAACTAAAGAAGCCAAAGGGAACCCTATTGAAATATTTGTTGGCTTTGGCTTTTTTGGAAGCAATGCCATTGCCTAAGTCAGTACGCAAAATTGAAAATCTCATGTCACAGCATCAGAAGCATCGACAACAAACATTTGCCTCATCCAGCGGCATGTGCGATATTCGAGTTGTTATTGAGTTGACTATCTATCAGTCTACCAGTTTACCAGCCAGCCAGCCAGATAGTCAGTGAGTCAGTCAGGGAGTGCTCGCTGTTCCATGCTTCGTTGACTGGTCTAAATCAAATGAAGTGAAATCGATGCGCCGCTGACTCTATTCATATGAGCAGCCGGCGGCCAGAAATCCACTGTGGGCGCTGGCGCGACTTTTAGGGTGGCGTTTGTGGTGCATGGTGGCATGCGGGCAGCTGTCAATGTGTCTATGGAAATGTGTGCCGTATATTTGAGTGGATTTACTAACTGATTTTGTTATATACTCAACTCGACTGACTGGCGGTATTGCTGACTGTGATTTTGCTCATTGCCTCGCACACTCTAGCCACGGCTCTTGGCTGTTGACGTCTAAGTGCTGGTTGACGCCAGTGTTTCATGCTGACAATCAAATTTGTTGACGTGGCTGGATTATTACTTCATAAGCAGAAAATCAGCAGAGCTCTCGCATTGTCAATTATCAGCATTTCTTTGTCAACTACTTTGGCTTTGGGTAAAACAGTGGCTGTGCAAATAGCTTTTGGCTCCGCCCGCTCAATAACAGCGCCTATCAGCGATTACATTCGGTTTTCACATGCGAATCTTATTTGCCAATGGTATATCCTATTAGTACGCGCTAAGCTCATATTCAATGCCAAATACATTGGAAAATTGGCACCATGAAAGACCACAATTCTTTGCTGAACTTATCAATAAGATGAACAGATATAATTGAGCTGCACAAAATCAATCAGAGTCGTCTGCGTGGTAATGCAAATAACCAGTGAATTTTTTTTCAGAGTGTACAAGCGTCACTGAATATCCAATTTCAAAAAGTGCAAAAATTAAAGGAATAGATTTTCAATATTATCAGTGTCAGTACCTAAGTACACTGTGTACTTGCGTACTGCTGTGTACGCATCTCCAACCCTATAAGGAATCAAAACATTAAATATTTAAAATAAATGTATCATGTGCTACATATTGTCGGAATGAACTAAACATTTCAATTGAGTTAAAAACTCTCTTTCAACACGTATTGAATCAGCTGCATTGTCTACGATGAGAGACAATACCTGCACTAATCAGACATGAACATGATTAAATTTTTCCTATTACATTAAGCAACCAATATCATAATTAAATTTTAGTGCAAAACATAATTATTAGGTAGGCAACAAAGTAACAATAAAATTTAGGCACAATCATGCCAGTAAACCTATTAAAATTGTATTTTCAGCTTTAAGCTATTTGTTATCTAATATATATTAGACATGTTATTCCGACTGTAACAGTGCCTTGCTGCTAGAGTAGCATCTATGCAATATATATTCATTGATTTTGTTTACTCCTGAGCCCAATGGAAATAGGATTAAGGGTATAATGGTTTTTATGAGAATATATGTAACAGGCAGAAGGAGTCGGTATAGCGGTATGAGTCGGTATAGCTCTTCTTACGTGGCCGACAGTATGGGTGCAGCGATCTCATAAATCAAAAAAGCAGAGACTTGAAATATCTATTCTTGTGTAACGTCATTCGTCATACATTATTATTCGATTATATAATTAAATACATAGATATATAAGTGTATACATGTATGTTTAAAAATATCTCGAAGTCCGACACTCCTGACTAAAGTTTTCTTACTTCGGTTGCGATTGTTTTTGCCCTTATTGCATAGAGTTTGTTTAACATGTATATCAAATACTAATTGGATATTTTCATTTGTAGTGTGGCCATTCAATTATCACAGTATAAAAACAAAATAAAATTAAACTAATTTGTACGCAAAACTGCAAAAACGCTGAAATTAAGTTGAATAACTCTTATTTATGATTTCAATATGAATAACAGGTCCGAAACAGATAGAATAGCGATGGGGTGCCTCGCCAGCCATATCCGGCTCCACTAAAAAAAAAACTGTTTAGCTATAAATGCGCAGAAAATATTCGGAAATAAGTATTCATTCATATTGAGTTTGAACATGAGTGGAGCGCCAAGCGTTACTAGCCATTGATGGTTGATCAACCGTCGGGCTGCGCAACTCTCGGCCGGAACTTAAAATGGATTTTGCGGCAATTCTCATTTGAATACGCAACGGGGAAACTATTTCGGCGTAACCGAAATTTAAATGCGCTCTTCATAGAATTGGGGAAATTTTTTAATGCATGAATAAAGTTTTAAATTCGTAGCCTGTTTTTTGTAGCTTTATTACGTATCCCTCAACCAGTAAGACAATTAAACAAAAAAATTTAATATTTTAAAGGTGCCAACATGTTGGATGTTAAAAATATTTGAATTGAAGTGATGATACACATTTGTGGGGCATTAACTAGGAACAAACCGGAGCCAGACCGTAATCGCATATGCCCGACCGCAAAGCAGCCTGTGGGTTCCTCCTCTTAATGTGTGCGTGTGTGGGTATGTGTATGCATGGATATTGGATGGACATTGCTAACGGGCACTGTATGGCATAAAAAGCTTGTTCTATGCAGTCGTTTAGCTCAACCACAACATTATGTCGAATACCGGAATCTTCAATGTGCTCTGCTGTTGCTGTTGGTTTATAATGGGTAGCAGGCAAGCGCATAGTTTGCTGATGTGCTCTGGTCGCTAGTCGGGTACAGAGTTAGGAGCAAGGGCATGGACGAGGCTGGGGCAAGGGCATGCCATATAGTACAGTGGGTGTGGTCAGCAGAAGTTTATGTTTGGGTCATGCTTGAAGGTATACATTTTCATTTTCCCTACCTAAAATGCGATTGAAATATGCAGGTATTCATGTGTACTGCTCTCGTTGTAGCCTGCCTTCTTGTTGCGTAACTATTCAGTAAAAATAATCTCTGAGCTGAGTCAAAATAAGCTATAAACAAATTTAATAACATATCCAAATGCTACGCTAATGAAAAGCTACCGCAGTCCAGCTTGAAAAGTGTCTGCCTTAACTGTGACTGTTTAGCCCAGGACCTTCTGATATTTGTATAATTAATTTGTGTCTTTCAAATATTTATAAATAAGAAAGATTTCTCTATGAACGAAAACTTAATTCAATTGCCGGCACGCTTAAAAGCAAGTTTTTGTTACCAACACAGAGAGAAAACGAGAAACAGTCGCAGGCACGGAGGAAAATACAAACGCAGAGAGGGAGACGGAATCGAAGAGACAGCGACAGACACAGAAACCGAGACAGAGACAGAGATGGAGATGAAGACAGAGAACGAGTTGTTGCTCGTTTGGGACAAGTCCATTAAGACGCTTCAATTATTAATTAGTCTTAAAAGCAATGGCAAAGCCTTTGCTGTTCCATTTTTTCTGTGTTTTTAATCGCAAACGAGCGTTTGCATTTAATTATAAGTCACACGGCCCAAACTCGAAAGAACTTTCAAGTGTCGTGCTGCTGACCCGCATAAGAAAAGGCTGCTGAGTAACTGTATATATACTTATGCTATATATCCGAACAATATATATACTTGTATATAAGAGATATATCTACCTAAGCCAAATAGGTTCCGTAACAGAAATAAATAATATTATGTCGGTTGTATTGGAGTGCCAGGCGGATATTGATTGTGAAAAATTCCAATGCTGGCCAATTGGCTTTTGCCACCTGACAGTTCAAAACTTTTACCCAAACACACATGTACGAAATCATATTCACGCACAACAAACACAAATCTTCCACACACAGGCACACACACTCGCACATATTTATGTTCACCCATGATTTCTCAGACGAAGTGAGCCTTCAACGGCACAATTTCGTAATTTTTATGGCAAAAGTTCTCTAATCAAATTTAATGAATTGTGAAAAAGGCAACAAATAAGTAGAGGACAACTTTGTTGCAAAGTTTGTCCGGGCTGATTTTTCTTATGACTAGACGTCACCAGAACTGCCTTCTTCGTTTGCTCTCACCAACATCCTTAAAATGTCGAGGACATAGCTTCGATTTGCCAGTGTTGCTCCGCCTTGTAAATTGGCGGATGTGATTTTTGTGGGTTGGCATTATTAAATGCGGCATAAAATCCGTGGCCCACGTTGAAGTCTAACAAATGCGCACAGTTAGCAGGCTGCCAAAGAATTGTTGTGCTCCTTCTACATGCACATACTGACACACACACATACATATATATTTATATATATTAAATGCTCAACGCAGTGACTCTGGTTGCTCTTTTCTAGTCAGATTGTGTGGGCTGCCTTTGGCTTCATTGTTGTGTGCCATTTGATGAGAAAGCGAGCCATCATTGTTGCCCCTTCGAGCGCTTTGCTGGGCAAACTTTCTCAATGTAACGGAAAACTGCGTTTAAGTAAATTTTTCATATGACATTCTCTAGCATTGGAGTATGTAAGTTGAGTGCAGGGTGTAGAGTAGTTGACAATACTCTGGCATAGAGCCCAGAAAAAAACGACATCGTATACAAAACGTTGACTGATTCTCCTGCAATTCGGCTAACTGCATAGGTTATTAATAAAAGCTAAAAGTTCAAATGAACCTAAAGGCATCGAAAGAAGCAGCAGGCACCCTGTATTTGATTGGGCTTGTCGCCTGCACTCATAATAAGCAAACCATAAATTCTTATATCTTATTAATGTGATTTGAACGCGTCGAGTTTCTTGCCAGTTGCCATATGGGAGTATTAATCATACAAAAAAAAATTTTGGTACACATTTCAGCGCACGCTGCAGCTACAAAATTTGGGCGATTTTTCATTATGTTTTCAACGCTCTCCTTCTTTATGCTTGTCGTTCTGGAGCCTTAGTGAAGGAAAATAATTTACGCATTGCCCAAAAATATTCGACACATATTGCCCATTGTGCTGGAGTTTGCGTGTGTGTGGGTGATGCTTAGACCATCATTATGATTACTCATACGCAGCGTTTGCAACAATCATGTGCCGCGTTATTAGCTGTGTCAGCACCACAAAAGTAATGACAACGAGAATATGCCACGAGTATTTTTATCATTTGTGTGCTTGTGTGTTGTCTTTGTGTGTGCATAACTGTGTGCTCAAAAACAACCGAACGCTGGCTTGTAGTGAATGCTAGTTTTCAGCACAGTCGCCTTCTTGTTGACTGCTTTAAGCCGCCTCGCAGTTTCCATTCATCTGTTTGTTCGCTTTGCTTAACTGAAATGTCGAGATTTATGTCTTGACATTATCTTTTGTGCTAGCAGCTAAGAAAATATTTTATGAAATAATACACTGCCACACACGCACTCAACTCAGTAGCATTTCGGTGGCGCTCAGTGGCTTTTGCTGACTCATCTCTTCGGCATTTGCAGCATAATTAGCTTGCTGAGTGCGTGAGCCAAGTCGAGTGTCGAGTGGGTTTTAGTTGCCTCTCAGAGCCCAACTACCCTCCGTTTTCATCTCTATTTCATTTTGAGGGTGTATCTGGGTCTGTGTCGCTGGCTCACTCTAAAAGCCCAACCTTGTCATCGTCCGTCGGTGAGTGCTTGACGTACGTTCAGTTAAATTGGAGGCTTTGCCGGTACGCGTATGTGAACTTTGCAGATTTTCGAGCACGTTTGATGACTGCGTGCTTTTGGCTTATTGCGAGCTTAAAGTCTGGTTAATTATAGCTGAAAATGCTCGAAATGGTCATGTACCGCGCTCAGCCATTCAGCCCGGTTCTCATTCAAAGCCACATCAAACATGTTGCCTGCGTAACAACCCCTTTTTTGGATTTACTCTTTTAGACATGTATTTTTTTCCATTTCTTGCTAATTAAACGTCAGCTGACTGGCCAATTTTGGACAGGCAGCGCAGCTCAATTTTTATCGCAGTATAAATGTTGCGCTCATAACTTTTTTTGGTCTGTAAATTGAGTTCATTGCACTTGTCAGCCAGCCAGCCGGCGGCATGCAGCAGCGGCCAAGCGGCGTATGCGCAATATTTGCTGGTTGTGCAGCATTTCTTTGGCACTTGACTGGATTCGCTGTTGGCCGAATGGCCAACGCAGCTAGCTGAACTTTGACAGTGCTGTGCTGTAATTTATGACTTGTTTTACAGCACCCACAAATATACACACACACACATACATACACACACACACACATACATACAAACAGACACACACACAAACATGTACACACAGCCATAGACACATACATATAGCAATACAGCATCGATAGATGGCGCCACTCGCGAGCAAGCGAGTTGAAATATTTATGGAGTTTCTTTTGGTTACATTTTTGTGGATTCTCCTGTGATGTGGTTTTATCTAAGCACCACGCCCACGATCACGTCCCCCGCAGCTATGGTCACAGACTCGCTTAGTCAACAGTTGACTCTGCTTTTGTTTATGACATGTCCCCTCATTCATTTTAATTAATTCCTGCTAGCATTTTGCGCCCATGGCAATGACGTCGCACTGCAAACAATGAAGAAGAAAAAAATAAAAAAAAATGGAAGGGAGGACCAATGGAACGTCAAGTGGCTGGACTTGAACTCAACTTCGCTATGAAGTCTAACATGGATACTGCCACGAACAGGGCTATGGGCATTTGTGAGTGTTGGTCTTATGTAAAAATCACGGAGGCGTTTATGCTGGCCAACTATTTTTATTTTCATTTTTATGCTCACTCCCGACGCGTCGGGACGCTTCCTTATAAGTTGCCTGCAGTTGGTTTGAGGTTTCGTCGTCGTAGCCAAGCAATGGTCTGCCATACGATGCCCATGTCCATGGGCATGGGCATGGGCGCATGAGACGGGGGCATTATTGACGTAGTTTATGGAGCCATTTATGACGATTCAACAATTTTATTTCAACCGCACAGTGCACAGTGAAGCCGAAGCAGCCGCAACTTAAATTTACTGCTTGCAAAATCCGCTGCGCCGGTGTGGGCAAATAAAAACAAAGGACCGCCAGCAAATCTATGGGGAGAAACAATGCCAAAACAGCGGAAAATGTAGATAGAGAAGGCAGACATAGATAAAGCTTAGATGTGCACAGCGTATCGAGTTTCTATTATCTCTAGAAAACGTCGCGACGTCTAGGAGTCGAAAAGTTTTCACGCAATGGGTAGAAGAACTTAAAAAAAAACATCATACAAAATATTCAACAACAAAAAAATAAATAGATATAAGCATACAAATACATAAAGCAAAAGCGCCCGGAGCAGCAGAAAAAGAATAAGGAGTAGGAGTTGAAGCAAACAGACTATAGTCAGCAAGAGCACCATCGCATAATGAAGAACGCGTCATTATCCTCAGGATACATAAGCAATACAAAAGGAGCAACAAAAAGGGATAGACTACCTACCTTTACACTTGGTGCGGAGAACAACTAACTATCCTCAACTATAAGCCAAACAAACAGCTACAATAACGCCAACAATAAGAAGAATAAGGGGAGACGAAGCAAGCAAGCAAGTGGAAAATATGTTTGCATTGTTTTTGCTTTCTATTATTTCACATTGCGTTTCAGTTGGCGTTTAATTACCAGGCAAAGGCAACGCCAGGAGTTGGTCTCAAGTCAACTACCAGTGAAAGTTCAGGTAAGCAGGAGTATTAAAAGAAACTAAGACGATTAAATGATAACGAAAGCATGAGCAAATCCCAAATGAGATTCAATCAGCATGCATAAAAAGTGAAGAAGTGTACATATTTGAAAATTAGAAATCTACAATTTTATATATCTTTACAACACACTCAAATTCCTTGTAAAACACACTTTTAAACATATACATGTATGTAAGCCGTTGAGTATTAAAATTTTTAATTTTTTTTCTGAAAAGTAAGAACTAATTCGTGTTTCTACAACAGCAGCCGAATAAGAATTGTATTATCAATAACTTAATAAATAAACTGAGCCCAAATCGGTCGCTTTAAAATGTTTTAACACTGTTTTGACTATTAATCAACCTCTATTACAATATTTTATTAAATAATCATACAACGCATTCTTAAGTCAATTTGCTTGAAATCTCTCAGATTTTATTTTACAATATACATATATACATATATATATATATATATATATATATATATATATATATATATATATATATATATATATATATATATATATATATATATATATATATATATATATATATATATATATATATATATATATATATATATATATATATATATATATATATATATATATATATATATATATATATATATAAATATATATATTGTTTCGGAAATATGCAAATTGTGTCAAATGTGTCAGGCCGTTTGTGAAATATTTGTCCATACAGAGCATTTATTTAGTTTGAAATTTTAATTAAATTGTGATGGCTCATGGCACAATGCATCATGCGACAACGACCGCTTATTTGCTGCACAGCTCAGTCGGGTATGCTCGTGGATTCGCATCATGCAGACACATATCAAATATTTATGATTGCAGTTTTTAGTTTTGTGAAATTGAAGTTCATCGAGCAGAAGAAAAAAATACTTTCTAGAGGTTTTTTCTGAAAAGCGTTGGTTAGGAGGCTAGAGGCGAGTTTTGGGGAACAGCCACAAGTGTTCATTTGTGTTAAGCTTGCAAAATTGTTTTACTTATTATTTGGGTCTGCACGCTGCACGTGGCGTATGAGTGATGTTTATATGAAAATTATGCAAAATGTATATTAAAAAAAAAAATAAAAAAGGAGCTTAAAACCGCGAATGTGCGCTCGTTTTGCTACCTCTTTCTGCTGTGTGCTGCAAAAAATGTGAGCCAAGAGCTTCTTATGGATTAAGCATGCCAGCAATTTTGGCCACACTGCAACAAAGCGAAACCCAAAAAAATAAAAAAAAAAATAAAAAAGATGTATAAAAACTACAACAACAATCCTGAGCACGGCACCGAAAAAATAATATTTAATAAATTTTAGTAGTCAACAAGAGTCTGGCAGACCTTGCCCCATAGAAAAAAGCTTTGCCTCTACATACTGTTTAAGCAAGAACAGAGTATATACAGCGTTCAATTATTAAATTACACGCTGACACCCAGACGAAAAATAATATATGAAATAATTAGAAATGCTATATGTTATGTAAGCAATGCTGGCAAAAGCGTGGCACAGGATATCTTGCAGTCGACCGCATTTGATTACAATTCCATACTATTTTCTACTGTTCTGGTTGGGTTAAATGAAGCTGTTTGTGGCTCTAGCTCAGCTAGCAACACTCGTAATGTTAATGTTAGCTGCTGTTGCCAATGCAGCTGTAAAAAATCTGTTGCAAGCAATGCGGCTCACGGCCAAATTCGGAACGTTGAGAGGCGTTTACGTTTGGGCATGTCAATAAAATTGAAGTGCGTCGACTGTGAAATGTTGACGGCGATGGTGATGGTAACTGGTGACGGTGATGGTGACTGGTGACTGGTGACTGGTGACAGTGACTGTGACGGCGACTGGTAACGGATGTTTGCACTTTACGCATGGCACATTTGGCTTTAATGCGGCATAATCACCAAACAATTTCATTCCTCACACTCACAGCCGCAAACGTCATTGCCATTGTCTTTTGCCCGTTTGCCTGTTTGTCGTTGGCTTTTGGCTGTTGGCTGTTGCCTTTTCTGCAAATGTCAACAGTTTTGCAGGCTGCACGCACAAACATGCCAAAACGCATTCGAAGAGCAATTCCCCCAACCACATTCACACTTGCCAATGTGTGTGTGTGTGTGCGAGTGTGTGTGTGTGTTTGTTTCGGGTCACTTAAGTTTTATGTGGCGAAACGCGTTACCAAATTGCGTTCAAATTGCGCACACAGATAACAGTTTTTCATTACGGCACATAAAAGTGTTTGCCAGCCTTTGTTATTGTTGTTGTCCTGGCAAATTGCTATGCCAACACGTGCTTCACTTTGCAGCTCATGTCAGCAGCGAGACAAAGCGACATCAGAGCAACAGGCGCTGCGTTGTCCAGCTTGTGGCAGTTAAACTTGCCCCGACACGCCCCACAACTACCTCAACAGCCCCAAGCTGCCCTGCCTGAACATTACTGTATATTTCCTTTCCACCGACTGCGCTTGATTCTCATTCGTCAGCATTGTCACATAAGTAGCTGCTGGTGCTGCTGCTGCTGTTGTCGCCCGGCACTTAACCGAGAAGTCGCGCCTAGTATCTGCCTATAGCCAGATATATGTAGGCTTATTTAAGTACTGGCGCCAGTTGTCATTATAGCCAGTTCGTCAGAGTCAGACAAGTTAATTTTTCAACTGCCCAAGCGGTCGGAAGTGACTACCCGACTTCCGCTTACCCACCCTGCACTGATTTAAATATGTCGCATATGATATAAGAAAAGAGGCCACAATGACAATATTTTCGGATGCTAAGGCGAAGGGAGATTGATTGTCGCCCGAGTCAAGTGTGTGTCTCTGCGTGTGTGTATCTCTGTGTGTGTGCTTTGCAATTCGCGTGCGCAAACTTCTGACTGGTCGGCTGGCTCGCAATGGGTGTAGCATGCTTTTAGGCACTGACAATGAGCAACTTTTGTGCTTATCATGCGTGCAAGTTTCCCCGACGTTTTAATTGAAAAATACTTAGCAAACTCTTGTCCCTGTTTTCCTAGCTGTCGTAGTCATAGTCGCCGTCACCATTGCCGTCGCAGTCAAAGTCTGCTTCAAGTTCAAGAGGGTGTCGAATGGCAAACACTTCAGTTGGAGTTGGGAGCCAAGCTGTTGCTGTTGGCGTTGCCTCTTAAGTGCACTAAGGTGTGAAATGCACCCGCTTGATACGGCAACATCTGTATGATAGCGTTGCCCATAGTAAATAAACCCAACTTGATTTTAATTGCTGGCTGAAGCAGCTTCAACGACTGCCACGAAGACCTCATAGACCCGAGGCCACGACTCCACTAAAATTGTCCCAGTAACCTAAAACATAGAACCGTGTAACTTTAAATGACTTTCTTTCGCTCTATCTCTCTTTGTCTATGTCTCTCTTTTACTCTATCTTTCTTTTGCTTTTTCTCCCTCTCTCTCTATCTATATATATATATATATATATGTATATATATATATATATGTATTTATATATCTTTTTCTTGCTACGCTTCTTAGATTTGCTCTTGTGCAGCGGCTTTTGCTGCCGTTGGTATTTTTAATTTTACAAGGATTATGGAAAGCTTTTAATTTACAAGACTTAAACACTGCACTAGCGTAAGTGAGAGCATTGTATGTGTGTGTGTGTGTGAGTGAGTGAGTGTTTAGTTAACGTGTGTTCAGGTTTGACTCCGCCGTGGCCACGCATCACGTCCAGTTCATGGCTGGTTGCACGTTTCACTCTTTCTTATTACGCGCTCGTAAAAAGAAACTGCTGTTTGGAGCGCTGCTCTGTGTTCTGGCTGCAAGAAATATTTCCATTAGTTAAGCAATGCATATATATACATATATATATATATATATATATATATATATATATATATATATATATATATATATATATATATATATATATATATATATATATATATATATATATATATATATATATATATATATATATATATATATATATATATATATATATATATATATATATATATATATATATATATATATATATATATATATATATATATATATATATATATATTAAATAAATATATATAAATGTTATGTGTGTATGTGTGTGTGTAAATGTTCTCTTTGTCACTGTAATAAAGTTGGCAACATGGGCCTTCCTTGATGTTAATCTTTTGGTCGAGCTAACATTTTGACACGCACGTGTCGACAAAAAGTGCCGCATAAATTTTTAAGTGATTAAAAAAGTGCCCAACACACACAGTCATCCACACGCACACATAAAGACTGGGTGGCGGCATGAGAGAGACAATAAGCGAAAGCATTTAAATGCGCGCAACGTGCAAAATATAAATTGTTGTCGAGCTGAGAGGGCCGAAACCAATTGAAAGTCAAATGCCAGCAACTAGCCGCTTATCAGCAGCTGAAACATTTGGCATTGGCACACAGCATCCACATTCCACACTCTACATTCGGCATCCGTTGGACTTTATTTTCACTCTCCACTCTACTTCGTTTTGTTTCGTTGCGTTCTACACGATTCTCGTTCGTCATTTCGTGCGTTTTGGCGCTTTCGTCAGTTCTTCGTTTCTGCGCTCGTTCGCCAGCAATCAGTTTGAAAATGTCTTTCGTGCGGTTCGGTTGACTGGTGTAACGGTATCTATTCGCGCTCCTAACGAGTTCGTTCCACTGGGAACAGCCAATCAACAAAAGTAAACAACAACAATTGAATATGCGAACATTAAATAATATTATAGAAATTGTCCAGTGTCCATTGATTCAATAGTAAATTAAACAAAGCTAAATCATAAATACAGAGACTCAACTGACAACCTCTAAGGGAATTGAAAGTCTTGCGCTATTTGCCGGTTTTTATGGACTTGCCATTACTTTAGACTCCCGCTCATGTTTCTTATCAATTTACATTGATGAACTCTGGCACGATGCGCGCCGTGCATGATAAGAACCCAAACATAATAATCATCGATATTCAAAACCCTTAAAGCAAAGCAGCAACAACAACTGGCAATAGATCCCAGCTCCAGGACCAGACAGTTTGCCAACCTTTGATCTCACAGTCTGTAGCTGCGTGTGCGTCTGCCTCCATCTCGGTGCGTTGGTGCCTGTGTGTTTATGTGTAAAAGTGTGAAAAAGCGCAAAATAAATATTAAAAGCAAAACGTGCATGGATTAGAAATCATAACCAGCCAGCACCAGCAGCAACAGCAGCTAAAATAATAACAATAAGAACAACAATCACAACAACAGCAAGGAGCTAAGCCCGTTGCGTTAGCTTATTGATACAACTAGGAAAACAGGTTAGTGTTTGTGAGCTTAGTTCAATGCGCCTTGGCCGCGTTTTATGTGTCCTTTCAGTTAAGTTTTTCTTGCTCCACCCTTCTCGTTTCGCCTGTCAAACTCCTTTTGTGCATTAGACGAACATACGCTGATGCATAACTTATGCAAACTCTCTGATTTCATTTTGCATCTTAACTGAGAATGCTGATGTCCTATCCTATTATACAGTTGGTCTTAGTATTTTGGTTAAGTGCTGTATAGTGTGGTACACCTGTCCTAAACTAAACCGACATTTAATGCCCATACATGCAGCAGTTGACACCGCAGTCACCATACGCATATCTCCCCTTGGCCTAATCATCGTGATTTATGGCAATCGAAGGCGGCTCTGGCCACACTCGTGGCTGTCGGCTGTTGGCTACTGGGTGCTGGCTTTATGCACTTGGCTACCTGCTATTTACATACTCATGCCGGTTCACAAATTTCGTCCAACTGGAAACTAAATAATTATATGGCACAGTCCCGATGCCACTTCCTGCCTTTCACTTCTCTTCCAAGTTCCCAATTGCTCTGCGTCGCTTATACAACGACCTGGGAGATCTGAGTCTAACGAACATTTATGCTTGTGCAGTTGTTTATGCTAAGCTCGAGTTATGTGCCGCTTAAGAGGCGTGGCAGCTGTAGCAAGCAGCACGGGCACCCTTGCCAGCCGCACTCATACGCCATGCGGTACTTGCATAGAGTTCTGATCTCAGAGTTCGCAACAGTAGCAGCGGCAGCCACAGCCGCATCCTCATCAAGAATGAATTAAAAGTTATTTTAAATTCGTGACAGTCGCCTAATTTTGCATGTCGGCTGCCTCTGCTATGCCCAAGGGCTCTGTGTCACGACAGTCGCATGGCAGTCAGCAGCTGACACCTGCCAGACAGCCTGCTAGTTACATTTGAAACTGTATTACTCACACATACACAGACTCTGTCAAAAGTCAGTAGGAGTGAATTAAATTTCAAATGTTTCTTAATTTACTTTTTTGGTTTTGCGTTGACAGTTCAAATTGCTATAACAAATTTTCTAACGTTACGCATGCCACTCATTCATTTCACTTTGCAATTCCACGCGCGCACACACTTTCTCACTGGGGGCGCACATGCATAAGTGAAATATTATGTACAACTGTCGAGTTTGTTTTTGCGTTTTTTTCGCGTTTTCCTTCGTTTTTTTTTTTGTTTTTTTTTTTTCTCTCTTGGTGAAAATAAATGAAGCCATTCGAGCGCAATCAGAATTTCGCATTAAAGCGTGCCACACACGCATTGGCATTGCGAATTGATGACAGCACAACGCACAGCCATATAGGATAAACATAGCAAGAGAGTGTGAATGGAGTCGAAGAGTTGGCTGTCGAAGTGTTCAGTGGTTGTTGCTGTACCAGGCACACAGGGTAGCGAAGTGGCAGGCTGATTGCCGCAATCGAAACAAAACCAAATCCCTGCGATTGATTTTCCAATTGTGTATACGGTTAAACTGTGTATAGGCAGTAATAAATCATGAGAATCTCACCTGTCCAAAAGTCAAAGCAATGAATATTAAAAAGATTTTTAATTAAAACAATTTGCATCTTCTGATCCCATTGTGCGAATTAAAATAAACATTATCTTATAAGATACTTATATATAGAATATGATTACACAAAACAGTTTTTAAACAGTTATTAAAAAATCAGGAGGATCAAGGCTGCTCTAGTCAAGGGAGTCAGTCCGATTGTAACAGACATGAAATTATACGCATGCATCTATATTTTTCTATAATCCTGATTTTTTTAAATTTTATTTTGTTTTAGATTTATTTATTTTGTCTATACAATGAACATAAATTGTGCATAATACGTTTCATTATTATAACAAAAAAATAATTGAAAATGAACATAAACTTTTTGTATCGAATCTGAACATGACCCCAATTATAAATATTATTTTCGCGTATAAAAAAAAAACGTATAAAAAAGATTAATTCAGTTGCAATAAGAAATTTAAATTTTCCAATGCTAAAATATGAATACAAAAAGTTTAAACTTTAAAATGTGAGTAGTAGGTGAATTTAATTTTTTTGGAGCGGTCATTTATTTTCGCAGAGTGAAAATATTAAAAAGAAAACTTTTTGCTGGTTTCATTTTTAGTTTCCTGGACTGAGATTTTCATAGAAAATCGCTTTTTGCTGCGTTTCCACATTGCGTGAAGTGCAGATGGTGGTAATGCCGTAAATTAAGTTGCTTTTAGCTGTCATTGCATACTTTTCGGCCGAGATGCAAATCCTGTAGTCTGACGCACTTGAGAACTTTGTTAAACGAGGCGAAACAAGTGGCTGCCATCAATTTGTATTTGCAAATGTATCTGTAGCTGTAGCGTTTGGTGCTGGCAAGTCCTTGCCCCCTCCCGCTCGTCAATTTGGATGCAGCTCTAAAAACCGTTTACAATTTGCAGTTAACTTGAAATGTAAACAAAATTACTACGCGAAAAGCAAATAAATACTAGAGCTTGAGGAGCTTGAGTTCGGCAGCTGTTTGAAATTGAAATTAAATGTAGTGCAACTCAATAATAACTTAGTACAACTTCTGTGAGTAGCTCAACGGAAACGGATGTGTGATAACGATATTTTTTGTTTGTTGTTACTTTTTTCGTTTATTTTCTATTATTTTTTGGCCTTTGGTGCACACTTTAGTGCTGCCACAAAAAATGCTTCAACAAAATGAAATTAGTGTCAAAACGTTGCAACTTCAACTCGTTCCATCCTTCCTAGTCCGTGGCCGGCCTGTCAAACACGCGGGCCATTCGCACGGCAACGGCCATGCCAGTGGGCCGCTCTTGAATTTTGGCGACAGACAGACGCCGTGAATGACGACGCTGACAGCGAGTGATGGCCAAGCATCTAGGCAGGGCTTGCAAAGTGGGCGTAATCGTCCTGCTCGTTACCCAGACAGCCGCCGGCATTTCAACAGCAAAATTGTCCTTCGTTGATGCAGTTAGTGTTTTTTTTTTTTGTTATTTCTATGTTGCCATGGCATTTTTAGTTGATTAGGGCTTAAATGCGAAAAATAGCTCTTGGGATGAGCTTGCCAGTCACCTGCAAGCCGCTTCGATTTAGTTCAAGTGGAAAGTGATAAAGTAATATTCTTTTCATATATATCATTCGTTGCTTTTAAGATAGTTATTTTAATGGCATCACAGTTGGCTGTTGGTACCTGACACGAATCTCCTAAGCAACTCTCTCAGCTTTTATTAGTAGTCAAGTATAGGGTATTCAACGCAGTGGCGCAGCGCTGAATGAATTTGATGAAGTGCTTGCAAAAACAGCAGCAACAAGCAAGGTATATGCGGGTGGCTGACAAAAAAAAAAATAAAATTTATTCATTGGCTAAGGTGAGGGCCGTTGTTTTTGCCTTTCGCTCTTTGCAACTTGTTTACCGTTGGGTTCTTTTTGTTTTTATGTGCGCTCTCTTTTTGTTTTCGCTTGCACTCGCTGCTTTGCCTACAAATTGAATGGGTTTTGGACGCAAGTGCATTGCCCTAATACAAAAGCAAGAAAAACAGCTACAATGGCTTGGATGAACTGGATTGTGGGTGCAAGTAAATGAAGTGCAGGCCTCTCGGACGGTCAGACTAGAAGTGAAATGTAGAACGTGGTCGGGCTTTGATTAACTTCAATCAACGCTGGGATATCTATTCAGAATTAAAATTTATTGCCAATTTGCGGCAAATTCGATTAAGCTTAAGTTCGCGAGCACAAAAGCAAAGCAAAGCAAAGCAATGTGGAGCAGTTCAGAGAGAATTGAGGCGTAGCCAAGCAGGAAAAACACTCAGCCGGACATGAAAGTGAGCCTGGGAATTTAAATTCCAATAGATAAAGACAGAAAGACGGCCCGGCAGGGCAAACAGGGCTGAGGCTGTTGCCTCAGACTGCAAGTTGAAAAGCTGTTGAAGTTTATTGGAAAAATATTCAAATCACGTGGGTGGTCTCAGCTCATCGGCTGGCAGCCACCACTCAGCAGCCGAGTGATAAAAACGGCAAAGAAATTACTTATAGATTGAATGAAATTGTCTATCCCGGCCAGGAACCAGCATCGCTTCACCAACTGCCCGAATTACTTAGCTATATTTTTGATCAATTCAAATGCTAAGGCTAAGACAACGAAATCTCTAATGGCTGCGCCTAAGCTCTGGCTTTAGAGTGCAGGGCCTTGACGCTCGAATAAATGTATTTTTAGCTAAGCTAAGTAATTAAAATCAGAGTCAGTTTGCCTGCCATGCGAATGGCTAAATGATTAGCTGAACGGCAGTCTCAGCCAGTCGCAAGACTTATCTAATAAGTGTCAGTCAGGCCGTGAAAACGGGCCCAAATAGCAACAAGGCCCAAAATGACAATATGGCCAATACACTCGTAGCCCGTATTAAAGTGCTGCGGCTGACCTGCAAACTTGTGTGTTTCAAAAAAGTTTCACTTTCAGCTGGGCCGAAGGATGAGGATGAATTTCTATCACGTTCAGGGCGTTGAAAAATCAATGGCTATAAATCGGTTGACGCCTGTTTTGGCTTGTTTATAGCAGAGCGATTTATGCGTCGCATATTTATTTATGTACAACAATTTGCTGGTTGCTTAAAGGCCACGTTAATGCGCAGACACCAAAAGGGCCGACTTCTTCTTCTTCTTTCCCGCAGCAGCAGTCGTAAATTAGCAAAAGCAGCCAGCAACAAATGTAAATAGTTCAATAACAAAGGCAATACCAATTCCAATACCAATAACAGTAACAAGCATCCCGAGCCACGACCTGATCCCTGGACCAGGCTCAAACACTGTCTGGACCCTGCAATAACAAGCTGACATGTTTTATTTATGGAGCAACGTAGACGGCATGCGAACAGAGACTAACGACAAACGACATCGAGAGTAGCTGTTAAAATTGTTTTAATTTTCTGCGCGTACAACAAGAAAATGAACAAGCAGCTGTCACAGTCACAAGGTCAAATGTTAGAAAGGCACAGAAGTGATGACAGACTAGCCGTTTCATAGCCAAATTTTATAAAATAATTTTTGTTTACGGACTTTAGCCTTTTTTACAGCTAAAAGAATTCAGTAAAATTTTATAAACAAAGGGTCTAAGACCAGTAAGGGCATTTCAGATTAATTTAAAACATACTTAATTTTATTTAAAACCTCATCAATGTACAAGCAAATAGTTTTTCCCTTGTACAACATAATTGGAAACCGCAAAGCAAGCTCTGCTTAAATGAAATGCGTGACTTTCATAAATGTCCCATTGCAAATTTCATTGTTTTATAGAAATTTGTTTTATTAAATTTGTTATTGACATAAGTGTAGCCCTACACACAGTAAGATTACATAATTTTTGAAATTGCCGTAGTCTCGACTTACGTCATTTAACTGGCCTGGCACACAGCTTTGATTCTTTACTACATATTATTATCATCAATTTATACAATAATTTGAACTCTCTGTGATAAAAGCAGTCGCTTATTAACTAAGCTTTACCAAGATAGTTATTCCTATAAATTTTTTCTCTCTTTTTCATTTGATGAATGTTGGTGACATCTCTGCTCGAGGCGAGGGGTAAATGACTAACTTAAATACACAAACATGACTGCAAATGAGTGTCGCAGCTCTTGTTGTCTTGTTATCGACGTCGCCTTTGGCTGTATAGCTGCTAAGTAATGTTCATGCGGATGTTAGTGTTATTGTTGTGGCTGTTCTTGCTGCTGGTTAAGTGACCATCGGGCAAAACGCTGTTCGACCCATTGTAATAATTCAATTGCGCAGAGCACAGCGCTAGCTTGAGCCAAGATTGATGGCGTGCATTGAGAGTTGCTTTTGGCGACATTTGTGTGACGTGTTGCCAGCTTCTTCTTAAATAATGTATATGTGAGAGTGTGCCAGTTAATGTGTGAGTGCTTGAGTGTGTGTGTGCTTGCCTGTGCGTTGAGGCGCAAATGTTCAAGCTGCAAACTTTGTCAACTTTGCGTAACAAAAAAAAAAAAAAAAAAGCGAAAAAATAAACAAAAAGAAAAAGAAAGAAAGCATAGACGAAGGCACGTAAAGCACAGCAAAGTCAGCACTGGATTTAACTTAGCTTTGAGAGCAGCACAGCCATTGCCTTCGAATCATACTTATACACACTGTCAGGCTGCTAGCCTATCCTATCCTAGCCTAGCCTGGCTAAGCATTTATACGCATTAAAGCGACAGGCAACTTTTTGACCAACTTTGCCTCTTCTTTGGGTAAAGTTATCAAAAATTCCACTTGCGCCGTGAATCAAGTGCCATTTACTGATTGTACGATGGCGACAGGCCCTGACTCATAGTCATAGTCGGAGGTTGGGTGGCTGGGTGGGTTGATGGTAGAGACAGTCTGCGAACAGAAAGCACCTCTTAATCCGCTTCACATTTTATCAGCTCTCTGACACTAACACTTCAATGTGTTAGTGCGTGTGTGTGTCTATATCTGTTTTGATCACGCGCATTCATAAGTTGGCCTAAGCCTGGCCCGAAGCGCTTTTAAGCGTTCTTAGCACACAAAACTTCCCGCTTCGAGTGCGTCTTGGCCCATTGCTAAATCGACGTCTAATGCTACAACTAAGCCCTTAACTACAACATTGACAACTGTCGTACGTTGACAGCTTGCCTGGCTGTCCAACCATAATGAAATAATCGAAGGATTGCAACACATTTACATTTGAGACACGGCCCAGAGGACATTCAGAAGTGGCATTAAACTATTCAAGCAAACGCACAGGTTGATTAAGTTGCATCTGCAAACTGGAAAAGGTATTTAAGAGCTTTGCATCCTTGTGCTCAATTCTGGGCACGAATTTTTGTTTGTTTTGTGGTATATACAAAAATATATTAAAATTGAAAAATAACAAAAGTTTTTCTCAGAAAAGAATTTTTCCTAACAGTTTTTAATTTTAATAGAACGGGAATTCAAGTATTTTGCTTTTTTTTCGTCTACTGAATATGAATATGGCAAAAGCTTGTTTTGAACCAACATTTTTCTCTCTTGATTTTTTGTTAAATATTTGATCAAGTATTTTGTATATTTCCGACATATTTCCTTAGTTCCGAAAAGTTTACTAGTATTCATAGTTTACAGTTCTGTTTTGCATGATAAAATTAAATATTTAATTTTTTCAATTCACACATATTGATTGCTAAAGGAGTTAATAAAGCTTTGTGCAAATCACAAGCCACAAACATCAGCAATTTAAATTCCTATCCAAATGGACAGTTATCAGAGATAGTGAACACATCGTATTATTTTTCTGCATGTGCATCGGAATGTTCATGTAAACAACGATTTTTGTGTTGAAATCAAAAATAAAGTCATTGCTTTAAACTATAGAAACACATGAGACTGAGAAAACGAAAGAAGTTTGCAGCAGAATATTTCCTCAATTTATTGGTAAAATACGTTCGGTGCCAACTTTGGCTGCTTTGCTGGTGCGTTGCTGACTGCTTTTAGTGGCATGGGGCAGCCTATTATGTAAATATGACAAGTTTATGGGCTTCGACATGCGCTGCGTGTGCAAGGCATGTGATTTTTAAATGAACTTTGACCATTATCATACATCGGCCTATACAAAGGCTGCTTGGTGGACGATGTGCCGGCCCGACCTAACAGAAAGACAACAAAAATATTGCATAAATTTTTGCTTGCCCAGCGTCCAGGCACAAAGCTAACTAAGTGACAGTGAAAGACATGAAGGCAACTCAAATAAGCAGAAAATAGACAGCAGACCCTGTCTGAGGTGAGGTGAGACGAGGCAAGGGAATGCCAAGTGAACTGAAAAACAACAACACATGCAGTCAGTTGATTGAACAATTGCAATTCTTGCGTCTACCCCATGTGCGAGCTTTGAGCATTGTGAACATTTGACTGCCTTCCAATCCACTGACAGATAAATCAATCAATGTTTTTTCCTTACATATTCGCATGGCAATCTTTTGCTGCAAGTCGTACATTCACAACATATCTGCAAGTCGAAATGATATGTGTTGTCAAAGATTTCCAATTAAAACTCTCAATTTTCCTGCATTTACTATCTCTCATTCAAAGCGAAAATTGCTAAATTAGCTTAAGGCTTAGCGAGTGTGTGCTAATTTATGCCAGTGTGTCTGTGTGCGTGTGTATGAGTAATGCCATTGCCATCCCATCAGCTTTTGCATAATCGAAAAACTTTTACACTTATACAATGAAGCGCCAATGGGGCAATGATTTTCAACAAAAAGCCGCAAATTTTATGTGGCCATAACGATATCCGGCTCTAAGCTATCCCTCTTTTTTGGCTTGGCACTATGAACTAATACCCTCCGGTAGCTCAAAAGTAAAATTCACTGCTTTGACGTGCTGCTTCGGAGGCATAATTAATCATTTTGTGGCGGGTTTCTGAAAAAAAGTTTTAAACTAAAAAATTGGCATCAGCATCAATTTTAATTTACTTGATCGGGTTACGATAGAGCTGGAATTAAGGGCGGTTGTAGGGACCCTTAATTATACAATTAGCTAGGTTTTTACCGGGTACAAGAGAGTCGGAAAATTGTGCGGCTGATTGTTAATAATCAAGTATAAGACGCATTGGGTGCACAACAGAGAAAGTTTGAAAAGTCGCGTGATTTGCGTTTTTCGCTTTTAGTTAACAATTTGTCTTGAACTGTAGCTGGAATTGCGTATTTTAAACAATTTGCGGTCGTATCAATATTTACCGAATGTGTTTTGAATATGAAATGAGGTCGAAATACGTATAAAATGGAGACAGAAGCCCTCAATCCCCACGACGCGTCGTGTAAATTCATTAAAAATGTGCTGCCACAGGAAGCGAAACATGGCGCACAATACACAAATCCGCAACGCAAATAAAAATGTTTGCGGCCTGAAAGTGAAACAGAAAACTTGTGTGATAAAAGTCCCCAATGCTGAATGACGATTGCCGAAGAGGATGCTAAACGAACTATTTGAACGTCTATAAATAAACACGGAAACCCATTGGAGAAACACTTTTTGGGACTACACACATAAATCGAATCTTATTTATTTTGCTTTGGCAATATTTCTAGCCCAAGTGTTGCTTTGCGAAGATAAAATACATTGAAGGACTTAACCCGTCTGCTGACCCGACATTGCGCAGTTGCCCCTTCGCTCAGAATTTGTGGTTGTTTTAAAATGCCCATGTGATACTCTTCTTTTTTAAAGAACTTGGATTTCCTAAACATGTCGAACAAACTTTAATTTAAAAAAAGATTTACACATAAATATTTATTTATATATTTATTCTCTTCTTCAAAAATTGTTTGGCTGTAATTTTGTATAGTTTTTAATTTTCTAATTACATTATACTTAATACAAATTTAATGTGACAGGGCATTCAAAGAACGAAATGCTCAACTGTTCGCTTCCTTGTTGCTTTATTTATGTGTAAACATTTTGCCAAAAATTCGGGTCAACATTATGGGCAGCGATGTCTCTAAATATACTTAGGAATGAGGTTTGCAATCCGGGGTCACAGTGCGTGCTGTCTCTAGATGCTATTTGAAGTCAGCTGCTGCTGCTGGTTGCTTTTGTGTCTGCCACCTAACTCTGGCATATCGTTTCGTACAGAAAATTGCAAACAAACACACACGAGTTGCGAGAGAGCGCAGCGAATGAATAAATAAATAAGCCAGAGGACCCGCTCCTTTCGCTCTCCTGGCTCATGGAAACATTCGTGGGGTGCACTCGAAACATACTCTGTGACTGACTGTGCTGGCATTTTAGGACAACGAGTACGGCAAATGAAATGCCGCGCAAGAATTTATAGAAATTTATTTGTGCGCCCCACTGGCTACAAAGTAAACAAATCTAGGAACGTGCCCGTAGCCTGGTCATAGATGGAGGACACGGCCAGGCACAGGCAAACACGCCAACGCACACATACTCAGGCCCTCACCGATTTTGGTAAGTATGTGCTTGTGTGTGTGTTGGTATTTTCTGTTGCGTATCACATGGGACACGCACGCACATTCGCCGGAGCATGAAAGCGAGCCTGAAATTAAATTTTCGTAAATTTGATTTGAAACGCGTGCGTGGAAATTCATTTAACGCACCTTTGCTGCAGGTGATTGCAACAATTGAAACTGCTTTTCACATTTAATTGCCTGTTTATGCGTCAATCAGGTTAGCCACAAGCATTGGTCTCAAAATACAGGCATGCGGTTTCATAATTGCTCCCCAGCCTCGCCTTAGGGTTTTTCAGATTTTGGGCACGTTGTGTCACGTTCTTGAAAATATGAAACGTCTACTGATTTTTAATGAAGCTAACTTTTTGTCCAAAGGTACAAAGTCAGAAAACTAGCGCAGCCCAAGACAAAAACACACGCACAATATCCTAAAAGCACAGTAGCGAGGGAATAATGGGGCAAAGAAGACGGAAGAATGAAAAAACTTCACAGCTCTCTGATTAATACATACGTGCACTAAACGGGTCCTGTGCTCGGACCTGACTGCTGTCACCTCTAAAGTCCGGCGAGAGTGTTACGGTCATGTACGCAATAATTAAAAGTATCGAAACTTCAGAGTGTGTGTGTCCGAGTGTGTGCATGTGTGTACATGTGCTTGTTTGAGAATGTGAGCACTTGTCGCTTGGGCGCGCGGCTAGCCGCTCTCTGTGGCTGATTGCAAATACACAAAGATAGAAAGGGGGTGGACAGCAGACCATGTGCCGTGTAGATGGCTGGCTAAAAGATATGCCACGTTACGTATACGACATGTGGCCGTTGGTCTCACTGCTGTGTGCGGTACGTGAGCTTTAACAATCGTATGGGATTCTTTCCTTCGTCGACTGAATATAGGTGTGTGTGTGTGTGTGTGTGTGCTCCACTTGCCTGGCCAGTCAATTTAGGAGCATGGCATAGATTGCCAACACACGAAACAAAGCAAATGACAAATAAACAAACAAACAAACGAACGAACAAACGAATGAAACGAAACGTAGCGATTGCCATTTTCCCTGTCCTTGCTGCTGCTGCTCCTGCTACTGCTGCTGCACACGAAACGTGTGTATAAATAAAAACTTTGCAGCAGACGCCTGTGGCTGGGTGCGGAGATGCTGAGGTGCGGCTGGAGTTGAACCTAGATATCGAGATGGTCCCTCAGCTCCGTCCAATAGCCCAGTGGCCCATCAAGCGTGCGCTGCCCTTGCTAATACAAAAAGCACACTTAAGTTATTGTTACTGTTATTTAGTTAGTTTACGCCACTTTGTATTATGTGTGCGTGTGCGTGTCTGTATGCATGTGTGCGTGTGTGATCTTTGTCTGTGACCGTATTTGCTTTTTATTGTTTGGCATTTCTTGCAATACACGCGCCGCTACCACAACAAAAAACCAAACATACAATCCGAAAACTCTGGTAGGGGCAACAACTCCACATTGATTTGATTGATTCGCGCTGCGTCAGCTGGCGTGTGCATTTGGCAGAAAGAGAAAAACAAAACGAAAAGGGAATCAAAATAAAATCGGCTGGCACCAAAGTAAACAAAAATGTGCCCACCGCCAAATTGCTTGAAATTGAAAAATTGTAAAATACTGCCATAAGGCTGTGCGCGCGATGTCGACGTTAAAAAAGGTTTAGTGCTCAAAGTTTTCAATATGATCGATTGAGCTGAGTAACCTTGAAATGTTAAATATAAAAACAATAATTGATCATAAACAAAAAAATATGAAGAAATGCTTATTTGATAAAAGGACGCGAACATTAAGTACTCTTTTACTGCATTTATATATAGTTATATAGTTTTTTATTCCCTCAACCCATTGAAAATGGGATTTCAGTGTATAATAGTTTTGTAAAAATGTATGTATGTAGGTGTCAGGATCAGAACGAGGAGCTGAGTCGATATAGTCGTGTCCGTCCGTCCATCCGTCCGAAGGAACGCAGCGAACTCGTAAAGCACGAAAGCTAAATATCTGAAATTTTAAAAGTATACTTGTGTATAACATACGCAGAGAATTCACTTTTACTGTGTATATTCATGTAATACAAAGACTTTCCATGCAACAAACGTATTTCAAATACTAGAGACATGTACTTAAGCAAATATTTTTATTACAAAAGTACATCTAGAACAAATTTTATTCAACAATTAATTTTCGACTAGGGCACTCTTACCTGTTTTCTATTTGCCGAGTCCCTTGTCCTTGTCTTCATATACCAAACATGGGTCATATATTGACATAGCTGCTAAAATCCGAGTGCATCTCTTCATAAACTTTAATAACTGACACACAAAATCAACGATATTTCGTATGAACCAGAATTAGTTGCTAAAAATTATAAAAATGTGAAACTAAAAATACAAACACAATTTAAAACAAAAACTGTAATAAAATAAAATATTTTTTAAATGTAAAAATAAACCAAAATTTAATTTAATCCTTTGAGAGCTTAAAAACCAATTGTAATAAAAAATTTTATTTTATTATCAAGAATATATATATATATATATATATATATATTTTTTTACTTCTGTTTAGAGCAACTTACCAGTGCACATTCCGAAATATATACATATATACTAGACAGAGATATATTGCATAGGCTCAGCTGTACTTAAATTTTTTGCTTTTATTTTAAGCGTTGCTATCAACAACATGAAAATGTACTTTGCCCGAACCTGTATATTATCCTTGATTTTTTATTTATGCATCAATCGGGCTAGCCTAATACGTCACATGGGTGTGCGTAAGCTGCAAAACGAACGACGTGTGCATGTGTATGTGTGACAGAGTGTTTGAGAGAACAATGTTGCTGCCTAAGCTGAGTACTATAACCAAATGATACTCTTTCAGAGCATGTAGCAAAATGGGACTAAGCTGAAAACTAAAATAAAAATGATTTTTAATTCAGTCCTAGTATAACCATTTGAATACATTATTGTTATATGTTGTCGTTATGCTTAGCTCATTGGCATCAATTAGCTTAATAAGGGTTTTAATAATGAAGTCCCTAATTCTTGGAGATAATTAGATTTCTTTATCATTTTAGATCTTATGAAAGTCCATTCACATTGTACAATAAAAAAAAACGAATATCCAGAGCTAAGCGTTGGGTAGCTTAAACTGGGGCAAGTCAAGCGACACCAAGAGCAGGTGTGAAATGCGCACAAAGGAGCACTTACTTAGCGTGCTTAGCAGCAACATAGCTTCTTATGATGCGCTCGGGAAGCAGAACAATCAATGATGAGCTGGGAAAATGGCAAAAAAGATGACTATCAAGTGAGCAGCTGAAGGAGCCCAGGATGTCCCTCCCAAAGGCAGACTCAGAGGCTATAGGGCTGTGTCTTAGTACCCGAGGACCAGGCACAGTCCTTCTGGTGCTGTGTTGCTCTGGTCTTCGGGGGCCGGCCGGGACTCTAAGTTGTCACAGTTAATGTTCGCTGCGCAAACATTTTAATAAAAATGTCAGATTATGCCTGCTGACAGGTCGCGTGACACGCTGCCAGCGACAGGCGGCGTCTGCGATGGTGACGCAGCCTTCAAGTGCTCCTGGCAGGCCTGCACCCGACTGATGTATTTATGATGGGGCTGGGAAGAATCTGAGCGGACGAGCCATGTTCTGCAAATATGTGAAGCACGTTTTGCGATTTTCAGATTTTTTTTTTTTGCTGCAAAAACCATTTGCGAGGCTTTGCTGCGCATCGGCTTACAGTTTAGTTTATTTGCGTGAAAATATTTAAAGGGGGCTACGCGGCGACAGTGGCAGCAACAGCATCAGAAATCAACGCATGTAGGCCTCATAATTCTGTCAGCGTCATAAACGCGTTGCCTGACTCAACATGGCGGCTGCATGCGGCTGGAATAATAAACGACTATATCCAATCCAGCCTAAACCTTCAGCCTCAACCGCTCACCACTGTAACATATGCTCACACACCCACACACCACACACGCATACAAAAGCAAGCACGCTTTATGTTTTAATTTGATTTGATTTGTGTTGTGCAGGACGCCGTATGTGCAAATATTGTTAAGGCAACCAAATTTGATTTATCACGCGCGACTCACTGCGCCCTGTGGGGTTAGGCAACCTAACTGTGAGTGGGTGACTGAGCGACAGCATGCCGCGGGCGTCTTAATTGGTTTTTGTATGTGTGTGCAAATTTTGGCCTTGCCATTTTCGACGCCCATGGGGCGACAATTAGCTGCAGTCAATGGGCCATGCCATGGGTTGCTATAGGAAGCTGTTAAGTGCCCACAAGCGACAGCACCAAATAGTTGACAAGACCGAAATGCCAGATTCTGAGGCAATTGCAGTTGGCAAAAAGCAGTTGGCCCAACCGACAAGCACCAGAGGGCTTAAATACAGTTCACACTACTTCAACAATTTAACTATTGTCATTTGCATCTATTCAAATTCAAGTGAATTTCTATAAGAAATTTAAAGTGTCTGCTATGATATCCTAGACAACTATTATTCCAAACCACTTGAGAAAGATAAAAACATTAACTAATAATCTAATACTAAGCAGATTCCTTTATTGTGCTTAGAGTTTTAAAGTTAGAATTATTTTTATAGTTATAGTTTTATTATAGTTGTAGTTAAATTCATAGTTAGGCTTTGTATATAATATAGTTTATTATAATTACTACGATAGTAAGCATAGCAATCTCACACATTGCATCACACATATTTTTTGATGTCAATTATAAATAATTTCAGCTATTCATAGGGTATCTCCCAATATGGTAGGTCGAACTTTTCAACGAAGCATCTTTCCAGTTATTTGTGTTGGTGTGAACGATGCTTAAGAAACAGAGAAGCAGCAGCTGCTACGACACTTGCCGTTGGCCGCGCTTAGAATTTTACTGCAATTTTAATTATGCAGCAGGCAATAGCGGCGAGTCGAGACTTGGCTCAAGGGCGCGATAGGTCGTCGACGGTCGAAGGGTAGCATGCCAGGCAACGACTAAAAATTAATAAAAAACAGTGAAAACTTTGCCTAGTGCATTACGAAATTGTGCTTGCTGCGTGGGTGGCGTGGCAGGTGGAGAGTGGGAGGTGGAAAAAGGGCGGCTGTCAGGAGCTGCCTTATGGCTGAAATGCAGCCAGCCCTAACAGCCAACTGCATAAAATGTAACGGGTCAGTCAACGTCGGTTGGCCCTGAGGCAAGGCCTGGCAGCATTCAGAAACAATTTGCTGCAGATTATGAAAATTGCTTAAGAAATTAAATTGCTGCAACGGTCGCGGCTTGGGTCTGAAGGAGCTCAGACCGAAACCGACGACTGGAGTGGGCTTGGTGGACAATGGGTTGCGGTCGCGTGGGCAACGGCAAATTTACATTTCCATTTGCGGTTTTGGCCAGGTCGGAAGACGTGGAACGGGCAGGCAATGCCTTTGATTTGCCTGGCACGTAGCATAAAGGCAAATGGGCAAAAGGGATTTTTGCTAGCTGTCGACTTTCTGCGGCGGTTACTAATTCAATTTGCAATAACCGCCGCTCTTGTGGCAGAGCCCGAGAATAAACAACAGCAGCAACAACAACAGCGACGAGAGCAAGTTGCCAATGCTCTAATTATGCTGCGTGGAGCGTTTGGTCAGTAAAGCAGCTTACGACATGAACTTTATTAAAAATATTTGTTCATTCTCCCCGTGCGCAGGACATTTACATACTTTTTTTAGTTGTGCTACGAGTGAAATTTTTATGAGACCTAGGTACGGTTCGAGGCCTGTTTTGGGGCTCAGAGCACGCGCTGAGCCTATAAACTTCAGCTCGAGTTTTGTATTTTTTCTTTTCTCTTTTTTTTACTGTTCAATTAGCATAATAGGCACACAATGAGTCAGAGCGCGGAGAGGCGACTGATCCTTTTGCCAAATAAATAAATGCATAAATACTTTGTAGAGCATTTGGGGTTACATGAAAATACAGAAAGATGAAGGCGGGGAGAGGGTGGGTGTACAGCCACCCCACTCCATTCCCTATAGTATTCATTTTGAAAATGGACAGTAGGCAAAACCATCATTTCCGGTTTGTTTACGCAAATCGAGCACATTTCGCATAATTTCCCATTGCCAATGTGGAAGCTGTGCCTCGCATGCCAAAGCGTAGGAATATAAGTATCCTCTATATACATATACATATATATATATATATATATATATATATATATATATATATATATATATATATATATATTTATATACGCGCAATGTTTTTCTTGTGGGAAATTTTATGAAAATGCTTTGTAAATTGAATGAAAACATATTGACTATGCGATGGCGATGACGATGACGGTTACGCCGACGATGAGGTTGAGGATGAGGATGTCAACGATGGCGGCAGCAAAGAAAACAACGTCGTTGACGAGAGAACATAGAGGAGAAGGGCGTTAGGACAACCAGAAGCTGTGAGCATTGAGAGCAAAACGTTTGATGTTAGTACTGCAAATACATGTATATTTGTGTATGTATGTATATAAATACCACACGCACACATACACATAGTCTAACGTATATATATACATACAATATACATATATATATATATATATATATATTCGTTTCTATTTGTGTTTGTTTGTGTGCGGTGTTCGGATTGGGGAATTTGGGTTTCTACTTGTGCGCTCTTTTCTTTTCTGCTTTTTTTTTTTTTTTTTTGAATGTCTCATTTGAAATTGTTCCTTTGCAATTTGCATGGTTGTTTTTCGTTAAGCACACAACACAATGGGGTCCCATCAGCATCATGTTTACGCATACACCATAATGTGTTCGTGCATTATTTGGAATTTGATTTTTAAAGCAACGTCCTGAAGATCGCCACACGAGAACACGAATGCAAACGTGCTAGGCGGTGGCAGTGGCAAAAAACATTGACCCCAATGGCTAATAGACAACATGGCGCATAAATTCCTTGTGTTGGCTGCCTACGCCATGGTCAATTGGTTGCAATATAACAAAAGTGCAACGGAGCGAATGTTAAAAGTAAAAAAGAAAAAAAAATGAAAGGAACAAAAACTATGCCAACAGTAGGTGCGACAGAGGAGTTGGCTAGACCAGACCAGAGCCACAGCCAACCAGTCCTGTTGCCGTCGACAAGGGTAAGGACGCAAAAAGCATGCAGGCATAAAAAGAACCATAACAACAACTAAAAGAGCTTCTTTCCTGCTTATGTAAAAGGGAAGAGTCACTTTTATGGAATTGTAAAGGAATTTATAGTTTATATCCATGAAAAAGAAACAGCATCAGCAAATGCTAATACGAGAACAAATATGCATTTGCATATTTAAATGCTTGTTAGACTTAAGCATTCTTGCTATACTGTGAAGATGACAGAGCAGAAATAAATGGAAAAATGAGCTTTGCTGTTGAAATACCATAATACTATGAGTCATAATAAATCGAGCGGGAAAGTTAAATAAATTTGATTTACCCACTTTTAATTTTTTTTTCGTTGTTTTCTCTGTCAGATGTAAATGGTGCTATTAAACATATTGATATATTAACAGCTGCTCAAAATAAAATTAACCTTTCCGAATCTGAAATCCGAACTACAGCTGAATCATATAGTTTCAGATACGGCAACTATATTTGACGGCAGCAAAATTGATATTAATATTAGAAGGTCTCTAATCTGCCTGGACATATATTTTGTTTTTTATGATACTGACATTTCGTTGATACTTTTTTTCTTTTGAATAGTTTGTTTTTGTACATTGAGATACATACTGCAGATTAATCACAATTCGATTATTTAACGTGATGTTAAATGAGAAAAAGAAATTAAAAAAAAAAAACAAAATTGAAGGTGTTCACATTAAAGCAATCAATTTTAATTATAATTACCAATCATAGTGTAGGAACGACTGGAAATATGATAATTAATCCAGATGAGTATGTACTGAGTTCTTGCATTCTCTTATGTAGCTCAAATGCTACAAATAAATCAATACAAATTCAATTATCTGAGAGTTTATTCGTTCGTTTATTTTGCATGATTCCGTAATGAGCAGCATCCTATAACGTTGCCTTCTACTTCGCTAACTCTACAACAGCTGCTACTGGCTTCCGTCGAACAAATGATCAGCTATGGCGCCAAGCTCCTGTTTTCTACGCGTGGTTTGCCATGGTTTTTTTAGCTGACACACAAATAGATGGCACACAACAAAGTAAAGCAGAGAGCAAATAATGTGCTGCTTCCTAGCGACGAGCAGGACCTTGATGTTGCCTACACTAGATTTCGGACAGGCTTGCATAATTAAATCAGATCACATTTTAAAATTCCATTTATATTTACCTCTAGTCTGTCTGTCGCAGCGCCTCGTAAATCATGATTAAAAGCTTCGGGCGACACACAGACCAGCCCAGCAATACAATCCAATCCTTGACTAACAATTCCTGCCATGCCTAACACGTAGCTAAAAAAGAGGACAACAGGCAGCAGAAACCTCAAATAAAAAGCGTTGCGGCCAGCGGGACGACACAGCAAGTAGCGTTTGTTGTTGTTGTTGTTGCCGGCTTTTTTGCTGGCGCTGCTGCTGGTGACTGACTGACGAGGATGCTGCCTGGGCAAGATTCAATTCTAGAGATACAAGTGGCAAACAAGCAGAAGCACAATGCTGAAGCAGTCGCGACCGCTAAAGTCGAGCAGTCGAGCCAACAACTGCGGTGACTCACTTCACACATACGCTCACATACACAAACACACTCATACATGGGCGACAAGAAGCAATGGACAGAGATAGAGGCGAGACGAGAAAACTTGATACGGCACAATTTTGTACATATAGTACTCGTGCTTATATGTTGTTTGGGTTGTATATAAGGCAAGATAAATCAAATGTGGCGAGAAATTGCAACAACAACGAGCTGAATCACAACGAGCAGCTGAGCAACGAAAGAACCACAACAATAACAAAACAGTCGCCGTCGAAGCGATGCAACAAAAAAAAAAAATTAAAAAAAAGGAAAATAGCAAAGCGAAAATGCGAAAAATTTATCCAATTTGGTAAAAATTTAGGTCACAGCCGGGGACTCTGACTTCGTAGCGCCTGGAAGCGCCACCAAAAACGTCTGCAAAAGCGCATCTGCCTTTGTCTGTGTAACTGTGTCAGTATGTGTGCATGCAAGTGTGTGTGTGATTGGAGAGGCCACAGGAAGTGCTCAAGTGCAACAACGGACAAGCGGCAACAGCACAAATGCTAAAGCTATTGTCCTGCCTGCACTCCTTTTCTAGCTGTTGTGCTAGCTCGAGATGACGTTGTTGCTGTGTGGAATGATAAAGTTTTTGAGATACAGCACAGATATGCAATGTCCAAAACGGGTCGCAGGCTGGAAAGCTCGGAAAATGATTCAGCTGAAGAGGCGGTGACCATAAAAGTGAGCCATAATAAATATGTGCCGCGAGAGCGAACGAGTGAACGAACACTAAGTAACTAAAATACTAAACATAAATATAAACTGACACGAACTTTGAAGCTAGAACTGAGAGCTGAGACCCTTGCGCAGCATCGATCCTTATGTACGACGATACACATATATATATATATATATATATATATATATATATGTATATATATATATATATATATATATATATATTTATATATAGATACATATAGAAGTATTCATGTGTGGATGTCTGTGTAGATATATGCATGTGCTTTTGTAGAGGGACAGACATAAACATTAATGGCAGCACGGCGCCTCTTGACAGCTAATGGCACATGAAATGAGTAAATTATCACATACCATAAGAAGCCCTCAGCCATCCCGTCCCCTTATAAGTTGGCTCTGTTACGCGGCTAATTTGCAGTGTGCTAGCATGCTCCCCAAAGAAAACCAACAAGCCACAACATTGCGTATACGTGATATGAGCATTTTCTGCACCGCTGTCTGATATTCGTGCACACCCCTTGCTGTTGGCGCTGTTTGGGGCTGCAGTTGCTGCCAGTTGCCAGTTGGCAGATAAGCGAAAAATGCAGCGTAAAAAATTGAACGCATATTTCACAAACACAAATGACAAGCCGTGGTGCTGGCAGTAGCAGCACTCCAAAGACATGCCAGCCATGCAAGCCATGCTAGCCGTGCCAGCCATACCATTCAGGTGGCCAGGCAACCAGGTTGAAAGCCAGCAGCCAGTCGGCCACCTTTGGCTGTGGGCATGCCACCAGTCTGTGGCATTTTCTGAATTATTTCGCACGATATGAACTTTTGCAACAAGTCTCAATAATTCTCCGGCTGCCAAGATGGGTAATGAAAGAAAAGCAGCCACTTTTCAGCATCCCGTTTACCGACCATCCTTCTTAGCTACCCCGGAAGGAGCTGAATCTGTAGTTGTTGCTGTAGCTGAATCCTTATGCCTCGCCTGCAGCCCGTTTTCACTGTGTTACTCTGCATTAAATCAATGAATCGAATGCGCCAGGCGGATGTCAGCAAGTTGCCATTTTGAGAAATTAAAAGTGTCCGTTGCCGTTTTCATTTCCGCTGCCTCTTCCGCTTCCTGTGGTCGCTCGAGAGTCCCTCACACTCTTCCCCTCTCCCTATCTCTCTCTCTCACTATATCTCTCTCTTCCTCTCTCTCTCTCTCTATCTGTCTCACTAGATAGACTTCTCTTTAAGCTCAGGTAATTCCCCAAAACGCAATCCTATTAAAAAAGAACGCAGGGCGTTCAAATTGCTTTGCCTAGGAGGTAGGTGGCACTGCCAAGCACTCGATAATGATGCCCTGGCTATATCATGGGCTTGTGCTTTCGGCCACGATAATAAGCTACCCTAATAACCCAAGGCGACCTGCTGTGGCAAATATGGCTGACTGGATGTTGACGCTACCACAGGTCCATTGGGACGCCTTCAAATAGAAATGTGGGCGTGCCAGCTCTTTTACAGTTCGTCAATTTTAATGTGCGGGACTCTCGGGCCGTTCTCGGAAATCGCTGCTAAAAGTAATTCAGTTTTATATTAAAAAGATTTCGCGTTGCCTGATTCTCTTTCTTTCTTACGTTCGCCCTTTCCCCCTTTCCCTTTTCGCTCATTTTCATTGCGCGGCGTTGAAAAGTAATAAAATAAACAAGTGTCCTGGAAAAAAGGACGACGACAGCGTAACAAGGGGCGCGCTGAGAGGACTATGTCGACGGAGACCGACAAAATGGTGTGAAAGTGATTTATATTTTAATTCAAAAATGAATTATTTAGTATACTTTTTAATTCCTTTTGGCGCTGCTAGCCCGTGTGTTTATTTTTCTTTATGGCCAAATCTGAAATTCTGATTACTTTTTATTTGCTTTTATTTTGGAGTTTATTGCATTTGCCACTCCAAACGAAATGCAAATTTTTCGTCTCATTATTGCGCTACATTTAACATGAGTACAGTACCTGCGATCAAGACACTTAAAAGCTGCTTGTTGACAGTTGGAGACCTCCCCAGCATCAACTGCATCTTGACTTCATAAACAATTTGCCAAGAAAGGCATTCAAAAGCCGGAGGTGGCAACTTAACTAAAATACCTCGAGCCATATGAAAGTGTTTCAAAAGAGATGATAACCTTCTGTATATTGCTCTCTCTGATCAAACATTTGCGCTAGTAGTAGTGAAAGTTTCTATAAAAGACATATAGTATATTAGATACCGAATAGCATAGCTCGTGAATATCAAGGATAGTTTTAATTCTCAAATTCAACACAAATAAATCACTAAATTTATGTTGCCTAAAAAACTTAGGGATAATCAAATTCATGAAATTATATAAAACTGTAACATACGAATAGACTTCTGCGTTTTCTTGGCCGTTCAACTGCATTCAGACTATAAAAGTATCTGCAGATTGTCTCCATGTTAGTCAGCTACAAACATATATTTAAATAATATATGTAAATGGAATCTGAAGCTGCTTGCTTTTAGCCTGGATGTTCCATGAATTTGCACAGATCTCGGATATGCCCTTTGTCATACAGAAACATATTATAGTTGGGCGAACGGCCGGGTTGGGTGTGCGTGTGTGTAAGTACCAGTAAAATTGGCACTAAATTTAAGCGGGGGCGGCAACTGCAACTGATTATTATGAGTACATAAGCAGCCATTGGAGTTCTGAAGGAGGGGTATAGGAAGCTGACGTTATACAACAGGCCGCAAGCAAAAGTCAAGTGCAGAAAACAAAAAGAAGCCAAACTGCTGGCAGAATTTGCAATGACTGCCAGACAACAGTGAAAAAATTTGAATATAAAATGCGTTATGTGGTAAGGGACATGCGAAGCTCGCTGCAACAAGCTGCGGCAACGGGAACGACAACGGCGACTGAGGCGGACAACCAGCAGCACGACAATGGCCAGATCCTGCGGCAACAATGAAATTGCGTATGTAAATTTGATGTCGTTACCAGCGGCTTCGGCAGCATTGCTGAAATAATTAAAGTGGAATGCGCCATGACAAATAAAAAAAAAGAAGAGAAAAAAGTAAAGCAAAAATAGTAGAAAATTCACAGAGGGGACCCAGTATAAGTTGCAGTTGCCCCCGCTTACATCTTTGGTCGTGTCTGCATGGTTTCTCTATAGTCTGCTGGCATGGCTTGGTAGCTTTTTGCTTCTTCTACCCACTTGTCCGACCGTATGCAAAGCAGCTGCAACAGCTGCTCTGACTCCTATTCGCATTGCAAATGCAACAACGACTCGACTGCGACACTGACGCTGACTCTGAGTGCAACTTGTCAAAAAATGTCGCAACAACCGTGGCAATGGCAGGCAGCACAGCATAAAGAATGAAAACGCTTTGCTTTGGCATAAATATGAGTGCCATCAAATTAATATGCGCCGCATATGGCTGACGATTTTGTGGTACAACATGTTAAGTGCATGCTACGGCAGATACTGCTGCTGTTGCTGCAACAGCTGCTGCTGCTTTGGGACACTTGCATAATGCTAGCAGCAACGCCTCAGGATGACTCTTAAACATCTTGGCTGGTTTTTCACACTCCTTGAGTGACAGGGACAGTCGCCAGGCACTGACTTGAGTTATGATACTTAGCTGCATCAGTGCAACTGCAACGATAGCACTTTCAAAGCAACGTATCTGGGGGAGTGTCCACGTTTCATTACGGTGGGGTCTCAGCCAACACCCGCTACTGTCCGCGAAGCAAAGCTTTTACTGAAATTGTCTGCGGCATGCTTGCTGCTGACACTTGGCACCCGCACTCGCATATGTTGCACTGTCACCTCAAGTGTTGGAAGTTGCTGCAGTAACCATCTAACTCTCACCTTATAACCGTCGTTGTCTTTGTCACCTGTGCCCTTTGTCAATTTCCCAAATGGGTCGCCCGCAATCCCAATTGCCAGTGCTTTGACGGCTTCTGTTGATCATTCCAAAGCCATTTCAAAACAGATGCTCTTTCTAACAACTTGCCAGCTTTTTATTCTCTACATATTCTTAATGAAGTTGAACATCCTTATATAGCCACTGCTCTAGATGAATTAGAAATCGTGAGAAAAGTGTTGGTCTATAATACATTTTTGAAATAATTCAGATTTATTTGTTAACAGGACTGTTTTAAAACAATGAAAATGCGTATACCTGCGCCATTCACTTAGTCAATATTCGCTTTGATACTTTAAAAGAAAGAGCATTTGGTTTTAACTAGCCCGAAGTACGTTTTCCTCGCTTTTTTCGTATTTTTTTTTTTTTGTCATTTACACCGCTAGGTAACCTTTGCGGAAAGACAAACACCCAGCTGTCAAACGTGTCAGTCAGCTACATAAATAGATGTGAAATGAAAAGCTTACAATAACAGAAACCTTAAAAAATGACGTCGAGATCAAACCACTTGTAAGTTATGAGTGTCAGTTTTTGGTTTTATATGGTATTGAATCGATTTCTTCAATTAATGCCGCAAAGTAATGGTCTATCGCAGCCACAAGTTGCGCCAGGTTAATGGAATGTGAAATTTGTTGACAAAAACGCGTGAAAATTGTGCCCGATAATATAAATTTGCGTGGCAAGCGTTTGGCAGCTGTTGATTCGGCCGTCCATTGGTTCAGTGGCTTGCTTTTTGGCAGCGCAACGGGCCATAAGTAGTGCTCAACCGCCTGCCAGACACGCATTTATCCGGTCAAAGAGGCGTGTCTATGGCCAAAACCATATTAGACACGCATCAATGAGCAGCAGTTTCGCATGCTGCCCGGAAAAAGCAGCTGCTGTCCCATTTGATTAGACTCTAGCTCGGGTTTAAAAGGATATATTGATAAAGGCATTGCTACAGCACTTGTCAGTGTGATTGTGCGTGTATATATTCTTCATGCGTGTGCATGTGCGTTTGTGTGTGTTTGATTATGTGTATAAAGGTGCGTTGTGTTCATGGAGTCAAAGGTTCGCTTTGACTTGCAATTAATTTGCTTTGTTTTTTGCACTTGACTGCGCTTGGACAGACTTGCAAGCTGGCAAGCAGATAGATAGAATGAGAAGAGAAACAGAGAAAACAAGACAGGCAGTAAAAAAGAGAGTGAGAGAGAGGAAACTTTTGTCGGGGCTATGTAGCGGCAATTGGGCATTTTGCCGAACCATAAATTATTTTACTAAGCCACTTTGGCCTGCCCTTCGGCACGCCCCAAGTTATGTGAATTATTTTGTGAAAGTTAATTTCAGGCAATAAATTCAAAATCGCGCTGCCAACAATTCATGTTTCATCTGAATTTCTGCACTCGACGAGTTGAGGGGTTTTGTTTTATGGGGCAGTTGTTGTTATGCTGTCCGTATAATTAGTTGTGCACAGAAGTATGTGTGTACGTGCCTACAGTGGCAGCCAAAAAGTATGCAACACAATTACAATTTCAGCAGGTGATTAAATGCGCAATAATTGTTTTCGCTGTGTTGTTGTCGTTATTTCCTCGCTTCACTAATGGTCGTAATTAGTTGGCCAACCTGTGGGGGACTGTGGACTAGGGCGTACCTCTAATTTATGCTTTCGTGTCTTACAGCAATTTGTTGCTGCCGTCGTCAGTGGCAGCATTTAAATAAAATCAACTTTCCGCTAACCAATAAAACTTTACACTCAAAACGATAATTGGCCACATTTGTCGTTCCTGCCACTTGACTTTGTCTCCAGTCGGCTGTGGCGCCCCGTCGTGTGTGTTTGTGTTGGCGTCTGTGTTTACTCTGGCCGGCACTTGGGGCATCAATAAAAATCTCTTGATAAATGTCCAATTTAATTTTGGTCTTTTACTTATCTTTCGCCTGGCGTGGCCTAGCTGCCTCAGATCGCTTTGGCAAAGACTGCTGCTGCCATTGCTGCTGATTCCTGCCACCACCCCCACATGGACTTCATTTCTTTTATATGTACACTCAGTTTTTTGCTTTCGCCTCTTTGTTGCCTTGATTCTATTTCCCTTTGCAGCTTCCATTTCTTACATAAGTGGCTTCTTATGCTCTGTAATCATGGTATGGCCCCAACTGGGCATATTTGTGCGAAGAAGGTGGCCCATCCAACACAGTCATACTCATCTATGTTCTGAAAAATTTATTAAATATAAAATATACTTTGCTTATACTGCAGACAAGCATAAAAATATGAAAACTGATAAAGAGAGCGATATCACATTATGATAAATACATAATTCGTAATTGGTTCTTATCATATTGTGCAGAGAAGAGAAAAAACAAGTACACTTAATTTTTGCAAAACTTTTCATCTAGATAGAAGAAAAAAGAAAATAATATAAGAGCTGATAAAATTAGAAATCATGAGATTAAAACATTATCAATGGCGTCTGTCATAGTCATACCAATCAATGATGTTAGCATTATAGTGTTTAAATACCCGGAGTTACAATTGGCATTCTTTAGTTCGTTTATTTGCTACTAATAGTCATCTTTAATGTTAAGATATTTAAATATACGTATCATGGATAGCATGCTTAGTTCTAAAAGCATTATCCATTTTCTATTTTTGTTTTATTTTAGGAAACTCCTGAAAATCGTATATTAGACAACTTTAAAAACAAATTATGAAGAATGGTCAACTTATGTGAAATTTTTTTAGCCCTCCTACGAACATTTTTATTGCTGCGAGTTGACTTTATAGTTTTTTATTCGACTTACTCTTAAATATTTACTCATTATTATGACATAATTAGTAAATGTGAGGATATCTAAAAGTTGACGTTGTAATTGTCTTCAGAGCATCAATATGTGTAAAATATATTTTTTACATTCTGTAGCAAACTCAAGCAATTTATTTTTTCATTTTAAGTTCACTTGCACTTAAAGCTTAATTTAATTTGTCTTCCCATTTTTACTTACAGACTTTTCCGCCAGCAGCCGGCGTCTGGCGCCGGAACTGTCTAACGGGTAAGAAATATGCTCTGGCTTTGATTTAATTGAACTTGCGCCATTTGCTCCAGGGAGAAAAAGGAAGAGAAAATGGCATAGACGTGGCCAGCAGCTGCATTCCACTTTCTATTTTTCTGGCATATTTTAAGTGTGGTGGCTTATTAAATAGCAGTTGACACTGGATACTTTGCTCCTCCGTCTTGGCTAATGGCGGCCATATGTGACCTGCACGGAGACTGGCAAATATTGTCTCATTTTGTATGCTGTGGTACCAAGACTAAAATCAATAAATCAAAGCCAGGCTGGCGGGCAAGACTGGCACTCAAGCAGGTTCTTCGAGCAATATCTCGCATATCGCACTCTGGCGCGTGCCACGGCCGCAGCTGAGGCAGGCGACATATTTGCGTGCTGCAATGCAAACAATGCCCAACCGCCCTCTTCTCTTATAGGTCTGTTTCTCCAGCATTAGCAACCAGGTCTGGCTACGCTCACTCACGCCAAGGCCATGTGCTGACACGTTTGTTGCGCTATCGCAGCGCACTTTTGATAGCAAGCCCAGAGGATGCCTGGAAGCCCCTTCGCCTGGCAACAGGTTGTGAAGGCCCTATGGACAAGCAAAATAGTGCACATTGGCCAATACGATCTAAATGATGCATGTATGCATTCTTGTATGTGTATTGTGTGTATATGCTAGGGCCAGCACACCGCAGTAGCAAATACGCTCAGGCCCTAACTTTAAGCAGCTCAAAAGTTTTGCGTTTTAAGGGCTTAGCCCTCAACTCAGTCCCAGTGCCCGCACAGAGCAATCCAACTCAATCCCAGAGACCCTGGAGTACGGGTCTGCTGCTTTTTATGCTACGCGCTGTGGGCTTAAAAAGCAATTCCGCAACTGTTTTTGCAATGGCGCACACCATGACGACATGTGTGCCTGTGCCTGTACCAATGCCAGTTTCATGTGTGTGTGTGTGTGTGCGCGTGTGTGTATGAGTGTGTGTATATGTGTTTGTGAACGAATGTGTAAGTGTGTGTTAAAGCCCCCTCCCATGTGGAGTCCTCATACCGAGCCCCTTGGGCTGGCAACAAAGCTAGAGCAATGCCAACAATGCTGTCGTTATCGTCGTTTTCACTTCAATTAAAAGTTGGCAACTTTTCTTGCCTGGTTTACCTAGACGGCACTTTTACTGCTTCTGCTACTGCTGTTGCTGTTGCTGCTAGTACAACTGCCGCTGCTGCTGCTCCAATTGCTATTATGCAGATTCGTATGGCTGATTACCAAATTACAAACTGTAATGGCAGCAATTGTTTTGTGTACAGCTGGCGTATGGCATGCCAACGACAAGTAGGCCGCCAATTGTCACAGCAAACAAAAAACAAAAAATTAGAGGAAAATGCCGCTAAATGCCGTCAGGGGACGACATGAAGCCATGCTAAGCCAAGTGCACTTTGCCAAGCATATGCCACATGCAACATGCAACTTTCAACATGCAACATGCAACACAAGTAGTTGACACACTCCCACAGAGAAGGTCACTTTGTTCACTAAAGTCTCTCTTGTTTAAAGCACGTATGCGCCGCATGGGCCCAACGACTTCCGTGCTACTTACGCACCAGCGCGTTGCTTGGCTCGCTGCCCACCGCCTGCTGCTGTCGTTGTCGTTGCTGTTGGCTGTTAGCTGTTGCCTGCTTGACTGTCAGGAATTTCCGCGAACGTTAATTGCGACAAGCCAACACTGGCTTCTGAGCCAAAGCGACAAAGGAATACCTTTTTCTGTCTGCTCCTTCATTACACCTTTTGTGTGATGCTGCACAAGCGACGGAGGGTACAATACCCTTTATATTGACTGTTTTGAACTGCAAAGACATTCCAAACTTTAATTTACAGGCCGTATTAACAAATGCTTCATTTTCTATCTAAACTTGGAGAGCAATACATATGAACTTATTAATTTTAATTCATTTTTGAAAACTCTGTGCAATAAATAAAAATTAGGGTATTTGGAACTCGCTCATCTGAATAATTTCTTAGAGCTTTGGCGTGTTGTTAGTTCTCGATACCACAACAGCAGCAATGACATGAGCATGGCCCCCGCTCAGCAATTGCATTGTGGGGTGGGGATCCATTTTATCGGCATGCCATTGAAGTTTGTCGCCTACGCATGAGCTCTTTCCTATTCAAGCGATTTTCTATATATATATATATATATATACATATATATATATATATATATATATATATATATATATATATATATATATATATATATATATATATATATATATATATATATATATATATATATTTAGCGCTTTGCTTTTTTCCATCGTGTCATTAAAATTGATTTTGCAGCAGACAGTAAAAGGAGTTGAGGTGAGCAAAGCAACCACTCGCTGTTGGCTTTTCTATTTGCCAAACGACAAAGAATTTGCTAAATTGCTTTTCCGCTTGCGGCACACACCTTGCCACAGCCACTATTGTTGGCAGTGCGTTTGGCTTTGCAATTAGTTTTTGCCTTTGGCCGCAACTAAATGTTGCATTGGCTGTTTACCACAAAAGGAAAAGCAAGAATGAGATTGAAAGAAAACGCTAGAGATTGAGAGAGAAAGAGCAAGAGAATTGAGGATATTCACACGCAACATTCTTTTCGATTCCTTTGTGTATGTCAAGTTATAGTTGCAACTTTGGCAACTGTAGCAAAAGCGATTAAAAGTCCCATAAAAGCCTGAGCCCATTAATAGCGCAATAATATTATCAGCTTATGTTCGATGTCATGCACACAATCACATAATCGCACAGGAAGAGGAAACAGGAACTCCTACATGGCGGCTGCGGCAGAGTAGGCTCACACATACTGAGCAGAGAGGCAGGAAGCAGAAAAGGTGGCTAGGCGGGGCTGCCAAAAACTAAACTTTGTCTCTTGTATTTTCATTAACATTTATTGGTTTTTTACTTATACTTCCGAGAATCATAACTTGACGGTGGATAGGGACCTTGGTGGTCTATACTAAGTCAGTGCAAGTCCCTGGGCTAAGGGAAGCTGCTCCACAATATTTTGAGGTCGTATCAGCGTAATCATAAAATAACGTTAATGACGGCAACAAGGTCGTAAAATCAAAATTTCTGCTATTTCAATGCTGAAACCCGCTGCGGTCGACGCTGGCTGTGGCGTCTCTTGTGCTGGAAACTTTGTTACATTGTTGATGCGAACTTTGATGGGTTGAGTTGATGTTGGCATCAGTGTTGGCAGCGTGATTGTTGGCCCTGGTCTACCCAGCACGCTTATGGACTACAATGTGACGTATGCGTACAATCAAACATATTTAATTACTTGGTCAATCTACATAAAATATATTACACATTCCACTCCATATCTTCTTCTTAACCAGAAATTTCGTTCAAGTAAATTAGATACAGATATTCAGATATAAGTATTGAATATACGCTGTGCTTACCTAGAATAAAATCCGCATTTAAACTGGATTTATTTAGGCACCAGCGATTTTGGGTTATTTAAATAAATTTTACATTCAATATACTTGTAAATTTTATATTATACGCTGTCAGAGCAACCAGCATGAGAATTCTTGCTTTGTGCACGTGTGTTTAAATGTGTATATTTTTGTGTGTGCGCTGTGGGCCGTGCAAGATTTTAAATATTCATTGGACAAGCGGCAGCTGGCTGGCTGCCTGCCTAACATAACGCAAAAGACAATCTGACAAACCCTTTGCTTCTGACGTCTACGTCATCTAGGGAGCTGTGGCCAAGTGAGAAACGGCCTTTGAAATTAATTTCAATCACCAAAATTTGAGCCGCAACGGATTCATTGGCTATCGAAAATTGTAAATTGAATAGCACAATCATCAAAGATATGTAGAAGGCACAAGGTTTGACAAAACGAAATTCTATGAATTTCCACAAAGAGTTTTGGCTATTTTGTGGTCTATTGTGAGCTTGGTTTATGACCTAACTAAGGGTATATATATCACGCGTTTAGATTTTATCTCTCAAGCGTTAAAATGTCGTAAATGCCTGCCGTTTCGTATGTGCCCTAAGTAAATCAGCATAAAACTTAACTAAATGAAGACAATCAAAATGTGAGCAAGCCCTGGATTGCATATGTCAATTTTGACATCAGCATGGCCAATAGAGAAATAGAGAATTGAGTTACATAGCTGGTAGCACTTGTTTGTCCTGTCGTCAAGGCCCCACAGTCGGGCTGCGGTTGCTCTCCAAATTATGCCATGCTTAGAGTTTGCCTTTTGCCCTCATTCCCCCAAAAAGTATTTGCAGCAAAAGGCAGCAGCAATAGCAACAGCAGCAACAGCAGCAACAGCAGCAACAGCAACAACAGCAACAGAAACAACAATGGCAAAGCAATATGGTAAACTATATAAAAATTTGCCAGGGCACCGCCCCAGTGGCCCAGCGGCCAAGCTGATGGACAAAAGGTCAAAACAACAACAACAAAAGCAACAAAAGCAAAAGAGCCACAGTAACGCCATAGTCATTCTCGTCATTGTACTGGGCCTGGTCAAGTGGCTGCCTGTCTGACTGGCCAACCGCCTGGCGGACAGTCCGAACAACCATTTCAGCCACGAGCAGCAGCAGGCACAGCAACAATAAAGTCTTTTACTATCCTAATAAAAGACAAACAAAGGACTCGTGGTGATGATTCCGTTGCTGCCTCTGTTGTTGCTGCTTAGACCATTTTCGTATCGCAATTTTCATTATTTTATTTGCCTATAAACGAAGCCATATTTTTGCAAGTGTATATACGCAACATGGATAAAACTGTTTCTATAAATAAAAATACACATACAAACTAAAACGTACATAACTTGCGACAGAATTTGTTTATTCGCCTATCCTCCACACACAGTTTGAAGCAAAATAAGTAATTAAAAATGTTATAAAGTGGGCGTGTGTATGTTCGTTAAGAAATGAGAGAATGAAGAGCTCCATAAGAATCAATGGCGACAGAGCAGGGCCAAAAAATGGTTAGTCTGTCGGATGGTCAATCGGCTGGTTGCTGGGTCAGTTGAGGTCAGGCTTTAGACTTTAAACGATAAACATGTCCGTTGACAACAACAAAAACAGCTTGTAAGCAATTACGGCAGCGTATTGACTCGCCTGCTGCCGTTTTCTGTCTGCTTGTGTCGAAGATAGCACATGTTACAGCAAGTAGTATCTCTAGAAATATATAAATATGTACATATGTGTTTATATATTTATGTATGTAGTTGTACTTTTGTAAACAAGTTCACTCACAGTCTGACCGTAGCCTGGCCACTTGTTCGGACAACGGCAATAATGTTGGTACCCCTGACGACGTCATTACAGCCTCACATTCCTTCCCCAAAATAAGTCTTCTTACTTAAAGCATATGAATAAAGTTTATAGTATGCAAGTAGAAAATACTAAATATTTATTAAAATATTCACTGAATCGGAAGACTAAATTCCCTGTGCTTCTACGCAACAAAATGCAAATAACAAGTCATAAGTAACGAACGTATGGTTTTTAAGCTTTAACTGTGGAAATTACATTGAATATAAAAAGTCAGCTTACGCTGTGTCAGGTTATTACGTAAAAAGCTACAATATACGTCTGTAGTCACAAATATAACTGACAGTATCTTAACAGATCCAAAATGCAAAAATGTAAGCTAATAATGATAAAAATATTTCTTTTAAGATATGGGTCCCCATCAAAACATTAAAACTGAGAGCCAACCGTATATTAAACCGGTTTAAGCTATCGTTCTTTTTATTAATGTTCAACTGACGCGGTACACACATTTGTATCTCCAACAGACCTTCTTACGCAACCATTTATTGACCTTATAATTATAATTAAACAACAAAACTATTTGGTTTTCCAATTAGGAGCTTTTTAAATCATGCACAAAGATTCAATTATTTTCTTGACTCTATTTTAGTTATTGTTAAGCACAACTGCTTTTTGTTTATATTTGCATATTTTAATTAAGCAAATTTGCTTAAAATTAAAAAAAAAAGAAAAGAAAATCGGTCAATGCGTTCCACAATATAAACCGATTTTTGGGGTCTTTTCACATTTTTTTTGCTCTGCACACAAATGTTTATGGGCTGCAAATTGAGGTCGTCAGCAATGTGTGTATGACTATATATATATATATATATATATATATATATATATATATATATATATATATATATATATATATATATATATATATATATATATATATATATATATATATATATATATATATATATATATATATATATATATATATAAATATGTATGTATGTATGTATGTGTGCCCGGCAACATTTGGCTTACGGGTGAAGTGCTTGCCCAGATGCCGGGCTGTTGCCTGAATCGCTAAATGTTTGGCGACAAGCAGAGAAAGGCAAAAAATGAATTTCTCTGCAGCTATACGCAGCATGTGTGTATGAGAGAGTGAGTGTATTTGTCTTGTGATTGTTTTGCTGAAGTTGCGCTGTGTTAATGAAATGCGTTGCGCTTGAGTTTTTGGCTGGCACAAAGCAACATGCAACTGGCGGCTGCCGAGGCCGAGCTCCATATATTTCGTATGTCCCATCCTCCCTCGAGTCCACCCATTTGGCGAATGTAATTAAATGCAGCACAAAACTACTGCTAGCTGTTGCAGCATTTATGTATAAGTGTGGTCATACACACATGCACACACGCATATACAGCATTTTTAAAGTATTATGTAGTTTCCATACTTTTTTTCTGAGCATTTTGACCTAAAATTTCCGTAGTCGTAGCCGCAGTTCTCGTATCCGCAGTCGCAGTCGCAGTCGCAGTAATGTCAAGTATGTTAAAAGCAGCGCAACCAGCGCCAAGTTAAAAATCAGGGTTTTTATGTCACATATGCGGCAATTAGGCGTTCTGTGTAGAAGTTAGCGTATGTGTGCATTGTATGTACCACAAAATACCTACAACAAAAGCAATTGCGGGTAATCAAGTAATGCTCATTTGGCAATCAAGGAAAAATGGCGCTCAACAGAGACACACAGAATCAGTGAGAGGATGACAGTTAGAGTAAGAGAGACCGCGAATCAGAAAAGGCGAGAGAAAGCGTGGGTCGCACACGTCAAATGTGACATGTTAATTCTGTAAAAGCAAACAGTGAACAGAATCGTTGCTCCTTTGGCCACGCTCCCGACCCTTCAAGTTGACTGATTGAAGTGCGACGCCCCAGCGATAAGCACATTTAACTGTGCAAACGTGACGCAGCGGCGTTGCCTTTTATTTTCGCTTCCACAAATCCTATTAAAAATCGTAAATGCGTAAAAGGTGCGACACTTGAGAGTCATCCGCATGTAACTGAGTGTATGTGTGAGCAAGTGTGCCTGTGGCTGCCAAATTGCGGCTTTACTGCACTCAAAAGTGAAACAGGACTCAAATTTAAAAAATACAAGTATGTTCTTTGCCCCATATACTTTACTGGCAAATACCCTCTATATGGGTCTTAAGAAGTAGAAATAGAGTAATATCTAGTCTTTTTGGTGGTGTAAAAGAAATATACTCGGAAAGCTCAGTCTGTACCAAAGGCTAAAAATAAAAAATAGTTATATAGTTTTACTATCTAAAGTGAAATATAATATTCATTATACATACGCCAAGATTTTAGACTAACAGCTTACTATATATATAAGTAAACTACTGGTACATGAGATATTTTGTTATCCAAATGACAATATTATATTCTAAGTATGTTAAGATTTTCCATTATTGTTCCCAAGTCAGACTGCTCTCAGATGATTACATTTTTTGATTGCAGGGTATAACGAAATAAAACGGTCGATGAGGATATATTTGAATTCGAAAATGATAAAGCCTCACATAAGGCTTAGCCAGCTCGTAAAAAAATGAATGAAGGGAATTGTTTAATAATTTAAAATGATTAGGGAAACATGCAAGAGCGGAAAGTTGAATTTATTTATGAAAATTATATACAGAAAGCAATGATAATATTTTGCTGACTTTCGAAAGAATTTCAGAATCTTATCAAGCTGAGAGGAATGTATATCGAATGGGCATGGTTTTATAAGCAGCGTATTGCAAACTTTGAAATCTTTCGAAACAATTTATCATCTATGAATACTTTGTACCTCATCAGATCTGAAACGACTTATTGTGCTGCCCTCTTGTATTTATTTTAATTTATTTGCCATTCGGGTGCCCTGCAAAAGACTAAGTGAGTTGCCCTGTTCAAAATATAAACTTTGTGCTCTGCTTTGCTTTGTGAAAAGAGCAAGAGGAAGTCGAAGAAGAAGAAGAACAACAACAACAACAACAAAATCAACAATAATAGCAATAACAACAAAAAGCAAACATTTAGGCTGCCAGTTTAGCTCGTGTGAGTTTTGTGCTGAGCAGCAGCAGCGGGGTTGGCGGCGGCGGCAGCAGCCTGTCAAAAAGTTACTTATTTTCTTTTAACAACTTGCATGAGACTTTTTGCTGCTTGCAGCACGCATCCTTGTCGGCGCTGTCCTGATTGCTGGGTCTGTGCGATGTTTACATTGCTTTTGCTTTTGATAAGGTTAATCAAAAGTTTTTTAATCCATTCTGCATACAGGCAAACATAGACCAACACACATACTCATATATATATATATATATATATATATATATATATATATATATATATATATATATATATATATACAGACAGCGAGAAAGGGATAATCAGCCTCGTGTGTGCTCATTATCCTGCTCAGTCCTGCTTGGTCCTGAACGGTTCATGTTCTCAGTCACTTTGAGCTCGCGGCAAACGTTTGGCGTTCCAAAGTGAATTTCATTAATTTAAAATTATTTATATATACGTTTGTGTGTTCACCTGCTGTTAAAGCTCTTGGATAGCGAATGCTGCGCATGTTATATCCAGCGAGTGCTTCAACCACTAAGCCATAGCTGTTTAAAAATCGCATAATTTATGCACCAAAGTTCAGCAAAATCAATTTGGCCACATTCAGCACAAAACTTTGCAATTAAGCTACGAAAGACATTTGGCAAAGTGGGCAGCCAGTGCGGCGCAAAAGGCTGCTGGTTCACCTGCCAGGTGCAAGCATCGCAACTTTCACGATAACTTTAAATCATCTAATTATGAGTTCACCATCGGGCAAGGAAACAAAACCAACAACAATAACAACAGAGGCCAGTCCTAGTAGCATTTAATTTCCGTTGCTGGCGGCCCGAATGGCCGCTTCTTTCCCTCAGTCTACTCAGTTTACGAACTGACACTTTACTTCATTTATGCTGACTGGAATTAATGGCTTTTGTTGGCATAGTTTTAGCGCTTGAAGTTCGACTGCGACGCTGTGTACAAAAATTTATGCTTGAATTTATTGCAAAGTTTATTAGACAATTCCTTTTTTTGCGAGTAATTTTCGCCAAAGAAGGCAACGAAGAAATTTTTGTGAAATTTATGAGCTTCATAAATGACCAAAACATAAAGCCAGCCAACCCAAAATCATACCCAAAGCGCCTCAGCCCCCAGATGCCAGCCCTTGGGCGAACCCTGCGTATGAGCAACATGCCAATTGCCTTGATTTTTGTTAGTCTTCTGGCCAAAATGGGGAAGTGGAAGTAATATTGGAATGGGGTAGAAAGTTGCGCTAAAGCTGGAGGCCATGGCACTCTGTAACTGGTCTTCACATTACATTACGAAATGATGTCGGCTGAATGCAAAAATGCCATAAATATGAATGAGCTGACGAGTAGCAGCAGTGGACTGTAACCCCACCCTTACTACTAAGCTGATCCCTTTCGGCCAACTGCTGTACTTTATTTGTTACAACATATTTAACTGTAGTTGCTGCTGCCGTATACAGCCTGCATCTGCACCTGCCGCAGCCGCAGCCGCTGCCGCTGCCGCTGCCGTTGGTAGCCTGTCAGCTTGGCTGCTGCTGTACTGCCCGTGGCTGCCTGTGGCTGCCTTTTAGTTTTCTGCTTTGATTTATGTAGGCAACGGCAACAGCATTTCAAAAGCAACGGCAAACAGCAAAAACGGCCAAAATTGTGTCAGTGTGTGTGCGAGTGTGTGAGTCAGAAGTTTGCTCATAACTTGCCCTGCCCGCTGGCCTGTCCTGGCCTGGCCAAGTGTTTGCCACTTGTTGTGTCTCATCAAAAATGTATTAACGAGCTTGCAACGCAAACGATTTTTATCTGCCAGCGTTGATTTCATTTTGAGCTGCCCTACATGCCACAAGCCGTCTCGCCAGCCTTACCATCTTCCACAGTCAGCTGCCACCGGCCCCCGATTCAAGTTTGACTTAGATTTGTATCGCTGGCATTTTCAACACGTGCATGCAAAGTTGAGTTGAGGCAGCTGCGACTTCTCCCAGCTTTGCCCGGATGCCGCTTGGAGGGAGAGTCGGGCATCTTTTCGCTTTCCGCTTTCCGCTTGCCATTGGCTTGCAAAGTTTTAATGGCGCATTATTTCTTGCTATAAATTATAACAAAGACGGCGCATAAAAAGCGTTAACATTAAGCCAAGTTAAGAGCCACCGCCGCCTCGACAATTTTAATCACCTGAAATGCCAAATGAGTCAGCAACAACAAACACAACAACAACAATTAGCGCATTGCACTATAAACTTTTTCCAATAATTTGATTGGGTAGAAGCTGAGTGTAGTTGCATTTCAGGCCATTAATGAGGCTCAAGCCATTTGTGTCAATGTCTCAACCCATAGCCGAATAAAGATATTTGCAGTGTCACACAACTTTAAAAATGAGCATGGGTTTAGCTTGAAAAACAAAAAAATAAACCCAAAAATAATAATAAAAAGAAAAAACAAGGATGGGAGAATGGCAACCTCAAGTTTCAAATGGCACTTTATCTTGTGGTTGATGCTGCGCCTGCGAGGCTGCTGCACTTTATTTACTGCACCGCTTGGAACGACCACAACAACAACAGCACCAGCGAGAATAAGAAGAAGAATTGCAATGACGGCAACGATGCCAGCGACTTGTCAGTGAATTTATGTGGCAAACTATGAGCAAAATAAGCAGCACCCAAAAGTTATGAGTTTCGTGTCATAAAATGCCATAGCTACAGCAACAGCACAGCAAAAGAGCTGCCACCTGCAAGGGCCATGCGCGACTGTGTGTGTGTGCCATGCTGTTTATGCAAAAAGCTCATTTCACGCTTCCGCTTCCGTTTTCTATTATGCCCGAGCACAAACAGCGGCAGAAAAACAAAATCATAAATTTGTAATAAAATAAATATGTATAATTTTATCCTTGTTAAAATGTATCCTTGTTTCCTTGGTCATGTAGCCGCCGCAAAAGTTTTGCTTTAATATATATGCCAAATGCACAAACATAACTTCGGCTTAAGACGGCGAAATAAACCCAACAGAGACTACCCTATTCCTTTTCCAACTCATCTCAGTTAACAAAAAAAAAATCCCATTTCCCACATGTATTTCTTAACTCAACTATAAATTAGAGAAAATGAAATTAAGAAACGCGCTAATTAGTGAGAATATCGTCGGCAAATTAAATTAAATGCAGCCAGTTGATGAGAGTCAGCAGCAATAGAGATGGAGAAATGCAAAAGAACAGAGATTCTGAAAGCGGGGTTTGAATTAGCCGGCAGAGTGTAGTTAGGTAAGGGGAAGCTAGCTGTCGTAGTTGCAGTTGCTACTAACTATTCAGGAGCTCTACATGTCACGCAAGTGACAGCAAAGACAAACATTAACCCCAAAATGGCAAGGGCACGCTTCAATCTCAGTCAACATTGTTGTTATTGTTGACATCGTCTTTGTTTTCGTTGTGGCTGTTACCACGCATCGCGTCGCCAACAATGTGGCAACATAAAACTATTACCACGACGACATGAACACAACTCCTAATTACCCAGGGATTTGCATTTGTCTTGCGGCATGCAGAAATATCCACGCAACACACACGCACATACACACACACACATAGTGCCTATGTGTGTGTGAGCGTGTGTTAAGAATGTACGATGGCTTCGAAAGCGTCGTATGGCACGTTGGCATCATAAACGACTCTTATCTGCTGTGCCCTTTTCTAGGCCAGGCTCATATATTTGGCCACGCCCAACGCTTGTCTGCCCCCTTCCATTCATTGGTTTCTTTTCACTCTCTCCTTCTCTGTCTCTCTCATTATCTGCCTTGGTAAGACTTCTTTCATTTTATGGTTTGTCTTGGCGACGCGCCGCCATTTTCTTTTCAGTTCATTGCCACCATCGCATTTCATCACTTGCCTATTCTACGCGCTACCCCAAGCTCCTCAGCTCTTACTAGTAAGCCCAAATGTCATTAGCTTGTCTCGTTTATCTTTTAATGAGTGTAAAATAAAAGTCGTTCAAGTGTATCTTGGGCGGGGAAACATCGGCCTGTTAAGGCAGCAGCAAATTATCAGTTTTTTTAGGCAGTGTCTGTCCTTGCTTCTCTATCCACATGGGATCTATGGTATGTTAAATAGCTGAAAGAATATTTCTAGTGCTGTCTAACAGCCAATTGAATGGCTGATTCAGATTTAAAAATATATTAAATCCCAGCTACAAATTGATCCTTTGGAATAAATGACACAAGCTATTCAACTGGGTCATACTTTGCAGGGTTCAATATTCCCACTTAGAAATTTAGAATCATACATAATCATCTAATTTTCTTATTTTATCATTTGTGAACTTAAGCATTAATTGTATTCTATATAATATTTTGAATAATCCTCATTAAATTTTTCTTGCATCATTTGTAATGTGTACGCTATCACTCATTCAGGACAGCCTACTGCTTATCAATCATTCCCTACATCTTTTAATTCATGAGCAACTCATTAAATAGTTGGCCTTTATCAATCTGCTGCTTCGCACTCATGCTATTCTACGTTGCTTTATATTGCGTGCGTATCTATACAAGCCAAGTATACGTACCGTCGAACGTCGGCTGTACAGCAATATTTCAGTCAGTTATTCCCTGGCGAACTTTGAATGCCTTTTCAGTATGCCCAAACCGATTTTTTTTTTGCTTAAGCTGCCACTTAATCCAGTCGCCTCGCATCGAGACACCCACTCAACACAGCAGCATATCCTCTTGTGTGTTTGCGTGTACACCAGGGCACGCGTTTTATTTTGTTGCTCCTGTTATACTGATGTTGTTGTTGGGTTGCTGTAAGCCCTTAATTAAATATTAAATACGCCTAATTGCGCATTTCATAACTCAGGCAACGGCAAATAATTAATTATTTAAGTTAAACTAAATTGAGCCAGTCACGACACACGCACAAAGTTTCGGCCCTGCGGGCGATGTAAACAAATATCCGCAGAAGTAAAAAAAGCAACTTTTCCGGTTGGTTAAATGCTTTGCAGGTTGTTAGTTGTCTACAAAAATATAAAGCCGCATATTTATAAATATAAAGCTATAAAGCAACGTACACAGCCGGTAAAAGAAAACTCGACGGTTTTAAATGTTAATTTAAATAAAGCTGCATTTGACGTGAAAACTGAAATGAGCGTGACGATAATTTTGCAATATACCAATACTGGTTTATTCTTGCTGAAGTCGCTGCGTTCGTTTAGTTCGAGATTTAATTTTCAACTGATAATCTGAAAAACGGCAATGATTAGCTTGCTGTGCCACACGCCAGCAACACAGCTTAAATCATTGAAATTAGAGCCGAGAAATCACAACACCGCCGTCCATTGTTCAGCCACAATTTGCACAACTTTTCAGTGGTTAGAAAACTTTCCCAAAACACACAAGCGCACAGACAGAAGGGGGCGGCGGAGAGATGACAGCAGGGTGAGGGAGCAACTTGCTCCAAAAACTATTTTCATAAATAGCAGTGGACAGCGCCAAATGCAAACAGTTCCCCGGCGTCGTCTGGGCTTCGTCATTGCCTTTTGGTCCGGCAGTCGTCGCGACGGACTGTTAGCTTGAATCCTTTAAGTTTCTTTTGTTCAAAACGTACTAATGCCCGTTTTTCACTGTGTGATTTATCGGTTTCGAGGTTCACAGTTCGAGTTGCAAATGCATTTTCCGTGTTTGCCTCAGCCAAGCCTCAAGCCGTACGGACAGCGGACGACGCGCGGTGGACGTTGGACTTTGGCATTGCCAGCCACTAACTAATACAAACTTCAAATGGCTTACGTCCCATTCTCGGCTCTTTCTTCTATGTGCTCTATCTTTTTCTCTTTTATTCCCACTCTCCCCCCGGTTCGTATCTCTGCGTAGGTTTGCAAACTTTTTGGCTTTCAAAATGTCAACTCATTTGAGCTCCTTTTTTTCTACCCTTCTTCTGTAATAATAACTTTGCGGTAAAGTTTGCAATACAATGAGCAGCATTTTTCTTTATCTACTTGAGTATACAACATTCTATACTTCACGATTCATTGCGTTAACTATCTCAATCATTTACCATAATGCACTTTCCCTCACTGCTGCTAATGCTGAGAATGCGACAAATTTTAAACAGTGTTCGGTACTTCTTAAACAGTTTCGATGAATTTAATATGTACAGTCAAACAGTCAAACAATCAAACAGTCAAACAGAAAGATAAATATTCTATTATTATTATATTATTGCCAGTTTGCCAGGACCCTACAAATCTTAAAACATTTTACTGTGTAAACGAGTTAAAGAGATTACTTATGAAAACTGACAATCTGTCTATTCAAATCGATTAAACTCTTGATGCTGATTAAGAATATATAAGCTATATGGGTTCGGAGAGGTTCCGTTTAAACTGATATAAAATGATTATTATTATTTATTATTTAAATAAACAATATAAAATGAAAGCAAAATGCTGGTTAAAATAAATTTAGCTTACAAATTGATGCAGCGATAAGGTTACCAGTAAGTACCAGCGGTATGGATAATCATCAAGGCAAACCAAATTTGGACCACTTCCGGCCGTTTCAACCACATGCACTCAGGACAATAATTTGACGGCACTGGAGTGAGTTGCAAGTGCAAATGGCAAACCGCGTTTAGTACTTGATTAAATATTGAACAAGTGGCAGCGGCAAATGAAGAACACTCTAACAGTTGTGATAGATGGCAAATAAGTTATTAGTCTAACATGCACAAAAAGTCCCACATTTTGAGATCCGATTGCGGTTATGCTTGCTGACCAAGTCAACAGTGGTTATGACCGCCACTCAAAACTGACACTACTTTCAATCACCATAAAAATAAGAAGAAACCAAAATCAATGTCCTACCAGGAAATGCCTTGGCAATTTGCAATCCTTTGTGTCATTACACAATGCTTCCGCAGGGCCCCGGTGACTGTCGCCTGCAGCGTTACGCTGCTGCAATCAAAGCGTTCTGAATCACCAGCAACAGGAGCAACCGACGCATTAATCCTTCATTGGCAATCAGGCATCTTGTCTTTGCCTCGCTTAGAACCTGTGATGAACTCTGTCCCAGAAACGGAAGTTGTAAAAACGCCAACGCCGCACAAAGCAAACTTAGACGAAAAATTTTCGGTGGCTGCTGCTGGTTGCCTTTGTTTTTCAGCACTCCTGATGCTTGGCTAACCAGCGGCATGTAACCGATTATAGTATTCCGTATTTGGATTGGAATTTGCCTGGAGACATTCGTCAAACGACGCAGTAACCGAAGCAATTGTTTCGCCAAGTTTCCCTTTTCGCTTTGTTCATTATGCCTCGCCTTCATTCGTTTTTCCTATTCTTTACAAAGCCATTGTGCTGAGGCAAAGCATAAACACTGATTGATTGATTAGAGGCCCAGCTTCAAAGTCTTAGGCGATATTGTGTGTGTGGCAGGCACTAGGCAATAAACCTAATGAGAGGCCCTTGAGCAAGTGTCGCATCAATCAAATGCGTATTTAGCGCTTTATATAAATAAGTATTTGTTTTCTATATATGTATCTATATATGTATATATTTATATATATATATATATATATATATATATATATATATATATATATATATATATATATATATATATATATATATATATATATATATATATATATATATATATATATATATATATATATATATATAATATATATATATATCTGATTGTATATATGTACTACATGATGGGAACGATTTCTCTTGACTTGCGATGATTGTTTTCGTGTAGATGTGTGCGCTCATCCGCCAGCTGGCGATTAACAAATGAATCATATATGTAAGTGAATGATGGCTCGCCTACCACTTAAGGCACGCCTGCCTGAACACTTTAAGTGGAGCTGAGCCTGGGGATCAAGTTGCCGTTATTAAAGTTCACCTGAAGCGGCTAAGCAAGTCAATTTCTGTTGATATCGGCGATACCTATCTGCAAATTGGCTACGTGGCAGGCTCAAATGGCGTAGATTGGCATTAAATAAACTGGAACTGAAATCAATAGTGTTCGCAATCGAGAGCAACGGGAATAGTGCTGCAGCATCTCTGCTGGGTCAGCATTGTTGCACGTCATGGCTTCCGTCATGGACACCGGTCAACGTACACTTTACTCAGCCAGTGCCATCTGTGAATTGACACTCGTTCTCTCTTTCTGCCTCTCTCTCTCTCTCTCTCTCTCTCCCTCTCCCTCTCAGTCTCTTGTCCACTCTCTCTGTCTATCTCTTTCCCCCTCTCTATCTGCACCTTTGTCATTCTATGCCACAAAAGAAAATAATTTCATCAAGTGACTTTGCAGCTGTCCACGTAGATGTACAGATACCATATCATATATACGCATACTGATGGCAGTGCTGACACATCCTGTTGTATCTCATTCTCATCTCACTTATCTCAAGCTCGCTTTCTATCATTCTCTGTCTATTCGTTTGACCTTGTTGCAAAGTGCTCATTATCTGTTGAAATGTTGTCAATCACGGGATTTCGTTTGTTTTGTTTTGATTTGACTTTCAATTGAATTTCGAATTTGAATATTCGGAAGTAGGCAACGCCCTCTTGTTGCCCATTCCTATGGCACATCCTTAGCATCGCCTGTACTAGCGTTAAGCTTCACGCAGCTTTCAAGGCTAAGAGTTTATGATGAGTTGGCGCTTATTGGTAAAATGCAAACTTTATACATAAAAAATTAATTTGATTATTTTTTTAAGGGTCTTTCGCTAGCGTGCTTAGACTTGCGTTAATGACGCCATAATCAACTGTTTTATTACAGTTTAAAAAAAAGTTAAGCTCACACACACAGCAGGCGGGTAGCTTTTATTGGGCTTAGCTGTAACTTTTTAATTATATCTCCAACATTTTCCCATTAGAATTCATTTCGGCTTGGTGAGTGTGTGTGTGCAGAAAATGATATTTAAATGGAATAAAATCAAGATTTACTGCAATATTAAGTGTTGAAATGTTTTTTTATTTACGCCCCGTAGCTATAAAAATCAAGAAAAAGGACAATAAAGATATTACATCAATTAATAGGTCCAATCATTGAGTAGTTTATGCTCATATAGTCAGTACTGAGTTTATTTAATATTTTAAATAGAATGAATAAGTCACGTTTAAATACATTTGGAAAGTAATTTTCTATTAGTGGTAAAGAGTTTATGTTGACTTACGATTTTAGAAATATATAAAACAAATATTTTCAATTAATTTTAAACGATATGAGCAAATTCCTAGGCCCAAAATGAACACAGCTACTAAATGGTTCGCAGAGTTATAGCTTACATAAAGGGCTCGAGGGCGCTTCACTCTGCTGGTCATCAAATTGCAATGACGAAGTTTATGATTGCGATCGAAAATTTTAATTAAAATCATAATGAAATAATTGAGAATTTGTTGTTATAAAATTTATGCGTAATGAAAATTTTGGAAATTCCCATGGCATGCGCAATAACAATAGCAGCAGCAGCAGCAATAGCAGCAGCAACAGCAGAATCAGCCAACAATAACAATCAGGCTTCCATACACAGTGTTAGTTGTGTGGGAGGAGGTCACGGTCATGGCAACCACAAGGAATTTGCATCTGTAGTGGTCCATCAAAAACGGAGACTGACTGCCAGAATCCTACTACGCAGAGCGGCATGCCAGGGATTCACAGCCATAAAACAAAGACATTAAAGTTGAAATGATGACCCGGACTTAATCGACTTGCCAACAATAATATTTAAATTTAATTTAAATGCTCACATGAGAGCAGACAGGCAGACAAGCACGCCTGCAAACAAATCGAAGGACACGCATCCCAATCTGCTGAACAATTTGCAAAACGATATGGTTGAAACCAAAAATGTCTGAAAGGTCTCTTGGTCGCCCGGTCCAAAGCCACTCGAAGGGTTTGCGATATGCAGAGCTCAGAGCTCAGCTAGTTGGGCAAACGGCATGATTGTTGTATTGTATTTTTGTATTTTTGCGGCAAAGGGACAATAACACGAAGTCTTTCGCTTAAAAGCACAAAGTGATTGTAGAGTTAGTTGGCGAACGGCTCGACCCGATTCCAGTCTAATGTTAATTTACGCAAAACTCTGTATATGTTGCTCTGTACTTTAGTTTTTTTTTTTTTAAATGGTTTTTAAGCTGCTCTAGAGCTTTATGTTTATGTGTTGCTTAGTCAAATTGCATAGTAAATAACTGAAAGCCCTGAAGCCGTGCTTAAGTACTTTACTTGTCCTGAGTTAATGCTTTAACGCTATTATCAATTTTGTTCCTTGGCGATTTGCCAAATTTGTAACTTTCGACCATTAGCTATTGTTTTTGTGGCCACGACAGCATAACAAAGTTGCTTGAATTCTTGCTGTTCTCTTTGTTACTATTGCGGTCTAATTGATACAAGAAAACACCAGCAACAAGAGCTACAAAGCCAACAACAACAACATAAACCAAGTCATCTGCACCAAACCAAGTCCAACTGCACCCGGCAGCTGACAATTGTTTTCAATGCTGTGGTCAGCTTTCTGAGAATGTGTCTGGATGTCCATCAGTCTGTCTATTCGCCTGCCAATCGCATACACTCCCAGAGGAAAAGCGTATAAGCAAGCACACCCAACACACATACTCACTTTCAATCTATTTCAAATGTCAGAGACCGTTCGCTGCTTGTCGTCAATCACATAGTATATCGAACTGGTACTGGTGCACGCTACGTATGGGCAATGCCAACACAAGCATATTGTGAGTGTGTGTTTGAGTTGCATGGCTGCTTGCAAAGGCTTTTTTGCCTTGCTTTCAAGTTTTAGGCACGTCGACGCTGCTGAAACTTGTGCACGCGTGTCATTTAAATTCCTGACAAAGTTGTCAAACTGACAAAGGATGGGCGTCATACTACAGGGCTACTGCAGCGAAGACAGCTACAATTTATACGCTGTTGCAACTTTAGCAACCAACGTGGCCAGTTATCAATAAGCACGGGGGCATCAATTCAAATATGATTATATTACTTGCAACTTTTACTAATACATACTCTTTTACTCTCCAACTTTTTTTAGCACAACTCTCAAAATGCATTGCCACGTAAGAGTAGGAGGAAGATCTAGAATGCTAAGACCGAAGCAGGGTTTGTCCGCTGTGCATTCAATTTTCAATATGCTTGCTCTGAGCTGCATTATAATCTCCGATTTATTACTGAACGGTAAGTATGATTACATCAGTAAGTGCAGCTTATATGCTATATAACCGTAAACGGGTTAAGCAGAATCTGTATATATATATTTATCTGCCCGCCACTGTGTTTCGCTCCATATATGCTTACGCTTTCCATTAAACATTTATTATGCCAACTGCGTGCACAAATGTGGTTAAAATTGATTATTCAATTTAACGAATGACTGTTAATATTATGCATTGCAGTCAACCCACACATACAAACGCGGCTATTTGCACACTCAACTGTACGCAGTCTCGTTAAGCAGTCAATTTATTAAATATTACGTAAAATTCTTCCAGTTCTTTAACCCACGTGATGAATATTGTTTAATTAAAGTTTTCATAGTTTGGCCTACCACAAGCCAAGCATTCAATTGACCAGCTTCACAGGTGACAAGATGGGCTTAGCTACTTTTCACGACTTATATAATTTTCAATTAGTCTAATGCTGTCAAAGAAAGACGCTCATTAATGTCATCATTGATTTATAAGTATTTATCCTCAAGAAATTTGTATTTTAATAAATATTGTTTATGCAAGACATTTCACAGTATTCAACAGTTCATTAATTTTAAATTAACATTTCATGCCGTTCACTGTTTGCCAATTAAGTTTATCTTTGTTCTTTTGACAATTTATTACATTTTACAATATTGTTAAGTTTTGTATCTATCTGATAGCTAGTGTTTGTGCCGACTCGCTTATTATATTAGGTTACATTGCTCATATGCCACGTGACTCACGTATGTGTACTGTTAATTATTTAACCGAGCCTGCACCACATTTTTCAATTAAAGCAAAACGCGAAAGTAAATGACAATAAAAAGAAAATAAATCATTTTAAACTCAAGCCAAACGGCTGTTCTCGATACATTGTCATAAATTAACATGTAAATGGATTCGACTGCAGACACCCACAATTCCAACAGCACACACATCCGATCCTTGAAAGTACGTAATTAAGTTTTTACACTGTGCCGTAATCGAATTTAAAGCGAAGGCCATGGACTCCATGGACGAATTACACTGGCCGTAGGCTCTTCAATGCGTTGCACTTCAACACTCAACTCAGAGTAGGAATGCCTTAAAAGCTGATTACTTCACCCAACTGAGCTTTCTGTATATCTCGCCTTATTTATTTATTTACTTTCGCAGTTCATGGACTGAAGGATCTGAAGATATTTGTACCGGAAGCAGTCATCATGGGCAACGCAGCGACATTGTCTTGCCAATATGATTTGGAAAAGGTAAGTGAGACCGCTATGGCTAATCGAATTGACAATTGCAATTGGAATGGGCACAGGATCTTACATGGGCAGGGCAACAGAAATAGGAACTGGAACGGGAACGGAAACAGGAATGGAAACTAGACAGCATTGTCGACTGCAATTGCTTGCTTAATTTTTATAATTATTAGCACTTTGTCTTCGCAGTCGTACTCCTCGCTCTGGCTCCTGTTATTCTACTCGTTGTTCTTGTCGGGAACATATTATACTTCATCTATTGGCTGCTATCCACTCACACTGTTCATTAACGCTACTTCTTCTTTGCAGGCGGCGCTCTACTCAGTGCGCTGGTACTTCGGCCAGGAAGAGTTCTATCGTTATGTGCCCCGCGAGGCGACGCCTACATTTGTCTTTCCCGTTGCTGGCATTAATGTTGATGTAAGTGAAATTGTTGATTGAATTGTTGATCATAGCAGCGCCTATGTCAGATATCATATCCACTATATAGCCGAAAAGACAATACAGCAATTGTTACTAAATTTATTCTTACTGTTATTCGTTTTTTTTTTCTTTTTTTAACAATTTGTCAATTAAGCGAACAAATCAGATAAAATGTCTAGCTGTAGGAGCTGTGCATGTGTCTCGTTCATTCTAGCAAAGCATGCATTTTAACAAATGGAAATACGAAAACATTCAAATATTGTGTAAATATTTATTTAAATGTGGACAATGGCGACTGGGCGCCAAATGCAGCCAGTGGCAACAACAATACCAATAACAGCAGCCAGCAGCTTCGAAATCTGCGCCACGCTGTCGCGATTTTATTTGCTTTTCTTCTCGCTCGCTTTGTCTCACACTATATCTATCTCTCTCTATGTATATCTGTTTCTTTCTCTCTCTCGCTCTTTCTCTGTCTCTCTCTCTCTCTCTCTCTCTCTCTCGCTCTTCTGACCATACTAACTGGCAGTTATGCACAGTTTTTATTTAAAATTTATTTTGCTGTGTTGTGTTTGTTGTGTGTGTGTGTGTGTATGAGTGTGTATGAGTGTGTATGAGTGTGTATGAGTGTGTATGAGTCGTACACAATTTGAAAAGTGCGAATACAACTAACTGAAATATTGCGCAATGTGCAAAATAGTTTATGGTGCGAATAGAAACAACTAAAGCAGCGCCACCTCGCGCTGAATACGTTTCACATTCATGTTTGTATTTATACCCTATCCTATAAACTCTGAAAAGGTATATTAATTTTTTATAAAATTGTTCAATAAATAATGCACTGATATTACTTAATATTGGATAAATATATGTCTGAAAGAAAATGTATTATGTTAATGATTGTTAATATTAGAAATAAGGTAGTTCATCGTCGATCATATCAGCAGACCAAGAGTATGCATCTTGGTCGGCGGTATGTTTCTATGCTGCGCTCATTAATAAAAACAACAGCCGCAAAGTACGCAATAAATTCCTCGTCGAGTGCAAAGCGACAAAAATTTTTCGGACAGCATTTAAAATGCTTCCCAAAGCATAAAACATTTTCTAAAGAATACGCTTGTTCAGTTCTAGTTAAATAGAATGGAAGCTAAATTAAAGGAGAAATGTTTAACTTAGCTCGACCCGTTTAGTTCCACCTCTATGATTAAGCGTTTATTTAGAGTTATAACATTTATAGTGATTTCTCAGAATAAACATCCCTCAGAGCTCCCCATGTTGTGTTGAAATTGCTGGAAAAACAATTCGCTTGTCGCATAAATATAAAAAAATAAAATTGAATTCGCCTTGAACAATAAATAAATTTTTCCTTTTTTTAAATTTTTTTATACACGAAATATAAATTGAAAACTCATTCGCCCGCATATAAAATTTCCAAACTCATTTACCAACACACCATGAAACATTTTTCAAATTCGCAAGTGCCCGAACTTTAATAATAATAAATAATGGAATCGTGAGAAGGGCGATCGATGGAGTGCTGTTTGCTTTAGCTTCCAAATTGTATAACGAAACAAAGCGAAATGTGCGCTTATGAAAATAATTTGCATTCCAACCATCATATTCTATCTCTGACTGCTATGTCCTCCCTCTATATATATTTCGTCTGCCTTTGAGCCCCAAAAAGGAGGAGGCAGGCCACATCAATCAGCGGTAGTAGCAATCGGACTTGATTAATTTGTCCTGATTGTGTCTTTAATTTGCACTCTATGTGGTAGTTGGGAGGGCAAAAAAAGAGGCAAAGTGGAGAATTGAAAAAAGAAGAGAAAGGAAAAGCTCGATGAATGCGAGAGAACTCTGTTGAAACGTTAATTTGCCACTAATTGGAGTTCAAAAGCATTTTCGCACTAATTAAATATTTCGATTACAGTTGTCTATAACTGGAATGGAGGGGTTGGCATGTTAATTATTTTTCTCAATACTTTTTATGGCATGGCTTATTTAGTCAGTGGATCGGAAACTATTCAAAGGCCCTCCTACATTGGCATTGGAATCAATTCACAAATTATGTTGCCTACTTAGGGTGCACGCAGTACAAGTAGCATTAAGCACGAAACTAAATTTTGTTCATGCAAATTGTTCATGCCGCTCTCTCTCTCTCTCTCTCTCCTTCTGTGTGTTAAAATAAGTAAACTACTTGAGTGCAGTGAGTTATGAACCGCAAAAGGTGAAAAGCACATAGCCACAGAGAAAGAGAGAGAGAGAGAGAGAGAGAGGGAGACGCACAGATACTTCACTGACGGGTGGCGTGTCCATTGGTTAATGCAACTGATTTAGCAAGCGGGCTCGCTTTGCAATTAAGTTTGAAGGCTATTCGCAGTTTTGCACAAACAGATGTTGGCCATACTGAAAGGCACCTTTTGAGAGTGAGTGGGAAAAAAATAAATACAGAACAGAGAAAAGAAAATGTTCCACATCCCAAGGCAACGAATCGAAATGAAGCGCCACGTTTTCTAATTTACATTGATAGCTGCTGCTGCGGCGGAGGTGGCTGTTGCTAACGAAGGCAAAATTCAAAGGCCATCTAGAGCCACAAATGCAAATTGAAATGGAATTTTTAAGTTATGCCAAGGCAAACAGCGAACACACACAACATCCCACACTTGCTGTGTTGGGTTACAAATGCTGTTGGCTGAGACAAGTCGAGATGAGTAGAGAGCTGCAGGCGAAATTATGGCAAGTACCATAATTGAGATTAAAACATTATAACTTGACTTGTTTTACTTTTCCTAAATCATTTCAAGCAGCTAAACACGCTTAATGAGAAAAGTTCAGACCGCGCCCATTATGATTATGCACATGCATAAATATTAGTGAGTGTGTGATATATCTGTGTGAGTGTGTGTGTGTATGTGTTGATGGGCGAATCATATAAAAAGATGGGCGTGCATTCAGACTCTCGGCCGCACTCAGGACATCACTTCAATTGCAGCTGCTACAGCTACTGCAATTGCTGCTGTGACTGACATGTCATACGCTGAGGGCGTGAGTGTGGGTGTGGGTGCTTGTATGAGTATGGATGCCACATGGCTAGACGAACGACCGGCCGACCAACCGACACGACCGACCAAGTGCTCTCCTGTCGCCCACTTGAGCGTTATTGGAATGTAAATGTATGCAGATCAGGAACAGCGCATGGGGTTAGCTGAAAGGCGCCCCACGATTTCACCCTCCACGACGTGCCACGAAACTTCAAAAGTCATTCAACATAGAAATATACCTTGCAACAGCCCACCCGCATACTCAGTTGTACGCGTCACACGTCACATGTCAGTCGCGATAAAAACAACAACGATGTTAACAGTCCTGCGACTATACAAAAAGGGAAATAATAATGATCATGTTAAATGTAATTAAATTTTTAATTTAGAGACAGAGTCAGGCACGTTGGCAATCTTCAATTAAAAGCCACAATTACCATGGCCACCAGCTGAGCCGAGGTGACAACCGCGTAGGGTAGGGAAGGGGTGCCAGCAACAGGAATAGGATATGCCAAGTGCTCAAAACTTTTGCGGCTTATTCATTGTCCGCAACAATAAAAAAAATCCAAACCGCTCAACCAAACGGCCGGGGTCTGTGTTAGAGGTTGGGCTTGGTTGTCGCACTCATCCTTGTCTTTGCTCTGCCCAAAAATGTGTGCCCTGAAAAGTTTTTGCTCACTGTCAACACGGAAGGAATTATTCCGCATTAAGTTTGCGGTAATGGCAGCGGCGGTCACACACCGAGTGTCCTCTGAGCAGCAACCTAGTGCCCAGGCATTGTTGTTATTGCTGGCGTTTGCTTTTAACATTGTTAATAACCCGACACGCCTCCGCTGCGCATTTATGCACAGCAATGTGCCCTTAAAATTAATGCACTCTCCACTTGGCTCTTGCCGCTTGCAAGAACCAGAAGACTCAGACGGCAACAGAAGTGGCCAAAAACTTTGCGCCTGGCAGCACCCAGACCAGACCTCCTGCTGCCGCAGGATCTTTTTGACTGGCTTCACGCTCAGACTCCATAGCTGTCTCTGTCCCTGTGTCCTCGTGGGCAGCCATACAGCTCTGACTGTTGTTAATTAGATGGATGCCGAGTGAGGAGGCAATAGCCATGGTAGTTGTTGTTGGATTTCCAAGTCGCGAAAGTTTAATTGAGCACTGCAGTGGTGTGATATATGTTTCTAATTATGATTTTTTATCATGCTCGCCAAAGCATCTTGGGAATTGCAAATTAATTGCAAGTTCTTAATGCAAGGATGTCAAATATGAAACAGCTTTGCTAAAAGGCATTTGAAATAATTATCTGTAATTGTCAAATTGCATTTTCAAAATATAAGCAGTAAGCCATTAGGTAAAAGTTCAGTCATATATTTTGCCTTGAACGAATAATCCGCTTTGAGGACCAACAATTTTGCAATGTGCAATGCAATTTAATATGCAATTTATATGTGCTTGACACCCAAAAAGTATAAGTGCTTTATTAAAAATAATTACTGAGCTCTTTCAAACAATTAAGTAGTCGTCTATATAAACAATAATTGCATAATTTAGTTAAGGCCATAAAAGCATTTTGATTAATTTCAAATTGTTTTTGTTTATGTTTTGTTTGCATATGAATTTTCATTATTCAGTATATCGACTGCCAAAATCCATTCAAAATTAAACATAAATCATATCTGTAGTTGTTGCTGCTAGAGTTTTGACATCTTTTAAAGTATGATTTACATTGGATTTTCTTAGCTAAAATTTGTATTTTGGGAAGTCTTAGATAGCTAAAACTATAATATCTTATAATTTTGTTGCCAGTTGATTAAGATGTTTTTAGTGCTAAGTGCTGATTATTAAATGGACACGCTTGGCTGAAGATTTACCATAAGGAATGCTAGTTGCATGCCGTATACTTTATGTTGCATATAAATTGTTTGTAGTAACTGCTACTCTGTCGTTGGTGGCCTTGGCCAAAATGTTTGACAAATGGCCACAAATGAACATAATAAATAAAAATGGGAATTGCAAAATGCAAAACGTACTCAAGACAAGCCCAGACCGTGGCTATATGTATGTATATATAGATATATGCTGGTAACTAGCTGGTGGGTCTGTCCATGTGACATTGTCCATATCCCAGATCCCCAGAATTCTCTGGCACGGCTTTCACATGGCGTGTGCCTGCGTCCTCAACAATGAGCACAATAAAAAGCAATGCATTTTCCAAACACCAAAAATTGTTTACAGCAGCGACAACAACAGCAACAACAACAAAATCAACAACAAATGGCAATAACAACCGCAACAAATAGAAGAAGAACAACCACACCGGAAACATCTCATTCACTAAATTTGTGGTCGGTTTTTGCCTGGCGCACTGCGTACTACGCTCAGCGTGTTAGGCAGTCGAACTTCTGAAATGCCAACGGGCAACTGTAAGCATGAACGGGAAAAGGTTGGGGAAATGAGGCGGGAATATGGGAGGTTGAATGGAAGCGGGAATGGAAGCGGGAACGAGCCGCCAACGCTAGCGCCGTTAGTTCCAACAAAGCTGGAGGCAACGGAAATTCGGAATGACATAATACGTGGCCATGTGTGTGCAGCTGTGAGGAAATGTGTGTGTGTGTGTGTGTGTGTGTGTGTGTGTGTGTGTGCGCGCAGAGTGTGTGGCTGGCTGACTACCGCGACTTGAGTTGATACAGCAATAATTCATAAAGTGTTGCATGCAAACGAGGCTGCAGCTGAGCCACACACACAAAATGTCTATGTATGCATATTACTGTATGTGTGTGTGTGTGCATGTGTGTGTTGTGCATGCGACAGAGTTGGCAAAAATTAAAATTGCTGCACAACAAACAGCGGAAACTCAGCAAGGGGCCAACAAAAGCAATGAGAAGCGCGGCTACAGCTGCAAAAGTGTGGGCCACACACACACGCAAGCCCAGGGCTAGATTGCCAGGAGGACATGGCAACGGGGGCATTGCAATGTATTGTATTCTTACAACTCGACGTTGGCTGCTCAGCCGGCGAAGCGGTTTTGCAGTAAAGTTATTATTTCATAAAGCCAGAATTATTGAAACAATACTTTACTCTCACACTTACTTGCACACACACACTCGTTTGCTTGTCATGTGAAATTGTGCTTTAGCAGCATAATTTTTTATGCAACAGAGTTGCAGCTGCGACAACTAAGGCAATAAAAAATATAAATAGAAATTAAAAGCCAACAAACAAAAAAAATAAATGTAGGAAAAAAACGCAACGCAAAAAACTTTTTTAACGAGACAAAAGAACTTGAGTTGAGTTGAGTTTAGGCGAAGCGAGTCGAGTTGAGCTAAGTTGCGATTCAATTTTCTAGCCTACGGCCAGGCAGAGCAGCTAAAACTGTCGCAACATTTTCATATGAGTAACTAAAATGCGTGTGGGTGGGATTCGACTGGGAATATAATTCTTCAAAATAGCAGACATTTGTGTTTGCTGGCGCGCTTCCTGGCACTGCCACTTCCGCTTCCGCCAGCCATGAAGCACAACAACAACAACAGAAACAAAGTCGCATGCAATTAAATAAATATGATAACAACGCGACGCAACCATCATTCCAACTAACCGCTGAGAACAACAACACGGATGACGTCAACGACAAACAGTTAAATAAATAAAAAGTAGAGGGAGAAAGACAATATTTAAATATTATAGCTGTACATTTAAATATATATATATTATGAATATGCACATATATTTATATATTTATACAAATATATTATATGATAACATAATTAACATCATTTAATGCTTTGAAAAAGTTAAGCAGTCGTAAAAATAGTAAATAGGAACGTACATAAACATATACGACAGCATAAGCAAAAAACATTTTGCAACTCTCATAGAGTAAACCGAAAATAAAGGAAAACATTTCTCATTGAGTTATATAATGTTTTGATGTTATTTATGTTTTATACTATGCCAACAGATAACGGCATGAATAATGTATAATTATTCAAAACGGCTAATCCTGTCCACGTTGAACATTGTAATCACTAGCCATCCAGCTGTGCAACAGGCATTCGTGACCCTCTCCAACTGCGACTGCAGCTATCCAACTGTGCAGACGAACTAAATTGTTGCACTCATAACTCGTATGCCCGGATGCCAAATGCGGCCATTACTAAGCTACATTCTGTGGCATATCACACATTTATTCATAGCTCACACATAGTAGCGAGTAAGCTAACAAATGCACATGCCTGCACACATGTGTAGAGCACCACAGAAAATGAATACACATGCACAGAAACATATAGAAACCTTATCAATACGTTTCACATTTGTTTTCATTTTACGATTGCGTAACGAGATCAACGTCGACAAATCGAAAAGCCACTAAAACCACAGACCACATGGGAGGGCCCAGCTCCCATTATCCAGTACACAGAACCCAGTGCCATGAGTCGAACGCCGAGAGCCAGTAGCCATGAGCCAATCCCAATATTCCGAATAGAAGCCGCGAGCGACTAACCAACTGAGCTCTTGCCTTGATGGCAATGATACTGAGGGCAGCAATAGTCCTGGTACAGTGGTGCTTTCGATGGTAATAAATGAATGAACTAACGAAACGAGTGGAATTTGCCTGACAAGGAGAGGCAAGAAGCCCGAATGGCTAGCGCTTAGTGGAGAGCATAGAGTGTATATTGTTCGTTTTTTTTTCTTTTAAATGATCAGTCTAAAAGTATGCGATCCAACATTTTGTAGACTCTGAGCAAGAAAAAAAATATGTACGTAAGTCATATAGTAAATTTGTATATACATGTCTAGACATGACAGTTGATGCTTATCATATATATATATATATATATATATATATATATATATATATATATATATATATATATATATATATATATATATATATATATATGTTCCTTAACTATATGCAATAGCTTTAGGGTATAAACAAGACAATGAAAAGGAATAACAGCACATGACCATAGAGTAAATGTAACGGTAACGGCAACTAAATAAAGAGCTAGGGAGCAATGCGCTAAAGTGTTGAAACAATCGTAAAAAAGAGTTGAGCGCGTGTAGCAGCAGTACAATAGCGAACTAGTCCCGGCTCCGCAGCTGGGAACTAAGAGTACCAATAGCAGGACAGGCCGACTACACAGAAGATTAGTGTAGATGCAAATGAACAAAAAAAAATCTGCAGCGTTGGGCGCATATGCAAAACGTAAAAGGCTTTTCTGCACTTAAATGCAGGCTCCTCGAATCTGCAACACAGCGAACAACACACCCGTTAATCGCGGCTGCAGTTGCTGCTGCTGCTGTGTATTTAAAGTGGATTTTGAACAGCGTACTATGCTCGAGTTGAGCCAAGTGGCCCAGTGGTAGCTGCCAATTATCAGTGCAAATTCACAATTTGTTAGCCACATTGCAGAAATCTAGTAAAGATTGTATACACTCTCTCTCTCTCTCTCTCTCTCTCTCTTTCTTTCTATCTCACTCTTTCGGTTCCTTCTCTATGTGCATTACGAATAAATGGAGCAAGAGGATTAATGTTTTTGTAGCTTTTGAACTTTTGAATCTATAATTGAATGCAATCAAGCAATATACAAGAAATATGATTGGCTTTTTCTAAATTTTGTTCAAAAAATGATGTATCTTGCATTGCTTTTTTTGATTGAAATCTAAAAGCTAAATTAAGTAGATTACATATTCTAAGCAACAAGCTGAGCATTCTTTGACAAAGGCAAATCAATACGAATTTACGATTTAAACTCTTTATGTTTGTGTCCTTGGATTCTGATTAAGCGCAGTACACCTGCATGAAAAGAGTATAATAAACAAAATGGCCCAGGCACATGGCGTCCTCATTTACGGGCTTTTGAACACAATTTTGCTTTTTAATTCAATTTAATCAAGAAGTGCAAGCGTTATGTAAGGGTTGAAATTGAATTTTGAAATAAAATTCGGATTCTCGTTGCAGCTAACCAATTCAGATGCAACGTCAGTCACCCTGAAGGGAGTCACACGGGATCTGACTGGTGGCTATCAGTGTGAGGTGTCGGAGGATGCGCCACTCTTTCATACGGATATACGTTCAGCGCATATGCAGGTAATTGAGCTGCCCAAAGACGATCCGGCGATGCAGGTGGACAAGAAGGTGATTGGCGTCAATGACAACTTCAAGGCTGTATGCACTGTTGGGCCATCTTATCCACCAGCTAACATCACCTGGTATATCAACGGACGCAAGGTGGGTTGAAATTCAAACTTTTTTGATCGCCAGGTGTTGATCAGTAAATGCTGTGCTGCAGGTATACAAAACACCACTACAGCGCATTACGCAGGACGCATTCGAGGGCTCGACCACGTATTCTTCGCTAGAAATCTATCCACATAGCCAGGTGCTGCAGGGCTTTTTCCAGGCGATGCCCAAATACCATGCCAGCATATTGCTTCTCTGCGAGGTATCCATACTGCATGTGTTCCACAAGAATGTTCAGCAACGTATTGGGCTCAGCATGGCGCCACCCACAACCATTTCACCTAATTTGCTGGGCCTGGAGGGCTCGAAGCGCTACGTTAATGGCGATCCGGACAATTCAGCACTCACTGGCGCTGCACAGTGCAGTTACAGTGCCATTGGCGTGTTGACTCTTGCCGTGGCAACTCTACTGGCAGCTCAGCTGTGACCGGAACACAATGCCACATAAGCAAATGGTCGAACAGACACAATAATACCAGCAGCAGCAACAACAACAGACACAGGCTTTGAGTGGGCAGCCCGTAAAGTATAATTAAAAAATAACAAATGCAAACAATGCACAAAAGTGCAGAGAAATTATAAAAAAGCAAGAAAAAAACAAAAACAAAAATAAAAAAATTTAAAATAAAAAGGAAATGTTTTCAAAACGTTAACGGGCTCCCGTTGTGAACGCGACGCCGCATGTCCTTGTGGGTAACTCTTTTAATTTCAGTTGTTTTAAGTTTACAAAATAAAACCATGGTCATGCGTTTAAAATGTATGTATTTCATGCTGTCGCAGTAGAAATATTACGATTATGATTAAGGCCCACTCATTTTAAATTAACTATTGAAAATTAATAAAATCTGAGCTGAAAACAAGAGATTACAAAATGCCCGCGGTTAATTACACACACAACAAATCAGCGAACTGCTATGAAATGTTTAAATAATGACTAAAATAGAAGAAAAAAAATAAAAATAAATAACCTTAATGCATACAGGGCTGGCGGCATGTTGTGGGCGTGCTGTGATGCCATAATCTGCAGAGAGAGAGAGAGAATACAAACATAAATATAAAAATCAATAAACTAAATAAACAAATCCATGAATTTGCAAAAAAAAAGAGCACACAGACACACTTACACACACAATTTTGCAAACTAATTTACATCAAAAGAAACGACGAAAAAATTAAACATAAACAATTAATAACATAAGCCAAAAATAATTTAACATTAAGTACACCCTACCCTCCAACAACCGCAGCCTAGATACGTAAGCTATGTAAATATAATTTGTAAAAAATTAAAACAAACAAGCGGAAAGTAAAAACATCAACGAGATGAACGCAACAACAATGCATAGATACATGCGAGATTGGATGGCACGTTAAATAAAAAACTAAAGTAAACACATATTAATTAATGTTCGAAGGGGAGTCTAATTATAACATAATAAAAATAAAACAAAACCTATATATGAAATTGCCAATGCGTAATGTGGATGTAAGTAAAGCTATATTAATTGAATTTTCGCGTTGTGGTTAATTGCGGGCTTTTTTACTTTAGTTTTTTTATTTTGTGCTTTAATATGTTTGCCTTGTTCGTGTTTGTTGTGAAGCATTCTTGTTAGCTGCAAAATATTAACTCTATTTTACGCTACATTTAAATATACTTATATAAAACATGTTTAGAATAATTGTAAAACTTAAACAGAACAGTATGTTAAGTGTTAGTCAAATAAAAAAATTGAAAATAAAATGAAAAACAGCTAAAAATAATATTTAAAAAAGAGAGAAATCTATAAATAGGATACACTACAGGGGCTTATGCGCGTAGCTGAATCCACAACAGATTCTAGCTATAAAAAAAGAGAATTTATGCATTACATGGAGTTTCCTTGAAGTTCAGCAACTACTTTTCTAAGTAGCTTCGAACTTTACCCTGCATAAGCCTCTTCTAAACTAAGCAGAATATAAAAATAAAATTAATATATTTGAAGAAAGAAATCAAAACCGAGCTAAACACATCTGTGTGGGCTTAAACAGCAAAATCAAATGTCAAATAAAAATTTTGAAAAAAAGAAAAAACATAATTAAATGTAAAATCAAACTAAATTACAGGAAAACAAAAAAAAAAACAAAAAAATATTAAAAGGTAAAGTTAAACAAAATAAGTAATAAAAACTTTAGCATTGGCAACAAAAAAAGTGAATACTAAAAAAATAAAACAAAGAATATATTAAAAAAAAATGCAAAACTATAATAACTTATGAGTGGTAAGGATAAAAAAGGAAAAGAAGAAAAATTTGAACAAAATCAAAGCACGCCATAGAAGACAAAAACAAAAACGCCAAAGCGTAAAGAACTTAGCTCAAAATTATTAATGATAATGTCAAAATTATATGATGAAATAAAGAAATAAAATAAAAATACTTAAACGGGTTTTATTAAAGTTAGATTAAGTTCCTGGAACTTTGAACAGAAAATTAAAATAGAGCATTTTTCAGGAAAAACTTAAGTAATATAATTGAAAAACTTGCATTAATTTTGGAACTCTATTCGCGGATATATATAAATTCTTTTCGATACGTGTCACCATTATATATATATATATATATATATATATATATATATATATATATATATATATATATATATATATATATATATATATATATATATATATATATATATATATATATATATATATATATATATATATATATATATATATATATATATATATATATATATATATATATATATATATATATATATATATATATATATATATATATATATATATATATATATAATGGTGACACGTATCGAAAAGAATTTTTAAAAAAAAAATATAATATAATATAAAAAATACATTTGATATTATTCTTACCAAAAGGAGCAAATTGTAACGCTAAAACACCATTTACACACTACAATCCACAAGTGTAACACAATGTGACCATCATGTATTTTGAAGAGGCATAAGAGTTCAAGGCAGGTCTAAATAACTACAAGCCTTTCGAATCCACTCAATTAATTCTTGTTGTGCTTTAAGTGTCGGGGCAATTATGCCGTAAGTTCAGTGCTGGGCATTAGAACCATTTATGTATCTTATTGCATAATTTGGGCTACGACCTATCTACAAACACACACACGCATAGCATACACGCACACCTACGCATTCAGCCTTGTAGTAGGTGGGGATAGCAGTGTTGTCGTAGCCAACACTTGCTTTTAAGCATGTGTAGGGCATCCTCAAAAGGTAAGTGGCGAGTGCTTGGCAAACAGGCGCAAGATAGCCTTTGCACAAATCAGCCCAAGCCGTTGCCAAGTCTTACATATGCTGGCGTGGCTCTGAGTGGGGCATTGCTACGACATCCAGCATGTTTTGTAAATTAAGCAAACAAATTAAGTGCACTTGCCTCACGGGTCTCACATGCGGCGTTTTCTGTTGTGCTCCTTGTAAACACATTGTGATTGTAGCAAAGCCGTATATCAAAACACTCGCGCACCGTAGTAAGGCTTTGTATCGCCCTTGAGCAGCAGTGCCACCCGCGGCGACCAAGGACACTGGCAAAGGTCCCAAAGCCCCACCCAAACCAAACCAGACTAGACCACACGCAACCGTTGGGGTTAGTTTGTCTTAATTAGCTGGTGTTCCAGATTAAGCAGACGCAAAAGCCGCACAAAGTGCAGCCCAAGTATGCATGCGCATGTGTTATAGACACAGCAGCTGCACCAACAGCAAGCAACAACAGCCTAGCCCCTATCGCTTACCTGCCCATAATATTTACGATCCATTGGTTGCAGCTAAGACGCAGCCACTTTACCTATTACACATTTCCCATTTCCCACTCCCAGGTCCCTCATAATTGTGCAGTCATTCTCATCGTGCTGCTTAAAGTTCATTTTGTACACATATAGACGCGCTATCATACACACACAGACACACACTCTTGGCGTATGCGTAACGCAAAATGGAAAGGCAAAATGTTGGCGCCTGCTGGAGCTATACAAAGGGATTAAAGAACGAGTGCCACAAGAATGCCTTCCAAACTTAAGCTCTAAACGCCACGCTGTGAATTCTGTAAAAACTTTTCTGACACAGCAAAAATTTGAAGCTTGGGTCGCTCCTAGAAACCGAGTAGCAGCTATTCACACATGCAATACGTCTTTAAAATATGCCTTTAAGTAAAAGCAAAATTTTATTACGGCACCTCAATTGCTTTTTATCAGATAAGGATTTTTTTTCAGTATTTGAATTTTTTTTTAAGTTTTTTAATGTACTTGAAGAACTTAATGGGCTAATGGCTTAAAAATTTAAAATATAAACTATATTAATATGCAGTCGTTTACGGTCCCATTACATATAATTTTGACATTACATTACGATATTTTTAGAGGGCGGTGCACTACACAAACATTAACTTTAAAATTAAAGTCTTAAGTACCAAAACTGTTCAAAACGCAACATTTTATAAAACGACGATATATTATAAACTTTAAATCTCCAGCTTCAATGACGCCGAAACGAATTTCGTTTATATGGATGGGCGGACGGACAACAACGCGGAAATTGCATAAAGCCAATATACTTTTTCACTTCGTGAAGTAGTGAGAAAAATAAAAAATAATAAATGGACTAAAAGAGAATTCAAAAGCTGTGTAACAGTTTAAGTCGAAACCTCTCTTTTAATTGAGATATTTTAAAGCTTTTCAAAGGCAAACCACATTATTGTATGAAACTAAAAAACTATATTTTCTAAACAACCTAATAACTCTTTAAAAAGTACTGCAAAACTGACATAAAAAATAAAAATGTTGCTTATCGCCTTTGCATAGAATTATTTATCATATACAGCCTAAATAGATGCATATTTGGATGTCATTCTAGATCATGTTTACCAATTTCCTTATTTATAGTCTTTTTATTAGTCTTTATGTCTTTTTTATATGAAATCCAAACAAAACATTCTTAAACGCATGTATGCTATTTTCTAAGAAGATATCGAGTATCTGCAAAAGTAACCATTTCTACCTTCCTGTGCTTTTTTGTTGAATTTTTCTATTATTGATTTCTATGGGTGGGTGGAATACACAAAAGGGCTATAAGTTAGCATCAGCGTATATCAGGACAAATCCGAGAGTTGGTCTTATAATTAAATGCGTATCGGGCAACAAATAATGCAAATGCGTACGGGGCTATTCGAGATTTGGCAAAATGAGTTGCATATTTTGAAGCATTTTGATCGACGTTCGGAACGCTTATATTTGCTTTACGGCTCTCAATGGGGCGTGGCTGCGCTGAATGATTTGGTTTATGGTCGCTGCATGCATTTAACAACACTGACAGCAACAACAGTCAGAGAAACGGACAATATTGGCTGGAAGAGAAAACCTAAAAACATTGTTAAAATTTGTAGATTTATAGCGCGCTAATCGCGGCCAAACAGCAACGAAGTGGAGGCGTGACATTTTAGGTGGGCGTCTATCGCAATGTTGGTGCTACGAATTGTATATTGTAATGGAAATTGAAATGCAAATGCCTGGCCTGACATTTACGAGTACAGCAGCCAGTGACAGCATCCACAACAGCGCCAGCAGCAATAGCAACAGCAGCAGCAGCAGCAGCAGCAGCGACAGCAAGGGAAATAGCAACAACAACAGCAACAGCAAATGGCAAACTCTGCCAAAAAGTCACCAATAAAATGTTGCAACTAAATGCGGCGCCATTGTCATAGACGTAACTTGGCAGGCGGCAGTCGGGCTTTTGGCCAACATATTTTCAATTTGTAAATGCAAAACAAGACGCTGGCCACGCCCACAACAGCCAAGACAGCCTATAAATTTTGAAGCTCTCTCGCTTGCGGGTTGGAAACCAAGCGTAATTAGTAAGCGAAACCAATTCAAGTTATTCGTTGAAATGAATTCAGCTCAGCGTTAGTTCGGCTCAGCTTTCCTCTGCAGGACGTTAGATTTTTACTACCCTGTTATCTGGAAACTTGTGTCAAAGCTGTTGATGACCATCTTTTATGGCAGCCAACCGACGCCTTGGACATGCAACTGACGGCCACATGATGAATGCAACTCCCAGCGACAGCGCTGACAGCGACTCATAAATTCAGCAAGCGATTCTAAGCAATAGAAGGAAGGAGAGGGTGGCGATATCCTCATGTTACAGCTACGTGAAATTGGTTAGCCTTCGATTTGCTGTCATAGTTCGCCCCATACTTTATTTCAATACATACATTCATCTATCGTGACTTTCAAACCCAATAAATTCGTGGAAATGGCGATGAACGGTTTATTACTATTATACTACAACTATGTCAGCTTATGGCTTCGGTAAAGGTTCATAAAGCACAAGCGTAGCTGACGATTGAAGTCACTTTAAAGTTTTTGGGCGAAGAAGACGTCAACGCACTCGAGCTTGCCTTGCCTGCATAATCAGATTGCTCCACTGGGCGCTCAGTTCCTTACTCGTGATAGTAAGCTATCTGTTTTGCAGGTAAAGTTGCTGGCAACACAATGAAAGTCATTTTAATAAATTGACTTTTCGTGTTGTCTCAGCCGTTGTTTGGGTTTTGAAAATTTGTTAATTTTGCATTGAATTAAGACGAAATCTTCTTACACTGGCTTATAAAACTAAACAAAAAAACATATACATCCCTTTCACAGCTCAACAAATTGCTGTTGGTTCCCTTGGGTTTGATGTCTGGGCGCATCGACAAGTATGTTTTCACATCAGATACTGCCAGCAGCATTAACAGCAACAATATTAACAATAACAACAGCAACCACTGTGTTCAATGTTTCACCGCAGTTTATTATTTTTGTTCATCAGCTGAGCCTTCTTCATATTTACCCCATGGACTGTTGTAGACACTCCTTCGGCCCACCCACTTGGAAACAGCCAAGCGGCTGGTGAGTGGGCCAGCTGAAAATCCTTCTGTAGCAACAATTTGCCGCGCAAAGATTAAAACTTTTAATTTGCTTTTAATTAATTAAGTTGAAAATCGCGGCTAGAAGTCACTGGAACCAAGCTACACCGCCTTTCATGCGCTTCAACAAGCTCCTCCCCACTTCCCCAACGCTTCTTCAAGCCAAATGTGCCGCGCTCTTATTGTTTTACATGCTTCACACAGCTCTGCGGAAACTTCGAGCGATGGTTTCTGGGAAATTAGTGTAGAATTCTGTTTGTGAGGTCGCCTAACTTAATTTGCCTGCGGCTTAGTTGCAGCCATTAAAATTCAACTTGATTCAATATTCCTTAAGGCCATCAAAGGAGACTGCTAATTGCCACTAACATAAGCCTGTGAAACTAAAAACTGCTAAGCAATTACGATTGGTGGTTGACATGGAGAATATCTATGCATTTATATTATTTTTTTTCTATTTCTACCAATATTATTATACTTGCAGACCTAATCATTCTGAATATGTTCTGTCTATTTACTATATACAACTTTAAAATATATATTATCTAACTTATAAATGCACTTTCAACTATTTTTGAATGCTCCTTTAGCAAATATTTGAAATTTCTTTTAGTTTGTGTGGCTTTGTGTTTATTTCGTAGCAAAGCAAAGAAAACTATTGATCTGCCGTATGTATTTTTAAATTGAATAGAATAGAATAGCAACTAAACCTTTGGTTTTGAACTTTAAAAATTCGTTTTAGTTTAGTTAAGCTAAATAATAATAAAACATGTGCCTACCACCACAAAGATTTCGTATTTCCCAACGGGAAACGAAGAATCCATTTGAAGCACCACTGCAACGCCTTCACTTGTTTATGATTTTGATTTTACTTAAATTATTTTTTATTGCTTCATTTGCTATATTTGTTTCGTGACAGACGACGTGTAGTATTGTTAGCATCACTGAAAAAATACTAGAGCTTTGTAGTTACGTTCCGAACTACTAATTATTATGTTATTAGCCAAGGATGCTGAAAATTAATTTTTTATTAGGTAATTCATTCTTCACCTAGATCACATTTTAATTATTTCAATATATGTTTAATAATATTAAGAATATTAGTAAACCGTTAAATATGAAGTGCACAAATTTTGACAAGAAATGCAGAATTCTGTATGTCATATAATTTACAACATTTCTGGGAAACATATGTAGTACACGAAACTATTTTTAAAAGCGAAGAAAATTCGAGAAAATTCCACGGGACATGCAACAAAATTTGAGGAGCATTCGATTCTTTTGGTTGTTATTGTTGGTGTTGCTACATATCCTGCTGCCTTTTACGCCTCACTGGCAATTGGCTCTCCGCTGTATTCTTACATTGTGGAATGCTGCAACTTTTATGCTTCTAAGATGACTTTCGCTTACACACACTCACGCACACACTCCACATTCACACACATTTATGTACACACAGGCATTTTCGGTTTTTTGACTGTGCCTCACGTGCCCTGCCGCTCCTTTGTGTGCCCAACGTGACGGAAATTAGCGTGGTGTGTGAGTGTGTGCACGCCAGTGTGTGTGTGTAATCGCGACTTGGCGCCATATTTATTTTTCCACTGTACTGCAGTTATGATTGTGCAAACAGACACACTCACTCACATATATTGGCACATGCCTATGTTCAGTGCGCATCTTTTCAATTTCAGAATTGTTGCTATGTACACACTTATTTCATGCTTTCTGTATAAACTGACTTGGTACTCCCTGGACCCTGGGCCCTGGGCCCATGCCGCGGGTCTTCTGGCGATGTGATTGATGTTTGCACGAAAGCTAACCCGCCCGAAGGGGTGGCTCTACTTCCCCCCTACTTCCTCTCTAGCGTTGCCAGCCGCAAACAAACATTTTACATTTGAGTTCGAGCCACTTTTGGTTCGGTGCTTCATTTTATTCAGCAGCCAAAACACGAAATTGCGCATATTTGCTTTGCTCTCACACCAGCACACACGCAGTACACTACCACATACAGAATCGCACATGCATAAGCGTCATTTTTTTATCATAATTTTGGCATAGCACGCCTCATAAAATTTGTTTGCCAAAAACATTTTCACTTCATTTATTAGAGAACAAGGAAAACCAAAAGCCGTCGCTTTCCGGAGAGCTACCATTTAACAAATTGCATTTCACCTTAAATTGTGTAGATTGCGTCTTTAACAGCAGGTGCCGTCACTCATCTTGGCCAATTAAAGCGCGAAGGAAGTGGCAAAGAGATAGTCAAGCGGAGGATGAGGCAGTGCGAAAGCTTTGTGCGTTAATTGCTTGAAAATGAAAACATGAAATTAAATGAAAACATTGTTGGACACAAGTGTCTTGCGAACATTACTCATACGCCTCACAAAACCGACAACCACCGCATGCAGGTAATTATTAAAACTTTCTGCCGTTGCCCTGGCGAAAACCGCAGCTTCTCTCACATATATCCATATTTGCTCAGGTTTCTGTGTGCCTGGTTGCCTGTGTGTGTGTGTGTATGTACGCATGTCGCAGACAATCAAGTAAATTTCTTCAATGGCTTCCAGCCCAGTGTGGCGCTGTGTGTGCATGAATATGGAAATTATATAGTACCTATCGGGCTGGCAGCAGCAGCCGCTGGCCGTGTGATAAGTGACAAATAAATGCGCTTTCCATGTGCTCGTTGTCTACGTGGTGCTTGTCCTTGTCTGTTTATTCCTCGAACCTGACCGGCCTGACAGATGCAGCAACTGGCCGCTGACACTGCCCCCTGCTTTCTCCGCCATTGTCTGTTAAATATTGCAAAATATTTCACTCTACCAAACGATGCAATTATGAAAAATTCGCGTGAGTTTCATGTGTGGGCGGCATCGAATGTGCGACTGTTCGTCAGTGCGTCGCTTGTGTATAATTTCGAGTGTTTTTCTACCGCAAAATTGCTTGCATATTTTAATGAAACTACCACATGACGGCTGCCATCGGCCAGAACATGCCCCTGGTGAATGGGCAGCGAGGACTGTGGCCAATATTTGTTGATCTCGAGTCGTCGTCGTCGTCGTCACATCGCAGACGTTGACACCACATCCTGACAGTCAGGCTGTCGTATATATATATATATATATATATTATAAATACGTACAAAACAAACATCAAAAGCATATTTAATTAAGAAAATGTTATTCATTTTTTGTTTGACAGAAAAGGCAAACTGCACTGCTCGTTCAATAGTGCTCGCCACCGTGACCTGTTTTATGCAATTTGTACATACATATTTTTTATTATCGCTATATCAAATAATTGAATATGTTAATCATGATTACGAATATGTGTCTATTATGAATGCCAAATTAACTCTTAAAAGCAAATCACTCATAAGAAACAACTTTCCCGTCGAATAATTTCTGTTCCGTAGCAACAATTTCACATAAATGCTTCTCATTTTAGTCCAATACAAACTTACTTATCGCTTGCTGTTGATCTTGAAATCTCTAATGAAACCCAAATGTGCTGAATAGTGTAGGTTTGACCAGGAAAAGCTCTTAATTATATATCGTGGGCAAACTATAATCTAGACTGTGTTCTTTACAATTTAATAAATAATATAATAGTATTTATGGCAGCAGTACTAAAATGACATATAAAAGTATAAGTGAAAAATGTAGATAATGATATTGATTTTTATGATTAATTTTCCGCAAGATAGAATTATCTACACCAATCTGAAAGTGTTTGACTAAGTACAAATAATGGTAAAGTATAGCTTTTGCTTTATGATTTCTAAAGAAAAGACAAACCAAAGCAATTTCATTGACTACAACTAACTTGACCTGCTTAAAGTGCATCTTTAAAAAAATACAGAAACTATATCAGTGTTAGGGAAAGCCATCCGCTTCAACAGCTATTTAGGAGCCAATGATATTACCAGATATTTTCTATGACGACCACGTGACAACTTCTGCGAGCACTTGCCACGGAAGCGAAAAAGCCAAATGAAAACACGTGACGCGATGCCAGCAATTGGTAAGCAACAAAGCTCCAGCTTTGAATTATGACCAACTGGGTCGCATACACAAACAGCACGAGCTCAAGCAGAAGGAGGGGCAACAGCACAAACAGAAGAAGGAACAGAAGCAACAGGAGTAAGTGCAGGTCCAGCCATGTCGGTGAAGCCAATGGCCACGTTTGCATTTCAATTTTGGATTTTCTGCGGGTTTTTTCTTACAGAGATTTTGCACTAAGATAAAATCATAAATCAACGCTGAATGAGGTAAATAAAAATAAAGCTCAGAGTGCGTATGCAAATTGAACAGAAACTGAGCGACTGTGAATCTTTGCTTGAGATCCGCTGGCGCAAAAATATGATAAAACTTAAGACAGTCGAAAAGTTTTTGACTTTTCAAAAAACTTTTTTGCATAATATTGTTGCAACCAACTTCGCTTTTAAGTAAGTAGCCGACTTTCTGTTTCCACGGCATTAGTCAGTATGTGTCTGTGCTGTATGTTTGTTAGCGTTAAGCGAATGGAAATATCCATCCAAGCAATTACTGTCATTAATTAGCTTCATCGCTAAACAGCATGGCTAATGTAAAAGCAAGGTCCAAAACAGATTGCAGTCATAGCACATGGATGAGGTCAATAGCTTGCACTGTGAACCACAATGTGAGTTTGAATCGCTGTTCAATTTGGACTCGCTGTAAATAAGCTCTTCATACCCTGAGCCCATTGAAAATAGAAATTTAGGGTATCATGTTTTTTGGTTAAAATGTCTGTAACAAACAAAACGAGGCGTGGCGGCATACCGAGATGCGTAATGAATATAGAGATTTTGTATTTTTCGGATGTTAGATACCTCCCCTCAAAATTTGCAAAAATTTATTTCAAATACTACTGAGCTGTACTCTGCTATTATGGCGTATAGATAGTTTCATTAAGAAAGTGCATTTAGAACAAAATTTATACAATCCCATATTGCGCAGTAGGCAGAAGGCCTGTTTATTTGTTAGTTTTCTATGCTTAGTCTTCGTGCTCTCAAAACTTTGTATATTGATTATAATTTTTGCAAAGCATTTGTTTTACTAATTGGAGCTTGAATATATACTTGTTTTCTTTTTGATAGCAAGTACAGGAGAAGCATCAGTTAATATTTCTCTTTATTTTCCATTTGATTCACTTTGAACACAGTTGCGAAGTTGAATTTGAATAAGATACTCTTAACATAAATAAATTATGATTATATAAATAAAGTTAAATGATGGCAGCCCACAATTACAGAATTCGTAAATTGGTAATTTAGACTTACTATAATTGAATTTGACTCTGCGTGTCACACGCATTTGTAGGTCAATGAAAAAGAGTTTGTATTGCACTTTATTAATTTAAAAATTTAACGTTGATGAATCGGTTGGATTACAACGTTCAACAGATTTCGACTCCAAAGTTCATCAACGTTGATTTCGGACCAATTTTGTCCTTGTTTGTGTTTGAATTGGTTAATTGGTGTTCTCTAAGGCATAAACTCATTAGATAGCCGCAAAATGCACAATCTACGTTCGTTTCCAGAGGCGTAGTGGAACACAAGCTAAAGTTAGTGCTGTGTGTCATATGAATAGCACTGAACTGACTGCGGTTTTAATGACCATCTAGTTGCATTGTCATTTTAGGCATTGCCTCCGAGTATACAATGTTTTTTCACGGGCACACTTGAACAGATAGACAAGATTGGAAGTTCTGTTCACAATAATGACCACCTTTGCTTGTGTATTTAAGCATTTGACCGGACTCAACGGCAGCGGAAAGTCAAATCAGAAGAATTTATGGAAGTTGCACCGGGAAACAATCAGAGCATATAACATTACTGCCAACATCATTGCCATATACACATACATGTATTAGATATCTTATACACAATATTTCTATTTTAAAAGTCTCTTATTCTATAAAGTATATAAAAAATCACTTCTGTGAAAAACAGTTTAACATAATTTCATAGAACATTGGATAGGAAATATACCACCCGTATAATAATCAATAACTTCATTTATTTTTCATGTATGATATATAATTGTTCTTGTATTATAACTATGTGTACATAGGATTTTGCTCACTTAATGAACATAAGCATATTGAAGGATATTGATAGCTATATTTAACTAGAACTTTTGTTCCACAGGCCAATCATAGGAAATGCAAGCGCATTAAGCTGAGTTTATCTGTGAATCACACCCAGTTCATTTGCATATTCATTCCAAGAAGTAATTTAAATTATAATTCACCTTGGGACTTAGACTGAAACTGGAACATGATTACATTCAGATAGTTGAGAGTGATTCCAATTAAATCAACGGTACTTGAAGTAAATATGATATGTTTTCACTTTGTCAATATCACACCTGGGTCACAGGACATTTTCAAGCTCCTGGCACTTGCAATTAAGCACATTGACACACATGTGCATACTTAATGCTTGCGGCTAATTATGTATGTGCGTGTTGGTATATGTATGTGTTTGTGTGTTGATATAACGCTTGGCATCGCTCTAGAGTTATTAAGCGTATATGCAAACAAGGCGCGAGCATCCTTCAAGTTGTCTCAAAGCTATGTGGTGTGACTGTTTATCCAACTTATGTCTTGCAGATGGAAGACGCAAACGGAAATAGCAGAACGCAAACATACCTACTTATAAAATACGAGACACAGAGAAAACACACTCACATACAAACACAAGTCAATAAATTCTCATTTCGCGTGTTGCGTAAAGCATTTCACCTGTAAATAAAACGTACCTTTTGGCGCAAACGCAAGCAACGCAATAATAAATACAAATAAAATCATGACAGATAAAAATTACTGCCACAATGTGCGGTATGGGTAGCTCAGCATTGCCAAACAATCTATATTAAGTATACGCACAGTTTGATCCATGCATTTTAATGATGCTGCCAGAGCCTGTGGCACTTCACCAGACATCCAGCCATAGCCATAGATACCAACCTGATTTCCTGTCTGCCTGCATCGATGACACAGCCTTCATTCATTTCAATTAGTATTGAACTCAGCTGTCGTTGCGCCTGCTAGCTAGAATGGATCAAGGCGTAGCTCATTGCCTTGAGCTAGTGTCAACAGCAAACAACTGACTGTGGATTATTGAGAGCTAAGCAACGCATCTAGTTCTGTGGATTTTACCATGCTTGGAAATCAAAGTTAGCTAAAAGAAGCAAATCGATTGCTATTTAAAACTGCAACAATTTTAAATTAGTTTACTCAAGCGTTCGCTAACAAGTACTATATGAAGTGCATAATATATATGTATATATATAGATAGATATATTTCCTTTTCTGTGGCGTATCCAAGCAAAGGCAGTTAACTTTGATTGAATGCAAACAGACCGCGTTGCCATCACCCCAAGCATTGCCATCTCAATCAAAGCAGCTGACGCGGCGACTTCAATTGACTTGAGTGGCAGCTATTAAGGGACGAGGGCAACGACAAGGATGGGGGCTGTGGTACAATTGCAATGCTCGAAATGTACTCAACAATAAGCTTTATGAGGCTGTTGCTTAGAAGTTTCTAATGTTGAAATGCAGTGGGCACGCCCTCACCAATTGCTTTGTAAATATTTATATTTCTATATTTCACTTAAATTGTTATTAAGCCAATGGCGACTATCCAGCTTGATGGAATCACTTGACCTGGGCACAAATGGGCAAACTGCAGCAAAGGTTGGGTCTGGGGAGCTTGCATGGCAACGTCCCTTGCACGTTGCTAATGTGCATGGCCATTAAGTGAGAGCTGCGTGTTTTGTTTACGCAACGCGCACACCCCAAAGGAAGTAAACACTTTTACACCAGTACTGTTGCATGTTGCAAGTGCAGCTGACAGGTGGTAAAAGGGCATAGCGATGGGAAACTCATATGAAGACTTGGTTGCTTAGCTAACATCAACAATAGCAATACCCAGCCAAGGCAACGCCACAACAATATATTAACAACAACATCGACCATAACAGCAACAAATAATAATAACAGCAACATCAATGGAAACGAGGATAAGCTTAACTTCAGTTGGGAACTCTAAACACAAGATCAAGGCAGCGTCGGATATATATGTATATATATAAAAAAAAATTTGTATATATATTTATATATAAATATATATCTTTATATATATAAATGTATTCTTATGAAAGAAAATGAAATATTTTCCATATAACGTTGCTACAAATTGAGCGACGCGTTTAACATTTCAACATTTCAAAGCTTGCACAATTTGGCAGCGACCGTGGCCCCAGACGTTGTCCCAAGTTACACAAAAGGATTTGCAGACGCTACCGCACCCGAAAGAGTCAACACGGCACAGCACCGCAGACAACAAACAAGCGCGAAAACGAACTGCGCAACGGTAACTGAAATTGAAATTGATTGAAAAAACAACAACCACAAGAAAATAGCGGCAGGTGCCGTCAACAGCAGGAAGAACTCAAGCAGCTATCCAGCACACACGCTAACGTTTCAGCGTTTGATGTGCAAACCTCTACAGGAACCAGTAAGCAAATAAGCACACAAACATACACACGTGCGTTGAAGTAGCCAGCGCTAACCAAGTCAACCAGAAGGCGCCCTTTGGTGGAAGGCTGTCTTGCGAACGCCGCCATCATCATGTCTCTGACAACGGGCTCGTTTAGGTCCACCAATGCATCGCGTCTGGACAATGGAAGCTTTGCTGAAGGCCCCATCATCAATGAGGACCCTCGTGTCGTTTGGCTAAAGACAATCATTGCCAATCAGCTGGGTGTGTTCGAGCCAGCTTACGTTAACACTTTGATTGCCAAAAATCAGATCGCTGTGGATCACTTTCTTAACAAGCGCTATGAGCGACAGGCACATCTGGATCGTGTTATTATGTATGTGTGGCGAACATTCTTCGACAGGCTGGTGGAGGAGGAGATTACTGTGCTAGAGGAACTGCCACGGCCTTCGTTACCGGACAAAAAAGATAAGAAAAAGAAGGGTAAGGGTCGCAAAAAAGGTGGACAGGAGCCAGAGCAAGCAGCAGAGCACATGGATGCCGAGCCAGCCGAAGGTACTGATCTAGAGACGGAGGCCGAGGGTGAGGCTGAAGGTGAGGAGGATGCCACAGTTGTCAGCAGCAACAAGAGCTCTGCTCGCTCCAAACGCACACGTAAGTAATTGTTGTCCTTAACTTACTCTGTTCTGTTCTACACAAGCTAAATCAAACCGACATGATAACATTTTTATCTGCTCCCACCCCATTCATACAGTCAGCTCTGATATGGATAACGGTAAATATATCGCATCCTTATTCAATTTTTCTTTGTTCCTTACGCCATTTTTAATTTGCAAACTTTTCTCAGCACCTTTTCCCTTGAGCACTCCAATGCAATGCATAAATTTAATACCCGTCCAACTTAATATCAAACTGAAATCTTTGTCCGCCCGTTGATTCACGCTGCCCACAGCACATCATAAATATTTAGGAGCCTCATTTCGGTTCGTCTGTCTAATATTCATTTCTTTTGCAACTTTTAATTTGAATTCACGCCATGCCCACCATTTTCGTCGTTCTCAAATGCAGCTCATTTGATTTGGCTTTGGACTGCAAAAAGATAAGACCAAAGTTTCATTCCGTTCATTGCATTTAAATAGAACCAAAAACTTCCGGAACAATGGCAATGCAAATAGTCCTTCGCATCTTCAGCACGTCAGTCTTACGCTTACGCTCACAGTCACATACATTTAACTACTCTGCAATGCACTGGTCACGGCCATTCACCATGCTAATGCACTCAATCTAATCCTCCCTCTACAATAGGTCGCAAAACCAAAAAGAAAAGCTACGTTCCAGTCTACATTGAAGTTAAGGTGGGTACCAACATCTGATATGAAAACTAATAAAATATAATAATCTGTTAATGAATGTGCATATATTGATTATAAGACAGACAAAAAGACAATATTTACGATAAACAATTGTATGTGTAATTCTAAATTTTAACTTGTATTGATATCCTGACCCCATTGAAAATGGAAATTCAGGGTGTAATAGCTTTGTGAAAATGTGAGTCAGCAGACTATGTCCTTCTGTTTTTCTGTTAGTTCGTATGAACGCAGCGATCTCAAAGGCCACAGAAGCAAAAGACTCGAAACTTTAAATGTATCTTTCTTTATATCATGCGCGGTCCGAACAAATCATATACATTATTATGCTTAATTTTGATGAAATAATCAGTAATCAATTAACTTATTTTTTAAGCTTAGTTCACTCCAAATAGAAAAAGAGTGTTTTTTAAATAGTAGAGACTTTTGCTTTGAAATTACACACATTTGTCATTATATCACTATAAGCACTTAATTAAGAAAGTGCATAGCAAAGTGTCCATAGTAATACCCATACAGGCGCCGTCGCTCCGCGAAGTGTCTTACTATGTACACACAAGCTCGTGCTTATGTATGCTAGTGTATTTGAGTGTATTTGTTCTGTGCTCTGTATGCATAAAACAAGCGTACAATGATTGGAATGGCAGCTCTGCGCAGAGTTCAGGGTAACTCCCAGTCGGACATTACCGACTTTAGGACTCTTATTTATTTTAATAGAACTTTAATTTTTATTTTAAGATCGTATAATACTTCTTAACTGCGTTCATCCCAAAACTGATTAACTTTATCAGATGCGCACCATATATGTAAAACTTAGCTGTCAGAATATAAGGGTTAAAAACACTTCTTTTCAGCTTGATCATAAAATGCTTTTTTAAATATTTTTTATTAGAACATGCTTTAACGTAAAATGCTTTCATTAACAGAAAATTGTTCCTGCTTATGTTAAGACGCCAATTCTACATTGCCACTTTGGCGAAATGGAATCTCACAACTTTGATCCTAAAGTCAGATATGTTTACATAATGCGCAAAAATGCCAGAGAAATTCGTAAGTTATAAACCATATCAAATCTGAAATCTGATATAAAATATATAGTTCCAAATAGTTTCCGCCATGTTGATTTTCTCAATAAGCAATTGTTACATTTAAATATAAAAAAAATAAATAAATAGTTATTTGTGGTGCTAACTGAACTCAAATAAAATAATCGCAAGAGTTTATTTTATTATATTGATAATTATGATATGCACTAAAGGGCATTCGACTCTTCAAGTGGTCATTAATTTTATTTATTCTTACAGCCTGGTTCAAAGAGATATCGCAGTGCTTTGCCGAAATGCCATTATTATTTCTTCTGGGTTCCATTCGGGGCAACCTCATCGACGCGCTGCGACACGAATTAAAGATGGTAAGCCCCACTAGTAAGCCGGTCATCAACACAATCCGCAAACCAAAATCACTCAAATTTGCGCCCTTTCACTCATTTCACACCCCATAAAACGCTGTTCAATCAATCAATAGCATCGAAGCAGTTGCCATTGTTTCCAATGTGGACTTCTATGTGAGTTCCACTCGATGCCCTTTGTCTTTCTTTCGTCCGCCTTCGTTTATCCGTCCAAGCTTAACCGCAAAACAAAATGTGACGAATTGTAATTAATTCCTAAAACAAGGCAGTCATCTATCAAAATGGACGCTGCGGCGAAAGATTTTTGCGCTTCGGTGCACATCAGGCGGTGGGCTTACGCCCACAATGCCTTAAGCGGGCAGCTCCAGCACAAATTGCTTCATCATAGCCTCAAAATGTGCTGCGGTTTCCATTAGGCTGGATGGCTGGCAAACCCAGCCCCTAAACTTCACCCCTCCGCCCGTAAGACTTGGCAGCTTGCAAATTTTGCGGTCGGTGAGAAACCAACAGGCCCCAACTGCCATAATATTTGCTTTTTGCATGAAAATAAATTGGGAATTTGTCGAAAATTGTGAAAATTGGTTTTGCCAAATCAACGCGGCAAATCAATTAGATTGCCTCCACATAGCAGAGTCTGCCTATTAGAACAACATATGAAATTTTCCATTTTTGTTTTTTTTTTTATTCTATTGCAGGTTTACAATAGCGCCTTTCGATTTCAATTTCGCGAACCGGACACCACGGATACCCAGCAAAAGGAGAGTAATGAAGCCCAGAGGGAGGGTGGAGGCGCAGGCGGAGGTGGTGGCAGCGGCGGCGGCGCTGGTGATGCTGGCGAAAATGTTTCCAGTGAGGCCAAGGAATCAGGGCCGGGTCTATTGGAGCTTTCCAAACCATCGGAATTTCGTTTGAAAGCGCTTAAACAACAAAAGTATTTAACTTTTAACAAAGGCAGCGCGGCAACGCGCTCGCTTTGCGAGGGGTTAACTTTTTTTTGAGCTTTGGGGCAGGGGTAATAGGAGGGCGTACCGCCCGCGCTTTATTGGTTTTGTGCTGACTGAAGTGCTTTCTCCGACTGGCTTTTTGTTTTTCTGGTTTTTTTACTCATACTTTTTTTCTCGTGCACATTTTTGTTTGCCCTTTGTTTTGCATTTATCACTGTTTACCATCGATGTGGCTACAGTTTCTTTACTTTTCTTTTTTATTTTGTGAGTCCTGCATAACCCTTTTCGCACATAAATTACAGCGCATCCGATAAGAATTTTTATTTTTAATCGGATTTCATGCTACCATCAACGGCGCCAGCTTCAGCGTAGACGTTGTTGTTGTTGCTGCTGTCGCTTCTGCTGTCTTCCGTCCCCCTCGCCATTGGTATGGAAGTCAACATTTATGGCATATCCTGGCGGGAACCTCACTCACCCGTGCATTGGGTTTTCATTGCTCTTATTGTGGCCCCTGCTCAAACTGCCACTTGACCAGTGAGCGCTGTTCAGATCGTCCTTTTTAGGCATACACTCGTTCATTAAAAATTCTTTGGTCGCATGGCAGCCAGCGCAATCGGAGAGGATTCCTTTTCGTCCGTTTTGCGCTCTTTGTTGTCCTTTGTTGGTATTTGCTGCTCATTTCGCTTATCAGCGGCTTTTCATTACGCATTGTGTTAATTTTACATATTAAGCGCCTTTAATTTGTTCATTTATTTATTTATTTTGCTGTTATATGACAGAAAGCAAAAGGCACTGGAAGCACAAGCCAAGAAGCTAGCGCAGGCCAAGTTAGCTGCAGGCAAAGGAGACGGAGAAGATGAAGAAGATGATCATCAAGTCATCATAGATCTACCATCATCGTCTGAGGAGGATGGTAAGCTTATCTGATCATCAGAAATTTGATAATAGTTGAAAATCTGTGGATATCCGTTTACAGTGGAACAGAAACCAGAAAAACTGACAATTGCTGAGCGCTGGGAAAAGCTATTGAATGAGACCAAAGCTAAAGTGGTAGCGGAGCGTATGGCTGAAGAGGCAACACCTCCACGCATAAATCCAATATTGCGTCGGTTGCTTAAGGAGATCGAGGAGTTTGATAGTGAAATCGTTTGGACGATCAATCACATTGTATGGGCGTTCAATTTACCTTCGTCCTATGTACTGCCCGGTCAGGAAGAAACCGAGTTCGAAGAAGCGCTTATACGTGTTCCTGTGGACACTAAAAAATTAGAGTTAGTTCCCACTTATACACAAGTCCAGCTCGAAGATGTAGTTGATGGATGGATGAAGTATCTAAATAAAACAATGAAGTCCTTGAAGAATGCCAAGCTGGACGAGTTCACCCCCATGGCCGAATATCGCTATTGGCATAAAATGGAAATCGATCTGTATGGTACACTGGAGCAGTTGAAAACTGAATTTGTGATGGCCGTACTTAACCGTCTAGCTAGTGATGGATCCAAAGTGCTTATCGAATGGAATAAAGTACTTGCCAAAACAGAGGAACGATTCAAATTGGCAAAGGAGAATTCGGATTACCTGGGCACTGTAACGGATTACTTGGAGGTGTGTAGTAAGCCGCAATGTTCTATTTCGCATTAAAGTCTCTATTTCTCTTTTTAGAAAATACAAAACTATGATAGCATGAAAATGGCCATAATGCAGATACCAAATGTTATGGTCGGCTTACGCCACATCTGGACTATGTCCAGCTACTATTGCCGAGATCCCGAAATGCAAGTGCTACTCTGTGAAATATCAAATGTGTTCGTGCAGAAGGTTAAGAAAATAATTAATTTTGACAATATATTTCGGTGAGTACACGACGACAAAGTAACCAGTTCTTGAAACTGAATCATAAATGCCCGTTCAAACGTTCAGCTACTCTGCATCCTATACATATGAGACTGCGAACAACTGTGCAAACATTTTGCGCTGCTGGAAGCAAGCCTACAATGTAAGCCGCCAGCACATTGAAGAATCTGGTGCCGGCTCCCGTTGGGAATTCGATCGTGTAGCACTCTTCAATGAGGTCAATCACATATATCAAGTGGCCGTGGATATTGCATATGTGGGTCGGGTCTTTATACAGTATGAAAATTTGTTTGGACGGAATCTTAAAGCACTTATAACCGATCCTGCAATTGTTGATAATCTCATGCGGAAAATCTATCGCTTACTGGATGATCTGATTCGGAGCGTCGATTATGACATGTTCCTGCCTAGCAATTGGGAAAACTGGGAGTACTCGTTGGAACAGTTCAATAAACGTCTTGAAAGTCTCGAAATTGATGCTAAAGCGGTTATTGATCAGAGCATTAACTCGTTACTATCTGCACAGAAAGGTATCAAGCTGCTAGTCAATGCAAACACCATTGACACACGGCAGGTTCTGCAGGAATTCGTATCCACGAAACATGAGAATTTACTACGATTCTTTGTGAGCGAGATTAATAACGTAGAAACCGTATTCATGGTGCGTAATATTGATCAATTTATATATTTTCTTTATACTGAAGTATTCTATTCTTTTTATAGAAACATAAGAAAACTCCACCAATGCCGAAATTGCAGCCGGCTAAAATTAGCGCCATCTGTTGGGCGCGTTTGTTGGGCAGAAAGCTTAAGAACTCAGTTTTGGCATTCAAAACCGTCGAAGACGATCCGGCAATGCAGAATAGTTTTCTAAAGCGTAGCGCATTTAAGCAATATTTTGAGCTGATGACAGTTATGTTCCAGTTCGAAAAGATACTTTTTGAGAAATATATGCAGAATTCCACTTTTATGATTAATCATACCAACCGCTCCAACATATTGAGTATACAAATATGCGTTAATGAAACTCGTAAGTATTCATTACACGTGCCATTCAACATTCAACCTTTGAAATTGTATTCCTACTCTAGTGAACTATATATCGGAAGCGTCGCAAACACTTAGAGCCAAGAGCCGAGTGAATTCTGTATTACAAATGCATTCACAGTATGGCATGAGCCTAATGGATGTCAACTCTGAAGGCAGTCTGCATGGAGAACAATCAATGAGTTTCTTTGAGGAAGACGAGGATGAGGATGCGCAGGCCGCTGTAGATGCAGCTCAAATAGGTGTCATGTGTAAAATTAATCGGTTCACGGTACTCACAGCGATGATCATGTGGATGGTGGGCAAGACGAGGCATGCGAATATGCAACTAGGTAAGGCAAATGCCTTTTTAGCTGCCATGAAGGAGCGAAAGCCAAAGGATATCACAGCTCGTGATCGAGAATGTATGCAAACATGTGATTGTGAGTATTTTAAGCAAGCTCCTTGTATGTTACCATCACGGCAGATATTACTTCACTTTATGTGCTCAGAATTACAGAATCAAAAAAGGTTTTTTGCCCACACAAATATTAATCAAGCATTTGTACCCATAAACTATTTGAGAAAACCTACATCGCAAATGAATTTTAGTGTCATTTTTAATTTGATAAAAAATTGATAAATAATTTCAAGTATCAGCCAATAATTCCGAGCAGAAGCTTCTTAAGCTTCATAGCTCTTAGAGTCCAGGCTGAGATCTGAATATATTAATATATAACATCTAAGTGCATAGAAATTTTAAAATTTGCATTCATTAAAAACTTTTGAATTTTCATTATAATAAGTCTCTTTTCAAGGAACACAATCAAATAAAAATATGGTTAATATATTCAGATATTATTTTATTGAACTTACATTCTTAAATAAAATTGTAATAATTTTTCTTCCATTTCAGTACTTATCCATGCAGAATCGCAGCGCATGTTGCCTATATGGCGGGAGCTAGTTGGCGATAAGGTTCTCATCGAGTACGATACGCAATTTGTTGTGAACTTAAATCGTGAGGTGTTTGATGCTATGTTCGAGGGACAGCTTTTTGAACAATTGGGCTTTACGCTACCTGCAGTACTACGTACTGCGATTATGAGGAAAGACATACTCTTCAAGGACTTTGAGAAGCTATCTGAAGTTATTAATCGGTACAATTCGATTATTAGCAACTTGTCAATGTCTGAGGTGGTATTTTTACGAGAGCACATCTATGACACGGAGCTTTTTATACAAATGGGAGTGGGGCGCTTCACCTGGATATCATTCAATATTGCCAAATTTTGTGACCAGATCAACTCACAGTTGCGCAAGCTGACCTCGATAGTGTCGCAAATAAATTTTATTCGCCGCGACCTACGTAGCCGTATCGATCAAATCAAAAAGTTTAACCTGTTCAACCTGGATGAAGAAATGTCACGAATGAATGAATCGATCATAAGCGTACCTACGCAAAGCTTTGTAGGATCCGCAAAAAGTACAATGGCCCGTACATTCAAGTCAATGACAGGGGAAACAGTTACAATGCTGCAAGCCGATGATGATCATGATGAGCAGAAAGTTATTCAAGAACTGGCTTGTGGAACGGGAGTTTACGGCTGCCAAGGCTATTTTGAGCTTTTGGAAGCGTCACGTAATCAGAAAGCGGCACAAATGAAAAAGCTTTACGATTCGCTGGGGCCAGTGCTAATTAAACTAGAGAGTTTAGTCTTAGGCACATTCACGGGCCGGTCGGAAAAAATGCGAAATTACTACGAGTTTTGGGAGGAGGAAACTTACAAGTGTATTGTTGAGTAAGTTGAGATCTTTAATAGATGCATCTAATTAAGCGTACATATGTATATGAATCAAATTCCACAGTATGACCTTTGAAAATTTAAAATGTTATATTAATCGTCTGCTATCGAATGAGCCTATGTTTGAAGTGAATGCTGTGCTGCTAATGTCCGAAATAGTATTGGAGCCGTCCGCCAATGAGCTACAAAGTATTATTATAACAGCAGCCAAGGATTATCTGACGCGGTAAGTCCCGGATTTAACACGAATCTTTTGCTAACCTCGGCCAATCCACAGTATAAAAATATTTACACGCTGGATGTGCGGCACGTGTATCAACTGTCCACTACTTGATGCTGGCACCCAGTGGAAATATAACTATACATTCTTCGAGGACGTAATGAATATCAAGGATGTGGTGAATCTTATTATAAATATACACGACTTGGCCGCAAAAATTGTGAACGAAGCAAAGAGCTTTGTGTCGCAGTGAGTATAAATTGATTTTAGGTCAAAAAATTTCTACAATTATATGTTAATAATTCAATCCATTTGGTTGTGCCAGATTTCGAAAGTACTTCAATCTATGGGCCTTTGAGAAGGATATTATCTGCCAAAAGTTTGTGGAACGCCAGGTTACACTTGTCGAAATCGATGAGAAATTTACATTTTACTCGACCATCGTAGAAACCTTGGATCAAATGCGCAAGTACCATGACGTCAGATGTGTGCGCATAAATTTGAACCCATTACTGGAAAGCATCAAGCAGCATGCCAAGCAATGGTGCACCATATTGGGCGAGGAGTTGTTGCAGCATGTCATCCACAATATGAGGGCCATGCGAAACGAAATCAAAGTGAGCAGTCGAATATCACATGACATTTTTCTCACCACCAACTCAAACTGTTTCTCGAATCCCTTATAGTTGCTGAGTTTGAATCTTAACAAGACCACGCGCGAGCTGGAGGACTTTAAGCTGGTCATGCAAACAATCGCCACCGTTCAGTCTACAACTTTGACAAATGAACAGAAAATACATGAGATGCAGGAGACCTTTACAGTTCTTAGTGAGCACCAAATTACGGTAAGCCTCCAAATTCTAACCAACTATCAATCAATGAATGTAAATTATTCTGAAGCTTAACAGACTTATATACAAATTTTATCTTCATAATTTTTGACTGAGGCATTTTGGGCAAACGGGCGGAAATTGTCGTTTTAGTAAAACTCTGTGCACTGCAGAGGCAGAAGTTATTTTAAGTATTTGGTTAGTAATTGTCATGACGACTACAGGTCCATTAGGGACAACTCAGTGCATCGTATATATTAAAGTTACCATAGTTTTAAAGAAGAGATACATATTATTTGCATTTATCTAATTTTTTGACTATATCGATATGTAATAGAATGATATCGTTAGGTCTTACATACTATATTTAAATAGCATTTGCAACTGGTTTAGCGGAATTCGCTAATGTAGAGTAAGTTGTTCAAGGCACATATTTGTGTATTTAAATGAGCTGTTTTGGAAATCCTTTTAGAAATCTTTTAAAGCCTTTGTGGTCGACAGCAGCCTCACACTGTTTACATATGCATATTTCGTGGCCGAGAGCGGAGCATGATTTGAAAATGGCTTTCCGCTTGCTGCCATGACACAGACTCACACACCCACACACATAATGGTTACATAAGCTCGACATTCGAACTAGACACAGACAGCGGGTGGCAGCAGTTAGTTTCTAACGGTACTTTGCTGGCCGTCCGTTCTGCATTTTTCGTTTGTGTGGCTCTGTATGTCCACCATTTTGGATTCGTTCATTTATTGATTGCATTTCGTTGCGGCAACGGCGCTTAGCTCTGGCTCAGACAACGACGGAATTAACTTGCATTTTATATAAATTAATGAATGAATGAACAAATGTACATTCACACACACTCATACACCACACACAACAACGCAAGTGCTGCAAAGGCCATATGAAAATTTATGCAATGACGACCAATTGCGGCGGCGGCATTGAAAGCTTTGCAATTTTTTCAATACCCAGTAGCCACATAAAACGAGTTAATTGGACTTTTAAGTGCACATGTTATATGTAGCTAGTTCAGTTGCACATCAAGTAGAAACTTATCAAAGAATATGCTTGACACGTAACGTAGTTTTGGAAGTCATATTATAGAAGTTTTTGGATGCAGGGTATGGTCTAGTCGACTAGTTAGGCTAGCTGACCACTCTTTTATTCAGAGACTCCTGCGTGTTGCAGTTGCGGTTGCGGACGCGACACTTGGCTGCTCGTTAGTGAAATTCGGCACTATTCATGATTATTATTTGCACTCAGAAATAATTGAAGGCCATTGCCTAATTTGAATGTGGGTGTGACTTTTTATTGTTTCTTCTCTTTTTATTTTTCCGTTTTTTTTTTGCAGTTCTTGTACGAAGACATGCTGATGGCCCATCATCTGGAGAAACGCTGGAAGCGTCTATTCCTATCGGCATTGTATCGCTCAGAGAAGCTGCAACCAATTAAACAAAAATTCGCAGAGATGACTACCGGAGAAATCGAAATTTTCTGGGACGATGTAAGTTGTCAAGTCAATGCCAGGCGCCACTCCTAGATGAGTGAGAAAAGTGTGTGCTCGGGGTATGGTGTGGGGCTCTGCTTTGCTTTGGCATCCCTGCATTTCCGCAATTTTGCGTTTTCTGCAATTCCGTTTTGTTTCCATCTATTATTATTTCCTTTCGATGGCATTTTAATTGGATTTTTCCGCCCTCCCTGCCATTATTGTCAATTGTTAGTGGCAACGGTGCCGTCAGCGTAAAATGAATTAACTTGAAGTGTTTATTATTTGAATTAAGGCATGAGCAAAGCATCGAGGGGTATGGCAGTGGGAGCTCTGCACAAAGCGCAACAATCAAACGCCGCTATTCGACAAGTTTCCTGGACTAATATTGCGTTTTCCTTTTTCCTTTCTCAACAGCTGGAAGAATTTATCAAGGATTGGGATGAGAACGGTCCCGGCTCCTGCGGCCCTGAACTGGAGCGCGGCGTCCGTTTGATGGATCCCTATAGCCAGAAATTAAACGAACGAGAGTTAAGACGCCAAGAGCTGGCCAATGCGGAGCGTCTATTCGACATGCCCATGGTGGACTACCATGAATTTTCGCGAGTGCAATCTGAATTCGAAGGACTGCAAATAGTTAAGACCTTATCTATATTAACAAAAGAAACATTTTTTTACGTTCCAATTTTTTAGATCTTCAAGCTATACAGATCTCAAAAGAATGGTCGTGAAATCTGGGGCAAAACATTGTGGGCCGATTTGGATCCAAATTTTCTGACTGAGGGCGTTGAAAGCTATCTGAAGGAATTTCGTAAAATGCCCAAGGCGGTAAGTCACGCCCCCGAAGCGTTTCAAATAAAAAGTTTGACTAATTGGTAAAGTTTTCGGCAGCTCTGGAGTTTTTCATAAAATTGCAGAGGCGTTAAAACAATAACAAGCAAATGCTTTTGAGCTAAGCGTTCAGTTTACTTTGATACCCTGTTTCAACATGACAGTTTGACGGGTGTTTCTGAATATTGTGCTTCATCTTTTATTTATTGTGAAACACAATACTCGTATCAAAGCTTTCAGTTGTTGGCAGTTTTTGAGTTTTGTATAGCTCTTAAACAATTGAAATCCTTTCAACTTTATAAAGCATGTCCAATAGTCGAACTCCATGCACTTGTTGACTTCTTCTTTACAACAAACAAATGAAATTTGGCCTAGTAGCTTCGAAATTTTGCACCTAAACTGATTATGACAAATTGATTTATTTACTTCACTAACAAGTTTCTGAGGAATTTCCCTTCGTCCAGGCCAAAAGTTTGTCGCGCCAAAAAGTTTTGCTCATTCAAATGAACCGAGCTGTTGTTGAAAATTGCCTGCAAGTGGGATTGCAGAGGGTCGAGTGGGACTGAATGACTTTATGGAACGGCATTCGTATCTCTAAACAGTGATTACATGCATAGATTAGCATGCAAACTATTTCATTAGTTTATCATTAATATAAATAGCACAGTGAACACAAATTTGAATATAATCAGTTGGCATGCACTCATTTTAATGCAGTTTTTATAATGCATAATTCTGGATGGGCTTCGCAGCCACATGTCGTTGTCGGCAGCTACGGCATAATCAGTGTCCCAAAATGCAAATCAATTTGTTCAATATTGAAAATAATTAAAATGCCAACGGGTGTCGACCGATATAGCCTGCCCCGGACTGCACCGCGCCTGCTACCCGACATACTCTCTCTCCTACTCCTCGACTTGTTGACAATCTTCCACTCCCCGCTGTTTCGCTGTGCTGGATTTTAATTTATGCCTGCACTGTTTCGCTCAAGCCCTGCATTGAATGTGCATGTGCAAACAATCATAGAGAGACGAGAACAGCGCGTGAAAATGTAAACAGAATGCGCGTTTTGGCAAACTTAACAGGTCCGCTGCCATTGACCAAAACCAAACCACGCCACCAAAGCCACAGGCGCAGCGCTTGTGTCATAATTCAATTCGGCTGTAACCGCAACTGACAGCAGCCAGCCACCGCACTATTGTTTCAACTGATTTGACGTAGCTAACTAACCGTTTATCGTCTACACCACACTCTCCCCTCCTTTAATGGTATAGGTGCGTCAATTGCCCACTGGCCAGCAACTGGAGCTGCACATGAAGCAGTTCAAGGCCACAGTTCCCTTAATGGTCAGCCTCAAACATGAGGCACTGCGTGAACGCCATTGGCACCAGCTGATGGAAAAGACTGGTCAGTTTTTTGATATGTCGCCCAACCGCTTCACATTGGACAATATGTTCGCAATGCAGTTACACAAGTATCAGGAAATCGCCGAGCAGATCCTCACCAATGCCGTTAAGGAATTGCAAATTGAGCGTGGTGTTCGCGCCGTAGAAGAAACCTGGGGGTCAATGTCGTTTAAGGTAAACAAGCATTTCAAGGGCTCAGAAGACCGCGGCTGGATATTAGGACCAGTCGATGAGATAATGCAGGTCCTTGAGGATAATGCCATGAATTTGCAGTCAATGGGGGCCAGTCAGTAAGTTTCAGATATTGCTAAACCCCAGACAAAAGGGCATCTGCTAGATTAATATAATTATTGTTCGCATTCAGATTCATTGGCCCATTTCTGGAAACTGTCAACCGATGGGAACGGGCACTCGCGCATGTTTCCGAAATCATCGAAGAGTGGCTGATCGTACAGCGAAAGTGGCTGTACTTGGAGGGCATTTTCATTGGGGGCGACATACGCACACAGCTGCCGGAGGAGGCGCGCAAATTCGACGAGATTGACAAGTCGTATCGCAGGGTAAGTATTTGCTATTTGGTATGTATTTGTTTATCCTGGTTGTTTGTCTGTGTACCACTGCCATGGCCAAAATATCTACTCAATTTATTTGAGTTGATTTAATGTGCGCCGACAATATGGCGACGCCTTACTTAACGGTAAACATAATACGCATGCAAACGACCACTTTGCGTATTCGTAATTGTGTTGCCATACGACTACTACTACACACGCACACGCACACACACGCGCGCGATTCCATACTTACTTAGATTCCCAACGTCCTCCAACCATATATCACACAAACGCGCCGTCAGCCGGCAGCGTGTTTGCCAAAGCCAAAGGCTTTCACCTTACTATACGATAAACACACGTTATAGTCCATGTGTTTTTCCGAAGGTTTGTATGTGTGGGTGTGTGATTTGTGTTTGTGTTAGACGCTTAACTTCAGTTAACCTTGCTCGCCACTTGCTTCGTTTGCTTTACGTTTCATTTGCAACATTTGCCGACATATTTGATGCCATTTATGAAATGATTTATTATTTTGATTTGCTTTCGACATTCGTATTACAGTAATACCCTTCCCAACAAATGTGCTCTTTAATAATTGTACGGAGTTGACAAGCCCAGAGGCATCAGCTTTTCCGTTTAAGTCTTGCGACTTATAGCTAACCTTGAAATGGGCTTACAAACAACGAAATTTAATTTAATAATACAAAAGTGTATAAAATATAATTTTACAGCAAGTTTTTGGATTTTGTTAAAATATAAATCGTTAACGATTGCCAGACTCATAACCAGATTTTAACTAACTAGTTCTTTCTATTTTCTTAAAATAACATATGATTTATATATTGAATTTAATCTTTAATCTGCGAGTTCAAATAGTGTTCAAGGGTATTCAAGCAAGTGTTTGACAAGTTATTATATTTTGTTTTCGTGTTGTGCTTGATAAGGTTTACTGTTGTTGTTTTTGTTGTTATTGTTGCTGATGTGCTCATTGCTTTTCAAAATAATTTACTGCTCTAACTGCTGCTTCCTCTTCCATTGCAGATCATGGTCGATTGTGCCAAAAATCCGTTAGTGGTGCCATTTTGTGCAGTGCCCGGACGTTTATTGGATATACAAAGTCTAGGAATTGGCTTGGAAAATTGTCAGAAGTCGTTAAACGAATATTTGGACTCAAAGCGTCGCATTTTCCCGCGTTTCTATTTCATATCCACCGATGAGCTGCTCTCGATTTTGGGCAGCAGCGAGCCATCTGCAGTGCAGAACCACATCATTAAGGTGGGTTGAAGTTCCTCGCCATGTGTGAATATGTGGGTGTGTATATGTTGTGAGTAGCTGGTGGGGATGAGTCTGACAACAACAGATTTGCTAAACTGCCAGCAACATTATTTTTATGTACGACTGAGTGAGTGTGTGTGTGAGCATAAGAGAATCTTGCCATAAAAGTTAATGTCACTGTTTATGCGTTCTGGCCAATGTCCAAGGCGGAAATTATGCCATTTGTGCAGCACATGCACTGGTCCCTGCCCACAGGCCAGAGCCGTGGTAAAATTTTATGAATTTATTTGGCTTATAAATAAAAATGTATTCCTGCGCATTGATTTCACAATTTTCATTCTGCTTCCGCAGATGTACGACAATATCAAGTCGCTGCGCCTGGTCAAGGAGGGCGGTCACACAATTGTTACCGCTATGATATCCAGTGAGGGCGAGGTACTGGAGTTTCGCAATTTCAGTAAGTATACGTGCCACCCCATCACTTCCGCTCCAGCTCTTTAGCTCTCCAGGCAAGCGGCAGGCAGAGTCCCTACGCACTGATTGCCAATTTTAAAATTGAACTTTTTTATGGCTCTGCTCTTCGGCTGGCTGACTGGCTGGATGGCTGGGTGGAACGCTGGCCAATTTCTTTTAATTAATTTGAAGCCAGTCGGCGTTGCCGTTATCCCCTGCTGGAGATGATTGCGCATTCGATTGTTGTTGTTGTTGTCATTGTTGTAATTTGGGTACTTTGATTTTTATTGTTTTTGTATACACTTATTGATATTGGCGACTGGGGTTTATTTATGTGGTTATGCCATTTGTTGTTATTGTTTTTGTTTTACAGCCCGGGCCCAGGGTCGCGTGGAGCATTGGATGAACGATGTGCTGGACGAAATGCGCCTCGCGAATCGATATGTAACCAAGACGTGCATCTACGACTTTGGCACCGATCTGGTTATTTCAAGGTAAGTGAACAGCATTAAATATATATATATATAAAGAATGTTTATATATATGTTATGATGGCCAAAGCCCGTCGCCAGGGTGATACTGATTCTGCTTTCAACTTTAACTCCCACTTATTTCGGGTGGCTTTTATGGCCAGCGATTTACATTGAGACAGTAAGCCTGCGGCTGTATAATTTTGTCATTTGGCGCGATTTATTATTTTATTTTGTATGAGCTGGCCGGGAAGCATGTCTCGGCATATTTATGGCCAATTGCATTAAATTGACAGTCATTTGGCACTTTCGATTTCCACAGGCCGGACTGGTTAATGAACTACCAGGGCATGGTGGGCTTGGCTGCCAGCCAAGTCTGGTGGACGGCAGAAGTGGAGGAGGCATTCGATCAGGCCCAAAACCATGGCAACATGCGCGCCATGAAGGACTTTCTCATGAAGAGTAACTATCAAATTGAGGAATTAGTACTGAAAGTGCGATCCAACCTTTCACGCAATGATCGCCTAAAGTTCAAGGCAATATGTACTATTGATGTGCATGCTCGAGATATTATAGATAACTTTGTACGCGATAATGTGCTGGATGCCAGTGAGTTCAGCTGGGAAAGTCAGCTACGTTTCTATTGGGTGAAATTCTATGACAACCTGCTTGTGCTGCAATGCTCGGGCAGTTTCGATTTTGGCTATGAGTACATGGGTCTGAATGGACGTCTGGTAATCACGCCGCTGACAGATCGCATATATCTAACTATTACCCAAGCACTTCTAATGAATCTCGGTGGCGCACCAGCCGGTCCCGCTGGTACAGGTAAAACGGAGACAGTCAAGGATCTAGCCAAGGCCATGGGATTGCTCTGTGTGGTCACTAATTGCGGCGAGGGAATGGATTTCAGGGCTGTGGGCACCATTCTATCTGGTCTAGTGCAATGCGGTGCCTGGGGCTGTTTCGATGAGTTCAACCGCATTGACATATCGGTGCTCAGTGTAATCTCTACACAATTGCAGACTATACGCAACGGATTGATACGAAAGCTCAAGCGTTTTGTGGTGCGTAAAGTCAAAATTTAAAACCTGACCAACATAGTTCATTTTAACCCCCACAGTTTGAAGGTGTTGAAATAAGTTTAGATCCCAAGTGTGGCGTATTTGTAACCATGAATCCCGGCTATGCGGGCCGCACTGAATTGCCCGAATCGGTAAAAGCATTGTTCCGGCCAGTTACCTGCATTAAGCCTGATTTGGAGCTCATTTGCCTGATTTCATTATTCTCCGATGGCTTCCTCACGGCCAAAGTGTTGGCCAAAAAGATGACAGTGCTTTACTCGTTGGCTCAGGAACAGCTTTCCAAGCAGTGCCATTACGATTGGGGCTTGCGTTCCCTGAACTCTGTGCTGCGCATGGCTGGCGTCATGAAGCGCCAATCGGAGGATCTACCCGAAGCTGTTGTACTGATGCGTGTGCTGCGAGACATGAACTTTCCAAAATTCATATTCGAAGATGTACCTCTCTTTTTGGGTCTTATCAAGGATCTGTTTCCTGGTATCGATTGTCCACGTATTGGTTATCCAGACTTCAATGCGGCTACTCGAACTGTCCTTGTCAATGATGGCTACATACTGTTGCCCGATCAGGTGAGCTCTTTTGTCTTGTTGCCTGTGCGTGTGCTCTTTTTGCCAAGTCATGACATGGCTGACAAGCAAAAACCAAGCGGTCAGGGCTGATAGCAATGGCAATAGAACTAGTTGCTGAAGTTGTCCTGCTGCAGTCCTGTTGTCATCGTTGACACTTTGACACTTTGTAAATTGCCCTTTCTCGCATAATCGCAAATAGCGGAAATGTTACAAAGCATTTTGTTGGACAGGGTTGAACAAAACTTGCTGTGCCCTCATGCAGCTGCCTACATCTAATTTTAACTTTTGTCCCCTTTGCTATTTCCTATCTATCTATCTGCTTTCTGCTGACAATTTTCTCTAATACAATTTTCTGTGCTTTCGTCTCAACCTGGCCATTTTTGCCATTTTCATCAAACAAAACGTTGCACAAATGTCACACACAATGTCAACTGCTGGCCAACTGATGTCATGACGACCTTCTCTTTTACCGCCCGCTGGCGACATCATTTATGACAACCAAATCCCAACAACGGCACGGAACGCCTTCACCTTTACCTTTTGCCCTCGCACTCTACAACGACAGGAAGACAAAGTGGTGCAAATGTACGAAACCATGATGACCCGACACTCGACCATGCTTGTGGGCCCAACAGGTGGCGGCAAAACTGTCGTCATAAATGCTCTGGTCAAAGCGCAAATCCACATGGGCCTTCCTACCAAGTGCCTTGTGCTCAACCCTAAGGTAAGTGTTTTGCCACTTTAATATCCCCCGCTCAAGCCCAACACTTTAATTTTCGCACAATTTATACACTCTTCATTGTGCCGGAATAATTATTTCAACAATTACAATAGCTGTAATATGAAAAATCAGATGGTTCATATAAAGTTTCTATATATACGATTTAAAAGTCCTTTAGTGTTTTGTAATTAAAATTAATTATAACTAGAAAATTGTTCTCTAGTGGAAATAGAAATGGGTAAGGACATTCAGTTTTCGTTAGAATGAGCTCGTGTTTGTCTTCATGATGCATCAAGTTCGTCTATTATGACCTCCCTTATTTAGCAGTGGGACGTCCAGGTGATTTCGTTTCCCTTTGATATTACAGTTCTCTTTATTATTCACAATTTGCTTTTACAAAAGGTAATATGACATCATTTGGGAAATGGTCGTTTTTCAATAAAAGCGTATGCAGTAAGTAACTTTTGTTGATGAGAGATAACAGATTAAGGAACTTGAATAATTTTATAGGAATAGCATCTAACCACTTAAAAATATAAGCAAATATTTAAACTCTACTATCAACTTTTTTACAGGCATGCTCGGTAATTGAATTGTATGGTTATTTGGATATGGAAACAAGAGATTGGATTGATGGATTATTTTCAAATATATTCCGTGAAATGAATAAGCCAATAGAGCGTGAGGTAAGTAAAAAAAAACAGCTTATATACCCCCGATATTTTTGTTTGATGGCTGGAGCTGACTACCATCCAGCCTTCGAGATGTCGCATATCGAGCTATCCTGCGCTCTCACCGTGCCTTGGCAACCATAGTAATCCCATTCGAATTGAAGTGTAACAGCAGCTAATCCCTACACACGCTCACACACACCTATAGGACACGCACATTGTAGTTTGAGTCGAGAGCACTCGGTATCAATTCAGAAGCCAGTATGTAACAGACGCAAGCTTCTAGACCTTGGTTTCGAATGAGTTTGGTTGTATGTGATGTGTGGTGGCAGGCCATGTGCATCATTCATACGAAAATCGCGCCATTCGCTAATAAATCCCATTGCACAACCAGCCTCCGGCCGAATCATTGCCTAGCAGCAATGGCTAAACAAACTATGTCGCCTGACAATCCATTCGGTTACTCAGTCTTTTGACTTTCAGGAGGTAGTCTTTCATTCGTAGCTATAGCTATGGCGCTGATGTTGGTGCCGAGAGACACAGCTTTTGCCGGCGCCAGTTAGTAACCGCTGGCATTGAATAACACACTCTGACTAATGCAATCCAACACCGCCTAATACATACAGGAGCGCCGGTATGCTTGCTTTGATGGTGACGTGGATGCACTTTGGATTGAGAACATGAACTCTGTTATGGATGATAACAAGCTGTTGACATTAGCGAATGGCGAACGTATACGCCTGGAGAACTATTGTGCTCTGCTCTTTGAAGTGGGTAATTTGTTTTATGCTTCCCCAGCTACCGTCTCCCGGGCTGGCATGGTATATGTGGATCCCAAGAATCTTCGCTACAGTCCATTCTGGCAGCGTTGGGTATTGACCCGACCGGAGCCGCAACGGGAATTGCTTAACGATTTCTTTGAGAAGATAATTGTGAATGCAATTGCGTTCATATTGGAAGGCCTGGACGGAACTACACAAGGCAATCCGCTGAAGCTAGTTATCATGCAAACTGATCTCAATATGGTCACACAGTTTTGCAACTTATATGACGCACTGCTACCGGTTTACGGACCATCTGATAATAAGAATTCGGATGAGCCTGTACTCAAAGTCTACAATACGGATACCTTGGAGTGCTGCTTCCTGCAGGCAGTTTATGGATCTCTTGGCGCCTGCCTACTTGAAAAGCATCAGCTCATATTCGATGAATATATGAAACGCATTGCCGGATTTCCACTTGTTGAAGACACTCAGGCTACACCTGCCGGTGGCGGACAATTCCCACAGGGCAGGCCCACGCTTTATGATTACTTCTGGGATCAGAAGGATAACTGCTGGATAGCTTGGGAGTGGGTTGTTAGGCCATATGAGCATGACCCATCCGTCAAGTTCAGTGAAATTCTCGTACCAACTGTCGATAATACACGAACTGATCGGCTGCTGTCCCTCATGAGCGATGTAAGTGTCATTTAACTATCCATAGATTCGCCGATGAAATTGAATTACGATTGGCTTTTCAGATCAAGCGTCCCGTTTTGTTGGTAGGCGAAGCTGGCACATCAAAGACGGCGACTATCATGCAATATTTGCGTAATTTGAACCCTACTGTTAATGTAATTGAAATACGTTGAGCCCAAGAAAGAAGATGCGTGCTAATGTAACTTTTCCCTAAACCTATCCTTTTTCAGGTCATACTCAATATTAATTTTTCATCGCGAACTTCGTCTCTTGACGTACAGCGTACGTTAGAGGCAGCTGTCGAGAAACGTACTAAGGACACATATGGCCCGCCGATGGGCAAGAAAATTGCTTGCTTTATTGATGACATGAACATGCCGCAGGTGGATGAGTAAGTACATAGAGAAACTTAGCCCATGAAAGAAAAATTACAATTTTTTCACAGCTACGGCACTCAGCAGCCGATTGCGCTGCTGAAGTTGTTCTTCGAGAGAGGTGGCATGTATGATCGCGACAAAGATCTCAACTGGAAAAAGTTTAAGGATATGACATTCTATGCTGCTATGGGCACCGCTGGGGGCGGTCGAAACGAAGTGGATCCGCGATTCATTAGCATGTTTTCCACATACAACATCTTATTCCCTAATGATGAGTCGCTCATACAAATTTATTCATCTATATTTAAAGGACATTTAACCTTTACCAAATTTCATACGCGCTTTTTTATGATTGCCGATATTATTGTTATTATGACGCTCAAGTTATTTAAGGTAAATCTTCCTCTCATTCAAGCTATTATTTTTACTTTGCTTAACAGTATGATACTAACTAAAGCGACCATTTGGCAGAATTCTTATATTAAAATTATTTTTGCTATGAAATTCGGCAATATATTGCATAATGATGTACTCCAATCTTATTTGAAGAAACTGTTAAGAATCGTTTAAATATCACAACTTTATTTTTGTTGAAAATATGTACGAGCTCTTGTGAAGGGTACAAAAAGCTATCGCATTCTGAAGAGCGCTTTAAAATCTCTCACAAATTTTATGAAATTCGATTTACATATGCAAATAACGGCAATTTTTCATAATCTGCTTTGCAGCCTCGCCACCATACAATGGAAATTATTCAATGGTCTGTAATGCTCCACGACGAGCGTTGCCCTCCATAGCTGCTCCATTGGTTCTTCGAGTACAGCTCGACGCTGGTAGCAGTCGAAGCCAGAGCACCAGTTACAGCTATAGCTGGCACTGTGGCTGTTGCCATAGCCGTTTGCTGTTTGGCCTTCCACACAATGGTCATCCACCTCGACTGCTGCCTAGTTGACTGTGTCTAGGTTGCTCTTGGGGCGTCGCCTATCTTCGCCAGCACATCTTGGCTGAAGCAAAATTTGATTATGTTCAAGTATTGAACTGTAGATGGCTCTTTTTCTACCTCCCTGCCCTTTCCACAGGCTGGAGCATTAGTTTATGGTGCTTTTAACAATTGTTGACACTAAAATATTATCGCATTTCATTGCGTGCAGATAAAAATGCATTTGTCGCCACAATTGCCACAAGCAGCATGCGCAAAGGCAGCACCAGTTTCAACAGTTTCGCCCAAAAAATATGTATATATATATATATATATATATATATATATATATATATATATATATATATATATATATATATATATATATATATATATATATATATATATATATATATATATATATATATATATATATATATATATATATATATATATATATATATATATATATATATATATATATATATATATATATATATATATATATATATATATATATATATATATATATATATATATATATATATATATATATATATATATATATATGATTTACTCACACCTGCAGTTTCAGTTAAGAAGTAGCTGTAGTACCTACCCAAGCCTGTCTAGTTCGTATGTCTTCTTTACACACTCGACGCGCCAGCCCAAAAGATATTAATGTTCCACGAAATGGAATAAAATGAATTATTTGAATAGAATTGCCCAGTCCATAGAGGGCTGGTGGCGGCTGCAACTTGATAATGGCTGTAAATTCAGTGAATGCAAGTTGTCCAACTCTCTACCTCCTTTTTAGTTCTCGCAGAGGATACTCAGCATTTGAATGCATATTGCTAGTAGTCAAGATAAAATTGATTTGTGTAGTGCTGCGTACTATGGCGCCGATATAGCTTCTGGCCCTTGCCACTTGCAACTTCTTACTCTAATTACTGCTGTTATTACTTGTTTCCTTAGATGGTCATCGTGGATCTGCCGCCAACACCCTCAAAATTCCATTACATATTTAACTTGAAAGATCTGTCGCGTATTTTTGCGGGTATGCTATTGATTCGGCCCGATTATTATAAGGATCTGCGAGAGCTTTTACGAGTCTGGCGCAATGAATTCACCAGAATAATATGCGATCGACTCATTTCGCAAACGGTAACGTATCATTATCAACAAATTTGAAGTACTCTCTGCAATTTTAACTCGCAGGACATAACTAATGTGCGTCGCAATCTGGTCGTCGAGGTGGAGGAACGCTTTCCACCCGAGTTCGAGGAAATTCATGGTTTCATAGACGTAGAAGCCGCTGCTGCAGAGGCACAGGCACGATTACTATACGAAGCCGAAGCACCTGCAGCAGCAGCGGGAGGTGAAGAAGAAGGCGAAGAAGAGGATGAAGGTGACGAGGGTCCCGATGCAATTCTATCGCTCAAGGATTATGTGCTCCGTGATCCGCTGGTCTTCGGCGATTTCCGCAATTTCACCAATGAATCTGAGCCGCGAAATTATGAGGATCTGATAGATTATAAAGCAGTCTTCAATTTATTTACCGAGATCTTACAAGAGTATTGCGAACGTAAACAAAAAATGACACTAGTCTTATTCGAGGATTGCTTGGAGCATTTAACGCGAGTGCATCGTACCCTGCGCATGAATCGTGGCCATGTTCTGCTTATTGGAGTCGGCGGCTGTGGCAAGAAATGTGTTACTCGTCTTGCCTCCTTTGCGGCCGAATGTGAAGTATTTGAAATTACTATTTCCCGTGGCTACAACGAAACATCATTCCGCGAGGACCTCAAAGTATTGTACAACATAGCTGGAGTTAAGCGCAAGAAAGTTGTGTTCCTGTTTACAGCCGCACAGGTCTGCATGACAATAGCTTTTAAGAAATTCAAGATTGAATTAATAAATTTTTTGTATAACAGATAGCGGAGGAGGGATTCTTGGAGCTGATCAACAACATTCTAACAGTTGGCCAAGTGCCTGCCTTGTTTGCAGATGAGGATAAGGATGGAATTGTCAATCAAGTACGCAAATTTGCGGAAGAGGAAGGCTTATCTGCATCCAAGTAAGAATTTTACCTATTTCCCTAGATTTTACCTAACAGTGATATATTTCATAGGGATTCAGTTTGGGCATACTTTCTGCGGTGCTGTGGCGAGAATTTACATGTGGTGCTTTGCATGTCGCCAGCTGGTGATGCCCTACGGAATCGTTGCCGCAGCTTCCCAGGTCTAATTGGTAGCACATACATAGATTGGGTATTTCCATGGCCCAAGCAAGCTCTCTATGCGGTTGCGAAGCTCTTCCTCACTGAGCACGCCCTGATTCCCGTACTTCATCGAGAAGCGATCATCGAGCACGTAGTTCATGTCCACATGACCATTCAAGACTACTCCAAGGACTATCAAACAAAGCTGAGGCGCAGCAATTTTGTGACGCCTAAACATTACTTGGACTACATCAACACTTATCTTGGACTACTCGGTAAGATGATGATGAACTAACTATAAAAATTAACATGTATAAAAATTTGTTTCAGAGGAGAAATATAAGCACATCATGCAGCAACGCGAACGACTCGGGGAAGGTATCAAGAAAATCGAAGAGGCTTCCGTGCAAATCGACGAGTTGCGTATTATAGTAACAGAACAAAAGAAAAATGTAGCCGTTGCAGCAGAGGAGTGCGAGGCCATGCTGGTGACCATAGAGTCCTCTACGCAGAAAGCAAACACAAAAAAAGGCGAAGCATCTGAAAAGTCCGTCGAAGTAGAAATTAAAGGAAAACAAATTGCCATTGAAAAAGATGAAGCTGAGCTGATTTTGGCGGAAGCAATGCCAGCAGTAGAGGAAGCACGCCGGGCACTTTCTGAACTCGAAAAATCCCAGATCACTGAGATTCGATCCTTTGCGACGCCTCCGGCAGCCGTGCAAGTTGTGTGCGAGTGCGTGGCCATATTAAAGGGCATCAAAGAGATCAGCTGGAAGAGCGCTAAGGGCATGATGAGTGATGTGAACTTCCTCAAGAGCTTAATGGAAATGGACTGCGAGGCATTAACTCAAAAGCAAATTACCTCATGCCGCGCCCACATGAAAACGCAAAATTTAGATGATATGGGAAAGATTTCTGTCGCCGGTGCTGGGTTGTTGAAGTTCGTAAAAGCTGTACTAGGGTTCTTTGATGTCTATAAAGAAGTAAAGCCGAAGAAGGAGCGTCTTGAATTTTTGGTTGAAGAACAGGAAGTGCAAATAAAACTTTTGAATCATTTGAATGCTGAAATACAAAAGCTGGAAGAGAAATTGGATGAGCTAAATCAGAACTATGCCACGTCCATGAGGCAAATGCGAGCTTTGACTGAAATGATGCAGCAGGCCGAGCGTCGTTTACTTGCATCTGATAAGCTGATCAGCGGCCTTTCCTCAGAGCTAATACGTTGGAGCGCCGAAATGGCCAGCTTGGGCCAACAGTTGATCGACAGCGTTGGCGCTTGCCTTATCAGTTCCTCGTTTTTGGCGTACACGGGTGCATTCACCTGGGAGTTTCGCAAGAATATGGTGTTTGATGACTGGCTGCAAGATATAGTTGCCTTGGGTATTCCAGTAAAACTTCCATTAAAAATTGATGGGTATCTTACCACCGATGTGGAAATCGCGCAATGGTCTAACGAGGGCCTGCCGCCTGATGAGCTTTCCATTCAAAACGGCATCCTCACCATGCGCGCTTCGCGTTTCCCCCTTTGTATAGATCCTCAACTGCAGGCTCTTCAATGGATAAGGAAAAAAGAAGCTCGTAATAATCTCAAAATACTGTCTTTTAGCGATTCCGATTTTCTTAAACAGCTGGAAATGGCTATAATGTATGGCATTCCAGTCTTATTTGAAGATGTGGATGACTACATTGATCCCGTCATTGATGATGTCCTGCAGAAGAACGTTCGTGTACAGGGAGGTCGCAAGTTCACAATGCTGGGTGATAAGGAGGTTGACTGGGATCACAAATTCCGACTTTATTTAACCACAAAGTTTTCTAATCCGAAGTTTGATCCTGCTGTATACGCCAAGGCCTTAGTTATTAACTACACAGTCACGCAAACGGGTCTGGAAGATCAGCTGCTAAGCGTTGTGGTCGGCACTGAACGCCCGGATCTGGAGCAGCAGCGGTCGGACCTGATTGCACAAACAAGTGAAAATAAACAGCTTCTCCAGCAGCTAGAAGATTCACTCCTGCGCGAGCTGGCCACATCAACGGGCAACATGTTGGACAACGTCGAACTGGTCGAGACTCTGGAAAATACCAAATCTAAGGCCGGCCTAGTCATGGAGCAACTAAAGTTAGCCAACGACACAGCTGCCGATATTGAAATCCTACGCAACGGTTATCGAGCGGCCGCTAAGCGCGGGGCGGTACTATTCTTTGCACTCGCAGACATGGCCACAGTAAACAGCATGTATCAGTATGCATTGGCTGCATATCTCGACGTGTTCGTCTACTCCTTGCGCAAAGCTGTGCCGGACACAGTGCTGGCCAAGCGTCTAAACAATATCATTAAAACCTTGACCGAAAATGTATATTGCTATGGCTGCACGGGCATCTTTGAGCGGCACAAACTGCTCTTCTCATTCCAGATCGCCACAAAACTGGCGCAACGTGATGGAGTCCTGTCACAACAGGAAATCGATTTCTTTATCAAGGGCAGCATCGCGTTGACAAAGAGTGAACGTAGTAATCCTACCAAGTGGCTACCTGAAAAATGCTGGGAGGATGTCCTTAAATTGGCCTTTGATTTTCCTACAATGTTTGGAACCTTACCTGATCATTTCAGTGTGAATTTGGAAGAGTGGAAGCACGTAAGTCTCTAACTGTATTCCTATTCAAACATTTTGGTTAGTAACATAGCTTGAACGAAAAAGTCGTGTTTTCGTATCAACATTTGTCTATCTGCTCTATACTAAAAAATAATAATACTAGATATAAAACTATTTTGCAATGCAATTTACTCTTATTCAGGAGTTTTCGAGTAAATTTTGTATTTTTTTTTGAAAAAAAAAACCTGAGACATTTAATGACAGCTTTTTACCGCCAAAAACCTGTTTAATTTTGAATTTTTGCCAGATAAGTGGAGGATTTTCAAATAATAATATCATAATAATATAATATAATAATTTAATCATTTTTTAAATATTGAGGTTTTAATATTTACAAAGTCAATTAACAAACGGCAATGCAATTTTAAGAAGCAATAAGAGTTAGAAGCTGCATGTATTTGCAATGACAGCTCGTCGCTCATGTATATGTAAAAAAGTCACCCTTAAATTGGTTAAGTCGCATTTATCAAAATTGTTAATTTTTCTTCTTATTTATTTATTTCTTTTTTTTTTTTTATTTGTTGTTGCACCATCTTTATGCCAACATCTAATTCAATAAACCTTTATTAAATGCTGCTTTTGTGACTTTGCCATGAAAATGGACAACAACAACGACGACAATTTTGGACTTTGGATGGTCGCTAAAACTGTTCTTGACTGGCATGCGGCATTCACTTGCTTCCGTTGCCGATGCTCATTCTGTTTGCACTTATCGGCAAATGCCCATGGCCCATGGTGGTGCAGTGGTACGACTTGGAGAACCCCGAGGAGGTGGCATGCCCTGGCGGTTACAACATCAAATGCAATGCATTCCAGGCAAGTGCAGTTGTTGCTGTGTGCTTTCGCTTTGCATGCTTTCAGCTTCAAGTGGCTGCTGCTCGCTCGTAGTCCGAGTAGGTCCTTGCCAGGAGCTGCCGTTGCCATCGAGCGTTATTGGATTTTGTACTTTATGCTCGTTTCTAGTGGATTATTATGTACAAGCCGCACACACATCCACGTTCACACATATTCTCCCACGCACACACAGAGAAAGTCTGGGCGTTCAGTTTTACTCGACTTTTGCTACGTCCTGCAACTTTGGCGCACATTTTCTGCTCAAGTTATTAGCAGCCTGTTTTTGTCAGCCAGCATAGCTGTATCTTGTATAGAGTGTGTGTATGTGTGTGTTTGTAAATGTACGGCTGTGTGCATTACCATATTTTATCAATTTTCCAAGCCATTAGATGAGCGGCAATTTACGCCGGCAGTTGTACTTGAATCCAGCGGCGAGCCCAATTTGCACTCGAGTCGAGCTAGAAACCACAAGGACGATGGCAACAACACCAGCAACAAAATAAGTGCTGGCAAGGACTAGCTCTATAGATGAGCGCTGTCAGTCAGCGCTGTTGACATTGTGCTATTAGAATGTCGCATTGTCTAATGTCGATGCATTTCTTATGGTCCCCACAGAAATTGCTGTTTCTACGCTGCTTCCGCGTGGATCGGATTTTCCGTTGCATAAATCAATATATTGTGGAAACAATGGATGAATTCTACATTATGCCCCCGGTTGTGAGCTTTTCTGCCATCTATGAGCAAACGACATGCTCTATTCCTGTCTGCTTTGTACTCAGTGCCGGCTCGGATCCCACCAACGATCTAATTAAGCTGGCAGACATCGTTCTTGGCGGCATGGGCAATTTCTGCCACATTTCACTAGGTCAGGGACAGGAGAAGGCTGCACTGAGCTTGCTGGATGCAGCGCTTAGACAAGGTCAATGGCTGATGCTGCAAAATGGTCATTTGTTGGTCAAATTTGTACGCGAATTAGAAAAGTTTCTGGATAAGGTTGAGAATCCGCATCCAGACTTTAGACTATGGATTACCACAGATCCAACACCGACATTCCCAATTGGCATATTGCAAAAGTCTCTAAAGGGTAAATATCTATTGTAATAATAGCCAGATACAATACAATTTTTGATATATTTTATAACTCATGTTTAGTGGTCACTGAGCCGCCCAATGGCTTAAAACTCAACTTGCGCTCAACATTCTTTAAAGTGCGACAGGATCGTCTAGAAGCATGCTTCCATCGTGCTTATCGTCCATTAATCTATGTTCTGGCCTTCTTCCATGGCGTTGTGCAAGTAAGTTTTCAGTACTTTTAGGGAACAGAAAAAGACAATTTGGTAAATGTAGCTGCATTGGAAGAGTTGGCGCAGCTGTGTCGACTGTATCATGCATGCACTTCGTTATTTATTAATTTGTTCATTTTTATCGGCTTGTTAAAAGCATTTTCGACACAACTGCGCCAAAGTTGCCCAATTGATGGAGCAGCCATTGTGTTTTTTGAACAACAAACTGTTATTGATAGCGCAGTAACTATTTTCTCAATTAATCTGTTCAGCACGGTTCGCATTCCATTTCCTATTTCCCATTCACTAGGAACGCCGCAAATACGATAAGCTTGGCTGGAACATAGCGTATGATTTCAACGATACGGACTTCGAGGTGTGTACGGAGATCCTCCGCAACTATTTGACCCGCTGCTCCGAAGAAAAGATGCCGTGGAATAGCCTAAAGTACCTAATCGGTGAGGTCATGTACGGTGGCCGCGTCATTGATGATTTCGATAGACGCATTACTAACTGCTACATGAATGAATATATGGGTGATTTTCTGTTTGATGTATTCCAATCCTTCCACTTCTATGAGGACGAAAACGTTGACTATTGCCTTCCCGACGAGGAAACCGTGCTCAAAGAGGACTTCATAGGTGAGTAGTCGCCATCTGTTAGTAGGTCACGGGACGCGACATCCCCAATTTAAATACATAATGTATTGATCACACAGCCCACATTGACAAACTGCCTCTGGTCAATAAGCCGGATGTATTTGGTTTGCATCCAAACGCGGAAATCGGTTATTACACAATGGCCGCGCGCAACATTTGGAACAGCCTGATTGAGTTGCAGCCACAAACTGGTGAGTGACTGGCCAATGGGCTATACTATATAATGCTGGGTACATTGATATTATAGCAGAGTAGAAATATTAATATATTTTTATAACTTATTTCATATGCCTATGCAGTGCACTTTAAATTATTTTTAAAACCTTTTCTAGATATTTAATAGGATATTAATTATTTGATCCTAATTTAATGATTAGGAATTTTTTATACTTTTTTTTTAAATCACACTCTATAACAAAGCTTTACTACAAACATCGATTAGAAAATATTAAATTTTCTTATGACTTACATTATTTTTATTTTACAGTAAATTACAACACTCTATTTAAGTCCCTGGCTCGAAAAAGATTCGAATATTTTATTTTAAATGTCGCAACGTTTTTCGATTTTTAAGCGCATTTTTGAAATTAACCCTTAGTTGCCGATGAAAATGTATCCACGTGTATCTATATCCGATAAAGTGTTTGACAGTTCGGTTAAAAAGCGGAAGCCATTTACAAGTAAATGGTTTAATTTACATGCAGCGTGTGCCAATTGTCAGCCGTTTATTACATTTTATCTTGTTGATTTTCATTGCTGTTGCATTTTTGGCATGTTACATTTTTAATTTAATTTAATTAATTAGTTGTGGTTTTGCAATTAACTTTATTGCATGCGCCATTATAGCTTGCGAACAATAACAGGGCATACATTAAAAATTAAAATAGAAGCATTCTCGCACCCACACTTGCATGCTGAAACAAACATACGTACGTTCACACATATAAAGCCGCCAGCACGTTGCACATCGCCACAAAAAAGTTGCGATTCAGTATAAGCCTCACCACAGGCCTCACCCTGATCTGTATCCGAATTCGCATTTGCATCCGCATATGCAGTAACAACAATTTTTGAAAACGTCACCCAAAAGTCGATAATTTTGCATTGCCAGCTTAAACGAGTTAAAACCGCCATCAGAGAGCACTTTTCCACTTTCCGCACTCACAGTGAATACTGTAATATATGCACATACATACACACATATAAACTAGCATCCATGTGCACTGTCGATGCTTATATATATATATATATATATATATATATATATATATATATATATATATATATATATATATATATATATATATATATATATATATATATATATATATATATATATATATATATATATATATATATATATATATATATATATATATATATATATATATATATATATATATATATATATATATATGTATATATATAAATTAAACAAATTTGCCGTTTTACTTTTTGTAACACCTTTGCGCAAGCATAGCTACCAAGTGGACACCAAACAATGTGAAATCTGGTAAAGTATTTTGTGTGAGCCTATAAAGTATTTAATGAGCAGAAGGATAAAAACGCAGAGCATAAGCATTATAAAGCTCATCACATAATTATAATGGTTAACTACTGAAGAACTTTTTTTTGACTGGGAAAACAAAAAAAACTTATTAAACTTGTCTGATTTTCAATAGTGAAAGGCTATTTGGAAGTCGGCTACTTTCAATTACAATTTTGGTAACTAAGTAAAGCTGGAAGTGACTTGCAAAAACTACTCTACTACGGAATTAGCTGTAAACCAGTGTAAACTGAAATCGACATATTCAGCAGACTTAAGATAATAATTATGTCAAAATGTTATTAGGAATACGTTTTTATACATCTTTGTATCCTGTCCAATCTGGCTTCCCAACTAATGTGCTCTTCTTCGATAGGGTAACCTCTGAAAACCTGCCCACAATTTGCATATTCATGAGCTGCAGTATTTACTAATTGTCAATTACGAAAAAAAAAAGAAAATCTATAACACAATATATGCTATATGCAAAAGTTGCAATGGAACAGTATAGGCAATATATAAAAAAAAAAAAAAACAAATTAGTTAAATTTGTCAATGTAAAAGTAACGAGTGGTAAAAAACCGAAGAGTGGTGATGACCACTGACTGCTGTTGGTGATTTTCTCTGCCATTGTCAAGCCTAATTTATTTTTACAATTTTACCATTCAGGTGAGGGCACTGGTGGTATAAGCCGGGACGACTTCATCGACTTTGTAGCTGCCGGAATACTGAAAAAACTTCCGCCCGCCTTCGAGACGTGGCGCATACGAAAGCAAATCCAAATGAGTCTGTCACCCACCGGTGTAGTACTGCTGCAGGAGCTGGATCGGTTTAATATTCTAGTAGTGCGCATCAAGAAGACACTGGAACTGCTGCGGAAGGTAACTTCGACTACACCATGGCTCTTGCTTCGCTTTGCTTTGCTCTGCTTGTCAATAGGAAGCTCACATAAATCCTTCAGCTTTGTTTTGCATTTTGTTTATACATTTGCCAACTTGGCTGTCGACCAATGCTCGTGGTCGTGGTCGCCTACGTTCAACCCATAAGCAAATGCGAATACGTTTCTTTGCTGGACTGCAGCATTTTGTTGCCAAAATAAATGTACAAATGCAAATGAACTCTGCCGCTGGAGCTGGCGCTGGCGCTGGCGCTGGCGCTGTCTTTGCCATTGTCTTGATAAAGATGTCGCCACGCCCACACAAATACTGTTACCTCTCTTCTATAGATGCATGCATATGTGCTGTCATTGTGCCTTTTAATTTAATTGCATGCTCTCCGCAGGCCATCGCCGGTGAAATCGGCATGGACAATATCCTGGACAACATTGCCAACTCGTTATTCAATGGCCTGCTGCCAGCCGCATGGAGCAAACTGGCGCCGGCCACATGCAAGCAGTTAGCCAGCTGGCTGGAGCATTTGAAGGTGAGTCGCAGTCTCTGTCATAGTTGCAGCTCATTAATCAGCTCGGCGAAAAAATCAGTCAGCCGCGGGTCGAGTTCAGTCCACTAATCAGCGATTCGCTTTCACCTGGTATTTTAGAAACGTGCCGTACAGTACAAGTATTGGTCGATTTCAGGCGAGCCGCTGGTCATGTGGCTGTCTGGGCTACATATACCACAGAGCTACCTCACAGCCCTTGTTCAGGTGAGAAATGAGCTTCGCCATAATGTGAGTTTGTTTAACATGGCAATGCCACCCCCTTACAGATTGCCTGCCGCAGAAATAACTGGCCCCTGGATCGTTCTACGCTATTTACCTATGTGACCACATACTCGGAACCCGATGACGTCGAAGAGCGTCCAGCGACGGTAAGTAGACTGCCCGGCGCTAAATGCAAAACTATGACCCCCATGTGACTAGAGCTAAAGTATCACCACCCCACCGTCCCCTCGCTTGGCACTAATTTTGTAATTAAGAATTCTGTTTGCATTTTAATCGTTGAACTTTTTGCAGGGCTGCTATATACACGGTCTGTATATAGAGGGAGCTCGCTTTGACACGCAGGCTGGTCAGCTGAAGCGTTCGCATCCAAAAGTTCTAGTCGAGGAGCTGGCCATTCTGGCAGTGGTGCCCATTGAAGCGCACCGACTCAAGCTACAGGTTTGTATTTATGCTTCTAGCTTTCTACATAGGACCAACACCGACTGCAAAAGACAAGTACTAATGTCCTGTTGTATCTACATATACGCTGGATAGAGTGTGCAAAGCGACAAACACATTGTTGGGGGTTGGTATTGTGTCCATTCTCGCTGATATTTGTTTAAATGCTGTGCACTAAATTACCTACATCTTCCGCACTTTCCGCAGCTAATGGGGCAGCTGTTGTGCTAATTGTTTCTGATTTTAAATACTGGGTGTTTTAACTTTTCACAGAAATAAAGGGACAGTTAAATAATAGGTTGAAGTTTGTTTGCATAGCGAGGACGAATGGTAAATGGGGCTTCAGTATGAGGCTGAACTCTTGGACTTTTATTCCGTTTACTATCCTTTCCTATCATTTCAATTTTAAAAAATGGCAATAGCAATAGAGATGACTGAATACACTCATAGATATTTATTTTATAAGTTGCCAATATATAATATATGCATTGTCCGTTGTAGTTATTCCAAAAACTAAGTCCTCAATGTAATATACTTAATATGAATATTTCAATACCAATTTTAAATTTTTCAATAACATAACTTTGACTTTACAGAACACTTTTCTGGCGCCCGTATACACCACATCGCTGCGACGCAATGCCATGGGCGTCGGTCTGGTATTCGAAGCAAATTTAGCCACTTCTGAAGATCTGAGCCACTGGATACTGCAGGGCGTGTGTCTAACTCTGAATACAGATACATAGAAACGACAAAGATGTGTATTTAATGCAATTTTCTTTATCATTTTGCCAAATGAAATAGCAAATAAATGAAAATTTGTAAGTCTGAGTTGGCAATTATTTATGTACGTTATGAATATCGTGACTAAGTGAATTTCTAGTGCCTTTCAATAGCGTGCTTTGTGCCTGGACTTTTTTCCTTTGTGCAGTGTCTCCTGGCATTACCTTCGCCGCCAGCATCCAAAGCAACTCTTTAACTTATCCAAAATAGTTGATTTCATGGACGGCAATAGTAGTTCGAGATTCTGAGTGCCGCCGCTGTCGTCAGAATCCAGATCAGACTCAATAGTCATCTCTTGTATGCTAAAAGTATCGGTTAGCTCGTGATTCTGATGGCGTCGTTTGGCACGCTTCAGCTGGGCGGGAAAAAAGGATATCTCCTCCGCCTCATCACTGCTCTCAGACTTATAATCGACCAGTGGCTTCTGCTCCAGTTCACCCGGTATAGGCAACCGATTAATTGGTATGAGGGTGGCCGCTTGTGTTTTAGTTGCCTAAAATGGAAATCTGCATTAACTCAAAACGTTTTTAATTTGATTAAATACACCCACCTGCTCCTCTTGGTATTGCGTATAATTGCGCCTGGCACGCTCGACCTTTAGTTCCAGTTTACGTTGCAGTATGCGGCAGGTGTTTGGCGGTTCGCTGCGCTCCGTCCCTCGTGCAGCCCTATCTTCATCGATTTCAATAGTCGTGGGCGCATACACCTTGCTAGCACCCCTAAATGCTACCTCAAACTCCAGATCCGACATATGTTTGGGCGCTCCACTAGCCGTTTTCTATATTGGGTTTAGCCATGAGCTTTTGTTTTCGTGTCGAGCTGCTTAAGCACTTACCAACAAACTTGCCGCACCATCCTCATATATATTCGATTGTCTGTCTTCACTATCTATGCCGCTGTCCTCCATGATTCTATAATTTGGACTTTATTTAATATGCCCCTTAAATTTTTGAGCGCGATGACAAAGACAAACAAATTTTATTATCTCTTTGTGTACTACTTCTAACTTTAATCCACCCCAAAGCTGTACAGCGCAGAATCCAACAAACAGCTGCAGCATAACAGTCGGTGGAAAATCAATAACCCCTTACTGCTCGGCGTTGCCAGACTGTTTAGACTTTCAAATTATTTTAGCGTTCGAATATATTATAGTTAAAGAAAATATTTGTAATATTTATACATATGCACTCTTTATTATATAACTTTAATTTATTTACAAATATTTTTAGGCTTAAATTGGTTTACTCGTTGCACAAATATCGTAGAAAAACACTAAATAATAGATATCAATGAAAATAAGTTTTAGCCACTTTCTTCTATGGATTGAATTTAAATCAAGAATAAATAGGAACAAAAAACATAAAGTACTAATACTATTTTCTTTTGTGCTGGAAGAAATCATCGTTTATATATATATATGTATATGAAAATTTATTTACTAAGCAAAACGTTCGTAATATATTTGATCTGTGGGCTATGCAATTGTCGGTATTTTTGGTCTATCTATGGTTTGTGACGTTGCTCATTCTCTGAATATTTTGTGGTTTAAACTCAATTCAATGCAAAAGTCCAACAAAAATGTTAGGCTTGAAAGTTTGGTAATTTTAGTATGGAATTAAAGCGCGTTGGGATGAGGCTGCGGAATCTGGCCAGCTAATGTACAGGATCTGCAGCAGAACTGTGCATAGTACTTATTTACACAGTAATGGCCCTGAGTAATCAGCTTGCAGTTGGCAAAGTACGGATTGTCAATACACTCGGGCGATAAAGGTATGACAGCTGCAAAATCAAAAAAGATCTTGATCGAATTTTTATTTCCCATATTTTCTGAATACTTACACTCGATTGTGACTGTCTCCTGGCTTGTGCTGTAGCTGTAGGCATTTCGCGCTGTGCAACCGTAGATGCCGCTATCCTCCGTGGTAACATCATTGATGACCATACGATGCGGATTGGCTGAGATGGAAAAATGACAATTACTGACAATATTGTTGAGCTATAGGGGGTATTTTCGACTTACAAGTTATTTGAACGCGTTCGTTGTTGTATAACGGCGTGTTATCTTTAGTCCAGGTCACATTCGGTGCCGGATTTCCCTGCACGGCACAGTCTATCGCTATTGTTGAGCCGGGCGTGTATCTATTTTGCGGATTTAAGCCAATGACAGCTCGGGCATCGACTAAAGCAATAATAGAATTGATTTTAGATTAGTTTCAAATCCATACACATTGAAAACCACAAAACAAACCATAATGTAAAAATATCATGCAAATTGTACTTACTTCTAGGATCGTGCACAACAGGGGGTGGCACATAGACCGGACGTGTAGGTCTGTAGGGATAAGTTGGCCTTTGAGTGACCGGTGCCTTTGGCGGGCTTATAATATACTGCAAGTATTTTTCATCGCCAACACTTTGAGCTGGACCTATAGCCTTAAGTGTTACGTGCAGCGAAACAGGGCGTCCGGTGTTGTACGCATCACATGTATACAGGCCCAAATCGGACAGCTGTATAGATCGGAAGAAGAGCGAGTAGTCGCGGTTCATTACGGCGCGATTTGTTTCGGGACCCATGCCGAAGTGTTGATTGTTACGCCACCAGCTGACATGGGGTGCAGGATAGCCTCCAGCCGGACAACGAACCAAGGCAGGTTGATTCAATTGCACAATTTGGGTGGCGTTCTTATTGCCCAATATATAGGCTGGTACATCTCTAGGCTCTACCAACACCAACACAAAATCAAAAAGCATGCAAATGGTTAAACGCACGCAACATGCATTAAGAAAAGTTAGTTATAAAGCCAAACCCAAATCAAGCAAAATATAGGAAAAAAAACAATATTTAATCTTCGAAAATCCGAAGTATTCAATGCCAGATGCAATTTTCTTGTGTGTAATTTCGTTATTTTATATGATGAAAAGGTATAGTTTAGTTCGTATAATTCTCGCTGAATTGGTGATTCTATTGAAAATCGTAAGTACCACATTTATGTATTCACCACCTGATCAACTTCTTAATATATAAGTTTAGTTGTATACGAAGTATCCAATACAAATGTTCTCACTCAGCATCTATGTTGAATATCATTGGCTTTTTTTCAGAAGACATTTTCTAGTTGTTAAGGCTTTAAAAATTACCTCATTTTGATATTTTATTAAGTACAGGAAAAGGAATTTGCAAAGGCTTTGAAATAATATATGTATATTGAAAAATTAGCACGTACCTGTCACTTGCAGTGCGACCTCGCGACGGACTGGCTCGCCCAGGCCGTTGCTGGCCACGCAAACGTAGGTGCCGTCATCGGTTTGTCGCACCTGGACAATGGTTAGATCACCGTTCGAAGTCAGCACATAACGACCTTGGTTTGTGTCAATCTTAAAAGCATGTGGCATAGGAATGATTTTGGTTCAGCATGTATGTATTTATAAAATACTTACAACAACATTCTTTAGCGACCACGTAATATTCGGTGCCGGATTGCCAGTTGCAAAGCAACGAAGTACTGCAATACCACCGATTGATGTCTGCACATCCACTTCCTGTGCTGGCTTGGACTCAAGAGTGGCTTTCACTTCGCCTGGATAAATAACCACCGGAGGTGAAATATTGGGTCGCCGTGTGGGACGCGCTGGAGCAACGCACAGATGACCACAACCATCGCTGCAGCATTTGTTGTCGCCACGACAATCAGCATCGGTATAGCATTCGCGTGCGCATTCGCTAGCATTGGCGGCCAGCTGTGGGCAGACACCTGGCTTGTTGATATCCCGACAGACAGGCACAAACTGATGATCACGGTCACCAGAATTGGAAACATCGATGGCACACTGTTGAGTGGCTGGACATGGATAGCCTTCGCAAGGATTCAGGCAAATACATTGTTCACACTCCGGCTGTGATTCAGCTGGCACGCGACGTACGCCGTAGGGACAACGCAGATCACGGCATTCACTATCATACGTTTCACAACGGCTGGGCGAGATTTCGTTGACGATCTCATTGTCGATCGGCTCTGTGAAAAATAACAAACTCAGATTTGTTCGATACAGAGACTACCCAGCTAGTCTACAAAGCTGCGTGCAATCTTATATCTAGTGAGGGTGCACGAATTAAATAATTCTACTTGGGAAAACTACTTCTACGCTTAACAAAACAAGCATTCGCAAATTTGAAAGTGAGGCAGAGTGCAGAATTGTGTGGGGTGGGTAATAAATTGAGTGCAGAGTGATCTGGTGCAGTTGGTATAAAGTGTCATTTGTGAAGCAGTCTTACTTCCGCATTGATTTGTGCATGCTTCAAAGGAACGGAAGTTGTTCTGGTTACCAGAGCAACCTGAGTAAATAAAGGATATGCAAGTGCCGCGCTCATCATCATAGTACCAACGACGCTCCTGCACAGAAGGGCCGTTACACATACCGGGGATCACCGGAAGTCGGCAGATATCTACTTACGTCCAGACAAAATCGAAAACAAAATCAAATATAACACATTCTATTACTTCTGAGCTTCATTTTTTGTTACCTTTAGCCGCACCCGAAGACAATGGCTCGCGGCCGCCGAGACAAACCGATTCACACTCAAAGAGGTCATTGAAACGATTGCCCGTGCCATCGCAGCCACCATAGGTGAAGGGTTGGCAGCTCTGACTATCACGACTGTAGAAGTAGCGGGTCTGCCACTGTGTGCAAGGTCCCGTGGTCACCGGTTCATTGCAAACATCTGACACAGCACGTTAATAAAACTAACTTGTGATAATTAGTATAAATAAATCACTTGACTTACCAACACCCTTGAACTCGCCACATTGGCGTTCGCACTGATCACGGGTCTCAAACCGATTTCCATTACCACCACAGCCGCTATAGCTGAAGGCTGTGCAGATCATTTTCTCATTGTCGTAGAACCATGCGGTTGTATGGTTGTCACATTCTCCGGCTTCAGGGTGCTGTGTGCACACCGAATATGCCTAAACAGCAACAATTTAAGTAGCTACAGAAATAATTCAGATTATTAGTGCACTTACTGGTGCAGGAGGTTCTGGTTCCCGTTCAGGATGTGGTTGTGGTTGATCACGTCGACAGTAATCCAAGCAAGATTGCTGTGACACAAAGTTATTGCGATTGCCGCGGCAACCTGTAAACTCGAACTGATGACAAGTTCCTGTGCGCCCATCAAAGTACCAGCGATTTGAAGTATCGCTGCAGCGTCCCGCTATTGGAGGGAGAGAGCAGGTATCCTGTGCAGGATGGCAATCATTCTGGCATTCTTCCTCAGTGGCAAAGTTGTTGTCGTTGCCACCACATCCACTGTAAACGAACTCATCGCAAAGTCCTTCCTGGCTATTGTAATACCACCGCGTTGTATTTTCATAACAGTTTCCTGGGTCTGGCCCCCTGAAGCACTTATCTGTTTCAGACTCAGAACGCGGTTCTTCATCTACACCTGCAATGCAACGCGTAGAGCAATCCTGTTCGGTATCGAAGCGATTATCGTTGCCTCCACAGCCGCCATAGTAGAACTCCTGGCAGCTACCCAAAGTTGAATTATAGCTCCACTTCAGCTCATATTCTGCGCAATCACCCACAGAAGCTGGATGCTCGCAAATATTTCCAGAAGGTTGGGGTTGGGGTTGTGGAGCTGGCTGAGGCTGTGGTTGTGGTTCTGGCTGATGTCTACCACAACGCTGCATGCACTCGGATTCGGTCTCAAAGCGATTACCATTGCCACCGCAACCACCATAATAGAATTGGCGACAAGCACCACTCGATCTATCAAAGTTCCATTTGAGTGCATAATTGTCACAATCGCCACGTTCCTCCGGCTGATCGCAAACATGAACTGCGCTCTGTGGTGGAGGAGGTGTTGGGGGCTCAGGTTTCTTTTCGCATCGAGCCATGCATGCCTCTTCGCTAGTGAAACGATTCTCATTACCACCGCAACCCCCATAATAGAACTGACGACAAGCAGCATCCTTGGTATCGTAATACCATGCAAATACATAATTGGCGCACTCGCCAACCTCAGCGGGAATATCGCAAATATCCTTGGCTAAGATAGTAAAGCAGTGTTAATAGTGTTTTATGCTTAGGGGAACAGCTTTTCGCACATCAAAAGCTATTGCAACAACATTGAAATCTTACCAACTTGTCGAGGACAATGATCCTCGCATGATTCCAATGTGGGGAAATTGTTTTTATTTCCACCACAGCCCGTGTAGTAGAAGGGCAAGCAACGTTTTTCAGTTTCGGAGAATTGCCATCTAGCATGTTTCTCGCTGCAATCACCGGTTTGCTTAGGCAATGAGCATTGCTCTATGTTTGTGTGAGTATGTGGAACAAAATAACGTGCAGGAGATCAGGATATAGGTAGCAAGCAACAAGCATTCATGCATTAACAAAAACCAAGCAAAGGAAAGCATATAATAGAAAAATAGATACCGTTAACCAGGATAAAATAATAAAGATCATGCTTAAATCTAAAAGAAGGCAAACATTGATAAACAACAAATAGTCGCCAGGCCATGATATATAAATATTTAAAGTCTCAAACCTTTCAGAACTCCGGGCTGTCGACAGCTGTAGCTGCATGCGTGTTCGGTAGGATAATTGTTTTTGTTGCCCTTGCAGCCACCATAGGTAAAGGGACGGCACACGTCGGTCTGGTTATCATAGTACCAACGCTCATAGTTGCCGGCACAGGGCCCACTTTCCACTGGTTGCTCACAGGCGGCTATAAAATAATACAAATTCAACTAGAATATAATATTATGTATCCATCTTGTACTTACGGATGCTCTCACTTATGGCACAAGTGGCCTGGCACTGTTCTACACTGTCGAAGCGATTGTTAGTGCCATAGCATCCGCCATATTGGAATTCTTCGCAACGATTGCGGTCAGTATCGAAGTACCATTTCTTAGAGTAGCCTTGACAAGGGCCGGAGCTCTTAGGTAACAAGCAAACATGCTGTCCGGTGTATTCCTGGCAAGTATCCTTACAGTCAGCTTCGGTCTCAAAACGATTGCCATTTCCCTCGCAGCCGCCATACCAGAATCGAGCACAGCCTCCATAGGATGTATCAAAGTAATATTTGACGCTAAAATTGCCACAAGTACCCTGTTCCTTGGGCAAACCACAAGCCTTCTGTGGTGGCTGTTGAACATTCTCACAACCGCCAAACTTATCATCCTGAGCCTTTGTAACGCCATCTGGACAACAGCCATACTCGGTCTCAACACAGGTGCAGCCTTCAAAGTTTGGTCCTTTAGCTGGTGTTTTACCATCCTCGCAGCATTTGAATTCTGACTGGGCACAGTGGCAGCCCTGGTGATGCGGTCCCTTGGCAAAGGAAAGACCATCCGGACAGCAGCCAAACTGCATTGATTCGCACGGACAGCCTTCAAACTTGGGTCCTCTGGAAGCGGTGATTTTATCGGGACAACAACCATGTTGAGTAGTCTCGCATGGACAGCCCTCCTGTTGTGGTCCACGTGCGGAAGTCTTTTGATCCGCGCAGCAGCCATATGGAGAGGCTTGACACTCGCAGCCCTCAAAGTTAGACCCATATGCAGGCCGAATGTTGTCAGGGCAACAGCCAAACGCTGAATTAATGCAGCAGCCTTCGCCCTGTGGCCCATGGGCGGGAGTCTCATTGTCTGGACAACAGCCGAAAGGTTCGCTCATACACTCAGCACAGCCTTGGCCATTGGGACCGGTAGCGGGAGTACGCCGATCTGGACAGCAACCGTGCTCAGATTTTTCGCAACCCAGTGGGCTAGATAGTGGGGGGCAGCCAGCAAAATTCTCACCCTTAGCAGGAGTCTCTCCATCGGGGCAGCAGTAGAATTCAGTGAATGAGCAAGATGTAACAGCAGCGTTTGACTCCGTTGAAAAAGTGGAGTCACCAGAGCCCTCAACGTCTGTCGACATCGAAACAGTCGATTCTTCTGTGGTTGTTGGCGCCAAAGTTGTTGGCTCAGGGCATCCCTCATTATCTTCACCCTCGGCAGCTGTATATTTATCTGGGCAACAGCCGAAGAGTGTCTCTGCGCAATCTGACTTCGGACAACCCTTGTTACGTTTGCCCTCAGCTGGTGAAACTCCATCTGAACAGCAGCCAAATTCTGTCTCAGCACATGTTTTCGCAATAGGACATCCCTCATCAAATGGCCCCTTAGCTGTTGACTTGCCATCAGGACAACAACCGAATTCAGACTTATCACAAATCTTCTTCTTGGGCTTACATTTGCGTAGCTTGTCTTTGGTTGGGGTAAGAGTTGTCTCCCAGGTGTGGGGTGTACTAGATTCATTATCAGAATCAGATGTACTCCAAATATCGCTGGTAGTGCCAGTTTCTGTGGATAATGAGCTACCTGTTGAGTAGGTAGAGCCAGTGGAGTCTGTAGAACTCTCAGAAGTAGTATCTGTAGTGCCTCCACTTTCAGTAGTATCTCCACTCTCCGTTGTTGCTGTTGAGCCAGAAGATTCGGAAGAACTTATATCAGTGGAAGAAACATCAGTAGAACTGTCGGTAGTCGCAGAAGAGCTAGTAGACTCTGATGATTCGGTTGTAACTTCTGTCGTCTTAGAGATATCTGTAAAGCTATCAGCGGAACTAGAACTGTCCGTGGAAGCTGAACTATCGGTGGGGCTCGAGCTTTCTGTCGAACTGGAGCTACTTTCAATAGTGGAACCAGCACCCGAGCCCTCCGAAGTACTCTCAGTGGAGCCAGTGTCAGTGGAGCCATTAGATGAGCTATCGGTCGAACTATCGGTCGTAACATCCGTCGAGCCATCGGTCGAACCACCAGATGCGCCATCAGTAGAGCCGCTACCTGAAACTTCAGTTGAACCGTCAGTTGAACCCCCAGTCGAGCTATCAGTTGAACCATTGCTGACGCCCTCTGTGGAGCTATCGGTTGAACTATCTGTCGATGAATCTGTAGAGCTGCTACTTTCATTTGTGGTAGACCCATCAGTAGAATCTTGCTTAGTGCTGTCTGTTGATCCTGAGCTTGAAGAATCAGTAGATTCAGTGGTACCAGAAGTAAGCTCAGATGATTCGACTGATGAATCACCGGATTCAGAAGATGCTGATGAGCTGCCCTCTGTTGTACTTTCGGTTGAGCCTGGTGAACCTGTGGACTCAGTTGATTCCATCGAAAGCTCTGGTGTAGTCTCCGTTGATGACGATACAGTCGTATCTGTAGATACAGATGATTCTGTTGAAGAAGAAGTATCAGTTGAAGAGGACATATCTGTTGTATCTTTAGTTGCATCGCTGGTTGATTCTGATGATACACCTTCTGTTGAGCTACTAGATTCAGTGGTCTCCGAAGACGAAGAAACGTGTGATGAAGCTTCGAGAGGCAAGTCTGTAAGTCCACTGGCAGAGCCATCAGTAGGGCCCGCATTGTCTGTCGCACTTGAAATATCGGTGGAGTCTGTTGAAATTGAAGCATCTGTAGAGCTTGAGATGTCTGTCGAACTGGAGACCTCTGTCGAACTTGAGATATCTGTTGAGCCTGAGGCGTCTGTAGCGATCGAAGCATCTGTTGAGCCTGAAACGTCTGTTGAGCTCGAAACATCTGTCGAACTTGAGGTATCTGTTGTACCAGACACCTCCGTCGAACTTGAGATCTCCGTCAAACTTGAAGTATCTGTTGAGCTCGATGCATCACTTGAACTTGAGTCCGATGAGCCTGAGTCGGTTGTGCCTAAGCTCGAATCGTCTGTTGAGCTAGAGCTTGAGGCGTCAGTTGAGCTACTTAAAGCTGATTCACTTGATCCACCTGTCGAGGACTCTGAGGTAGATCCAGACACTGATGACGATGGGGCCTCTGATGTCGATTCACTGATTGCAGAAGAACCACTAGCCTCAGTAGATAAATCAGTCCCTCCAGTGGAAGATTCATCCGAAGAAGAAACTTCACTTGTAGATTCACTTCCACTACCCTCAATAGAAATACCACTATCAGAAGTGCTATCTGAGCCAGATCCTTCGACGGTGCTATCGGTAGAGCCCGTTGCATCTTCTGAAGCTGTGTAAGTACTGTCACTCATCATCAAATCATCGGTTGTTGACATTGCTTCTGAGTCCTTATCAGTGACATCAGTTTCGTCTGAATCAACCAAAACAAACTCATCATCATCTTCGCATTCGTCTTCATCATCCTCAATCGGCTTATCAGTGCTCGTGAGAGGTAGCACTTGATCCTTGGTACAGGGTTGAGTATTACACTTTTCAGAAATTGATTCAACTTTTGATTCATCGCAGTTGAGGGACTTGGTGCCATTGGATAAACACAAAACCTCACGAACACGCTCACCACCACCACAAGGCTTGCTACATTGGCCAAATGGTCCTGTAAACCATTGACCAGGACATTCTTTTTCTTCCCCTTCACATTCTTGCTCAGGCTTTGGTTTTGTTGCTACGTCACACTTAGAGTCGTCTGTGGTTTTTATCTGTTTGCCATCAAAAATGCCGCATACGACAATACGCGATTGAGCGCCTTTTCCACATGCCGCTGAGCACTTGCTCCACTCCGATGAAAACCATTGAGACTCACACTTTGACGAAGTGCACGATCTGGTCAGTTCAGGAGCCTTATCACCACAAAACTTCTCTGGGTATACTTTACCATCTTTTGAGCCGCATACGGCAGTACGAGTTTCAGTATTCTGACCGCAGGCATCACACTAAAAACAATCAGATTAGTCTTTTAGCATGAACTTAATTTCATTTTCCTTACACCACTCCACTGGGATATGATCCAGTCCACGCCCTCGCATGGTGCCAGTAGGCAAGCTCTTTCCACTTCAGGCTTGTCCTCCACGCAATCTTCATCAGGCAGAACGCGCTTGTGACCATTTTCTTCAATAAAGCAAGTGACTTTGCGGGTTTCTTTGCCCTCGCCGCACAGCTTGTCGCATGGTTTCCAGGGACCAAGGTGATATTTCGGACAGTTCTTAATATCACGATTGCACTCCTGAGTTGTTGCTGGTTTATTTCCTACTTCCTTAAGACAAACTGCATCATCCTCCGCCGTGTGTACACTATGAAATTCGATGTCTTTAATTTTTCCGCTTCTTCAAGCTCTACATACAACTTACCCATCAGACGAAATACGTTCGCAACTAACAGTGCGATTTTGGAAACCATCGGCTCCGCAACCCTTGGAGCACTTACTCCATACGCCCTCAACCCAATGTGGAGCACATGGTTCTGTGCCACAGGCCTGACTTTCGGCCGGTTTAGTCTGAGCCTCGCATAAAGCTTCATCGACTTCTTGAAGGTTAATGCGATTATTGCACGTAACTTGTCGCGACTGAGTCCCACCGCCGCATGATGCACTGCAGGGGCCAAACTCACGATGCGTCCAGGTATGTGCATCTGGTTGGCTATGGCTTAGAGATTCCGGAATACTGTATTCGTAGTCCACGCTTACATTCTTATCCTGTACCAGCATTATAATGTAGATACTTTCGGTTATTGGACCGCTGCATGTAAGTTGGTCGGGTGCAGCAAATCCCAATGGCTTGCGCTCATAATTCCACCAGGCACCCGCATAAAACATGGGACGTGGAAAATCAATACGCCAATTACCATTTAGGTAATAGTGGCCTGATTGGTTGCGGCAGGCTAGATAGTTATTCGATGGTGCTGATTCCTGAATGCGAATATTGGTTGCTCCTTGCGGCACGAGCAGCAAATCGTTGTAACCAGCAGACAGATCACTAGATGTATAGGTATTCTTAATTGTTTTACATGTGCTGCCATCGCCACCACACTTGCGGCACTTGTCCTCTTTTGCATCACTGCCCAGCATCATGTCACATCCAACAGGCATGCACTGGCCATTAACACAGATGTCAAGATCCTTGTCATTACACCGTGTACCATCTACGACCATTTCTTTTTGACGATAGTAGAAGCGCTCACCCTTTGGCATGCAGTTCAGCTCACATGGATTCGCCGCATTAGTGTAGGGCACCCAAGTATAGAGCACACCATCGAATTTGGTGAAATCGAATCGCGAACACTGCATCGCTCTAAAATCTGCCTCCTCGTCAGGACAGTCCTGCGTGTTACATGAATAGTAACGACGACTGCCGCCACTGCACATATCATCGCCATTCGCACTGAATAGAAAAATAATTAAAGGTCACTATAAAAGTTTACCGATTCCTTATAAAGTAAGCTCACTCTCTACGGCGACATTCTCGCGTCTGATAGGAAACGCCGCCTCCACAGGTGCGCGAGCAGTCTGAGGGTGAGCTCCAGTCAGTCCATTCGTTAGGATCGTTGCCCTCGCCGCCAGGGGTTATGTAGCTAGCGGGTAAATAAAGATTGGCACCATATTGTCTTTTTGCACGTAGTCCAGGCTAAGCAAAAAATAACGGTTGAATAACTCGATCGGGAATGATTAGAAATGGTTATACTTACGAATCTGCTCTGTGAGTCTTGTATGCCAATTATTACAATGAATGCTACCAAGGCAGTTATTCTGTAAGCAGAGAGAACAAAACGAAATACAACAATTTAATACAAATGATGTTCAATCTTATAATATCCGCTCATAACACAATTCACACAAACATTAATGAAAAGCATTAAACACATCGTCATCTGTTGATTTGTTGCAAATATTTGATGACTTTGCCTCATGCCTCATTACAAAGGCGGATGTGAGAAAACGAAAGAGAGGGGAAATGCAGAAAAGAGAGTGCGTGTGAGAAACAGTAAAGGCAGACGGGAGTCAGTTACTTGTCAAAGACTTTCTCAAAAAAAAGGCACGCCACGTCCAGCAAAGGTGTACAAACAAACTTTTGTAGGGCTTCAGACGAGTAAAAACAACAACAATAGGAACTTGTTTTTGTCCACTGGGTAGAGCCAACAAACATTGAACTTGTTTTTGCATTATACAGCGGTGGTGGGGTATCTGTGGTGGAGTGGGCGACTTAGTCGAACTTGGTCAGTCAAATTTTTCAATATTATTCTTTTGGTAACAATTTTTTTATAGTGCGCTGAAACGCTGGCCATAAATATGCAATGCCACATAAACAAGACATAATTTAGCAGCGCTTCCTGCCGATTTGCCAAAAAGAAAAGAACAAGCAAATAATAAGTACCCGCCAGCAGAGAATATATGATTATGCCACAGACAAGGCGACGCCGCAGCAGCAGTCGCACTAGCATTCGCAGTCGAAAAAGCAGGTCCGGGAACGAGAATAAGAACGAGGAAGAGGGACGAGGACAACTTGCGTGAATATGTCAAAAGCGTTCAATGTTGCAGGCAACGGGCCTTAGTGGCCCCAGGCCCCGCTTATTGTTGGTGGCTTGCCAATTTAATTTTTGACGCTGCGTGCTAGAAGCCTGCGTTTTGTTACACTTGGACGCCTCCGACTGGCTGCGATTGCGACTACGACCGTGGGGCACAGCAGGCGTGCTGCTTATGACAGAGCCAGGACTTGGTAGCAGTGTGGCACGCCAAGTGTGTGGCCATAATTTTTATGCTTCTGTGTTGGTATTTTAATGCAATTTGAGCGCATTTCCCTTTTGAAACCAATGCCAGGACACCTATTGCTTTGGCATAGCACCGACAATGACATCGACTATGACTACGACAACGCCACGGCACACATTTCACAGTCCATTGAGCCGGGCTGACTCTAGCCTGATGGCGGCGTCGCTTAGACGCCTCCAATGCTATTGCGTCATACAAACAGGATACACTACCAGTACCCTGTGTCAAAATCGGACCAGGCTAGAACAGCGACGCGCTATTAATTGGATAGTTCAGCAAAATCTGCTGAGACCGCAAAAGCCATGGCCAGTTTCTGATTCCATTTTTATGCGTAGCTGCTTGCTGATAACGCACAAATTTTCCACACGTAAAATATAACTAAATTTTATCCAAGAACAACATTGTATATCGTACATACTTATAGACATACGACGTATGCTTTCTAACATTCTTGTTGCCACATATGGCGGCTACCACGTGACACAAACATAAGCAACTGCCCCAATCGTGAAATACATATGTCCACGCATTACTTGCACACATCAAATAAAACCACTGGCATTCAAACACACACAGCTTCCACAGAAATGTCAAACAAAAAGAGGAAATACCAAAAATCCGACGGAAGCTTTACAACACAACAAGATATGTCCAGGTAAATATGTCTACATATATTTATTACAATTTGTATTGCCTTCGCTTTGACCCCAATTTTACTATGCCTGCTAATGGCTAAGATCAAGGTAGCGCTTTACCAAAGCTTTCCACATTGTGGGCTGGGCCACTTTACAGGCCCAGTTAAGTTAAAATGAAAGGATTCCACTTAAACAATCAAACAATGGACTGTATTGTTTACTGTTCAGAGCAGAGAAATCACTAAACAACAATGGAACACAATAAATGGTTGTAAGACAAGTAGGAGTTATTAGTAAGTATTTACAAGAAATGGTGGTCTGCCTGAATGTGAAGGTAATTACTTAACAGGGAGAGAACAGTGAAATATGTTTATGAAAAAAAAGAAATTGTGATTGCGTTATAGAATATACTAATTGGAATTTGATGTCAAATAAAAATGTCAATAAATAATCTCAACAAAAAAGCTTTTCTAATCTGAGAATTCATTTGTGTAATGCTCAAACGCATTAAGTATGCTTAATCTTTCTTAATTCCTAAACAAACAACATCCTTCCTCAAACTACAGTGTTAACATAATATGTGTAAGAAAATTGAGCTGATTATTTGGTTCACACCATTTTGGGTGCAATGTTTGTTCACATTCACTTCACATCCAACATGTGTGTTTGTATTGAGAAATCTGTGGCAAGCAACAAGTGCATTTGTAGCCTAAAATGTTGCAACGGCCATCATAAATAACGGCACTGCTTATTAGCCGCAACAACATTAACAACAGCACTTAGTGTACAAGTGCGTGCACTTAGCCGCTAAACTCAAGAACGCCAACAAATTGTACAATACTTAAATTCGATGCTAAACAATAGCCAAAGACTAGGTAAAATATGTGGCAAGTCGGAACTAATCTAAACAACGCGTCAGCAACAAAAATAAATTGAAAGCAGCAGCCACACCTGAAGACAGAAAGCAATGTTTGATTTGTTTATGTTAACATGACTCATCTCATGAGGCCGTGGCAAGCAAACGCCCCCACTTAGGCAAGTATACGAAGTAAGAGTCTTTGCGCTGTTTCCCATGCCACTTGATTAACCCACAGTGACTGGTAGTTGGGTCGAGCACTTGCGGCACTTGCGGCACTTGCAGCACTTGCAGCAGCTGGGGCAGCAGTGCGTTCTATTTAAAAGTCCAAGAATGTAAATGAAAGAGTGTAGCATGCAACATTTGTGCGTACCATGCAGATGCCACATAAGCCTCCGGGCCTTTGATGAAGATGGAATGCGTATGCCCCGGTTCTCCCCCTTATACCAGCTGCAATCATTTGACTTTAGCTGCCCCACGTTTTAAATGCTGATTGTGAAAAATGTTGGCATTTTTTCTTTTTATATATGTGTATATGCCTCTATGGAATTGTAACTGATTTCATTGCAGCAAATTGAAATGCAGATAAAAACAAGTTAACGCTGAACTCAGAGTCAAAATGCTGCCAATCATTGGATGTAGAAAATCTTTAGAAAAGCGTAAATTCAATCAAAAAAAAAAGGTAAACATTCGAATAAACTCACTGAATTCAGAGATTAAATGACTGACCATCCAAGGTTATAATATAAGCAATCATCAATTTTCCTAATCCAGCTAATCCCATGAAGTAAACATTTTGCCAAGTCTTATGAGAACGTGTGGTTTATTTGGCCTTGTCTCAACAGGCGGCAATTAAGTGCAGCCTCGCAGGCTTGGCCTCATTAGTTGAAAGGATACACGGGCATTGCCATTTCAAATGTCACGCCCACAGTTGGGGGTGTGCAAATACAATTACATAGTCATACAATTATCGCAAGACAAACACAGGCTAATGCAAAACGCCAAATTGTGGAGGAGCGGCGGCCACGTAAATGTTGCATATGTACCACCAGGTGAATGTTGTTGCAGCACATGGTGCAGTTGATGACTGCGGGGATGACTCCATGAAGATGCTGGCACAACGCGTCGACATTTGTGGCAACGGAAGTAAATGTTTGCATTGTTGAAATTTTAATTGCATTTGCATAAAGCACTGCACACACGACTTTGACAGCTCAGCTCGGGTTTAGCTTGGGCTTGGGCTCGTGCTTGGGCTCGGGCTCGGGCTCCTGCTGTCTGCTATTTTGCCTGGCAGCCAAAAACCCTTGCAACGCTTGGGCATGCAATTATCAATTTCAAAATTAATTAAGCTTAATTGAGTAGTGAAAATAATAAACATTAAAGCGCACACACGCACTGCGTCGGAATTGTTTACCAAATGAGGCACCTAGCGGGCAGGGTTATGCAACAGTTGAGCTTTGGCTGTGTATGTGTGTGCACACCAACAAAGTTGCAGCTCTTTGAGGCTAAAAGGCACTTCAGCAGCATCAGCAGCAGCAGCAGCAACAAAGTTTGCATAAATGCCTAATGAAATATTTGTCACGCGTTTGAGCAAATGAGAAAACAGAGTTCAGAGTAAAGCTCACATAGACAGAGACGAAAAGAGGGAAAGGGAAATGAAGAGCGAAAGACAAAGAGAGAGCGAGAGAGCAAGTGAGGGCTCACATTTGCTGCATTTCACTTTAGTGCAAACAGCAACAATTTACTGACCCATAAATTTCACTGGTTGACGGCGGCAGGCGAGCAAAATGTTTGACTGGCCAATAGCAACAAACACTTGTAAACAAATTTGTATGGCAAATTTTGCATCGGCCACTTGAAGTGCAATATGCGAGGCGCAACAACAATAATGCCAGCAGCAACAGAGATGCCGGGCAGCTAATTAGAGACATCATAATGCCCCTCCACCACACGTAAACATTGGCAATTTTCTATTTGCCCAACTCATTTGGGACGAGATTGCAACAAGCTGCTTCGAGTGCCCCGGAGTTTTACAATTACAAATACGTATACAAGCCCGAGCACTACTCAAAGTACTCATTGCTAATAGCACCGCGAAAATAAAGCACAATATCATAAAGTCTTTGCTTTCAAAGTTTCGAACTTTGTACCCATCCGATTTATAAAGTCTTAATATAAACATCTTGCTAGCTGGAAATTTCTGAAAATAGATTATCCAGGATGCGCAAAGTTCTAGCATAATTTAGCACATAATTACCTGCAGAATTTTTATAGATATTTACGTAACAGAGTAAACAGCTAATAAATTAGACAACAAATATTAATAATAAAAAAACAAGTATTTTTTTTTAAATTGTTCTAATTATACCTATGTATATATATAAATACCAAAGTATATTATTTAGCTTTTTGTTTACTAAAAACAGTTTGTTTTAAAATTGTTAAAATAAATCAACATTGAAATTTCAACAATCTCTAATTTGTTAAGTCATAAATCATCAATCTTTACTTCTAGGAGAAATATTTGAATCAGAATTATTCAAATACATTTTTATATTGAATTCCAATTGAAGTAATGATTATGCAGTCACAACAACAATAACAAGTTTTTACTTATGGAGTACCTAAACACATATCAACAAGTATAAAATCAATGGGAAAGGTGTAAAACGTAATCTATAAACATATAAAGACAAACACTCTATGGTTTGTAAGAAATGACATCACGGAGAACAGAAAAGACTATGAGATTGGCTACTATAGCTAGTGAACCACATACATATTGAGTTTTTCGTACTATTATACTTCATCAAAACCTTTAAGCACGCTTAATTTTTCTGATATCTGAGATATCTATTCTAAATAAAGTTTCGTTTCTTCGATTCTTGATTTAGTGATGCACAACAAGCAGTCGCCCGCGAATCCGCGAAGAAACTAATTCTCTGACAGCTAAAACGAAGAGCACAGACATTGATTTATTACGTAATTATAAACTGGAATTGTTATGCTTAGCACTGAAGGGCAATATTTCTTGCGAATTCTTATTAACTGACTTGTGCTTTGCTATCATTGCATTCAACGTGTACAGCTACGTGTACCTGATGTACTTTATTATGTAAATGCTAAATGATGCAACAAGCTGCAATGACAAAAATCAAACAAAAAAAACTTATCCTGTGCTTTTCTCTTAATGTCCCTATGTTATTTCAACTTTGGGTTTATTCTGTTCCTTTTCTGTCATCGGAATTTGAATCACGTCTGCAACAACCCATAGCAGCAACAACTAAAACAACAAGTATACAGCTCTCGTCTTTAGCCGGCAGTCAAAATATTTTTATGGCTTTTTGCTCTGTCTGTGCTCTGCTTCACTTGTTGCTGTTGCTGCCGATGCGACTGTTGCTGGCAGCGCAGCTTTTTAGGCGCATTTACTGCTGTTGCTGCCGCTGCATGTGACGCATCTCATTGAGGCCGCTGTGCTGCCTGCTAATGCCCACTGTCACCCGGTTCCCTTGCAGAAATTTTGGATATTTTTTGCATCATGCGAACTTCTTTTTTTTTTAAGTTTTATTTTCGTTTATTTTTTTTTTTTTTTTTTTTTTTTTTGGTTTTGTGGTTTGTTGCGGCCTCTGCAATTTTGCGACGGCATATTTTGTGTCTTGTTTTGGGGCATCCTTTTTATCTTCCGCGTTGCAGCGTGCGTCGACCCCATGAAAATACTTGGCTCGTAGCTGAGGCAATCGATTTAATTATGTATGTACATACATATCCTCATACATATATATATATAAACATATATGTATATATTGTAGCGTATCTTGCTGTTTGGCTAAAAATTAACATATTTTGGACTGATATCTGGCATTTGATTTAACGCGAGGCTATGGAATAATTAAGCACAACGTCGCCACGTCGTCGGCAGCCTTTGTTAATTAAGCATAATGCATAAAGTCATGGGAACAAGATCTGCAGATCTGCGCTGGCTCATGATCATTAACAGCCACTGGGGGGGGCAGTTTGCAGTCGGTCGGGACCCAAAGCACACATGTTGCAAATGCAGCGTGCAACATGGCCGCCATGAACTTGGACTGTAATTGAGCCATAGAAGGACCGCAGTTGCAACAGCAGCATCAACAAGACGAGTCTTTTGTTTGAGCCTGCGAGCGACTTGTGTTTAATTTGTTGCTCATTTGCCGCATCATTCGATATTCTCGTTAATTTCATTTTCCACAAAACTGCATGCACAACGTCGAATTTCAAGCACATTGAATATCCGGCGTATTTTTCACACCAGCAACAAAGGCATTGGGCACCCCTTTGAGTAGCTGGAGTCATATAAGATCGGCATTTGCTTAAGCAATTTATTAATAGTAACTAAGCTTCAATTATGCAATCGAATAATGTTTGTTTGCCTCGTGCCACGGTGTCCATATTATGTGCATGAGTCTGTTCGAAATCTTCGATACAATGAATCGTGTGTGCGTGTATCATTTACATTTTCAAAGCATCCATTTCTGGAATTTATTGTTTATACTTAGTTAAAAACACACAAACACTTAATAAACAATTTGGCTGCGTTTTTGTTGTTTCTTTCTGGTTGAAATTTAGTGATTTTCGATGGAAAAAAATATAGTTAAAAGCATAACAAACAATACCAGCAGCAGCCAAGAATATGTAGCTGAGTTGAGATATTTACATAATCGGTAAGATTATTTTTGGCTATATCCACTAACTTGATCTACATTTCAATTAAATATCTCGCGTCTATGTACCACCATTGTATACACCTTAAACATAATATTTCTTATTCCGCATGCCGTTTTCTAACATAAACTATTAACAACAACTAAGTCAAGTTCAAAGACGTCACGAGTCACAAAATTTTGCTTTGTGTAATGACAATGAGTTACTTATATGACCAGTTAATGGCCCCACACATAGACGAGTGTCTTAAAGTGTTTAGGTTGTACCATTAAACTACAGAGTGTCTATTGACCCGGCCCAAGTTGATGTTGGTTACAAGTCATAGGTACAGGCCAGCTAAATAATCGAATGCCTTACGCCCAAATCATTCAAGGCAAGAAATAGAAAAATGATGAAAAAAACACAAACTATCGAATGTAATCAAGTGGAAAATGAATTTATAATCAATAAGTGAATTGATTATCAATATGTTAATAGCATAATGTGAAAAATCAATTTGTATCGAATTCTACAGTTTTTCTTGTACTTGACACTGTATTAAAATCTATTTTTATGATTTTTCCAATTAGGTGATTTTGCCTTCATTTTGGATTTAATTCAAATGAACAATTGATTGTTCTTTTATGGATTTTTGTCGACTGAATATGTAGTTAGATTGAAAGAATATTTTGTATGTCAGCTCCTGCAAAGTTTAATTCCATCTATAACTGAACACGTGTCGTTATCGCATCCGCCAAAGTCAACGCTAAAGAGGTCATGTGTTCGCCACATTCTGACGCAATTTGGCGGAACAAAGGGGGCCAGAAAAACAAAACAGCCACAAAAACCAAAATTGAATTGAAAAAAGCGGCCTCGCAGTTGACAACGTGCAACGTTTTCCTTTTTTCAAGTGGCAAGCCCAGTGTTTTTCGCAAAAAAACTTTAAAATACTTGACGAATGGATGCGCTAACTACCCGCTGGCCACAGACGACGTCGAGCTAGAGTCTGGCATGAGGGAACAAGTTCTGGGCATTTATGTGTGCTGGCCACCACGTCGGCAACTTTATGACTTTAGCCAAAAATAAAACGCAGACAGTGCTGCAGATCACACGCAAAAGATAGATGTCCAGCGTCGTGTGCGTGAGAGCAACTGCTTCAGCTTCATCAAGATCTATCAGCAGCAGCAGCCACAAGGCTGGCCGAGCATCGGTGTCGTAGTCAACTTTGAACTGACTGGTTGCCTGTTTTACTTCAGTTCAAAGTTTTTCTTGTTCTTCTTCTTCGTCTTCATTTTTTTCTTTGGCGAGGCTTTTTTGGGAGCACTTCAAAGCGCACGCACTTCACCTACACACACTGGGCACACACACATAAATATTTACATTTCAATATGAAATTTTGATTTGATTTCTGTGTTCGCACACAAAGTTGAAAAACTAACAAAACCAGAGGTAAAAACAAAACTGCTGCCCGCACAGGTAATAGACAAAGCATGTGGATTCAGATTCAGCATTGGGCCAAAAAAGCTTTTGAGAAATCAACCTTAGCCGGAAATATCGATAGTGCATCTGTAGAGCAGAGGAACTTTGATGATTTCTACAGAACTTTTACAGTTTTCTTCGTAGAATAAAATCCTTAGTATTGCATGACTTCATATAATATAGTCTATAATTAATCTTTGCAAAAAGCAAACATTTCTCATTTCCATTTTAACATAAATATTTAGATGACAGCACTTTCCCCGAAACAACAAACATGAACTCACAGTAGACAATAACGAAATTCACAAAAATAATTTGTCAAATAGCAGATTGAATCTGCGCATTTAAGCAGAATATTTACTCATTTAAGAAGAACTATTAAGACAAAAGTAAAACACTAATTACGCAGAGCTCGATGTGACAGCGAACGGGGCCAAGGATGCTTTTCAAATTGCTGGCAAAATGTTGCAATTTTCATTAACAAACTTCAATTAAACGGGCAATGTAATTTGGCATGCAAACAAAATGTTGGCCAGGATAATGGCAGTCGCGTACTGTCAATAACGCAACGCCTGTTGCACAGGAAGCACGTTCCCAACACAAACGCCCGCCCACCCATACACACATACAGAAGCGCACACATGTGCAGGACAATCAGTGGCAGCCAGTCAGGCAGGATGCCTGGCAGCCAGTCAGGAGCCAAGTCAAGTGTTTGCACATGTAGTTCAAATGAAATTAAAATTCGCATTGACACTGTAATTTGTGGGCGAACACAAAAGGAATCAATTTCGTGCCAAACACGCTTCAACTGCTGCTTCTGCTGCTGATGCTGCGGCTGGCAATTGTATCTGTGAGATACATATTTGTCAGATGCTTACCGCAACCGCCTCGATAAATCCATTTCGCCGCTGATGCTAGCTATATATTAATCGACAGCGTTTGGCGCTGCTCCTCATGAATTTCTTGCACAGATATTTAGAAGTTTGCTTTTGATGCCCAAGCACTTGAAATGTTTATCACTTGAGTTTTAATTATTTTTTTGCACACTTGTTACTCGAACATTTGTTTGCACTTTGCGCTTGCGCATTGCCAAAAGGAATTGTGCTATGCTTTCAAACAGGCGCCGTCGTCCTTGCTAACACGTCCTTCCAACACGATCACGATCACCAGCACACCCGCAGGCCTAGAGCGTACGCCACAAACTGAACGAGACGAGATCGCTCTAATTCTGTTGCAGCGCCACAAGGCATCGTCGGCTCGTTCTGCGTATGCGTCGCCGTCGCTGTCAGCGTCAGCGTCGTTGTCGACGTCGACGTTAAAGCAACTATAGCGATAGCGCCATGATCAGCGGGTTTGTGCTTCCGTTGCTTTTGGTGTTCTTTCTAATCAGCCCGAAACTGGATAAAGGGCTTAGGTTAGTTGCTGAGCAGCGTTTCGTATTATTTCTTTTTTTTAACATCTATGGTATATACTTGTTAAACTAAGCTACTTGTTACTAAGCGTTGAATGAAAGCTATTGATCGTTCGATTGATGGAGCTCTATTGCGAGTGATCCTTTTTTTGAACCGGCTGGTCGTAGCGTCCACATGCGACTGGGTTCAGTGCGATATTTTTTGCCAGCATTCGAACGAGCAGTTCGCTCTCCATTTCCAACTGGTTCTCTCTTTTTCTTAACAACTTTGCAACTTTGATCTTCATGCGTTGCACGTGTGGATGCATGTATGTGTGCATATGTGTGTGTGTATTAATGTTGAGTGTATCCAGCAGACTCGTGATTTACTGCTTCGTTGTTGTCTCACATGTTGAAATTGAAATTGAAGTCGGAGTCAAGATCATTTGACGCCCCTAATGAGCGTGGCTGATGAACACATGTCGTCGGCACTTAGGAAGTAAAGGTCGATCCTTGCAGGGTGCCGATCCTTGTCATAAATATACTTATATAGCTATGTATGTACATGCTTATAGTATATACAGTAGTAATTTCGTTTTAATTGCAGCTAAAAACACATGTGCATGTTTGGGCTTTGATTTGTCCTTTTTTTAACTATTCAGACAAATTAATGTGCATACGAGTATATATAGATTTGGAGGGTAAACGATCTGCTGTGTGATCGTCGCAGTCTGTCAAATTCATTCAGCGCATTCATCGACAACATTGCATGGAAATATCGCATGTCTGTGGTATCTATTACTAGGTTGTTTTAATTGTACGAACTCATTCATAAATTATTCATTCTGGAACATTTTTGGTCGTTTTGTCTGCTGGTTATTTCCGCATTCCACTCTTTGCCGACTTCCGTATACAATCTCAGTCACCAAAAATAGCTTAATCCAAGTCCCGGTTTCCGGTGTTTTATTTTGGAGCTGTATGATATGATACGCTTATCGTAGGTTGATTTTTAGCCACAGCTTGAAAAGTTTAGCCGCACACTGATTAAGAATCACATTAGCTTTAATTTTTTTTCAATAGGTAATGAATTTTTACAAATCAAATATTTACTTTAAAAATATAATATAAATATAATATAATATAATATAAATGCAGAAATGTTTCCGATGTAAGCTCCTTCTAACCGTCAAAATCAAATGTAACCGAATTTCGTACTATCCTAAATAGCGAATCATAAAATATTTTTTAATTTGGTGGCAATAGGAGATAGCCAAAAAATTATATTATATTACGCGAATCGAATCTCGATTATTGAAAAAAAAAAAAAAAAATGTATATATTATAGTTAATGTATTGCTAATATGCCATAGAGATTTAATTTGCTCTTGATTTCTAGTATAAATATAGTAAAGTTGGTATTTCATTTTCTGCGTATTTCTAGCACACAGTGCAATGCCTGAAGATATTTCATTTTTATCAGCATGCCGCTGAGGGAAAGTTTCTTTCCATTAGCTAATAAGTAAGTTTGGCGCAGCGCAAAAAAAGCATTCCGCAAGTTTCAAGGGAAGAATTGAAGCACGATTAAATAAAATTAAACATGTGTATAATATTTAATATGCGATGTGTATTAAATAAAAAGAGCTCATTCATAAAAAAATGTGGAGCTAAGCGCTAATTGGCCACCCCCAACGGAAATCGTTTATCAGAGCAGAATGAGAAGAATACGCTTAGGTCTGAGCTGAGGCAGTTTCTATGCTGTTTCTTTCTGCCTTGGTGTGGGTTAACTCCAATTAGCATTGCTTTGACCCATTTAGACAGCATCCGTCATGGCATGCACATGGACAGCCAGGGGCGCACACAGCTGCAGCAGTAACAGTAGCAGTAGCTTCTGACACAGCCTCAGTCGCTGTCGCTGTCACCGTCGCCGTCGCCGTCACTCGTTGCCGCTGCCAGACGCTTATCGGCGGCAGTTCCGCTGCGGCAGCGGCGTTATCCTAAGCGCACGACATGTGGGTGAAGGGTGGCAGTAGCAGCGCCCGAGCAGCAGTAAGATCAACAGGAAGTCGTATAGTGGATTTGTTTTATATACACAATATATAATACAAAACTATATATATATGAAATGGCGATAACAAAAGCAGCGGCAACAATATAAATCAGTTATTCAACAGCAATTAACTAAAAGCCAGGATCCCAATCCGTTTTCTGCGCCTCCATATGCGTGGTATAGCATTGTATTATGTCCCCCGGCTGCGGCAGTACCTTGGCGTCCTTAAAGCGCAAACCACACTCTACATCCTTTTTAATGGAATCCACCTCGTTTTTCAAATGACGCATAGACTCCAAAGCACCATCGTAAATAACCTCGTCGTCTCTTAGCAAGCGAAACCTTTGAGCCTTCTTGAGAACGCCCTTAGTGCAGCGGCAACCAGCCACTGGAATCTCTTTGCGCCCCTCATTGATGAAGAAGTGTTGCAGCACATTGGCCTCGCCAAGCTGTTCCTCCACCTCCACAGCTGGCAATTGGCTGCTCAGCTGCTCCTTGAGATCATCAATCAGACGGTATATGACATTGTAGCTCTTAACATTCACATCTTTGGCCTGCTTGGCCTGTGGTGTTTCCACAGCAAAGGCATAAATTATAGCATTAAAGGCTTTGGCTAGCTCAAGATCACCTTCGGTAACATTGCCCACACCGTAATGCACGATGTCGAGGCGGCAGCGATCGTTGCTATTGTAGGTATCTAGTACATCCAGTATGGCTTCTACAGATCCATGCACATCCCCCTTGACGATGACGCTCACGCGTGGAATGCCGTCATTTTTATCTACCTGTTTCACCCGCTGGCCGCCTCGCATTCTAAAGTGACCGGCCATGCGGCGAGCCTCACGTTCAGCACGATACTTTGCTTGATGTTCCTCCTCCTTTTTACGAATTTCATCGGTGCTCGATTCCACTTTCGCCAGTTGTGCCTGGTGCTCGCGATATTTCAGAGCAGCATGCGCTTTTTTCTATAGGTTTGAGTTCGCAATTAACACAAGCACACCAAAGATAGTTTTAGAAGAGACTAGCTCACCTCCGTTTCCACTTCAAGTATCAGATCACCAGCCAGCGGCAACTCGCGCCAGCCCAGTATTTCCACAGGTGTACCAGGCGCGGCCTCTGCTAGCGGCTTGCCATTGTGATCGAAGAGGCCACGAACTTTGGCATGCGCTAGCCCACTCAGCAGCACAGATCCCTTACGCAATGTACCGCGCGTAACAATGGCCGTGGATAACTTGCCGCGGCGTGGGTCAGTCTTGGACTCAACTACAATGCCTTCGACTAAGCCGGTGGGATCTGCCCTTAGGCCCATTAACGTAGCCTGTGTGCTAACTGCTTCCGCCAAAAGATCCAAATTGGTTCCTTTCAATGCCGATATGGGTATAACTTGAACGTCTCCGCCATGCTCTTCTAGCGCCAAACCCATTTGGGCCAATTCAGTTTTACTCTTCTCCTGAAACCAAAATTATATTAGTGGATATATTTAGATCCATGGCATAGCAATAGCAAATCCTTACAATATTCGCTTCGGGCTTGTCAATCTTGTTCAACGCCACGATTATGGGCACCTGTGCCTCTTTGGCCAGCTGAATGACCTCACGTGTTTGTGCCATTACACCATCCTCGGCGGCTACAACAAGCACAATAATATCCGTGGCAATTGCACCACGAGCTCGCATAGCACTGAATGCCGCATGGCCAGGGGTATCCAAGAATGTGACTTTTTCGCCGTTATCTAGTGTAACAGTGAAGGCGCCAATATGCTGTGTAATGCCACCAGCCTCGCCAGCAGCAACATCTGCACCACGCAGCGAATCCAAAAGCGTGGTTTTGCCATGATCCACGTGACCCATCACCGTGACCACTGGCGAACGATGCTTTAGCAGCTCTGGCGGAGCTGGTGGTCGGGGTAAGGCATCACGGTCCTTGTGGTCGTCCTCGGTGCTTTCTTCAGGTGCGGCCACAACACGTGTTTTAGCGCCCAACTTCTTAGCAATGTTCTGAATAATCTTAAGATCCTCCAGTTTGGCGCCTGCCTCGATGTTGTCCGCTCCAGGTACATACAACATGGCTTCCTGCACATCGTCTGTACTTAGATAAAAATCACATTAGAACCGGATTTCCACTGAATTTCCAACTTACCCAAAGGCCGTTCTAGTGTTTTTGCCAGCTCTGCTACGCTCATGTATCGCCAAATATCGATGATGCCGTGGGCGGCAGTTGCATTGGAAGATTCCAACTTCTTCGGCGAATACTCTATAATTCGAGGGGATTTCTATACAATTAGTCAGCATGTTCTTTTTATTAAGTTTCAAGCAATAGCATCAGTATAAAATGAAAGGGTGACGCTAGAAATAGTATCAAGTTCAATTTATCATTGAATATTTCTCTCTGATGTTACCACTTATGACGTCAATCGTACTAAGCTACCATTACTCTCTGTGTCACCTTTCCTTTTATTATGCCTGTCCTACCTTCTCTTCAGCTGTCTTGCGGCGCTTGAGTCGTACAACGCCGGTATGAAGTTGGCGCTGCCGCATCGTGCTCCCCATCCGGAAAATATTGCTTACTCTAAGCATTTTACGTTTTTTTATTGACTTGTGTTTTCACTTTATACCTTATTCTCATTGGTTTCTCTTCAAATATTAGAGTTATTGTGTAATTAAAAGCACTATTTTATGAAAGCAAGGTGTTCTCCATCAGTGTGACCGTGAGCTCTAAGGCCAACAATCCTTAAAGTAATAATTTCGTCCCTGGCTTTTTACATCAGCTGTTCTTGTCAGCTGCATGATTTTTAGTTAATAATCCATAAATAAAAAATTTGTTAATATGTATATAATATGCATGTATAATGTGAAATGTTGTATTAGTACGAGTACCAATCTTTTTGTTTGTTTCGAAGTTTGTTCAATTTCAGAAACTCTTCATCTCCCACATTTCCATCAGTTTCTGCTTATTACAAATTTTTAGCATCTTCCTTCTTGACTTATGTTATATATAAATTCATCAGAATTTAATATTGTTTTTGAAAGTAAATAATTGCAACACATGCACACAAATGTCAATTTTCTGATGATCTGATGCATTTTCGATATGTTATCGTTGGAAAGCAGTTGCTGGCGACCTTAGCCGTGTCACCTACCCGAAACGGTTAAGAGCTTTAGCTGAGACTACAACCCGGCGAATTTTTAGTTAGTTCGTCAACCAAAAAGCTTGTTGATGTTCTTGGCCTTATAAAATAAGCTTAAAGCTTTCTATCTTAGTTTCAAACCGACTGACGTAGCAGCCAAATGTCTTATACATATAGTCTAATACCTATCGAATTTGATATTTAAAATAAAAATAATTAATCTCTGCTTAAGATGTTCAAAATATTAATAACATTTTTGCCGTAATAGTACATAGCTGCACATTTCTGAAACATATATATTAAATCTGATGGAACAACATTTGCATTCATTTTAATTTTATTAAATTTTTGAATTGCCTCCTTTGGCAGGTGCGTGCGCGTCAATCAGTGGCAATGTTGCTGCGCGCTTTGGTTTCGGTTAGGCTTGGGCCACTGCGGCACATGGTCGAGCTGCTAGTCCTGCTGGCTGACACTGAATGCCACTTAATTCGGTTTTGAAGCGAGTTGCATGTCAAAATGATTGCTCTTCTACAAACAGCGCATCTGTGTTTGAATTATGATGGAGCGCGCAAATATTCCAGATGCAAATATTTGCGCAAAACTACACACACTCACACACACACACACACACAGACACACAGTGGCACACGCATGCCAACTTGAAGTGCAACAGAGTTGCCGACCGGGCGCAGGAGCCTCAATCCCTCCCTGCTAACGCCCCGCCCCCACACATGACGGCCGACTAATGGCAGCTGTAGCTGTAGCTGTGGCTGTAGCTGTAGCCATAGCCAAGCACTTTTGAAAATGTGTAAGCGGCACTGACTGACTTTCTGCTCGTATCTGGCTGAGGAGGATCCGGGCCAGGAGCAGACGCAGGACGCAGGACGCAGGACCAGGGCCAGGTTTGACTGCAGCTCGTTTGGCCGGAGCCAACATTTGCCGCCTGCTGCCTGCTGCCTGCCGCCTGCTGCCTGCCGCTGCCACCATTGCTGCTGTTGCTGCAGACATCCGTTGCCGGAAATATGCTTACAAACGTAGCACGTTCGGCTTGACAGGGTATACTGGGTATACAGGGTGCCCGCTCTGGCAGGATGAGCCGCTCCTCTGCCCATCTGCCTGACTGTGCGTTTGTTTGCTCAGCAGCGTCAGAAGACGAAAGCGACGCCAGCGACAGCAGCAATGGCGACTGCGACTGAGACTGAGACAGCGACGCTAGCGCAGGGAACTCAAACAAAATATAACAGTTGGAAGAAGCTGCTGCTGCTGCTGCTGCTGCAACGGCAGCAACGCGCACTGAAAAAGTTTACAATTTATCTAGTAAAATGTAATTAGGATCCTGGTGCAGGCACACTCAAGCCCGCCCACCCATCCCCACAGCCCCCTGACAAGAGGCAGAAGGAGAGCCAGCGCCAGAGGCAGTGGCAGAGGCGGAGGCGGAGGCGGAGGCGAAGGCAGAGGCAGAGGCAGATAGATGGGGGCCTTTCTTTGCTTAAAGTTGCAGCTGGTTTGCTTTAAGTTAGTCGATTGAGAGGCACAATCAAATTACCAGACTTTAGTCACGCCTTTCGTAGCCTTACACGCGACAGGGCTATAACTAATATAACTAAATATTTATTAATAATTAACTCAAATCTGAAATCTTGGGTATCAATTGAATACAACTTTTTCTTCTTCCCGAAGCTGAAGACAGCATCGAAGGAGGAGATGAACAGAATTACAAAAAAAAAACACTTCTTGAAGTGCTCCGAGGATTGTAAGAAATATTGGCACAAGTGTATAATATCAAATGGGGATTACCTTGAAGGGGACAAAATTGTAATTAAGAAATTTATGAAATTGATGATATTGAACAGACCAAATATATCTGTATGTCTGACAACTGCAGATAGAAAATGTCTCTGGGGTAACTTTATCTGGACCAACAAACAAAACTAGTCAAATAGCTGTACAGCTATCTATAGGTCTGTTTCAAGTTATGGGAACACGATTTAAGAATGATAATAAAATATTTAAATGCATTTATGATAAAAAGAATCTGTATTTGCTTTGAATGCTGCTTAAAACTTCTGTTGCTGTATATTCTTATCATTTTACTGCTTGGGCAACATTAATATAGGAACGACTACAAAAAAAGAAAAGAAAATCTAAGCAAAAGATAATGGAAATATCTTTCACACTTTGCTCTACAAATAATCTAAATACATTTCCAATTTCAAAGTCAGACTTTGAGAAAAGGAATAACTTTTAAGGCATTTCTATTATCTTGCCCACTGTTGTACAATGTTTATATAATATTATCCAGAGTATAGCATTATGAGTTGGCAATTAGTTTCCTGTTAAGTAAGCTGAAATCTGCAAAAATTTGATATTCCTCATCCAGTAATGTAAACTAGATTACCTGCAATTATACTTATTTTTTTTATTAAATATGTTTCATCTTAGTTAAGGTTTTTCAATAATTTGCAAATTTAACTTTACGATTTCACTGTCATTTAAAGGAATTTGTGTTTTTTTTATTTTGGATATTTTGTATTTATTATTGAGGCGTTTGGCATTTGGTTAGCCTATTTTAAGCTGCAACAAATTGATTTTCGTTCATTGAGCGTTTGTTAAAATGGCGTTTGCGGGGGCCGCTCGAAAAGTTGGCACACGCGCTTGCTGGAGACGCATGCAAACTGCTCGAACAGCCGGCGCAGAAGACATGCGCAAGAGCGACTTTTGATGCGCCTGAGATACACACTTACGTAGGTAGGTACACACGCACACACACGCACACACACACACACACACTGAAACAGAGATAGATGCGGGCACAGACAACACAGACGCTCGCTCACGCTCTCGCACACAGCCGCAGCCACAGGCCGAGGCAGAGGCAGAGGCAGAGACACACATACACAGGCAGACAGCAACACACACACACACACACACTTACACAGAGAGACAGACGAACGCACATTATGTAGCCGACGAGGCGGAGCTAAGTAAACAAACATGGCCGAAAATGTTTGTGGCTCATAATCTGATACAAATGCAAATGCGTACACACACACTCACACACACACACACACACACACACACACACACACACACTGGCGCGCATTGCTGAAAACTCTGGCACTTTCTCAGTTGGCTGCTTTGCTAATTTTTGAACATCTGCAGTCAAACTTGAAATGTGGAGCCCATTCGCAAGGTGCTAATCAGGGGAGATGGCCACGTAATCAATTTGGCCAATTTGTCTACCTGGTTATTTCTCTGGCTAAGCATCCGATTTGTGATTAGCAATACGCTCACGACATTTGCTGCTGACATGGCACATTGCTCTTCGAATTGATCAAATTGAATCGACGTGTGTGTGCTCCTGTGTGAATCCAATATGAAATATTTGTTCAGTTTATGCAGTATAAAACGTAATGAATAATTCGATATATTTATTGCATACGTATAATCATTTTACATCAGAATTGGTTGCGCATAGGTTATGAAAGGTTTTTATTCTTCATCTAATTCGGCTGACATGTAACGTCAAAGGAATGTATTTAAAATGGAATTTACTTGCGACCGATATTAAAATTTTTCTTTGATATGCCATTTTTTATTATTATTACAAACACATATTTTAATAACACACAAAATCCAGTAAACATAACGAGAATGTAATATGCTTTATACATTCAGAATCGAGAGAGTTATTTGATCTGCAAATGCTGAACTTGTGACTGGGGCTATCAATGGGTGGGATGCTCGCTGTTTAAAGCCTCATCAGCATAGATGGTATTCTGTCTTTAACAGGGGAAACTTGTGAGTTTCTCTCAAGCACGACTGTTCATTAAGTGTTTGAGGTAAAAAGTAAAAAAAGTTAAGTAAGAGTAGAAAATTATGTTTCATATCAGTGCTCAGTTCAACTCGAACGAGAAGCTGTGCAAGTTGTGTAGCACTTTCTAATTGGAAAACATTTCCAGTTAATTGGCACCTAAATTACGATTTCAATGCTGACCCTGTCACCTGTGAGTGGCCGTTCGAGTACTCGAGGCGAAAAGTTTTGAATGTCGCTGCACTTCAAAGCTGTTGTCCAGCTGGCACTTGAGAGGAAAATTGTCTCCCAGACTTGGCACTTGAGCGCACCTACCACAGCGCTTGGCACGTATAAAGGTTTATTTTTTGGCATTGGGCAGGTAATGGGAGTCATCGCTATGGCCGGGCCGGGCCGGGCCGGGCCGGGCTTCGAACATAAGCAAAATATTGACAGAGCGGCAAGTCTAAGGCCAAAGGCACCGACCCAACTTGGCCCATAGACAGACATTATACATATTCATATGCGATATGACGTTGCCGATTCGTTGATCAGCATCGGCAGGTAAAGGTAAATCACTGGCCCATGCGATCTATGCCGACTCGATTCGACCGGTGCCGACTGGTCCGGTTGGACTGAGTCCGAGCCGATCCCTCGTTTTGCTGTTTACACACACACACACACACACACACGTCAACATCCGTTCAATATCGTGTTGGCCGTCTTTGAATGTCGCATTCAAATGTTGTTTTTAGCCATCGAAGTGGTAAATTTCACCTGTGTACGCGGAGAGACGGCGGCGGCGGCAGCGGCCTCCGCATAGAGACAGCCACTTACAACAAATGCATTTGGGCGGCGGTCCCGCTCTTTGATAGTGGACCACACACACAGACACGTCCACCACATCTATATCCAAACACAGCACCACTGGCACTTGAGTTGATTGATTCGGAGATGCAGCGTCCGCGAGATGCAAAAAAAGAAGGAAAAAATCAACGCTGGTGGTCGGTCTTCATCTTCTCCATCTCTCCAGTACTGGCCGTTAATTTGCTGCAGGAAGTTTCCATTTAGCACTTGGGCAAACAGTTTTTGCAGTTGTCACCAGCAGCCGTCCAACATCTCTAGTGGGCACTACATCAAGTCTCAACTCGCGTCCGAGCTTTCAACTTGGACTGAGGCTGCCATAAATACAAAATATCAAAAAAAAAAAAAAATATTACTGCGGTCAGGGGGTGGTTTCATTGTTGCGGTTCTAGCTGCCTCAAGTGCCATTCAGCTAAATTGTTTGTATGTCAATCAAAGATGAAAACGCGCAACGGAAAATGCGAAAATTAAACAGTGGGCGGACGGGAGGCGTTGCCAGGGGCTGGGGTGCTGCTTCGCGCTCAGCTCTGGCCATGCCACTTTGCGCTCATTGAGGTGACGCGTGTGGTTCACAAAGCGGGCAGCAACCATAAAAATAACAATAACAATAGCAACAACCACAACAAAACCCACAACAACAACATCAACAACAGGCACTACAACAAATTGCTTTGCTACATGAAAATGTCAAAGTGCGCGCCTTGAATTGCACCAAGGAGGGAGGTTAATAAACATTGAACTCAATGCCAACATAGAAAGCAACAACAGCAACATCAACACCACTTAATCAAGCCGAGACTCCTTGAACAGCACTTTGCCAATGGGTTGAATGAGCGAGAATAATGAATGAAATTTTACATCAATAAAATATTCAACGAAAAGCTTCATAAAAAAATGTTCAATAAAAACTGATTAGAAAATATAAAATCGAATGCGTTGCCACAAATTATATAGCCTAATGTTTGTAAGCCATAAAATAGTAATGAACTAGAAATCTTTCAATTCAAACTTAGATTTGGTATCAATATTTTTCAGCTTATTGTGAGCACCGACTTTTGCTATGCTGAGATGTGATGAAGTGACAAAGCTCAATAATTTGGTTGAACATAAAAAAGTTTAACAAATGGTAGCATAGATACATCAGCTCGAGGACAAAAATGTCTAAGGTTCTTGTTTTAAAAGTTAATATATTTCAAAATATTTTAAATAAAAGCTAAGATCAAAAGCAATCGCAGGACACATATAACGAATTTGATACTACATAGTTTTACTTTAATATAATATTATATTATGGATGTGCTCATTTTTTTTTTTTTTAATAAAGAAAATCATTTCAATTTGTACTTTTTTAAAAATGAATTTTTTGATTGAAAGTCTTTGAGAACATTACAAAGACTTAAGAAAATAATTACAAAAGTCGATGCTTATGCAGTTAGTTGGTCAGTTTGGTAAGTGGAAGTTAGACACAAGTTAATTTATTTTGAAATTGTTTTCTATTTTAAATTACTTGAGTGTTGCCACATGCCAATGGCATAATTTATGCAGCTCCTATATTGGCCAACAGCAGTGTCGTCAACAGTACTTGGGGGCTAACGCTCTCGACAGTAGCGGATGCCTCTTTGCCTGACGGCTGCCTGCCCCTTTGTTGTCGCTTGAATTTACATTGAAATGCGAGACTCGAAGTAATTCGAAAGTTTGATTTTAATTTGTTTTCATTTCGCATTAGGTTAGCTGCCGAGCAGATCCAAGCATCGCCCCAGTCTCTGCCAGCAACACAGCTCTCGGCTCGGTTGGGTCGGTTGTGTCTCACTCTGTTTGCACGCCCAGTTTACATCACAAGCTGCGACGAAGAGCTCGAGAGCTGCTCCATTTGCGCGTCTAGGTATCTCCAGCTAGGGCATCTTTCTCTCTCTCTCTCTCTCTCTCTTTTACTCTCTCTTGCACTTGCTTGCTGACTAGCTGACAGAGTGTTGGTAAACTTTTGCCTGATTTTGTGTGCTTTTAACAGTTTTAATCAAATAATTGCACATGTGCTAAATGTAAACATATTTGTTCGATTCCACTAACCAGACACGCCCCAAACAGCAACAACAGTAAGCTTCGACCTCAGTCGCTGTAAATTGTGCAAAAATTGCTGAGCAGTAACAACAAAAACAACAACAACTGGAAAAATAGTAAACAACTCCTGCCAAAGTCCCAGCTCCAAGTCGATGCTCCAGTTGCCAGGAATATTTGCAAATGCAAACGAAACAGGAGAAAGTCCAAACATACAAACAAATAAGCGAGCAAACAGCACAAAAGACATTCCCAATGAAGGCCAGCCAGCCACATCTGCACAACCAACCAGCACCAGCCATGTTAAGCCACCCACACCCCTCCAGTTCCGGCAATCCCCGCCAGAGTTGGAGCGTGCGCGTGTCTGGTTCACTGTTGTTTTAGCATAGCGAAATTTTTAATTTCACATTAGGTTTTGGATTAACAATTGTAGCTAGCACCGGATTCAGTTGCAGATGTGCGGCTGCCCAGGAGCTGAAGGACACAGACACGGTAGCAGGATAATCAGTTGCAGACGGGGCATAAAAAGTCTAGCGCGTGCCTCTGTTTACACGATTCACGTGGCTGAGCGCTCGGCCGGGGATTAAATGCAACTTGAAAATATTAAAACATTTTGCGACAAGTTGGCAAATGAAAGCCCGCCCAATCATGTCAACAGCAAAGTGCCGACAACGATGCCAACAACAACAGCAGCAGCAGGACGAGAAGCAAGGCACATGGGTGAGAGGGTGATGGGGTTAGAGACAGGCACGACACCAACACCAACACCAACAACAGGAAGGAATGATTTCTTGTGCCAATATTTTTCCAGAGCACACAATTTCGATTTGTCGAGTGCAACTTTGGCGCTCATCGTACTCATCATGGCTGCCGCTTTGGGCTCCGGCTCCTGCCTCGTCCTTGACACCCAACAGCAGTCGGTGTCGCCGTCGCCGTCGCCGTCGCCGTCGCTGTCTCCTACACGAATGTCAACGCCGCTGCTGGCTGGGCCAATGTTAAAAAATACGTTGGATGAAACATGCACACACACACACACACACACACCCAGACAAAATATACAAACAGAGAAAAAGAGAGTGCCACAGAGGGCGAGAGAGAGAGAGATAGATAGAGAGAGAGAGAGAAAGCATACACAGAGCCCGCACAGTGCCAGGATACGACTCTCAGTGGGCTGACTGTGCAGCCTCTGCTACTCGCTTGCAAATCAAGTGAAATGTTTGCAAATAGAATTTGTCTGTGCTTGCTCGAGTGTTTGACTGAAATCTATATACATACATGCGAGTACATACGACTACATTCACATAGTGCGAGGATGTGTGGGAGTGTGCGTGTATGTGTGTGTGTGTGTGTACATTATGATCAGTACAAATGTGAACATAACTGCACAAATATGTACACAGCAAGTCGCTCGCTGGGCGCCCACCCAGCCAGGAGCAAAACCAAAGGTTGAGGCTGTAGCCGAGTCCGTGGCAAACATGCGAATCGTCGAGTCGTCAGCCTTTTATGTGCACTAAGCCAAATAATCAATGACTTCGTAATGCAGCCTGAAATGCATATTTCAATGCTAAAGACATGATCTGGGCTCTTTATTCGAATGACAGACATGATCTGGGCTATTTATTCGAATCTATGACAGTTCGGAAAATAAATTTCTTAAAGGTGACTAAATTATTCTCTTGCTTTCAATAACATAATTCAGAAGTATTAAGTACAATATTATTTTTGGTAATTTTTATAATTTTATAATAAAACTAAAAATTAATATCTTTGTATTTTATTTATATTCGACACTCTTTCTTACATTTATTCTGAGTTTAGTCGATTTACTCAGGGTATTTCATAGTCTAGTATTTTTTCTTATGCAATATTTGTGCACACTTGACTCTGCAGCCAATCCCAAAGCTTCTCTGTCTCTCCTCCTTTCCTTTTCTCTCTCGCTTGCTTGTTTGCGCTGGTGTTTGTTTTCGACGGCGTAAGGATTAATTAGCGTGAAAGTGTCGCGAGAAAAAAAAAATGAGAAAAAATAATAAAATCATGCATTCAATTGCATCATTTGCCAAATGAAACTCAATTATCAGCCAGCTTTGTGAGCTGGTTCTTTGGCCTCGTTTTAATTTGGCACTGAGTGGAGATTATGTCCCTGCAAATTAGTCAATGCCACCAACTGGATGAGTCACACTGCAAAGGTAAACATTATTATCGCCAGAGATATTCGAGATAAGTAATTAACTGATTACGCGTCTGCATACATCTCTCTCAGACTCTATCTATGAGAATAGCCCACCTTATCTCCAGATTAATGTTAGTCAATGGGTATCATGCATTTCAGAACTGTGTAAATTACTTTTATGTTTACTAATTTAATTTGTAAATGAGGTACACTGCAATCCAAGCTATTGCTGAATTCTTTGGCTACTCTCTCTCTCTCTCTCTCTCTCACTCTCGCTCTCTCTCTCTCTCTCTCTTTATCGAGAAAGCCTTCTTACAATACGTATTTTGCATTCGCTGAAGATATCTCGATATATACTTAATATAAGAAGTTGTAATGAAAATTAAAAATAAAATACAAATATTGAATTTTTCACTGGTGGCCAGTTTGTAGAGGAAATAATATTGATTTAATATTACAGTCAGTTGAATAGAACACATCTTGATAAAGTGCTCAACAAATTAAATATTTTGAAAGTAAAGAATATTCAAGAACATTTTTTTCGATTTAAGAATAAAGTTTATCTAGGAAAACTAAAATATACATTGTATGTACAGTGTAAGTTAGTTGTACAATGTGTGTTGCTTACAATCGAAGTACAAACTTTTTTATCAAAGCATGAAATTCATAAAAGCTGTATTCCTTATGCATATGCCCCATATTTTTAAGCTATTTGCCCCCATTTGCACCTAGGTCCATGTCCCTAACAGGCGAATTATATTTTTTTTTTCTGTTGGCGTTGCTGCTGCCTTTGCTGTTGTTACTGCTGCAGTTGCAGTTGCTGCTGGTGCTGATGTTGGTTAATTGTGCCTGACAATCTTGCAAAATATGCAAACGCTTGAATTTGACATGCACACACGAAACGCTTGGTAAATAGCAGTAACAGCAACTGCCAGCAGACACACACACACACACACACACATTAACGGTTACACGATGTAAGCACACACACACACATACATGCACACACATAGGCGAATGCAAATTGATGCAACGCGGCAACGGGGCAAGTGCACCTGCATGCTTCTGCAAACAAAAACGCAGTCTGCGACAATCCACATTCGCATCTCTCTCTTTCTCTGTTGCTCTCTCTTTCTCTCTATCTATCTCCGTCTCTCTCTCTCCCAGGCTGTTTCTGTCTCACTGCGGTACTTTAGGCGCCTGGAAAACTGAGTGGAAAACTTCATATCACAGCAACTGCTGCTATTCGGCGGCAGCCGCTGCCTCGGCCTCAAGATGATGCTGCCTGGCGAATGACTTTGAAGTGGCTGCCGTTGCTGTTGCTGCTGCTGCTGCTGTATCTGCAGCCGTTGCAGTTGCTGCTGCAGTTGCTGTTGCCTCAGTCGAGGCATGTAGGGCAGGGCATTCTTAAAAATTCATTTCATTGTCCTGCATTGTCTGGAGGGGCGCGGCAGAGGTGCGGGCAAACACAGCTTTCTGCAGCGGCCGCTATGCAGCCGCCATCATTTCCGTTTAGAGCTGACTGCGTCCTGCAAAAAGATGCAAAGACAGCTAAGCAAACATCATCAGCACAAAGATGGCAGGCTACGGTGACAGGAGGCAGCTCCTGCTCAGCTCTGCTCTGCTCTGCTCTGCTCGGCTCGGCTCGGTTCTGTTTGCACAACGTACGACGGATATTGTGCTGCTGTTTAGCAGCCAAAAGGAAGGATACCGAGAGCGACGAGACGTTCCAGCAGTCAAGCATTTGGACAAACAGCGAGAAGCGCCGGCAAAAGAGCGCAGCCCGCGGGCATAATAAGCGTGACCAGCATCAGGACCAACACCAGAAGGAGCAGCAATAGCGGCAATGGCAGCCAAAGCAGAGTCAGCTTAAAGCGCCTGCAGCGCAAATGCAGGCCTAACCCTAACACAATTTGAGGCCGCCCAAAGATGTCAAGCGGCCAAGCAACAGCAGCCTGAGCCAAGTGCAGCAGCAAATAGCCAAAGGCGCGAGCGGGCCGCAACGGAAGAACAGCATCAGCTGCACAAATCACATACATACACCGGCAATAACTGTCACAATTACTAGAAGACTATGTAGTAGAGGAGAAGAAGACAACAGAACTGAAGAATTTATAAATATTTAGCCAGCAGAAGGGCGACAAAAAAGAAGGGACATAAAAACCAAAACGAATTTGTCATTGTTGCGCCTTTTTATGCCCATAAATTGTTATTTTTGGCAAATGCATCGCTCCCCTCTACGCCCTCTCGCTCACTCTGCTAATGAGCCATGCAATGTGTCTTTATGCAATACATGTGACCTCCTGTTGGGTCTCTCCCGCTGTGCCATACAAATCGCATTACACGACTTTTCGACTCAGGCATTCAACTCTAATTACCCGGTAGTTGATTGTTGCCTGTTCTCTGGGCGGCATTGTCTGTGGCTGCAGCAGGACCCTAGCGTGCGGGGCGTTATCTGTTTGTTGTCCTGTTTTTGCGTGTTGGACAGTTGTTCGGCTATATAGTCAATTTGTCTGCACGTTCATGGTGGATTGGCAGACGCAAAGGATCTACAAGGCAACGTCAAACAACTTTCACACGCCTCGCGCCTATTCGTCGAAAGAAAAAGCAAATCTAGTTAATGGCAGAAGCGAGGCATAGCCATAAGCGAAGGCGAAGGCGAAGGTCATTTGGGGTCGTTTTAGGTCGTTTGCTGACTCCGCTGGGCGTATGATTAAAACAAAAGATGCAAGCGGCATTATCAACCTCGCGTTGGTTGATAATGTTCAAATTGAATCTATTGTTCGATGAAACAACTGTGCGACTTGTTCAAATATTCAATTTAAAGCATGCTAAATGAAAATATGTGTGCTTCAGCTAAGCAAATAGCAATAGAATAGGTACACCCCAAACAAAAAACACACTGGCTAAAGCAGCACTCCATATGCTCTTCTTGAACCCTTTGCCTAATGATCCATAAAATATCAACATACATTTTTGAAAGATTGCATTGATACCTAAATGTCTCTAGGCAGTCCATGGACAATTTATAAATATGCAAAGCTCTCTTAAAAGGCTAGTTAGTTAAAGCAAGAACATAAGTTCTAATATAAATATTTAAACTATATATTGCAGCATACAAAAAGAAACTACAAAAACGACGTCATTCCCCTTTTTCAGTGAAATAAACAGGCAAATACTGATAGAATCTTAACTAAATATAAAATAAATTTATAAATTTTAAAGAAAATTAAAACAAGAAAGTTGGTGATAGATTTCTTTATAAATTAACTATTATATTTCTATATAAGAAACTATTAACAAGAATAATTTCCAACGCAGATCCATTAGGACGTAATGCGACAATCCAAAATGATAATCTTAATACTCTTTATTAGAGTATGAAACACGACCAGTTTTATTAGTATACGAGACAGATCTTACTCTCTGGTGTGTTGCTGGCGATAATGACTGGAGTTCCGACATGTTTCTAACTTTCCAAACAGCTTTCGGTGTTGTTGTCGTTGTCAACGATGTCGCCTGCTATTTGCACAGTTGTTGCATTATGAGACCCAGCAGTATTCCAAATAAATAGGAAAAAAGAGCAGAAATAACAATGCCGCATTAGGTAAACATGATCTGGCATTCGTTCCAATTTCTAGCCTATCTATTATAGAATACACAACTTCAATTGTGTTTACATAGGCCAAGCATCGAACAATTAGTATAGATCTTCGACAGCTAGCTCCTTGTATTTATATATTTATATGTATGTATATCGAGATATACCTATAAGACGGCACATATCTTGACTCGCGTCAAAACACACGTCAAATGTTTGCACACCCGTCCCGCCCGCTCACAATTGCTTTATAAAACAGAAAGTAACCCAAAAAGGCCAACAAGAAGACGAAATACATTGAATGAAACTTCTGCTTCCGCACATTCATGCCGCACAATAGTCTTTTTTGGCCCTTGGGCAATACCAGTACCTGTCAGCCAGAAGCGATGGGCATGACATTGTCATACTACACACAAAACACATCCGGCCAAGTGACAAATTTCTATAGCTACGCGCCCCGGGCAACTTATGAGTTTTTCGCCGACAAAATACTGCGAGATAAATTCCCCAATTTACTTGTCATTATTACGAAATACATGGCCAATACTTGTGCTCCGTACTCCGTTTCCGTTCGCACGCAACATGAATGTGGCTCAATGGAGGCATTACGGCGCTCACGTTTCTTCCAAAACAGTAGCGGATGCTGTATGCAAATTTTTCATTGTCGGCCAAGTGCCGCCAAAGCCGAGTCGAGGACGGAGACGTCTCTTTGGCATGCAGCTGGTCCGGGGCTTGGCCAAGTGCTTGTTGGCATGGCTAATGAGCTATCGGCACCTATCAAGTCTGGTCACTCAATTAGGGCCAACAGGCTAGAGAGCGTGGGCGGCTGAGCAATGAGCTTGAATACACATCATTTTGAACTTGAAACTAATGCAGAGAAAAAATATTTTAGTGTTACAAATAACAAGAGAGTCCATATAATTGATGAGTTTTTTCTGAATAAGTAAGTTAAAAATAATCAAAATAATAACAATCGACTTGACCGAGTCGGGACAGAGAGGGGACAGAGATTTGTATATACTATCCAGATTTTTGATTATATCTAAATGATAATCGCTCGATATATAGTTTTCCATACTGATACATTATTTGAATCTTAAGCGATTATTCAATAACTAAATGATGAGACTAATCATATTTGCCATCATCAGAGAATAACCAATGTGACCTGCATAGTAAAAGAAAACATTTTAGTGATAAATATTTAATTAATATTATACATTATTTGTCGTACGCAATTCATCGGTTCTTTTAATTTTATTGCTGTTGCGTTATTGTGTTAGCGCTTTATTGCAATGTTGATTAATTTTATTTTCACAACTCATTGAGGCAATTCACTGTTTTTATAACAGTTGACAGCGCGTAATGAGTGCTGCACGTTGCATGTTGCAGCATGCTGCATGCCTCGAGGCCCTTCACGCGTACCAATTGCATTTGTAGTCGGGTATTTGGACTGCGGCTGATTTACGAGTTGCTATTTGTGTTTGGAATAATTTTTAAAATTAATTACAGAAATATGGATAAAATCTGTAAAATAAATTTTATAATAATTTATTTATTGAAACCAGTTTAAAGCGCGAATATGCACACGCGCACGCAACACACACATTCGTTGGCAAAAATTAAACATTAAATGGCCATTGCCAACAACATTAACGTCCATTATTTGCATGGCCGGTCGGTGCGGTAGGGGCGGACGAGAGGAGCGCGTCTGCTGCGGCCGCATGAGCCTCCAATTAGCAATAACTGTAAATGTGAAATTTGCACAAGTATAAAAAGCCTTTAACCGCCATTTTTCATTTGTCAACTGTCAACAAATAGAGGCACAGTAACTACTTTTGCCAAAGCCATTTTCATTTTAATTCGTATTCGAATTGGCATGCGGATTCGAAATTTCATTTTCAAGTTCAATTTTGTGCAGCATAACAATTTTAATAAAGACATAATTTACGCAGCTTTAAGATCACATAGAAGTGGCAATAGACCGAAAATAACTAACAAATTCTCAAACCTGCGGCCACATGTAAAATTCCATCAAAAATCATCGCGGCTTTGAGCAAATGAAAAAACACTCGCTGAAAATTAAGTTTGCGTTGGTCAGGTTAGTAACACCACAGACCAAACATCACAGCAGTCAAGCCGATATTGCAATACGCTTTAAATGCACAGAAAATCTTAACAGATATAAACAAATTTCTCTGATTCTAAGGGTACAGCAGAAATTTAGCACTGAAGATTGAGTCTAACTTAAACAAATTATAAAAAGGGACAGATCTAAATATTGGTTAGAAACTGAATTAGCCATATCTTGAACAAACTTATCAAAATTTCTGTATTTCAAATTTGAAATAAAGAACTTGCCCAAAAACCAAGCAACCTAGCAGTCCGAAAGCCTAGTCTTTCTTTAATTTCACTGGTGAATATTTAATATTTTTAATTTAACCCAAACCCAAATTATTGAATACAGACGACATACATATAGATATTGAATTTTATATAGATCTTATTGCTATATTCATATATAAACTTATCATAGCATAATTGTCATAGGTTAGTCGTCTGATGCTCACTTGAACTGTTAGACTTTTCTTTCTTCTGTAGAGCAATGCAAAACAGAGTATTTGGCTTTTTGCAATGAGCAACGCGTTTCCAACATCTGCTACACTTTTTGCCTCGTACCCCTTCAGCCTAGTTGTATTGTAGTTTGTGTGCAAATATTGTGCCGCCTTCCACGTCGCTTTTGACGGCGCTTTGTGGCACCACAACGCGGCTCAACGTCAAGCTTTGAAAATCAAACTGCGATTGCAGCGCTGCGTATACGCAACGCAGTTACACCAGGCTTTTTGAAACGCTGAGCTTCAGTTGCAGCTGGTCTGCAATTCGCGTTATTTGCGTACACAATCTGGACTATTTGTTGTTGCCTGTGCCGAAACAGCTTATTGTTTTCATGGGGCGGCATTGCAACGCCACCCACCACACTCAGTTAACATGCAGACCGAGTAGACATGGATACATACGTTCGTTCTTATTATAGACGGCACCTTGGCTGCATTGTCGGCTGGCGATTAGTCACTGTCGTACGGTTCCGCCCCACCATTTATTTGTCCTGTTGCAGTAATCAGCCAACTGCCAACTGGCAATGGGCAACGGGGAACGAGCAGCGGTAAGCGGGAAACGGGCAATGGACAACGAGTGAGTGCCAACGGTTTTATTTGCCTTGGCACAAATCCTGGCCAGCCATTTGACTTTGCCTGCTGGGGAAATATTTGTTTAATTTGCCAGCGCTTCGTTGAGTTAATAAAAATGACAATGAAGCCATTCCGTCAGATAGCCAGATGAGCCCTGTCGTCGCAGCTGCAACTGTTAAATTCCATTTGAAATCTGCAATTTGAAGCTTGCACTCTGAAATTTGCAATTTGCATGTCATCAATTTGGTCGCTGAATTTTTTAAAACTCTAAATTGCCCCGGTCATTGTTGTGTTTAGTGAGCGATAACCGACGACGATTGCCTGAAGGCTATGCGAAATGATGGCAGCCAATAATAATAATAAAAAAATTGCAGCCACACTACATTCAGGCAAGTCGAGTGTGAGTTTTTGGTTAAATATTTTATAATTAAAAACCTAACACCGACTAACACCGCGCGAGGTGTGTGTGCAAACAATAAACAAACAAAATCCTTTTCAAATATTTACCTTTGGCATATAGCAGAGCTGACTGCGACGTTGATGTGACGCTGACGTTGACGCTAACGTTAACGTTGCCGTTGCTGGTGCCGTTGCCGTTGACGTTTACCTTGCCGTTGCCGTTGCCGTTGACGTTAACGCTGACGTTGACGTTGACAGTGACGTTGACGTTGATGTTGACGTTGCAGCCAATGTTGCACGCTCGCGTAATGTCAACTATGTATTTAAAAATTTTGATTTGACTTTATTGTGTCGAAAAATCATAACAGTTTTTACATTTGAACATGGCTTGTGCGTATTTGCATGCCTTTGGGTCATTTAATTTTGCATAATAATTTATTTGCAATGGCTGAAAAAATGGTTGATTGTATTTTATGTTTCAATTTTTTAACAAGCTACCGCAATAACAATGACCACGCCCCTAGTCTATTGGCATTTAATTTGCAATTGCCTTTTTGTCTGCTTTTTACACACGCACACATATTTTATTTATAACTTTTGCATATGCCAGTGAATGTAGGAATGCGTATGTTTGTTTATGTGTTTGTATATTCGCGGAGCAGAGGCAAGGGATAGGGGCAACGGGTAGGCTTCTGTGAGTTGCCAACGCGGCGAAATCCTGCGCATGTGTCACATTTTATCATGGAGCAAAACAAAAAAGGAGGCCTAGTGATGAATATTAAAAAAGAAGTTTGAAAATGGAAGCCAAAAAACAAATCCAACAAAATTAAGCCAAAATACAAAAAAAAAACTGTATTTCAAGAGTCCCTTGAGCGAGGGCGTAACTCTGTTCCCCTACATGTAAATAATAGATTGGAAATTGCTTTTGTAAATGCGAGCAGTATAGCATTGAGAAACTTTTTGGTAATGCTCATATGCGATGCCTTTTCCAATTTCTGTTGCCATTTCGCTCTGTTTTTGTTCGCAACAACTCTTCACATTTTGCGTAGCGCACAAGAGCCTGGCAAAATTCTAATTTTTGCGCACTCCAGGCACAAACCGAATCCATCATAAATCTCGGCCCAGCTCGATGACAATGCATCATCCGTGTGCAAACAAAATGCTAAATCTCTTTTAATATCCTTTATGTCCAGGATGCGCCATATGCGTGTGTGTAGGCTAAGGCTAAGGCACATATACTAACGCACACACTGAACCATCAGCATATATACATGTACATGGGTGTGTGAGTGCTCATATTTGATTCTTTGAATTGCTTTAAATTTGATATTAAATTGTAGCAGTTTTCAAATGTTTGAGTTAAAGCGCTTTTGGTAAAAACCCAGAGCAAGGCAATAATAAACTAAATGAGAAAAAAATAAAAACCGAAAAGGAAGAGAAACTGGCAACGTTTGACGTTGTATCTACAAGATACAATAACTTGCGCCACTAGTGCCTACTGCTCGAAAGTGGCCGAAAAGTACCGACAAAGTATCAGCAAACAAACGGCCAAAAGGAGAGCGCATAAAACAAATGAAACTCTTGTCGAAGCCGAGAAAAGCCCAAGAAAATTTCAAGAAAAAATATTAAGACAACAACAACAAGAGCAACAATAACAGAAAGCTTGATGTTTGTGGGGTTGGGACCTGCTGTGAAACGACCCCAAAATGTTCAAGTGCCTGCTCTAGCTGCAGCTCGAACAGCCTGTCGCTCGCTGCCAGCTGCCATTTGTAATAGTTGCCAGACTGCCGGCAGGAAGCGGAGGCTGGTATCCTGCTCTATGAGCAGACACCACAGCAAGACGAAATAAAATATAAAAAGTAAAAATCTAAAGTAAAACAAAGTGCTAAAGGGGCAAACCTCTACTGAAAAAGGAGCCAGTTCGGTTGAGTTGAGTTCGTTTCGTCCTGTGTGATCTGACTCTAGCTCCTTCCGCTCTTCCTCTTGCTGATTTTACTGCTGCTGCTGCTGCGGGCAATTTCACGTAGTCGAATCAATTCAAAACAACTACGAATGCAATTTAATAAAATCCGTGAGCTATGCGAACATTTTTATGAAGACGATGTCTGGTGGTGGATTCAGTACACATAGGTATCATTGGGTGGCTGTTTCTGGCCCTCCTCTGAGTCTGTGCCTTTGCCTTAGCCTTTACCAGTGCCCGGGCAAAGAGTGAAGCCAGCCCAGCGCAAAACAATAAAGCGCGTTTGTGTACACAAGGGATATGCGCCTGTCTTTCATCGCGCGCACACACACAGCTCTCACATATACCATTTGTATATGTATATATGTGTGTGTGCCGCCATATTGCCAGTCGCCGCTTTCTTTGTTTGCCGAGCGTTGTTAATTTGGCAATACCCGCTTTCAATTATCTTATAAATATGAAAATGCAGCAGCAAACGCTGCAGGCATCGCTTCACGGATGGAGCGCCGTCTCAAGCGTATGGCAGTGTCCATACGTATTTACACACATGAGAGTAATGAAAAACGTTTCACTTTTATTAAAAAATACAAAAGCCAACTGCACTGTGTGCCGTACAGATCAATCAAAAAATCATGACGTGCCCTCGCCCATGTCCAGAATCAGTTGCAAGACGTATGAAAGTGGCTAGAGCAGAAGGAGTTGCTATTCGGACTCGTGTACGTGACTGCAACAATAAGTGTAACTGCAACTACAACTTTAACTGCAACTGCAGATGCAGCTACGGCAAACGCGTCTGTGAGGCAATTGTGCGCTTTAGTTGCCACCGCCTTTCTCAATCCGCACGCACCCACCTTCTTTCTAGTTGGGGATAGGCGAGGTCGGCACTTCGTTGCGCATCTCTGGCATTGGCAAATATGTGCATAGCGACGATCGCTGATCATTGAGTTCCCGCTTCACAGTGTGCCCCGCTCAGCCACACTATTTCAATTAGCAACTGCAATGCACGCGCTAAAATATGCAAAGTGCCTGCCACTTGCGTCGCGTCCTCTCCATGCCAATGATCCACTCGCAGCCGCGGCCGCAGCCGTAGCCCCAGCCTCAGCACTTGACCCCGTCATCGCTGGCGTCGTCTCCATCTCCATCTCCATCTCCATCATCGTCATCGTCGTCGTAGTGGCAGCTGCTGGCACACTTTGCGCAGCGTACTGCTTATTGGGCGTGTATCTGTGTGTGTAAATATTTAACGCGAAATGCCATAGTCGTTGCGACCGCGACAGCATTCAGAGGAGCTTCAAGTCGCAAGCCCCAAGCCCCGAGAAGCCATAAGAAGGCGCGACGTGTCGGCGCTCCTGTAAGGTATTTAGCAACATTTTGCGTATGTGCTTAGCAAGCTGTCCGGCCCGCGACCTCGATCAGCCACCCCTACAACTCTTAACCCTGATTTGCCTATGCAATTCTGCATTTCAAATACCAAGATTTTAACAGAGCTTCGATTACCATTTAAAATCAACGCTTTAAGTGATTTTCATAGTATCGTAAAAACTACTCAGATATAATGAAACTACAATTGAGAGATAACAAGTACAAGATTGTCTTGTAGCATCATATTTACTTTTATGAGAAGCATACCGAAGCTTAAGATAATATATGAAGCCTTATCTTCGTATAAGAGGTAAATTATCAGATCTGCGAATACGTCATTTGCTATTTTTAGGCAGCTGCTACACACTATTATCTTTAGCGATTCTATTGTTTGCTTTGATCAGTCTGAAAGTAGTTTGTAATCTTTGCATTCCCACAAATAAATACTTAAATACTTAAATAAAAATGATTGCGTTGGCGAGAAATTCAAAGCGTTCAAAGCGTTTAGCATAAAATAAGGTATAACCAGGATTTGGCAAACATATTATATATAGGAAGATCCACTACTTAAGTGAGTCAATCAGAGCAAATTGATTTAAATAACGTGCTGTATATAAATTCTATAGCATACTTAGAGGCTCAGAAACCGTTATCTCAGACTATTGTCATGCGATATAATAAATGGATCTTACAAATGGCTATGACATTAACAGCATTGCATTCCCAGTTCATGTGTTCGCGTCAATTAAAACTAATGTAATCAGTCTTCAGCATATGCTTCTTATTTGCTATTTGGTCAAATGCATCAACTCGTCTTTTTTTCAAGTACAAGATTCAAATCAAATCCCAGACAGAGCCGGCGACTCCATCCACCATTAAAAGTCAACCGAGCGCGGCATTTTTGTAGTACAATGCTGCTCCTCGTACTTCAGGCGCGTTTCAAAATCTTGGACTGAAATTATGTTGTTGTTGTTGTTGTCTATGTTGATGTTGTTGCTGTTGTTGGTGCTGCTTGTTTGTGGTGATAATGACGCTCGAGCAGAGCCAATTCAACGTTAATCACGACTTTTACTTGTCTTTAATTTTTTTGGCAAATAAGACAAAAAAAAACACGTTGAAGTCGCGCACAACTGGGCGCGGACGGCGTCATACAGCGAGCAGGTTAAACCGACCCATAAGTATTCAGATATACGAGTATATATTTATATATATATATATATATATATATATATTTTACATATACATATGTATATGTATATGTGAGTACTTACGGTCGAGTGTGTGTGTAAATTTTCACTGTCGCTATGTGTGAGTTCTTCTCGTTGTAGTTGTAGTTGTTGTTCGAATTCAATTTAAAATGCACGTAGTTATGTCTGTTTGCTTAAGTTTTTGACGGATATTTTAACGATGTGAGCTCAACACAAATTCACTTTAAATGTTTTCGAGCGACAACTCGGCCTGGCAGAGACATCGGAGTGAGGCGGGGACTCACTTATATATATATTTATATATATATACTCGTATATATATACATATATTCATATATATGTTAGTGTGTGTTTGTAAATGGTGACAACGTTCGCGTCCCACGTCCCATGTCTCATGTTCCCTGCCGTTGAGGAACGACAACGGCAAACATGTCGAGATATTCACGTCCGAGTGATAATGAGATGCGCGCCTTTTTTTCGAGTCGCTTATTTTTGTCTTCTCACTTCTTCTGCGTTTTATATTTTCACTGATAAACAAGATGGAGTTACATTTTTAGGTTAATTATGTGCTAAAGTGTGGGGCCGTACACGAAGTCTCCTTGTCGACCAAAAGCATGAAGGCTGTCTGTTATATAAAGCGTTCATACTTTATATATTATGCCATTGGATGATCTCTTAACTACTCAGTAATCTAGAAAGAAACACCAACTATTAGTCAATATAGTCATCGTACATCAACTTTACAAAGGAAAAATTTGGTCTTCTGAAGAAGAATCTCCCTTAATATATCTCCCTTAATATATCCGCTATGAAGTCTACCAAAAACTCGGACACTTCAAAATGTTTCGTTATTTTAAAATCTTTACATCACTTTGAAATTGGTTTAGGTTTGAAAGAGAATAAACACAACAGAGAAAACTTATTTTGCTTATGCTTTCAAAGAAATTTTTATTATTAATGAAAATGTGAATAGTTAAAAAAATGGTTAAAAAATCATTTATATACAGTTACGTTTACAATATACATAGATATACAATACATTTTATGCTTTAAAGGAAATACATAGATTTTGTAAATATTTGCTAATCGTACATCATTGACTACATATAAAGTCAGGCGTCTTCTTGACATTTCTTAAATTAGGCAACTCCCAGCTAACTCTGAGTACAATTCAGAATACAATCTTTATGAAATATTTATGACATCAGTACTATCCTGCCCAATATGTCACAGACTTGCCTAGTTTGGGCAACTGAACTTTCGTTATGCTCATGTAGTGCTCAGTGGTAGGGGCAACGGATTTGTGCTAATTTATCAAAACCAAGCTATCCAGACATTGGGTAACATGCAAAGTTGCAAGACGTTTGCTGATGCGGCAGGTTGTTGCCGGCGCTTAGGCTCTCGTCCTGAATCGTCTCGTTGCCTGCTGATTCATTAAATCAGGGCCCAAAATGCTTGTTGTCTAGTTTATGGGTACGGGCACTCAAAGCAAAGGCAACCAGCAGCCGCAGCGTTGCACTACACGAAGGCTGTGCAAATATTTTATGCAAATGGCCGCCCTCGTCATTGCACGGGCTCGCTTAGCCATGGCTACTACGGTTTGCGCCACTGAAACGAAATTAATTTGTGTTTATACATAATATGCCTGCTACAGGCCCACTCTATACATATACATAATACATATAAATATATATATATATATATATATATATATATATATATATATATATATGGTGTGTATCCGCTCAGTGTATGCATGCACATACACAAGTATGTGTGTGTGTGTGGTTGCTACAATGAAATTTCATTATGAATATGCTGGCCAGCATCATTATCTGGGCAGCAAAACACGCAGTGCTACACGCTGCAAAGGATATGCACACACGCAGAGCATATAAGTATATGCAAGCGGTTTTATATGAGCTGTTGCAGCTGCAGCTCCGCACTGAAAATGCAGGCAGGCAGCTAACCTAGTGGAGGAGGAGCCATATCCGGAGCCTGACCGAGAGCCAGATCCCCGAGAATTTCCACTGCTGCTATTGCTGTGGTTTTGGCTTTGGCTGTTTGATGTTGGCGCTGTTGTTGCGGTCGGATAGACAGCGTCCACCAGATAGACAACAATAATGCACATGTGTCTAAAATTGAGTTTAAATATACATAAACGAGGGTGGTTTTATGCATTTTGAATTGGAGCCATCTAAAAGTACTCACGAAACATAATTTACTAATTTTTATAATTTAATATCACGAATCTCCGCTTGGGATATTTTTGGGCAACAGCCGATTATCTAGCAAAAAAAAATACATAGTTTAGCTAACGGCAGGAATTTTAAGTAACAATGTCAGCAGCGTTGGAAAACACTTTTTTTAGCTGCATTCCTTTGAAAACGGAAAAATGTTTGATTTAAGTGAACATCATCAAAGGCGTTGTTTATTCTATTTCATCCAAACAACTACTCCTCCCACATTTCTAACAGGTTTTTTTGCATCAGAAAAAACAGGAATAGTTCAAGGTACTAGATCCAAGCACGTAAAATACACACTCCCACTGTACATTGTTTGTTGATTTAAGGACTTAGGATGCGTTGCGATAATAGACGCTCCTTGAAGTAGCTAGTGGGCATACAAAAAATCAGGGAAGTCAGGGTATGATGGTTAATAGTTAGAAATCGAAAATGTTAAATGTATACTGTATTTTTTTCTATAACTCCTCCCATTTCCTTATTATCGATAATAATCGATACTTTGACTTTTTAAGTGTAACTTGAATAATAATAAATACAGATATAGTATACAGATAGTAATAAATACAGATATTTTTTAATTTTCGAATTATAGATCCCTTTCCTTCGAATTTGCAAAAAACCTACTTCAAATTCTAGACACTTGGACTTTGGCAAACACGCACACACACATATGAATGTTATTTTCACGATCTTTAAGTTTATTAGAAAGTCCATCTACAAGAATAATTGTACTGCAGCCCTAGCGCAGTCGCTGCGTAAACTGCGCAGTTAGCAACGAGCATGCTTATGCGTACGTGCGTATGTGTGTGTGACACACACTGTGTGTGCATGTGTTGTTTGTATGTATAAAAAACATCCTAAAGGGATTGTGAAAACGGGACTTCGCATGGTTCAGGGAATCTCCTAGTCGAACAGTCTCGACTTGAGCACTCTTACTTGTTTATATTCGCTGCATCCCTTTGAGCACGTGAGAATATTTGAGATAGGCGCATTCTATCTATATCTATAGTATATCGAGCGTCCCACACGTTAAAGGCATTGTTTGTGCTCTTTCATCCAAACAACTACTCCTCCTACATTTCTAATATGGTTTTTTGCATCAGAAAAATCAGGAGTAATTGAATTTTTAATTGTTTCGCTTAATGCAGTGCGAATGTAGAAAATGAAATTACCGACTGTGTCTTCTGCTACAATCAGGAGTTTCAAGTTATATGAGCCGGATTAATAGTTATCCTGAATATCGCATCTAGTTGTTGCTTTAACTTTGTCCTGCTCTAAGCCTAACCGAAAACAAATGGCAACGATCGATAAGAGCGGTGATGATGAAAGGACAAATAGCAAATGCCCTGAACCCATTATGTTATCCCAAATACTTTAAATTCGATCTATGTGTTCTTTTATATTAATCTCTAAGCTTAAAGCTATATATGAATGTAATGTGAACATAAGGCAACTGACCTATCAAACTACCTTTGGTTATGTGTAATGGCAGCATTCAACCAAAATCTAGAGATTAATATATGTAGTGTTACTACTATGGGAAAGTAGCCCCAACATCACACACTCCCATTGTACATTGTTTGTTGATTTTGGGCGTTGCAATAATAGATGCTCCTTTGAGTAACTAGCGGGCCTACAATAACGGTGCCAAGTTTTTGTAATCGATTTTATTTTTTTAAATTATGCCGCTAAAGCAAAAATGCGTTGATTCATGCGGTTGACTTCGCTATGCAAACTTAACTGCCTGTAAATCGGGTAAACTGTTGAAACATGCGTTGCTATTGGTATGGACCCACTCCAGTCCCTTCAGTTGCCCCAGGAGCTGACCGAGTCATCAGCCCTAGGCCGTATGCATATGAAAGCCCCTTGTATTGGACTCCGATTCCTGGTTGCTGCAGGTGGCTGCAGGCTGCTGGCTGTGGGTTGTTGGCGCTGGCTGCTGCAGACTGCAGTTGCTGTTGAGCAATCAATCAGCGAGCAAAAGTCAAACATTGACTTACAATCCAATCCACGGATTTAAATTGACGTATTTACCTGTGCAACGCTACGTAGACGTAGACAATGGAGACAGTTACTGGCCGGACGGTCTGCCTGGTCGTCAGGAGACTTGCGTACCCACACCTGTGCTGGCATTAAATTGGGCGACTCGCCAAATTATTGAGTTGACGTCGTTGTCGCCTGCAGTCGACCCAAAACCCAATGGCCTGCAGCTGCAGTAAACGGAAGGAGTGCCTGTATAGAGAGTAGTAGGCAGTGGCTATAGACCCATAGGTGTGGGTATATGAGTTCAACTACGGGCACGCTGTTTGGCCATTAAAGCTTCATATTTGTCTTCTGAATAATTCAAATTACTAATATTGGTTCAAGCCACGAGTAAAAAATTTGAACGCATTGTGTGTATATATATGTGTGTATATGTGTATGTGGATGAGGTTGTATGGGTATGTGTAGCTGTTGATGTCGTTCGCATTGCCATGCAACAATAACAGCAACAACTATAGAAACGGCTACTAGCCGCTAACGCTGACGCTGACGCTGACGTTTGGCTGATTGGCGCCCCAATCGTATACGTAATCAACGAATGTTGACCACGTCCACCACGCACCACCCACACAGAGCTCAATATACGTGCAGACGACACACATCCACAGCCATACATAGCAACAAACGATATATGCTTGATTGGATACGCGCGTTTACGGAAAAATACCAAACGACCATCGGCCAACGGCCATCAAAATGGGCGCCTGTCATGCAAGCTCCAAGCTCGGCTCTTTGGGACTCGTGCTTTCCTCCTTTTTTGCCCATTTCTGTTTTTCTTTTTATTTCTGGGTGTCCTGGAGCTGTGTTATTTTTGTTTTTATTGACAACAGCGTCGAGCGGGTGCTTGGTGGCGGGCGGAGCTTTTAACTAGTGTAAATAAGGTCCTCATCAAATTGTCATAAGGACACACAGTCACAATCGCACACACGCAAGGCGCAATAGACAGTTAGTACCGTAATATGCATGCCTAGCAATTGTAACCAGGCACGCCAAGCGCTAGCACCGCAGCTCTATGCTACACTATGAAATCGGTGAAAACGCCTTTTTAATACTGTTTACTACCGAACTATTTGGGTGAATATTATTTCGTATCTATTTATATTTTGTATACATATTTAACTTCTGGAATGAACTAAACATATATAAATATACATATTAATATGATAGCCATATAAAAATAAAATCAGGTTTACACTATTTTAATATTTTATGTTGTTTATGATTAATTTCTTTAAATGCTAAATTTTAGTTTGGGTATACGATATTTACTTTCAGACCTTCAATAAGTTCTACCATATATATCTTATCGAAAGAAGAGTATTTAACGTTGCCCTAAAAAAAAGATTGAAGCTTGACGTTGGAGTTCATAGTTTTATTCGGGTCGCCAAACCGATTGGTCGGCTGTTGTCCTGCGGGAAAGTGCCTGATTGATGTCGCGCGATAAACAAGGCCAACTATTTTCACTGACTTTAATATTTACCGACTTGTTCTTAATTAAGCCAGATGGTTAGTGAACAGCCCGCCTGACTTGCACTTACTGTGTAGTTGGGTCAACAATTTGATGAAAGTACAGCACTCCAGCTGCCATTTTGTTTCTGGCCTTAATCAGCACATACATTTGCCGTGTGGAAGGGCCGATAAGAGCATAAAGAGATTCAGTCTGCTATGGCTATATGTATAAACATACAAATATATAGACGCTTACACACAGCCACAGCTCGACCTTTTCGCTGCTCTTATCTCCAACCAAAAGAAAGAATTTGCTCTGTTCTTGTCACTGTTTGCATTCTGCGCGTTGACGCCTCAGCGGCGGATGCATTCTTCTGTCAGCTTATCATTAAACCCAACGACTGTCAGTGTCTTATTATATGACTCGTAAGCTGGCCCTTAACCATACTCAGTCCCAGCCCCAGTCGTCGTCTCTGTCTGTGGACGGATCCCAGTTCTTACTCAGGCACGATCTTTCGTTATTTGCATTTATGCAGCGGTTGATTAGATAAGCGGCTGATACGCGTCTCTTCCTGTTCCCAGGTATCGCAGATAATACGGTAGATTCTACGTAGAGCGCGACTTTATCATATGCCAGAGATAAACGGCGGGGGTCTTAGCGTTTCTTTCTTGTTCACAATGTTTACAAAGTGCAATTTACAGCTTTTCCGAGAAATGTACAAAATGTGCCGCTCCGTCGACATTTAATAAGCCCTCTAAAACACACACACTCCGACATACTCCTATATAAGTATATGCATGCAAGTATTTATGTACATGCGACAGTTGAGCACACCTTACTAGTGATCAGCTCCACCCCAGTTGCTAATGCGCACTGATTCTCACACGAACAGTCTCGGTGGTTGCGTCTGTGATTGTAAAAGGGGCATTCCCCTTGGCTTAATGCTTTCGCAAATAGTCTTCAAATATCCGGCCAGACGTACAATTTTAGACTCGCTCAAAATCACAATATTGGCTGCAAACAAATAATTACCAAAAATTGTAGCGTCTCCGTCTTTTGTGTTTGGTCCCTCATAAAATTCAAATCATATTGCTGCTGCCCGAATGCGTTTTATCTTTAACAATGCGTCAAAGTAACCCATAGCACTCAAATTGGCAAATATTGCCAGCCAAGACTAAGAAAGCGGACAGCAACAACAACAGCAACTACACGAAAAAGGCTTGACCAGAGCTTGGTGTGAAAAGCAAAAGCAAATTCAAAAGCAGAAACAAAAAAAAAGATTCCTAGAAACACTTTCGTATGTATAAGCTTGGGGCAACCATTAACTGGGCTTCCAGTAATGGATACTTAAGCTACACACATTGGCCTAGTCAAATGCGCTCAGTGGTGCTTGCACCACTTACAGATAAGCGGAGAAAAACTCAAAGACCAATAGATCTAATGGCCTTTGTAATGCAAGAAAAATGCAGAGCAGAGCTCACTAAGCTCTATTCGTTCGTGGAAAAAATGTATGTTGTACATCTGTTGAGTTGTTGCAGTTGAGTACAATAAACAATAGAAGCTGCACTTTATTTGACGATGACAAGGGAGAAGAGCAGCGTAAATTATTTTTACTAACTTTATATTAAGTGAAATTCAATATATTACAATACATTGAGCCGGCGATCATATAAGTTTATTTAGGTATATTACAAATGTAATTAGATCTGTTCAACAATAACCAAATGTGTATAGTATAGTAACAATATAGAACGTAAACGTAGTAAATATATAGAAAGCTATTTGGCAGAAGGTTAAGGCCAATTAAACCTTTTTGTTAAAGATGTAGTGGGTAGTAATCTAAATCCTTATTATTGTACCTCTATTGTTCTTAATTGCTGTAAGTCTATACATGAAGATAATATATTGATAATCGGATATATAAATATAAAACACAATCAATGCCTATGGTCAGCTAATTTGAGGCCCCACGAATGCATGTAGCTTCTGTGTATGATCCCCTTAGCAAACTTCAAGGTCCAAGTGGACCCACTTCGATTGGCAGTCGTAGTCGTGCTTCGATTGTTTATTATTATCACCTACAGGTGTCGCTTCATAAACATTTTCAAACAAAACAACGACTTCGCCTGCGTCGACTGCCAACTCGAGCGAGGCTCGTCTGTATGGAATTGAACAATTGCGGCGTTCGTTTGTGCAGAGCAAATATTTTACAAATCAAGCGCTTTTCTGATTTTGTAAATGTGGGCTACCAATTTCCCTTAGCATACACACACACACTGGCATAAGCATATATTGACACACAACGAAAGCGCAAGTCATTGGCAATGTGGCGTGAACGCAGCAGAGACGCCTCCTCAAAAGATCTACATACATAAGTAAGTAAGTATAAAAAATAATAACGCAGGAGGTGCCCCGTGGCTCCGTAGTCTATGGGCCCGTACTCTCAGGCCCGTGCTATGCATTGGCTCTGCAAGTCCAAAAATGGCATGCTACTAACAATATTTAACTGGAAAATATTTATTATTTACCAATTTGTTTGCTAGGCTAATAACAATAATCACTACATGCAGAGTCAGACAGAGAAAGCGACAGCAACAGAGCCAGAGTACGGGACAACAATGACAACTTGATATAAATATACGAGTATATAAAAAAAAACTCATTCATAGTCAAAGAGGGCGCGCTTATTTGGCGCTCTTTGTTATATGTCTGTTTGATTGTCTGGCTGTCTGGAAGTCGTTCCCTCTCACTTTGTGACAGCCAAGGACGTTGCAACGCTTTGAAAATCGAAGTCAAAATAAAAATAAAGACAACAAATATTCTGTGGCAGCGACTGCATGCCACTGCCAACAGGAGATTGGCCCCCATTTTGCACTTGGCAGACATGCGCTAGACGGCGCCTTGTGTACACTGGGCTCGGAATTTGCCTGCGACTGGGACTGCGCCTGCGACTGGGACTGGGACTGGTCTCCAACTGATTCTGGTATAGGATACAGTTGGCAGCCGGTGGCTCTGGCATCCTTACCACTGCTGGCTGCCAGTGAGCATTGTTTTTATTTGCCTTTTTGTATTTCTATTTACTCGCAGTTTAGTTTGAGTTTAAATTTATTCCCACTGACATCCTGGCCATGACCGAGCAATGCGTGGGCGAAGCAATTCACAATTTCAATCCAAGCCCAACTTTCCACATTCAGTTCGGAACGCTCAGCGTTCGATTTCTTGTTGATTCCGTTTTCAATTTGGTGGCATGGCCTTGCCACCGCCATCATGATCATCATCATCGTCATCCTCATTGGTCCCGTCTCCGTCTGTGGCAGCGCCTAACCCCACTTCGAAGTGGCAGTCGTCGTGCATTAGAGCTGAAGTTGTTAAGCAGCGCTAGATAAGTGCTCGAATAAACATAAATAATAAATGACATTTACTAAATAAAAATATTTGCGTTCGCATAATATTTGAGCAGCAAACTCAAACTCGACAGCTCCAACGATTGCTCTATGTGCGCCTCTCGCTCTTTCTCTTTCTCTCTGTCTCTCTCTCTCTCCCTCTCGTACTCTATGTGAGTTAGTTGTGGCACCCGGTAGCCCAACATGGCCGACACACTCGCACACACTCTCATTCACTCTCGATGTCTGTGTGACCGTTGCTTTGGTTTTTTGCTGATTTCGGAAGCAATTTTGGCACCGAAACGAACGAAAAGCTTCACGATTTACGTCTCCCTCAATTTTCTATGCTTCGTATGTATGTGTGTGTGCTTGAATAAAAAAAACATCGCGAAATTTGTGCTTTCACTTTCATTTGTTTGCTATAATAACACGGAGCTAGGTAAAGTGTTTGAAGAATCTATTGCGGTTCGAACATAAATGAGCATTTAAAATAAAAGGAGATAAAAGCAAATGGGCTGTCAATGACTACTTGGAAGAGTCTAATAGGTATTGATTAACAAATTTACTTCTCATAGTAAAAGAGTCGAATACCTAATTGCCTCGTAATATTATGTATTCATATACTATTATTATATATATATTCAATAATATTTGTTAAATATTCATTAGCATCTCTCTTATCTCTTATTTTTCACTTTCGAAATGCTCTTATTTTTCGGAGAACAATGCCTTTTGGTCTATAGTATATATTTATGCAATTAGGATTAAATAATTTTCTCTGATAGCTCCAAAGGCCAAATCATGCATTTCATGGCCTCGACCTAACGCCAATGATAATTTGAATACCCACCAATGTTCTGCAGTCAATGATAATTTTCTTGTCTAATTATGCAAACTCAATTAAAAGAATTTCCATTCAGTTTGCTTCCTAAGATGAAAAACTTAAACGGAAATGAATAAAAAAAGAAAAGTTTAACAATCTTACTTGAAAATTCACCCGGTGTTTGCGCAGCCAATTCAAATTATTTCAAGCAATTGCGTTTTCTTCAGTTTTTCTTTCACAACCATTTCTTTTAACAATTGAAAAGCTAAACCAAACGTGCAATTAACCAAGGCAGCAATTAAAACGCAGCTGAATGGACCAAAGCAATTGATAAAAAATATTCTGTGTCTCACATATTTATCGCATTATTATGGAATTAGATAAAATCTTTATGAGCTGCTGTATTGCTTAAACTAATTTGGCAAATATTTATCTTGACAGGTTTTGACATACACAATTGTCATAATTTAACGCGCCTTCTCGAGGGCCATCGAAATAAAAAAGCCATCAAAAACTGCAACAATTTTCCTAAGCCGCGACAACAAACCATTTCCAACTACAATAGAAGAGAATAATAAAGAAAAAAAAATGCTTTTGTATTAGCTGCTTCGAATATCAATTGTATTAACGCCGCAATAATCAAATCAAGATCATCGGGCGGGTGTTTGACACCTCCCCTGCTCTGCCTACACACACAAACACACACACAGAGGACACCCCCTGTCAGGTCAGGGGTCATTCATGGAAATCAAAGCACAGCCGTTGTGGCAAACTATTAACTGTTAAAACGGCACAAACCCATGAAATCCATGAAACCCAAGGCACAGTTGGATTAACATCAGAAACCTGACGTGCACCACCCCAGCAATCAGTGCTACTCCACCCTACATTCCCCCATCCCATAGACTATGACCTGCTCACAAATTGCTCGCCCCTTACAGTCACACAAATGAATAATGAAACGCTTATTGTCGCAATTATTTTATTGCCCTGATATCTGTAGCCTCAAAACATACACCAAAAACGTCGACAACGACGCAGCAAAGTGAAGCTGACTGCGACGGCAACGCCAACGACGACATCGACGTCGACGTCAACTGTGATGGCGACTACGACATCCCTTGTCCTTGCTCTTGTCCTTTCAAACGTTTGGCAAACGATTTTTGACGTTGATTCTAAGCACACTCTGCCAGAGTAAAGCTGACAGGGTGCTTTCAGTTTTTCATCACGTTTGTAAATAAAATTTGATAAATAGTAATAATGTGATATAGGAATACTATAAAAATAATATATATGCGTTCAAATAGACTTAGAATACACAAACAAGCTTTATTTTAATAGATATATTTCTTATTTAAAATCGGATAAAATAAATGAATTCCAAAAAAGGGTATTTGAAATTTGTAATGCTGGAATTTGCTCAAAGTACTGTTTTGTTTTTATGTGTATGTGTCCAGGACAATGCACTTCGTTCATATTCAGGCAGCAGCAACAGCAGCGAGGACTATGCAGCGTATATTGTAATCCTTGCTTTTATTTGGGGTTGATTGCTCGTGAATCGGGTTCATTCTTAGCGTTAGGGGTTGCATGGGGTTGAGAGACGCAGAGACTGCGCCCGTTGCTCAGTCTGAACGCTGGGCCTGAATTGCCGGAAGAGCCAAAAACAACAACAATGCATTAGCACTTTAATGCGGCTAGTGAGCATGAAAATGCAGAAACAAATGCGCGCCCATTTCAATTAAATGCTACATGGGGGCTAGCACAACACACAACATAATACACAGCATCAGAAACAATAACAGCAACAACTTTGTGAACAACTCAACGCCCCCTTCAACCGTGCCGTTTGCCCGTTTGCGTTGCGTTTGCATGTGATAGCAATTTATTTCGAGGGTGTTGATGGGCGGTTTTGTTTTCATTGGATTTGTGTTGTTGTTATTCTAATACCCCGCGCCAAGTGCCCAGCAAAACAACCACGCAAATTGTATTTTCAATCAAAAGGCAGCAGTCACCACCGAGCCAGGTCCAGATCCATCTGGATTTGAGGCAAACCTGCGTGTTAAATGCCAGCATATGTGAAAATAAGCTGTGACAAATGGCTTAATTTACTTGTCAAAACGCAACCATCGACAACCAGCGGCAACAATTGTTTAACATGTTTTAACATAGTAAAAATATTGGCACATTAGCCAAAGATAACAACACGGCCACTCGGGTTGGGTGGATGGTTGAAGAGTGACAGAAAGGGGATCTGGTAGACTAAGTTTAGTTCAAGTTTTGGCAGTTGACCTGCTGTTAGCATTTGGCATACATGCACAAACAATTTAAACAGATACTTGACTTGAGGCCAGATCCTTGGGCCTTGCACCTGCCGTGCTGCTTGTCAGCTCGCCTTTCCATTTGCATGTCAAATAAAAAATCTTACGACCCATAGAACATCTGCTATCATTTGTGCTGGGGTTACTTCAATCGGCACCGTTTTTCCCTACTTCTCCCTCTCCTCATGATTGGCATTCGTTTTGCGCCTCATGAATGGGTGTCCATTGTGAAGTTCGATGCGGAAAAACCTTTCAATTGGCGGCCGCTACGGGGCAGGTACTTAAGCTGGCTGGGCGACAATGCAGCCGGCTTCTAGCTTCTGGCTTCTGGCTGACGAGCTGCTTTTATTGGTATTGCACCCGCGGCGACAGTCACTAAGCTTCTCTCCGTGCATCGATCAATTACACCGGATTTATGCGACCTGACATTTACATGTGTTGCGGTAAGCTTTAGCGCGGGGGTGCCCACAACACTGTCGGAGTAAAATCGTAGTCATAGTCCATCGCATTGTCTACGCATTAGTTGCTGTTGGCTGTCGGCCGTGCTCAATTGCCCAGAAAAACTGTTTGAGTACGCACTCGAACACATGACTACAAAACTGCATTTGCCATTTTCCTGTTTGTCTGATGCTCTTTTTGCGCTCTTTTGCTTTTGTTGTTGTGGGGAATTCCGCCTACTTAAGTCTTTTTTGACTTGCAATTCGGAAATTCTGGCTTATCCTGTTTTCTTTATTGGTTAGAGATTTTCTTGTTTATTAATGTACGCTTTGTTTTGATGGCTTAGCTGTCCAAACAATCGCTTCAAGTCGGCACAGAATTAGGCTACTACTCTCAGCTCGCTTGGCTGTTCCCATGAGCAGACAAATGTCCATACCCATTGATGAATGCACGAATATCTAAGCCAGCCTAGAGGGAAAGGAAGCGCGAACAAAATTATCTCTGAGCCTGCCAATTAATATAAGAATCTTTTACAATTACGAATAACCAAAGCGCGGGAAGAATCTATTATTTGCTTAGAGTACTGATTAGCTTTTCTTTTATTACATTATCATTGTATTCTCTGGGGTTATTCCATTAAACATAATGTTGAAGTATAACAAAATGAAAGTTCCATCCATACGGTGCCCTTGAATTCAATAGTTTTACAATATATACATATATAATAATATATAATAAATATTTTTTTAAAACATTTACAAATTTCGATCTTAAAAATAAGTATTATATGAAAATATTTAGTTTTAATGTTATATGACTTCATTTATAACATTATAATATGTAATTAAAGATATAACACCTGACATTAGTTATATATACTATATTTAACTGAAACATATAGCAGATTTATGTTAGTTATAAAATAATAAAAATTACTTGTACATTTCCCATTCTGCATTCTGCAATGTATTTCGTTTAAATGATCTTGACAACAAAAGATTAGCCTTTTCTAAAAAACCTGAGTTAGAATTAAAGGCATGATGGCCATTTCTGGTGAGACTTGTCCAGTGCGCAATGGAAGTCTGTCCATGAATTCAAATAATGGGAGGAACACATAGAAATTTGTATAAAAACGTTGAAATTAGGGCAGGCGGTCTGTGTGTCAGAGAGAGCGCTCTGCAGACTATGAGCAAAACAGATGGCTCGCTTGGATGTGGCTGCTCCTCTTGAGCTCTTGAGCGATTTGAAGTACCAGAAAGGCAACACATGGATCCTATCCCTACGGTCAAACGTGAGCATTGTTTGGAACGACACTGCTGCTCCGGTTGCTATTCTATTTTTGCCTTTCCAGCGATTGTTGCTGCTGAGCTATGCAAATCCAAAAGCCCAACAGACCGACAGACCGAGAGACGCGAGCTGGGTTGAGGTTGGTACGGGTCTGTTGGGGTGCTGGGGTGCGGGAGTGCGCCCACTTGACAAATACCATTTTCGAAATTGAAAGACAAACTTTTGAGCAGTCGACATTGTCTGTTGGAAATGGAAATGAGACACAATGTGCAGCAGTCAGCGTGAAGGCATCCGCATCCTGCTGACGAATTTGCTGAGTGTGTTGATTTGTTGATTCGTTTCGCCTAATCGCACCACCACCATCAGAGTCAGCTAGCAGCCAAGTAGCCCACCAGCCAGCGCCCAGCATTCAGTATCCAGCAGCCAGCAACTGGCTGACGGTCTGCAGACAAACTTGTCCAGTTTGCGTATTATCCCAGCCGTGCCGTGCCTGGACCGTACCGGACCGGTCCGTACGCAAATGTGTTTGTCCTGTGCAAGGACATGTGTCTGAAAGTTTGGCTCTACATATATCAGTCTGTCTCTGTTTCACTCAGTGCACGAATGGAAATGTGTTGAAAATTTATTGACATTATTCAATTAATTATTGTGCAAATATTTTAACACACACACGCACGCAGAGGCTCGTAAGTGGCAGGGAATTTGCCATTAATTGTGAATTAGATTGCATGAATTTGCAGCGTCTGTTCAACTTGTTGTCGAGTGTGTGACATCAAAACTCAGAGCATCAATCAGTCAGTCACCCAGTCAGTCATTCAGCCGCTCAGTCAGTTAGTCAGTCCATCAGTCTGCCAGACGGTTGCCCACTTGCCTATTCATTCACTTATGCAGTGAAGCGTTTGCGCAAACATCGTGCGCCAATTCCTAGCTCCTCGAACAGAATGAGCATGAGGATGCGCCAACTGCCCCATTGACCATGTCCGTTTCCGTTGCCATTGCCGTTGCCGTTGCCGTTGTCGTTGCCCCACCGGAAACGGTGGCCAGCCCAGCCACTCCCTATCTCCCACTGGTAGTTGCCTCTGCTAACCGGATGTTGCAGCCATAGCTTTTTCTGATATTCAGCTGCCATTGTATTTGTTGTTGATTATTTCACATTAATTTCGGCTGCGTGTGCAAATACATTTTCAAATAAATTGAATTCATTTAATTTAACGAACACGCATCGATTTCTATTTGACTTATACCAAATACTAAATATTCATTTTGATGCGCTACAACGTTTAGCAGCTGCTAAATTAGCTAAATTACTTTTTAATTGCAAATAGGTAAATTTACCTTTTTATGAGCGAAATTTATACAAATATACACTAAAAATTAACAATGTTAGGTATTGTCAAGGTAAGTAATTTTCTTTTATACAAACGATTTAAATTGATCAAAGTATTGAATTACATTTACAAAATTTCATAAAATAATGGTGTTGCTATATTATTAAAGTAAGATGGAACTTTAATTGGAATATTAAATAATAGATTATTTACACAATTATTTATTGCTGCAATTTCTTTTCTATTCTGTCAGCTCTGTCAATTTGCGAATACTTATATAATTATGCATGAATAATCGTAAAATACTGTTGATGATTCTTGGGGCGACTGTCAAGCAAACATGATTCGGAACATTTATCATATTCCAATGATTTTAGCCACACGCCGTAAGGGCTGCTCGCCCGCCGTTGTCAAAACACAATTTGGTTATTAGCCGCGTTGCTGGCGACGTCTCGCATTTCATCCAATCCAGTGGGGCTGCTGGTGTTGGCTGCTTGATAAAGGTGTGTTGCGGCTGCCAATCGATAAGCGGCTGTTGCCGTTGCTGCCAGCACATCAGTCATTGTCACACCGTAGAGCCCGAACCACGAGAACGAGCCATCAGCCAGCCAACCACAAATCGCCACCCACTCACCCAAAACTGCCGAATATGATTAATGCGCTGCCGCTGCAACTAAGCTTGCCTTTGCTGGCCATAGCACTAAAGATAGAGATACAGATGCCCAGATATGAGATATGAGTGTGCTCTACTACATGCCGAAACTTATGGCACCGACTTCTCAGATAATGCCCAGTAAACTTCACACTCGTGCCGATGTGCCGATTTGTTATGTTTTGATTGCCAAACACAAAACTGGCAAAAGGACGACACGTGGCCTTGCCTAGCGTGGTCCTGCAGTGATTTTGAGGACACGTGCCCGCATTTTCGGAACGTAAGGTTTCACGGATTAATTTCAATTTGCTTGCAGCAGCCGGGCGTTCAGCCGGCGAGGGGGAGGCACTGTTAACGGTACGGCTTTGCTGCTAATTATGTGTGGAATGTTTAAGATAAACAAAACACAATGCAGTGACGGCGACGTCGGCGATTGCTGCAGCCGCAGCAGCAGCAAAAGGACAACCAGCCAAAGACGGGCACTTGTCAGCCTGAGCCAGGCTCGTTGTTGTTGTTGTTGTAGTTGATGTTGTTGCTATTGGCCTAATCCGTAAGTGTCGCTCAAAGGCACGCAGCGGCGGCAGCCGCTGATAGAGCACATTCACTCACATAAATTCACACACACTCATAGACTATCTCTCTCTCTCTCTCTCTTTCTCTCTCTCTCTCTCTCTCTCTCTCTCTGAGAAATAGAGAGCGCGTGAGGAGAGGACCTGAGCCATTGCTAGAACCGGAGTTGAGATGGGGCATAATGATGTGGCGACTGTTGACATCGACATCGACGCGTCATCGACAGACAGCGCAGCCCACACGGGATGGGAGTGGGCCTGGAGCTGTGTATGAGCTCGGAGCCAGCCTGTTGGTCAAAGATAACAGCAATTTATTTTCAAGTCATCATTTTAATTATCCCGTTTGCAATGTTGGCCAACCTTGCGAATAGGCGCGGCGCGCATTAAACGTGACAACAGCAGCAACAACAATAAAGAGCAAAGTGTACGCTAACGTTGGCAGCAGCAACCATTTTGCTCATTAAAATATAATATGTATTTTTTAATTTAACAGAAATGTTTGCACAAAAATTTCCTCGAAACAAAGTTGAGCTCCGTACGTTGAATCTCCACAATTCAAGCTCCAACTCATTGCCAGAATTTGTGTCTGTCTGTGGCTGCAGCTGAACGGCAAGCGGACTGGGCGGACGGAGACAGGGCGTCGACAAAATATCCTTTTTCGGTTTTTTATTCTCCATTTGGCTAACAAGGACCAGAGCGAGTCGCAGACCCAGTTCTTGCAACAGATCCGGTATGTGGCTCTGGCCCCAATACCAGTTGGCAGTTGGCACTGTTGCTCTGGCCCCGCCTTCATGCGTTTTTCATTTAACCGTTACCGGAAGCGTTCATGAGAAAATTTCCGCTTTCATAACCGAATTTTAATTAACTTTCGAAAACCTAATTACAAAGTATTATTATAATGAAAAAGCAGTGCACAAAGCGAACGAAAGGGGCGGCCCATGACACGGGCACGGGCACTGGCAGGGGCTATCCAACAAACTGAGTTCTGCCCCTGCAGCTAAAAAAAAGTGCTGCGACTACAACGATGTCGACGACGACGACGATGGCGACGACGACGACGATGTTGCCTCCGCCATTGCTACGTGCGCTGTCTTTGCCCTTTCTATGCTATGGGAAATGGGGAAGGGACCGGAGACGGGGATCGGTGGCACTACTTCCTGTGTATCCATCCGGTATAAGCTGGCGCTGCTGATTCTGTCGCAGTTGCTGCTACTGTTACGGGTGCGCCGCATTGGGGAGTAGAAGAGTTAGCATTGCCTGCCATTTTTATGGCAGAGACTCTTTTATATCCCAGCTTTAGCCTCAGCCCATTGCCAGCTGGACTTGCTGCCGGCTCTGGTTAGCTCTCTCTGTCTCGTTTCAAAATTAAATATTCCATTAGAAAATTACTACAAGATTGTGGTTTTTAACATACGCTGAAAAAGCTTAAAAACTAATTGGATGCTCCCCAACCTCACTTGCTAACTTTTAGTTAAATCAGGTAGATACTAAACTAAAATTCGCTTTTGTGGCTTAAGCTAAGTGGAACAAATCTGTTCAGCATTTGGGTACAACTTTCAATTATATATATACACATTTTGAAATAACTATGAATGTTATCTATATATAAGTTTCAAACGAATGTATATGCATATATAGATATTTTAGTCTACAATTGTTTTCAGAGGAAGCACATGCATGTTTAATACTCAACAAAATGTCATGGCAATTTTGTAATGGTATTGGGATAGCAGCAGTTTTTATTATGATGGGAGGCTTGGACCCACTCTAAGCCAAACGTTCAAACTTTTTAATAGAATTTTATATAAAAAGTAGAAACCAGGTGCTAGTCCGTCATATGGGAAAATAATTACATATTGATCGCGTGCTCAGGCGAAACAGCTTTGGCTTTGGCTTTGGCATTTATGAATAGATAGCTCCAGTCTGACGGTATGAAGGACCAGAGCTCAACAAACCCTTACCCCTGCCCACAGCCCATCGAACATGAACGTCTTTGCAGCGCGCATGTCTGACATGAAGGGGCTTAAATATAGAATGTGAACAAAATGATTGTGGGTGGTGGTGGTGCGAATGGGGTCTGGTTTGGTGGTTGCAGCAACCCCAAAGCACAGATTTTAGAAAACCAGTTCAATCCAACTGGGGTTGCTTGCCGCCAAAATGAAGAAACTCTACCGTTGCCAGTCACAATGTCAAGGAAAGAAAATCGAAGCCGTTGTCGTTGTCGAAGCAGCAACAAACCAACGCCATTTTCTCAGTTGTGGCTGTTCCCCCAAACAAAGCGCGCTCTTTTATGCAGAGCCATAAAACATATTAAAGCAACGGTCATACGAATTGATATACATATAAAATGGTGACCTTCCAAGCTGCTTAATTAAAAAGACAACAGCTTGTTAAACATGACCGGATACCGTACAGCACACACCGCACTGGACAGATAAGTGTGTGTGGTGGAGCGCTAGAAAGGTATTTTATTCGAGAATTATAAATGAGAGCCCAGCCAGGCAACCAGTCAGCCAGTCAGTCAGCCAGACATGGGACAAATTGTAGATTCTTGAAATGAATCACAAAGATAACTAAGCATGGGCCCAGTAGTTATAGTGTAAATACATGTGAAACTTTACGTTGGTATACCATGTACTATATGTTTGTGTAAAGGGTAACTGCGTCGGATCAGGCGCGGTTGTTATTTATATTGGACAGATAAGAAGTAGATATGAAGGCAACCAATCCTAGGTGTCATATGTATATTACGAGCCAGCAAATAGGGACACTGAGCAGAGGCCTCTATTGCTGCATTTGGGATAGGTAACTATCACGCTGGCTAGGCTGGGCAACTCAGGACAGTTGTTGTTGTTTCGATTGTTTACCTTGTTGTTCGTTGCAATTTACGAGTACACTCTGATAAGTTTATCAAAAAAAAAGGAGAGAAAACTGCACTCTACATCCGAGTTACGATAAGATAGGAAAGAGCTCTTGGAAACGTTCGATGAGTTGGGTGCAGGCTACAGGCGCTATCGGTCGTTCATGTTGCTGCATTGATAGTTCGATCCAATCAATACAGAAATGCTTGTTGGAGGTCAGTTGTTTAAATAAACAAAGGCAACGCTTTGATTACCTTCTGCCCATGGAAAGTTCAAACAAAGCGTGGATATTTTTTCATTTCTTTTTTTTTATATTTCAAACATTAAAATTGTCTTTTTTAAATTTTTGCACGATTTATAATATTAATTTTAACTAGCTTTAGATTTCGGATGTTACTTATTTCATGTTCTGCTGACATTTATGAATTTCAATGCGTATATTATACATTGTATTTTATTTGTTGTGTTTTTTATTTTTTTGCATTTCCATATTTAAACTATTTCTGTATATTAATTTTAATCAATTAGCTTAGCTTGATGTAAAAATGCGCGTTTGCGTGTGTGATTTTGTAAACGCACAACAATAAAATTAATATTAAAAATTATTGAATAATAATTGCAGTTTTTCGTTCATTGTTGTTTTTTGTTTCGTATTTCGTCTTGCTCTTTTATTATTTATGCTAATTAAATGTTAAATGCTATACAATATTTGTTAATCTTGTGTAGCATACAATTTGATTAATTCTCAAGTTAGATTAAATTGTTTTCCTTTTTTTTTTTTGTTTTGTTTATTTTTTTCGGGTGTTGAGTTTAATTTTAGCTGACTTAAATACGATATAGTACATACACATATATTTATAGATTATTTACAAATGGCTTAGGCCTAAACGAATTCGTACAAGAACAGAAAAAATACAATGCAAATAAAAATTGATGTTTAATAATTGTATACACATAATAAAAATGGAAATAATTTATAAATTATATAATAAAAACGTGACGTTTCCAATGCATGGCCAATTTTTGTTGCTTAGTTCGATAAATTTGAGGATTCTTAAGTGGATCTTGAAATTGTTGGATATCTCTTCTTTTTTTTGGTTTTTGATCATTTGCGATTCGAATTCGATTGCCTTTGGATAAAGGAGTTGGTTTTTTTTTTGTAACGAACATTACACACAATCCCGCTTTTATTTTGCTTTTTTTCTCTCTCTCTTCTCTCTCTCTTCTCTCTCTCTCTCTCTCTTTCGCGGTGTCTCTCTCTCTCTCTCTCAGTATCTTTGTGAAGCTACATCAGTTTCTTTCACACACATTTAAAATGTTGAATTTAAACCGATTTGATTGTTATTGCTTATATAGAGAATAAACAAATGGCACGGAAGTTCTTGTTTTTAGCAGACATAAATGTTAACAAAGTTCTATTGCTGAACGGCCAAATAGAATTAACTATATATGTATATGTGGCCGTTACTGCGCTTACAACTACATCACTTTTTTTTCTTGAATTCCTCAACAGAATGACTTCGAAAACAAAAAAAAACATAAAGGCAAAGACTAAGCATGTGCTTCCAGAAGATTGGGTTGGACTATTTACAAGTGTAGGAGCCTTACTCACGTGCTCGTGAGCTCAAAGGATGCGCCCAGGTGCTAAAAGCCATTGAACAGTCGCTCGCTAATTAGGCCCGTCTGCCCGAACCCAACTGTGATGGCAACCAGGTCCGGGCAGTGAGTCGGCGATGTGAGCTCTTACACAAAGCCGCGCCTTGTGCAGGGCTACAGCAGATTCTGTAATGCGGCGGCGCTGTTGAATGTCAAGCTGTGATTCCAGTTGCGATAACTGGCCGCAGCCGCATATTGTTGATAGTTGTTATAGAGCTGCTGCTGCGCCGCTTGATGCTGCTGCAGTTGCTCCTCGCTGAGGTCGCTGGTTATGTTGGAGGAGTCTTCTTGCAGCTCCGCTGATATTTGGCTATGCAGCAGCTGTTGCTGTTGCTGCTGTTGCTGCTGTTGGTGTTGCTGCTGCTGCTGTTGCTGTTGTTGCTGCTGCTGTTGTTGCTGCTGTTGCACTGAGGCGGCCAACTTCTGTGAAAAATTGGCTGCCACCGCTGGCTTGGTGCTGGCCTTTGTTGTGGTATTTGTAGCGGATGTCAGTTGCTGCGCCGCCTGCTGCTGTTGCTGTTGTTGCTGCTGGTGGTGCTGCTGTTGCTGTTGCTGCAAGTGTTGCTGCTGGTGCTGCTGCTGCTGATGCGAGCCGCCCCCGCCGCCAAAGCGCAGCATCTGCTCCGCGCGCCCTTAAGCCAGCGGGTACTGATGATGTCACAAGCTCGTGGTGCCGGCAGGCGCATGGTAACCGAGACTCTGATAGTACGAATCCTGGCCTAAGGCAGCATGTGTATTGGTCAGCGGACTGAGTGTATTGTACCCGGCATATTGGCTCATATCGTACATCTTAATGTCCGCCTTGGACTCTGTGGGCAGCAGGCGATTGATGGAAAATGGATGGCTGGAGGGCGTATAGCCGGAAGGCTCCTGTTTCAGTGGATGCATCGATGAGTGGTAGTCACTGATCAGCGACGGATGGCACCGATTGGCCATCATCGCGGATAGCTCCTCCTGCTGCAACTGGTGGTGCTGGTGATGATGATGCGTGGGTACATGTTGTGGCTGCTGGCCAAGGCAAAGCTCTGCGTTGGCATGCAGCATGGCCAGCGCTTCGGCATCCTTGCTGTGCGCTGCGCTTAGCACATTGACACCCGCCAATGCCACGCCGCCACCGCCCGACTCTTTGTGGTGCTGGTGGTGCTCCAGCCGACTCGTGTGATGGTGGTGGTGCATGTGATGTGATTCCTCGTGGTCCTTTTTGCCCGGACTGGTCGCTTCCAAGCTACTGTGCGACGGACTCTTATGCAGCTGACGTATGGCCTCCTTCTTCTCATCCTTGAAGCGCTTTTGGCGACGCAGATAGCAACCATTCTCAAACATATTGCCCGAGTCCGGATGCAGCGTCCAGAAGGAGCCTTTGCCAGGCTTATCCGGAGTACGTGGTATCTTCACAAAGCAATCGTTGAAGCTGAGTGAATGGCGTATGGAGTTCTGCCAGCGCTGCTGATTCTGACGATAAAACGGAAACAAATCCATGATGAACTGATAAATCTCCGACAATGTTAGCATGCGTGTTGGATTGTTCTGTATGGCCATTGTTATGAGCGAGATGTAGCTGTAAGGCGGCTTCGCGTGCGTATAGCTCCGTCTGTACGTGGTTGGCTTGTCAACGCCTCGTCGTCCAAGAGAATTGGGTGAGCCGGGCTCCATGTCACGGGTACCTGGTGGCATCGATCCATAGCTGCCGCCCAAACCAGCCGCCGACATGCTCGCCGCTGACATGGCCATGCAACCGCCCATGTTGCCCAATGGTGAGCCCATGCTAGCGTAGCTCATCGAACTGGGGGTCATGCAGTTGCCGCCCATTGAGTTCATTGCCGCTGCCGCGCCCATGCTGCCGCTCATGCTAGCCACAGCTGCAGCAGAGTCTAATACGCTGGCACCAAAGGTGGCTGCCGCTTGTGGCGAAACGGAGGACATGCCACCCACAGTAAGGCCCATGCTATTCATGGTATAAGCGGAACGCGCCAATGGACTCATGCTGCCGCCATTGGAGGTGGGATTGGGATTGTTGTTGCTAGTTGGGATCGAACCACCACCGCCACCACCGCCGCCGCCGCCTGTAGATGGAGCACCGCCAGCACTAGACATGCTAACTGGCGCGCTGCTGGGCGGCGGCTCAGCATAAAGCTTTTGCATTATATCTATGGTGGTCTGGTGGGGACTACCCTTGAGAAAGCTGTTCAATAATTGCGCCGTTATGTTGCCGACTTTTTTAACGCGCTGCGTTTAAAATTTATGAAGAAAATTGTCGACGCGCCTAATAAGCGCGTTCGATTTATAAAAATGAAAAAGGTAACAAAATTTAATTTTGTTTCGATTTGAATTTAGTTGTTATTGTTGCTGTTATTCAATGCACTGTCACTACGTTAATTAAATTAAATATTTGTTGCATTTTTGTGCACTGTACTTGTCACTTATTGTTGTTGAAAGTTATATTCTAGCATCAATTGTTGCTGTTATTGCTGGTGTTGCTGTTGTGATTGCTGCTGCTACCGTTGTTGCTGGTTTGGCTTTGGCATTTGTTTGTGCACTTGTCGCTCCTCTTGAGCTAAACACTTTGATTAATTTATTTGTATGCGCCGCTGATGCCTTGTGCAAATTTGGAAATAAAATAACGTGGCAAATATGACTCTATTTTAATGCGCGCCGCGCCGCAACGAACCGACGCACGAACGTGAATTGTTAGCTTGCTTTTGGCCACTGAGTCTGAGTCTGAGGTTGCTGAGCTGCTGCTGCTGAGCCAACTGGAGGCTGCTGCTGTTGCCGTTGCCGGTGCTGTTGCTGTTGCTGGTCCGCTCGAGTGTCTCTTTGGCTTGAGCTCTTGAATGTGACTGTTTGCAGAGGGGAACGCTTGTCTACTATTTGGCTTGCGCTTGCTGCCAACAAATATTGTTCGAGCCGCGCTCAAGTGCCGCCGACGATGACGATGACAGCGACTGCGACGCCAGCAGCGACTGCGTTGTTGCCAGAGACAGCGCCGACTCGCTCTCACACACAGCCTTGTGCCGTGTTTCCGTCTCACACTCGCACGCATACTCTCGCACACACTCACAGCGACACGCAGCGGCAGCTGGCACAACGATTCACCACCGGTTCCGAGGTCTTGCCAATGACAGGCTCCGGTTCTCTTACGTACACAGCGTTGGCAGCGCACGCGCATTGGCCAGCGGCCTCTGTATTCACAGAGCAGCGCCTGGTTGCCAAGACAACAAATGGGCGGAGCCAAAACGTGCGGCGAGCGAGCAACGCCCTCGTTGTCTGTTGCTTGTGGAGCACGGTCAGCTGCCGCGTACACGCCACAAACTAGCACAAACACAATCATAATTACACACACACATACACAACCAGCATTAAGCGCTCTAATGCCGCGTGTTGTCGTTGTGTGAGCGACGCCATGTTACAGTTAACGATTTTCTCTAATACGATCAATAATCGCGCGCTCCCGCTTACACGCCAGCCAGAGCCCCAGCCCTGCCGGCTGAGACGCTATGTTTAGCCAGAGAATGTCGACGGCATTTGTGACAAAAACAAAAAGAATGTGTGTATGGCTCCAAAGAAGCAAGACATTAATAATACCACTTTGTGTGTGTGTATGTATGTTTGTGTGTTTGAGTGTGTTTTTTCTTCCTTTTTTAAAGCTTGCACATTTGAGGTTAAGGTACGCCAATGTCACTCTCATTCATTCACATTCGTAGCGAGGCGTCGCGCGCAACAGCAGCAGTAGCAGCAACAGCAGTAGTAACCGTCAGCAGCCATCGTCAGCAGCAACCATCAGCAACAGCAGCAGCCGCATCTTTCTTTTTTTGGCAAGTCATTGCGAAAGTGACCCAATTCTGGATGCGTCGTCATCTTACTTCTACCTGAATGCAGTTCATTGATGCTAAACTGCACGCGTGCAATGTGGAATACTTCCTGGACCACCGACTATCGACCGCCGACCATTTATGGCCGTGGATAAAGCGCATTTTAATTTCGGTTGTAAAAACTTTAAGCAATTTCTGCTTGACGCCTTCTATTGTGCATTCCATTTAACCCTTTCACTGTTAACGTATATTTCTGTGTGTGTGTGTGTGTGTGTGTATGTGTATTCCGACATATGCACCTCTGTGTGTGCGAGTATGTGTCTGTGTGCTATATTTGTACTCACTCATCATCATCACGGCCATAACTACTTTATGGGTAGGGCAATTTGCGATTTACATCCGTGTCCCCGCTCCGTGCTCGTTTTTGAGCCGGTGCACAAAGTTTTTCAATGAAAATTTTTACTCAATTATGTGTTACCTGAAATATAAAAATATGCGGAAATCCCACATTGAAACCGCTATTGCTGCCGTGCAGTTTAACAACTAGTCTCCATATCAAAGCACACATATTATGTTGGCATTTGTCCAAGCAACTCGATATACAAAAAGAGTTTAGTGTCAATCGTGTCGTCGATCGAAATTACCTTTGTCTAGCCAAAATAATTAAAATGCTTATATTTTGCATTTCTATTTTATTTTTATTTCCCTGATAAAATAATTTTCATTTATACAATTATGTTTTTAAAGGCCTTTCACTTAATTTCGAGAAACACCGGCTTTATTTTTAAAACACAAATAGAGAAGAGTTTGAAAGCAATAGAATTTGGTTTAATGATAAATGCCTTTGGATATTCCTGTTTAGTTTAAATATTCTCTTTAAAATTTTTTGGCTTGAGTATTACTTTAATACTAAAATTGTAATTTAAATTCATTTTATAATCAAATGAATAATTAAAAATACAATTTGAAAGCATGCGTATACATTTTATTGTATTTGATGTACATACTGCTTTGTTTATGTGCAGAGCTAACAGAGCAGAGTACACACACACAGAGAGAGAGAGAGAGAGAGAAAGAGATATATATGAACTCATGTACTTTCAGATACACACATCCAACTCAATATGTGCTATTTATATCATGATATAAGCACACAAAGATACTCATTCTTTAATGCAGACTCATATGTTTAAATGTTCCTCGCGCCGTTGTGTGCGGTTCTAATAATGTGCTTAAATATTTAATATTTTTATTGTACTATTTCCCAGGCGATCCCCAGTTCCCGTAGCCTCTGGTCCCTGGCCCCTCATTGTTTGTCCGGGGGCAACACTTTCCGATGACGTAGAGCAAATACTCGCAGTAGTCCAAAATATACATACGAGTACATGAATGTATTCGGGTATTTATTTACCTTTTAGTAATTTATCTATTTATTTATTTGCTTTTAAAGCGCGCCACTTTCAGGCCTGGTCAATTCGGTCGGCATGGGCTTGGATCTGAATCGAATTCAGTTTCGGCTGCATTCGGCTCGGAACGATACGAGTGTAAGCCCTGCTCAAACTTTTTAATTAGTTTCAATTGTCGACGCGTGTTGGTCGTGTGGGCGGCCAATAAATAGACATATAGACATATGCATATATATTTGAAAAATATTTATTTTATTTCTAGTTTCTGTTTTTGCTTTTGTTTTTATTTTCTATTTCGTTGACTGTTTATGTAGCTTTAAAATGCAGCGCTTTTTGTTCGATTTAAGAATTCAGATGACGCATGCGTCGTGTCACTGTGACTTTACAAAAATGTCGCCTTTGACCAACTTTTCACATATATATTTAGTTGAGCAGCCGGTTGGATCCATCTATCCAACGTGCGTGTGTTTGACTGTGTGTGTGTGTGTACATATCAATATAAAATGTATAATATTTATTTTTATTGTTATTATTTGTTATTGTTGATTTATTTGTTTATACAATATTTTCACACAAATTAAAATACTTTGCCGACTCGTTGGCTTCGTCTCGTAAAAATCAACCACGAAGCAAACGCCGACGCCGACGCCGACGTCGACATGGCGATGCCAGTGATGCACATGTTTTCTTTTTTTTACTTATCCCAATTATCGATGCTCATTAGTATGTATTTAATTGTTTGCCAAATTTCATAAAATAAAATACGAATGCCATGTTCTAATATGTCAGGCAAACAAATCCATACCGAAGAGTTTAAAGCTTCTGATGTTTGCTTTGCATTAAGGCTATTCTTAATCCCCAGACACGTGTCTTCACTTTACTCAAATTATTATATTTCTTTAGGGCTTGGGTAGTCATTTTGAAATGCAAATGTATATTCATAAACATTATTATGGTAGTTCTAAACAAACAAATTTGATTGTATTACTCTCTTTTTTCAGTTCTCTTTCCCTATTTCTCTGTTTTATTCTCAAAAGCTATTATACTTTGATAATTAGCTACATTTGTTTTACGTCATTCGATTTTGCCACACTTAAAAGATGCAATTAATTCAATCAGGTTTTAGTTTTCTTATTAAACCCCTATATAAATAAAATGTTTATTGTATAAATAAAAGTTTATATGCAGAAATATATATATATACGTCTTCTCTCTATATAGCAATGTATATCAGAATGAAAAAATCAAGTCTTTCCATATGAGGCAAGCAAGATGAATTATTTATTTTAATTTCGGTCTAAATTTTTATGTTTCCTGAAATGTATCTAAGATTTCTCAAATCCTTTAGGGTAGCAATCTAAATATAACGCTATATTGACAAAATATTATCTATTAACATTCAACATAAAGGGGAAAACTGGATTTAATGCCGTACGGAAAATACATATAAAGTCAGCATCTACCTGGTTATCCATACTTTGCTTAGCTTGGCGATTTCAGAGACTATGCATTACGATTTATTAAGTTATGATTAAATCAGGTAATTTATTTTATTACACGTAATTTGCCCGTAATTAATGCAGTTTTCTAGCAGGCTAAGAGATACTTGGAATTCTAAACACAATTTCTTGGAGCTGGTCATAGCGTATGCCAGAGTCAAATACTTTTTTTGAATGCTTTCTTGTTTAATGATTTCATTCTTTCAAAACAAAAAGAAAAAGCACACAGTTATTATTTAGCAAGTAAGTATACACTTATATATACACTTATATCTGTAAATACATATTCATCAAAGAATCATAATAAAGTATGTATTGACATAAAATGATTGAAGTATCTTTATGATGGTTGATTTTGTAATATTGCTTTTCGAATCATGTGTTGGAATTTAAGTATACTCATTTTAGTATCTGCATTTCTACCGTCAGGAGTTTTAGGATTTTCGTTGTTGTTTTTTCGTCAGTGTGCCGGTGTCTCTTGTTGGGTATTTCTTGCGTGTGTCGTAATGAGCACAACCATAAAAGCGTCTTTTGTTTTACGACCGCACTGCGCGCGTGTTTGCTAAACACAACAATGCCAATTTTATGGCCAACCGAGCCGCATAGACAACGACAGTGCCGTGGGTCCAGCAGGCACAGCATCCCAGGTTGGCAGAGGCCAATGGGCAACGGGCAGCGCAGTCGACATCGAGGTGACACCAAAAGTAGAGCACAGCCATGCCAGAGGTAGAGGTTTAATCATTTGCAAGTCTAGAACAACGGCGATGTTTGCAGTCTGCTACGGGTTGATTTCGCACTCGGGAACGGGGTCGCCATCGCGCATTAATTAGAGCACACAATGGTCAGCGGGAAACAGGCAGCGGGCAGCAGGCGGAGGGCAGTGGTTACTTTCTTTAGCCATAAAACGTTGCTGCTGCTGATGCTGATGCTGATGCTAGGGGTACGGTTGCTGCTTTGGCGGCTCTTATCTAAATTAGGATGTTTGTGTGCGCCTGTGTCTACGCGTCGCCTGCATTATTTGCGTAGGTGTTTCATTTCCGTTTCACAATTTATCTGGCGAGTGTTTGCACCGAAGCAGCGGCGCGTACTCGTCTCACCTTTACCTTTACCTTTGCCATACCATATCGTTTTCGGCCGTCTCTGGTCTGTCGCGTCTGCTGAATCCACAATTTTTCTCTATCCACTTTCACATGTGATTTTCTTTGTTGTCTTATCAGCCTTGTCGCTGATATTGTGCCTATCACTGTCATGATTCACATTTCTACTCGAAACTGCATTTACAAGAGCCCCGAGGCAAATACATGCACTCGTAGAACTGCAATGCAGACGCCATCAGTCGCCTTTGATAAGCGCCTGTTCGAAGTGTAGCGCATTTCGGGTGCGTGACTTATCAGAAAGCCGCCCGACTACGACATTCAAATCGCATAAATCACAGCCTAGTCGCAGTTTTCGCCTTAATATCTTCCCCTTTTATCTATTTGCTGCGGTTGGCCATAAAGTTTTTATCTTTGTGCAAACACTAAAGGCAACGCTTTAAGACCCAGCCGACCTTATTATTTCTTGTTTTAATAAAGAATCACGAGAACCGAGAACTGATATTCTTTTAATTAAAACTACACTCCACAGGCAGGTCAGGAACGTGGATGTACATCGTTCCAAAAAAAAAAAAACACTATAGTATTGGAATTAACACAAAATTAAATAACAATATAATAAATGCAGAAATTATAAATAACATATTTCTCAAAATATATCTGGATATGTGAATAACACTTAACTAGACTGAACTTTTTCTGGACAAACAGACAGACCATTCTGCAGTACCTAAAAAATACTTGGTTAGAAAATAGTTTAGAAACAGTTTTATACATAAACCTTTTCAATCTCACCAATTATACACACAGTACAACAATAGACAGAAAGAAACAACATTTAAGGTACGAGAGGTAGCTACCCAAAAATCATCATTCGAAAGCATCCGTTATTCATTTCTTCATCCAACCTCAGTTTTTCTCCCATAGTTGCTTTTTTCGTATTCAAATACCCTACATTAAAAGAGTGTGTAAGGCTTTCACTGCGACTAAAAAGAGTTCCAATAAAGGTCCGCTCGTAGCTATCTATCTGTTCATTCGACTTTATAAATATAAATTGATTACATGACAAAAGTTCGTCAAAATAAACAAATTTAGGAGTCTTTTTACTCTCATTATTGATATAATCTAAAATAAGAATCAACTCTTTATACAAAACTTTTATCTACAGAGTATTCTCATAGTCGGGCACAAATAACTATTAAAATTTCGACTCGTTTTCCTTAAAAATTGTTGAGACAAGTTAGCACTTGCCTGCTAATTATTTATTCGTTGCCTGAAAAATTAACTTTCGAGCTATACACGTAGACAACAAGAGTGCTGGCAGTTCTGAATTTTGGTGGGCTTCTATCTAGAAAACGCCTAAGCGGGCAAACCCCATATCCAAATGGTAACGGGGAGCCGTAGTGGCAACTACGACGACGGCAGCCCGAAAGCTGTCAAATTGTCGGAAAGTTTTTATCGTATCGTACTTCATGTTATTGAGTGGCCTTGTTCAGATTCATATTCACACGGTGCATAAATACATATACAGATACAGATACTGGGCAAGATACATTTGTATCTACACATGTTGGCGCTGATATAAACAATTCAATTACTTGTTGTAGCCCGAAATTCTGTCAACTGGGGGCGTTCTAGATTTTTTTGGTAGTTATTGATTTACAAGCGTGCACTATCAAACGCTATCAGAGTGTTGTCCACTTGAGGCAACGGTAGACTTATCGCAATGCGTTGTGATTTTTTGGAGTGTCGAAACGCCTAAGCAAATATGATTTAAGTTCTATTTGCTCTGGCCGCTCGATTGGGTCTTAATTACTTCCGAAAACAATGACCAATAGCGATAAAGCTTTAACTAATTGATAGTGCTGCACAAACGCTTAAGCAAATAATTCTCGCTTGGACATTAACAAAATCAAATAAAATAATTACTCTGGATACATGTTGGTATGTGTGTGTATGTGGCTGTGGATGTACATATGAATGTGAATGTGAATGTGGATGTGATATTTTGCTACCTGGACCGGTTTGAGGCTATCATTCATAAACTTTTGACTGGCTGACACGCAAATTAGCTCTTGAGCCAACACGCAGACAGCGCGCTCAGCGTGCAGAGAGCGTTGGAGCTGAAGAGCTGCAGACCTGGAGACTCTCAAGTACGCAGATACAGAAACTGAAACAAACGTAGACTCAGTCACATACACACTCGCACACACACATACATAGAGATGGGCATAGGGGCCATTGCTTGGGGCCGTTGATCATGGTGATGACTGTGTAAAAAAGCGCAGCTACAAACTGGCACACAACTTTAGATGCTTGAGATGTGTTGGCCGTTTGTGTTAATCCCATCAAGCTCCAGCACATTATGAAGTAGCAACAACAACAACTACAGCAACAATAACAACACCAACTACAACAAGAGCAGCAGCTGCTGCTTAGAAACTGGAGCTGCATACGTTGAGTACGAGTGCTCGTGTGCTCCAATGGAGTCTCCATCTCCAGCTCCATCTCCATCTCTACATCAACGGCACAAGTGACATAAGTGGCGCTTACATGACGATGCGTGCACAGCCAACGAGCGGCAGCCAGCAGTGCTCCAGCTCTCTACACCTTCCACAGCTTCAGTCACAGCTACAGCTTCAGCTTCAGCTACGGTGTTCCATTTGCAGCTGAGCCTCAGCTTTATCTTCATCTTTTTGTAATAGTCATCCAGGCCAAGTCTCAGACGCTGATAAGAATATGTTATGGCACATGGAGTTGTTAAATCCAGCGCCGCAAGGTGCAGTTCTACCTGTGTGGTCCACAACTTTGATAAGGAAATTTTGGAAGCTATAACGCCGCCTCTGCGTGTCTACGCATGTCCGAACATCCGCGAGCCATACATCCATCTGGGTTTCGGGCTGTATATGGGACTCTCCTGGTTGGCCATACGCATAACGTGACGTGCGGCCGACACTAAGGCTGAGGCTGATTCTGAGCCTGACTCTGACGCTGACGTGCCAAGTACCATTGAAAATGGCAAGTCATTGGCATTTCAACTGGACATGCGGCACCCTTGTTAACCGCTGTCGGAGCCGTCGTAACATCCTTCGACGCATAACGGCAAGCGACTCCTTACCAGGCACTGGCCGATGACGCAGCAAACAGACAAAGCGTTAATTTAATAATGGCCAAAATATAAAAAATATATAAAAAAGAGAATATTACAAGTTGACTCTTACCATAATTTGGTGCTATATGAAATTTGACAGTTGCTGCCTCATTTGGAGGTGTGTTTGCAGCTATTGCTGGCTGTCGGTAATTGTTACACTTGGCTGCACCAAAGTCAAAGCTACAAAGTCAATGACATTGAACAAACACATGTCCACACTTAACCAAAATAAAAATAAAAGTGAAACTAGAATTCAATCAATAAAACTCTGGCCAAATTAAAGAAAGTAATTTCTAAATGAAAGTTCATACACCCTAAGCTATATATGTAAATAGAATGTTATATTGCTTCTTTTCAATACACTTAAAGCTCAAAGTTTCCTAAATTTCTGGTTAACTGACCCAAAGAAATCTGGGCTTTAATAAATTCGAGTAAAGAAAACTCGTTACAGGGGTGTCCACCTACTTATTTACTTTTAAGTCGATTTATGTTTAACGTTTAATAAATAAATACAGATAAAAAAGTTTAATATAGTTTTAAGTAAAATCTAAATTGAGTAAGGCACAAAATGTCTTAACTTGCCCCATTTGCAAGACCTTTGCAAAGCGAGCGCCGCATACAGCTCTGGGCCTTTATTGGTAGCCGCATTAATTTGCTAGACAAACAAAATTTCCCAGGCTAAAGCTAACACTTCATAAATAGTTTGCACGGGGCAGCTACTGCAGCATCAGCAACAGCCACCAGCACCAGCATCAAGCGCGACTTGGAATGCGGTGTGAAGTTCTTGTGATTCACTCGCGCTGGCTGCGGTACGAAATCAAAGAGCACCAAGCTGCCCGGTTCTGACCTGGTGGCCAAGCAACCAAAAGCATCATAAAATCTTCGTTTCTTGTATCTGGCAGCAGAGTTCATTGATTTCTGTCTGGCCAACTCAATCAAATAAAACGTGGGGAAACGCGCACGGCGGTGGCACTCTATTAGCACCTCTCAGGCACAATTTACAACAAACATTTACAACTGTCAATTGGCAACAAAGCAGCAGCCAAGAATTAAGGATGCAGGTCAAACAAAGGCACCGCCGACGCTGATACCGACGGCGACGTCGACTACGAAGTCGACGTCAACGTCAACTTTAACGTTGACGCTGTCAATTTTTAGGGAGCTGCTGATAAATTGCATGCAATTTGTTAGCATTAAACAACAAACTAATTTTCAACTGGTTTGCCACTGATGGGAACCCATAGATACGTAGTTACATATATCAAGAAACAATATAAAAGTGTATATATAAATATATATAATAGTGTACAAATGGCTGTGTATGCGTTTGTGTGTGTGCGAGCTGCAGTTTGAAGACGAAATTAATAAAAATTTCACTTGAATTGACAAAGTGGCCGAACGCCGTGACGTTCAACTGACGACAAGTGGCACTTGACAAGCTGCCGAACTTGAATATTTTTTCATTATATATATTTACAATACAATATTTCATTGTTATATAGAAGCTGAATTCTCTGGCTGATTTTACCTGACGCTGTCTGACCATTTGTCTGGCTTTCAGTCTCTCAGTCAGCCGTTCAGTCGATCAGTCGGCTAACCTCGTCACAGCTGGCGATTAATCTTGACATTGAGACACAAACAGACGCAAAAACAATGCCCGACTGGCATGAATTATGACATATAGCATACGATATACCCCTAATATATATGTTTGATAGTTGACAATCGATAATTTCGTCTGATGCGAATGAGTATCGAGGGCATTTAAAGATGTTCCCACATTATTGGTCCGACAAGTGCATGTGAGATCATTATCAAGCGAGTCCACGTGCAGCGCACGCGGCCTCTACAAGTGCCAGGACATGCTCTCCCAAGCCAGTCCTTCAGCGACAAGTGCAGCTCATCATCGTCATCAGCATTATGAACCGCAACTACTTTAATTACACGTTTAGCTTTCAGGGACCCTTCAGCAAAATACATTATGCTACACATACTGAAAACAAACTTGAGGCTAAAATAAAACACAAAGATTTCCATATGTGTCGGAAAATAGTTTAGATCTAACGAAAGACTTTTTATATACCCATAATTTAGATATAGTTTAATACGAGCTCCAAAAAGTATGCTGTGCCAAATATTATGTTTTGATAACAATTCATTTGACCTACAACTTTGTTACAACAATAACAGTTAAACTAGGTATTTCACTCACAAACCTTGTTGCTTAGTGTATTTTCAGATTAATAACTCTAGCAGACCGGCGGCATAAGAGCTTAAATGGGGTTGCACCAGGTGGCGGGGGGGGGGGGGGGGGGGCGTGCCTCATGGCAATTGTAATGCAAAGCGTGCTTTTTAGTTTCAGCATGAGTATGTGTGCGTGTGCGCGCATGGGTGTGCGAGTGTGTGGGTGCCGGCTGTGCGCCGGCAGCGTATTGGAAAATTCAGTTTCAGTGCACGGCGATGATGACGAGACTCAAGTGCCGACCCGCAGGGCTATTGACAGAAATCAAAACGGGCCAGCTCAGCGGCACGATGGTACTGTGGCTCAGCAGCACAGCAGCAGCCGCCCAAATGGCAAACGAATTTTTTTTGCAGGCTGTCGTTTGTCGGTTGTTGGTTGCCGGCTTATCACGGCATCAAAACAAATTCGTTTGAAATTAATGCGCAGATTTGCTTTCATTAGTTGGCTTGCCGGGCGCAAATGTAACTGTAAACAAACACAATGGCAATGGCAATAGAAGAAAAACCACCAGCATTCACATCCACGACACGCTCTGAGCTGAGGCTAATCCCAAAGCAAAACTTTTGCCATTTACAAGGGCTGCTCCTGCTTCCTGCCTTCCTTCTGGCTTGTCGAAAGCCCAACTTTCAGCAGCTCACGCAGTTGCCGCACCCGCCACGTGACCTATAACCGTTTCTCCCCCTGCCCACCCTGTACCGCACTGCCCTGGCGGATGTATTTTGAATCGCTTTTTGGGCAGTGTCATCGCTTTGCATTTGGAGTACTCCGACTGCGTGTTCCTAATGTGACAGTTTAATTGCAGGTGAGACGCGGCAGACGCGTGGCCGTAACTCGGAAAACTACGATGATGCAATTAGACAGGCAACGACTTTTCCATTGTCCTGCAATGACTTCTCAGCTGGGTGTGCGGGTACTACCAAGGCCACTGGCCAACCATCTAGTCATGTGCTGTGTTCCGAGTGTGCAGTCTGGCATACAAAGCCGCCTTGTGTTCAAATCGAAGTGTTTATTGGACTATAATGAGTTTTCAGTACTTTAAGTCTGGCTTTAGCAGCTACGTTTTGGAAATGAGGTTGCATTTCGCATTTTGAAAAGTGTTTTGTGTTTTAATTTGTGGGTTATATATTTAATAATGAATATGGAAAAATAATTACATCGAAACATATACAAATTAAATAATTGAATATTTCAGGGCTATTAGACAACAGATTCTAACCCAGAAATCGATCTATCGATGCTAAAAAGTAGATTTTCAATCAGAACAACAAATATTCAAATATAAATATTTAACGACTCTTTAAAGCTTTTGAGAACAGTTGAACGCAGTGCCTACAATACAAAGCGTACAGTAGGTGGTAAACTAGATCAAAGGCGTTCCCTCGCTGTCAGGGTCTGTGACTCTGACCAAATTCTTAATTCATACCCACCCACAAAATAAAAAACACAAAAAAAAAAAGAGGAAAACTTTCTCACATTACCTCACGGATCAGTGGCGGGGCAAGGAATGGGGACGAGGACGAGTACGTGAACTGAATCGGTCTAAATGGACATCGTTTAATATTGATGGGCATTGTTAGAGCTCTTTATGATGAGAAAGCGTTGGACAGGATGGAGTTTTTGCCAACGCTGCCTTTCGGTTTCAAGTGAATATTTAATTAAATTGTTTTCTAATAACCACGCGCAACTTTGTTGGGCTGCACGCGCCAGGGCACGCGGCAATCGAGCCGACCAGCCAGGACACACCTTGTTGTGCCAACAACATTAGCAAGGGCGGTGCGCCTCGCTTTCGATGGCCCAAAAAGCCAAAGCCACCCCTTTCCTACAGCTCAGCCAGTTAGGCTGGCTGGCTAGCTCGGCGCTCTCGGTCCTTTCATGTGCTTCTAATTTTCCAAATTACGCACCATCAATCATCGCAAGTTGCGACACGAGCTTGACGAACGTCGATTGCGATTGCGATGGCGTTGCGTTGGCGTTGGCGTTGTCGATGATGATGATGTCGTTGCAAACTATAACCACCCAACCACCCAACATAAAACGAAGGACGTACCAATCGACAGCCAATCCCTGGGCGCTGGCACTTGAATCCAGCGACGCGGCGGCAGCCGCAAGAAAAAATTAAATTAAACTTCAAGTGGCCGCAATGTTGCGTGTGAGCAGCAGCAACAGACGCAGCAGCAGCAGCGGCAGCGGCAGGTCCTGCTGGCTGGCTGCTGGCAGAATGTGGCCTCATGCAACTCAGTTGTTGACTGTGGGAATCTGCTGTTGTTTTTGTTTTTGCTTTTGCTTTTCCCATAATGCTTATTGTTGACGCTGTTGTTCTTCGTCTTGTTGTTCCTGTGGTCCAGCGCAATTAACGCTAATTGCGCTTAAGCGTAAGCCGGACTTTTGACTTTTGCAACGTATTTTCAGCTTCGGCTTGTGTGCAGGATTTTCCCAGTTTTTAATTTTCAATTTTCTTCCGCCTTAATCTGCGCAGTGTTTTCATATTGGCTTGACTCTTTGTCAAAACATTTATCTTGTAATAGTTTTACAAGCATAGCTTAGGGATCAGCATAATATTACAGAAGACGGAAGTGAACAAACGCTTTAAGTCCTTAACTAAACTATGAAGGACTAACTTTAACATCTTGAATAAGTTTTTAGATGATTACCGATGACTATATAATCCCAATAATAAATAAACAACTACAATCAAAGTTATTCTAAGAAACTGAATGAATGAATGAATATGCGAGCGATACACATATATATTAGAAAGGAATGTTTAATACTCGAAATGAGAACTCAGAGAATTGTTATACAAACAGTAAATATGATGATATTTCTATATATGATATTATTTATTAATAATTTCTCTCATATTCTCCTCGCTTAACTTGTGTCCCAAGGATACGAATAATAAGCCAAGAACTAATAAAAGTCATAACAAAACATTATTAGCCGCAATAGTATTTTTAATAGTAATAGTAATAAATAGAAGAAAAAAGATGCATGAAAAAATAGTCCCAGTTGCTTACATTTGTTAAATTTAAAGCAATTCATATTAATGTTTAGGACCCAATCCGATGGCACGAATCTAAATTCGACTTGCACTTCAACAAATGAAATAGCTTAAAGCTGGATGGGCAAGCAGAAGGATGGGTGTCTTGACAATGCAGTGCAATTAAGAGCTCAATCAAAGTGACTGCGGCTGGCTCTCCCAAATTATATTTATGGAATTATTATTGATGTTTGGCATTGACCACCAATCAACCCAGTGCATGGCGACCCGGCTCTAATTCCAATGCTAAAGCCGAATCGAACACCCCAAGCCAATGGCCATTTTCAATTTGGTTGAGTAGTTGCTCGGACATTTGGCTGACCAGTTTGATTGAAGCGCAGACACAAAATGCTGGCAGGCAGCCATTATATTTAAGCTGCCTCCGATCGCTATATATGCATGGGAGTACAGGGTACACCACCTCACTCCACCCCATCCCCTGCCACACTCAATAACGATTCCCACATACTTTATATGTATTATGTACATAGTTGATTTGCTTGCTGCTCGCTCAGTTTTAGAACTTTGCGTATACACTAACACACACACACACACGCACGCAGAGTATAGACCATTTGCTATGCTCGAGTAGGATGGCCTCGGATTTCATTCATGTGCCGAACTATGCGCCTTTCCCGAATCATCATCATTGATTTGCAATGCCCGAAATGTGTCTGTCTAATGATTGAGGTTTGTTGCTGTTGTGCTGTGCCTAACTGCCAAACATTCGGCCATAGTTGTGTACATGTATACATATGTATGCGTGCATGTGTGTCAATGTGTGTGTATGTGCATATGTGTGTGTTTGCCATCGTTTTTGGAAATATTATATGCTCATACCTCCGTTTTCGAGTAAATTGTGTAAATATTTGCGCTCGTAAGTGGATTGGAGATGGATGAGTTTATCAACAGCGTATTCGCCGTCGCAGCAATGCCATCTCCATCTCCATACCCAAACCCAGACCCATTCCCTGCTCCATCCCCATGCCCATCCCCATCCTCATCCCAATCACCATCATATTCACATGCGTAGCCAGCTGACTGATTGCCTTTGCCTGCCGCTAGCAATCCGAAGTTTGGCCCTCAGCTCTTTGGCAACTGCTGCATTCCAGCCCTTGATAACTGTATTGGCTAGCTTCTTTTCCATCTGTCCGCTTGACAGCAATAGGTTTAGGGTTTCAGCTCAAAAATGCATTTATCCAGGATTGTTTTTATAAAAATTCGACCCCACAGTACATTTGCTAAATTTAATATTCTAGTTTTTGGTTCTTTAATATTTTTTTTTTTTTTAATATTGTACTTAAATTTGTATATTCATATACTTTTTTTATTACAAACTTATTACTAATTTTCGCAAAAAAAAAGTTTTATAAAATTTATTAAATTTCGGAATAAAATTATCTTTTCCACATAATTACCTATATGTTTACTTGTCTAACACTTCTAAATACTAATTTAATTCACTGTCTAAATATGCTTTATTATAGTAGTCACTTGCTGCACAAATCAAAATATAAATAATGGCGAGATTTCGAATTATCACTAAAGCAAACTATTTGTTTTTCGAAACTCGAACTCACATTCATTTAGCAAAGACACGCATCAGACGTATATGTGGAGAGACTCGGTGCTTGGTTTTGAAACATAATTTACCTATAGTACAGTTTTGAACCAATGGACTGAGAAGAGTTTTGCAGTGCATTAATTACTCTTAAGCTGTTCATATATTCGACAAATAACAACTATCGATCACCCCAAACTGTTAACGAAGCTTCGAACCACCAGAGTATTTAACAATTGCTTTAAATAACTTTACACAGCAATGACACAAACCCAAACTGCTATGTCAATTCAACTGCACAAAATTCTCCCACTGGCAGCATCTCAAACTGTTAGCGAAGTTTCAAACCAATAAAGTACTTAGCAACTGCTCCAAAATTGTTCAGCCAAGAATTATTCCAATTCCAATTTAAATTTAAATATCTGTGTTAATATAAAATAAAATGACATTTTTCATATTTAAAATATTTGCTGCTTTAATGCAGAACTATGAAATGTAAACCATGCTGAAGACACAGTTACAAGGGTTTAATTAAACTATCTAAAAGCTATCACAGGCAGAACAGTAATTACGCACTAGAGAACTTAACTACAACTATGTACGTATATGTATATATACATATATATATTTATGTATCTATATATCTATATATGCTACACATGGATACATGACGTTAGCAGCTCCTTGGGCGCCATCTTCTTGCACAACATGCATTGAGGAACTTTAAAGTAACTAATCGTTGGTCCAATTCAATCGACCTAGCGACTTGGATGATTGAGTGGCAGGTTGAGCTCCCACAGTTTCATGTTGTTGTCGAGCACTTCGTGGAACCAGCTCTGTTTCTGTGGATGATCCCTGAACACAACGTTAATTGCCTTCAAGTCGAGCTGCAAGATCGCATCGTTGCCCAACAGACTGTCCAGTGACCTCAACAGCGTGCTGTTCCCATGCAACTTGAGCAGGGTCACATACTTGACCACGTAGTACTCGTATTGCAGCTTACGACGAGCCCAGCGCTCCACTGTGGCATTGGCACTGGCCGATCGTATTTGGCCGAGATGCTCAGCGAACCACGGCGCAAAATAGTTGTATAGATCGAGCTTAGAGAGTCCATTGAGGCCTTTGCTCTTGATGCGCTCCTTGATCATTTTGTAGTTCTTGCGACTATACACGAACACCTGGAAAAGCGAATTCCCAGTCGTGTAGGAGTTGACGTAGTGCGTGCCAAAAGATTCCATAAATCTCACAGCTGATGTCAGATTGCCGACCTGCAACTGTTGGACGCGAGCTTGCACTTCCGCCTCCAGCGGCTGATTGATTGGAATCTCGGAATTAAGTTTGCCCGTCTCACGGAAACGTACGACACGAACCAGCACATAGGAGTAGTCACCCACAATGAAGGACGTGTTGATGCCCAACTTCTTGGCTGCGTTATCTGGAAACCAGCCGCCCGTAAAGGCCTCCCAGGGCTTGTCTAAACGCTCAATGGTGAAGTCACGGAAATACGCCTGAAACAGTTGGCGACGATTTTCGCAGAACTCCATGTGGAAGTCACCATGAAATATGCCAGGCGCCGTATACTCCTGGCTCTCTGACAGCTCACTCATATTCTGAAAAGATAAGCCACACATAAATATGTTATTATAAATATATGTATTTGTATTCATTTATTTCTTACAACTGTCAAAAAAATGTATTAACCAAAAGGCAAAGTAATCTTCCACTCCGGAAATGTCAGCAAACTCTTGTTCAAATGCTTATGAATTTGGTTTTTTTTTCTAGTTCCTCTTCTATCAGTTTAAGCATGATACGTTTCTTAAAATAGCATGAAATTGCGAAACATAATTTGATATGACTTAACTTTATTGATCTTGAAATCATTTTAACGAACAAGTTCCAAAGAGAGACGAGATAACAATCTTTTGGTAAAAATTTTAAACATAGTTATGAAATATAACATTTCTTATTTCTTACTTATCTTAATTCCTAATTCTTGAAATATTTTCCAAATACTCACCTTATATATATTGCGAGTCGGTTCCTTAAATATCCAGCGCTCGCTTTCGGCACTGTCGTTCAAGGGTATCACGCGCATCGATATGCCCAGATAGCCGTATCGTAGAAAGATATTAATGGCTTTGCCAATGCGCAACTGGGACTCGCGGCTGCCACTGACCGCCAGCACGAGGAGCCCCAGGGTCAGCAGCCAGAGCCAGAAGAGGCCCCGCCGCGGGCTCAGGCTCGGGCTCATCGCTCAGCTGTTTGTTGGTCGGCATGCAACGGGGACTGCAAATGTAGAGAGGGGTAAGCGGGTCGATTGAATGTGGTTTTTTGTTTTTGTTAACAACTTAACGTTTACTAACTAGTTTGTAGTCGTTTATATATTTATTATTTGTTTTTCTACTAAAATGTATCGTCCATATGACGACGATAATTTATGCCCACTGACTCTGTCGGGCAGCTTCTTTTGAGCTTCGAGCTCTAATTGGCCGTGAACCGGTAACTGAGTTGAACTTGAACCGAGGCAAGGTGAGGCCTGCAGCTAGATGAGCCACTTAAGTGGCTGTCGCTGCAATTAGCCACGAAACACACAGACACACTTAAACATCATAGAGATGTAGATATATAAAAATTGGATCAGCCAGAGATCGAGTTTGTTGTCGCTGTCTCTCCTCAAATGCAAATTATTTCCTCAAGATGGCTTTTTTGTACGCTTCGTAAGATTTTATAACGATTTGGTGCACCACTTTAAACCGGTTATATGTTTACCGATCACTTGCCTGGGACGAGGAAGCCGCGCCAACAGCAACAACTACAACAAAAACAAAAACAAAAACTGGCACAGGTAAGCCGAAGCTAAATCGGCAAATGCCAACAATATTGCAACTTGTTGCGCAAACTCGTCAAAGGCAGCTTAGAATTACCGACGTTATCAATAGCAGCTATAGCAGCAGCAGTGGCAGTGGCAACAACTGCTACAGCAACCGCAGCAGACGTGTTGAACCGGTCAAAATAAAAAGGTTAGCCATAACACTGGGTGTTGGTATCGGGTGTTAGCCATGTCTATATGAGTCACACCTGAGCGCGCTGAGGCGCAACATTTGCCATGCGACCGACAAAGATGACGGTCAACATGTGAGCTTTGTTAGCCAACCATAAAATATAGGGGACAAAACAGTCGCTAAAGTCGACAGCTGCACCTGTGCACCCGCTGTCAGCTAACACGAACACAAGAATGCCCTAACCTCAACACTCCATCAAACATCATGCAAAACTGTGAAAGGTAAAGCACTTGAACGACAGATCAGACCTACTCAAATCGATCAGCAGTAAAGCAAACAAACAAGTTTGCAAAAAAATTAATATACATATTGTTGTTGTCTTAGCAGAATAGCCTAACTAGTATTATTTACTTGTATATATTAAAATTCATCTCCATTTTTAATATGATTACAAAACAAATGCTAAGTTCAGCATGACCTCGCTGGCATCTATACATACAATCACAATTACTACAACTGCTGAAATAAATATATGTACAATGCGCCATTTAATTGCAATAAATCGTATTGTCATTGGGTGTGCTTATCATTTTGATCTATTAGAACTCCATGAGTTGGGTTTAATGATACGATTTCAAATTTGATTTATTTTTATTTTGGTGTAATTTTGTATAAATTGGAGTTGTATGACAGAACGGGTATACTTCCAGCTTATTTAAAAAAAATATATATGAGACTATCCCAAATGTAGATCACTAAATACATTTGATTATAATTTTTGAAAATTTAAAAAAAAAACGAACAATTAAAAATTGATTAGAAACAAAAAGTATTGAATGATGTGGCTTGGAATTATATGTCTGGATATTAGCATGTACGCATCACTTAGGTGAGTCCATATATTTTTTATATTAATATGAAGGACTACACCTAATGCATATCACTAAATCACTGATCACTGATCACTGCTACAAAAATAAAGTTTTGCAAATTGAAAACTTCATCTTCATCGTGTCAGATATGAATATGTTATTGTCTTGGTCTATAGTTTTGGTTTGTATTCTTCTAATTACAATGACGTTACCAATAATAATAATAATCTTTTAGGTAAATATTTTTAAATAAATAATAAATTAGAGCTTGAACTGGTTTTCATGAAACGATTTTGTGGCTAATTTCTTACTAATTTGTTCGCCGCCTAAATGAGGTTATAAAATTGATTGATTTATGCACATAAATATTTGTTTCCTTCACAACCCAGATAGGTGTACATATTACTTCAATCTAACGATCGCTGGGTACCCCTAATGTGGACTTTTTTCTTTTCTTTGGTGACACTGTATTGATTACCGTCACTCGTTGGCCATTGTGAAGAGCTTTGGAGTCAACAGCATTGTGAATTCGCAGTCTTTATCACGTTTGTATTTATGATATAATGATATTTTAGGTATGCTACGGTAGGCATACAAAGACAGCATGCGCATAACCTTGTGCAAAATGACCAAAAAGCCATGCCGAAACCGAAACCGAAACCAAAACCGAAAGCCAAGAGACGGACACTCAAAGATGCGGACAGAGACGGGACGCAGTCGTTCGAATGAATCAAAAATTCAATGCGCGCGCAAATTGTTGACGATTGCGTTCGACTCTGACGTTTGAAGACTGCCCGACGAGGCAGCTAACCAGATCGTCGAGACGGAGTCATCAGCCAACAGCGAGTCAGCCCCTCAATTGAAGATTCTTTATGTGCGGCATTTATTGGGTCTTTTGTGGCTATGTCTGCGACGGCGTAGGGAGAGGGACGTGGAGGAGCCGGTCGTACGAAGGGCACGCATAAGGTCTGCAGTTTATAGTTATATATGTGTGTATGTATGTTTGTAAAAGACCTAGGTATTTACACATACTTAAACACATCTCAATTTTCCTTGAAAAGCGTTTAACATAATTTGAGCTTAGATCATAAGCTGTTGTTTTCGATTTTGTTTTTTTACAATCTTTCATTTTTATTTTTTTGTTTTTTTTTTGACTGCACACAAGAATGAACGAAACACCATTAGACAGCCGAAGCTCCTCCACATACTCGCACATGCACAGATATGTACTCGTAGTCGTATTTCGATAAGCTTTGGCACGCACTCAGCTAGCTGAGAGATTTTGACTTAGACTTTTGTACATACATATTTGGTTGGAGCACACGGAGGCAACTGAAGCCGATTGGCCGGTCGACAACGACGACAGCGGCGATGACTTGTTTGCTACTAGTTTGCCTTATCGCACGGCTAACTGGCAGCTGGGGCCAATGCACAAGGCGCGTTTGCCATCATTAAATACTCATATAAGCATTCTGTACATAAATACGGCAGATGTTAAAGGTCAATCCCAGTGCGCGATCATAATTCTGAAGGCAACGCAACAGATACTAAAATAACGTACAGCCAAAGGCGCCGCCACTGATCTTTCCAGATTTGATAAGCCAGGCGGCGGCTGACTGCCTTTACAGACAAATTTCAATTAATCTTAAATCGAGTTGATAGTTGTTATATTTGCGCGCACTGTTGTTTTTTTTTTAAGTTTCAGCAATAGCACACATAAATTCCGGCTACCCACACACAGAGAGAGAGAAAGAGAGAGAGAGAGAGAGAGGGAAACACGAATACATCAGAGGCGCACTCACTCAGTCAGACACACACAAACACACATACACGTGCCTTCCAATTGCAATTAAAAAGCCGGAATCGATTCTCCAAGCACTTACGAGTACACCTCGAAAACGAGCCGTGTCGACGGACACAACCTCAACCGCGCAGACTCGAAGCAAAACTGAAACTGGCTGCCGGGCTGCTCAACCAGCCACCAGCCAGCAGCCACCAGTCTACCAGCAAGTCAGCCAGCCAGCCAGTCAGTCAGCAGCTACCAAAACTCGATCGCTTCAGAGAGAATAAGCTGAGCTGCGTCGCTCCAGCGCACAGTGGTGTAGAATCGTTAGTCATGGAAAGGTTTTCAATTAGTATTACATTAGCAAAGATCAATTGAAGATAAACAAGTAGTTTGTAGAAAATATGTAAATAATCGAATAGTCAAACTGCAAACATTTTAGAAACTAAACTCATTGCCTTTTCAAATAATTATTCAACCAGATCAAATACATTCAACTGATATTAAAAATATTTTTGACGATATTTACTTATAAATGACATGAAATAATTTCTATTCCGTAGCTATTTAGCCTTTTATTTTATAAACAATTAATTATGTTTTATTATAATTAATTAAATTTCTTCCAATCTAATTTTAATTTTGATTGATAAATATTCAAATCAAAAGAGAAATTTCTATAGTTCGGACCACTGTGCTGCAGCTGCAGTTCAATGACTGTCGGGCAGATGTTCTGGTCGCCTGCCTGGCCCTGCCTCGCCCTCCTCGCGCAGTGGGGCGCAAAAACGGTAATAGCATATGACACAAATGTCTAAATGTCTTTGTTATCTATGTATGAACTCACATACATACATACATATGAGTGTATGTATGCATATATGTATGTACGTTGTGCTGGTGCTAGCTCCCCCACAGCTTTTCCGCTTATGAATATTTCCGATCACGTCTGTCGCTGCCACATTGGCATACTAAACTGCTCGAGACTTGGGAACTGCGAACCTCGAACTGGGACCTGGGCCGTGGCCTGACCAACGAGTCGTCGTTGTCGTTGCTGCCGTAAAACATATGGAATTGATTGCAGTTTAGTTTTTTGAAATTGAGCAATACTTCAATAGAATTGTGAAGCAATTGCTGAAATTACAAACTTTTTGTCAGTCTGTTAGCCGGTCAACACACTCGTTTAAATTAAAGAAACAAAAAAAAAACAAATCTGAAAAAAAACGAAAGTATCAAATTCGCATTGCCTTGAAAAATATGCACAGCAATTTGACCTAAATTAAGAGTTGTTTTGACAACAAGCTGACGCGATTTGAAGTTTTTCAAATTTCTCAATTAGAAACATCACAGACTGACGACCGGACTTCAGTTGTCACGATCTTCAATGCATTTCACTGAATAAAGCTGACTAACTTCTAAGAACTGGGTGTTCTTTTTGCTTGATTTGGCCATTTCCGAAAAATCAGCATTGAAACTGGTTGTTTCTGAATTATACACACACAGACGATAGTCAGTACTACCTACATAACATACTTAACGAATGCATTTTTTTTACCTCGTAATTCTCGTGTTACATATGTAGATACATAATATATATGTAGGTACATAATATATATATATATATATATATATATATATATATATATATATATATATATATATATATATATATATATATATATATATATATATATATATATATATATATATATATATATATATATATATATATATATATATATATATTTACTTATATTTAAGATAAAAATTCGGAATATAGTGTTTATTTCAGTTTTTGTTTTTATTAATTTGTAATTCGCATTCCATTTTCGTTTCAAATTTTATTTATTTTTAATCCCACGTTTAAACTATGTATATATAATGTAATTTTCATCATTTATTTTAAATGATATTTACTAACGTCTCAACTATTTGCACATATCGATCTTATTTCATTAATATTTTAATAACAATTCACTCAAATAGCTCAAATAGTGTCAATCCTTTTATATATATATATATATATATATATATATATATATATATATATATATATATATATATATATATATATATATATTTATACATTGACATTGGGGATCATAAGTATCAATATTATTCTTATGAATGCATCATTATCCTTTCATTGCCATTTATTTGTCAACTCTGGTAATTAGAGAAAAATTCTAATTCACTCCGGTTGTATGTTTTTGGTATCGATATCCATACCTTTTCATTATTTACGCAATATCAACAATAAATTTTTACTTAAATTTAATGTGAAATTATTCTTAATATATCGCTACAATTTGCTCGCATTTGCTATGAAAAAAATATACATTTATATTAATAAATAACTCAATAATAATGGAAAACAAAAACAATATTATAGTTATACACTTCTAGCCGGAAAGGGGCCCCGTTTTTAATATCATACATATTACCCAATTATCGTAAAATATAAGATTTTGATTTGAGCATTGGTGCTGTGATACACCCAGCCAACTTGGGGCTGCAAAATATACATACAATACATACACTTTCTAGGTATTTAGGTATAAGTACTACTTAGTTAATTTGGCCACTCGGCTGCGTTAGTCGTGGGTAATAGGTAGTTATGTTTTTGTTCTTGGGTAGGTTCATCTGATTCATCTCCTTTGGGAATACATCTATGATTTGCATTGCATGCCTGTCTGCCTGCCTGCCCGCTGCTCTCTGATCTCTATTCTCTTATCTCAGCTCTTCCATCTCTGATCTCTGCCTGTCGTCAGCTGTAACACTCGGAACGTAAAATGAATAGACAAGCACTGTGCATATTTAGTATATGCGTAAATTGTTCAACCATCTTGAAACCATAGAATTATTCATGTAGTTCTTGTGGGTAGCTGCATATATTAACTATTGGGTGGATTGAATGGAGGCAAGTGGTTCTCAAAATAAGCTCCGGCTCAAATGGGAAAGGTATTAAAATGGGTTGAATAGCTGATTGCTGCCAAATGTGCTGTATGATTATAAATTGAAACGTTTTGCTTTGATATTTATTTTTGCTATACGTTTTTTGTTTCTTTTTGTTTTTGGTTTTATTCTAGATGTAAGACTTAAAGTGTTCGCATTTCGCTTGCCCAATATGTTGTTCTATTTGTGTTGGCGCTATAATTTTGGCCTAAAGTAAGAGTGTTTCGCGTAGCTTAGAAATCTAATTGCAGGTTACCCTGAGTCGCTTAGCAATCTATCGGTTGTTGCATATGCATATGCATTTATGACTCCTTGAATTGCGTGCGATCTTCAGCTAACGCCTAGACTCTGCATTGATTCTTAAAGTTCTGGTAAACTTACAAAATAGCTCGACATTGCAACGTATTCACGAGTCACGAATTATCATTCTTCTTTTTTATTTATCATTTATTTTTGATTTTTAGATTGAAAAAAAAGAGAATCAAACTTTACTTGAATAATAATAAAAAACGAGTGAGCTTAAGTTTTCGACTATAAAAGCAGGTGCCTTCAGCAATCCTGTAAAAACGGATGAACTCGTTGCCTGCTGCCGTAATTTGATTTCGTAATTTCTATACGATTTCTTTGTTGTATACATAATACATTGGCATTAAAAACTTAAAGCTGCGACGCTATCGGGTGGTTTTTTATTAAAAATCTTTTTTCTCTTTTTTGTCGATTTTAATTTTTGTTTGTTTTGTTTGTTTGGATTGTGGGCACATTGTTTTGGTTCACTTGATTAAGCTGTCTGTAATTGCTTATTGGCTGTGGGTTAAAAGGAAGCGCTCGCTATATTAATCTTATTCAACTTGTCTGATTTTCAATGTATCCAACCTGAGTTTGAGTTGCTCAAAAATATATATGTGTATATTTTATTATATATACGTGTTTACGTGTTTCTATTTTGGTGCGTTGACCTGCACACTTTTTACTAAATAGTGGTTCAAAATTTATTACATTTATCATTTCTTGACGATTTTGTATATTTTATTATTTGCTGTTACTATATTTTGTTTGTTGTTGTTAGTTCGTGTGTGTGTGTGTGTTGGTTTTCGTGCTCACTCTATGTTTTAATTTGCCTTTCTTTAATTAATTGTCGTTTATAATAATAACGCTGTGGCAATTAATTAATTCTCTTATATTGTTTGATTGCATTTTCTTCATGTTTTTAATTCTTAATTAAATTAATTCAACTTCAACAATTTTGTTCGCAAATGCGTTTTTTTCAGTTTTGCTTTGTGTATGTAAGTGTAATCATTTTCACGAATTTATTTACCTTTTTTGTATTTCTAATTTATCTTTTATTGCATTTAAAACCGTGCACATTTTTTGTTATATTTATTAAATGTTTGTATTTGTATTACATTTTCTTTTTTGTTTTATTAAGTGTATTTAATTGTTTTTAATTTGTTTGAAACACTTGAAATTGCTCACATCGTACTAAACTTTATATACCTTTTTCTTTTGCGGTTGCTCATATGGCTCATCTTGTTTTGTTCTATTTTAGTTAAATTTAATTACGTAGTTTGCTATAATTTACTAACTCGTTTTACGCTCGCTTTTCAAAAGACTTTCTATCGTGTTTGCAAATAAAATTACATTATACATTTTGTGTTTGTTATTTGTTGGAGTGCTTTTGTTGCTGTTCAAGCTAACTTAATTACTAACAACTGCAAAAATTACATAAGCGTTTAATGCTGTCTGGCAAATGAATACTCAACAAAATACTAGATAAAACAATAACACAAACAATAAACAAGTCGCACTGTGCTGCTTGCTGGAATGGCAAAAAAAATAATATTCAACTTAGACTAAAAACATCAATAAACAATAAGTATAACATATAAATTTAAATACGGTTCCATTTTTTTTTTTGTCGATTTTACAATTTGTATTTTTGTTGCGACTGCAGTTCCCATAATACCCATCATTTATATATATATATATATATATATATATATATATATATATATATATATATATATATATATATATATATATATATATATATATATATATATATATATATATATATATATATATATATATATATATATATATATATATATATATATATATATATATATATATATATATATATATATATATATATATATATATATATATATATATATATATATATATATATATATATATATATATATATATATATATATATATATATATATATATATATATATATATATATATATATATATATATATATATATATATATATATATATATATATATATATATATATATATATATATATATATCTGTGTGTATGTGTGTGTGTAATGCAAGTGAGCGCCACGCGTCTGTCAACTTCACTATATGTGTATGTGTGTATGTAGATGTATGTTTGTTGTATTGCATTTGTGCCTTTTTAATACTTTAATGGTGTCTGTATGTGTCCTCAGTATAGCGCCACATTGGACGCCTGTGTATATGCATCCCACTCACAGTCGCAGCCATCGAGACAGTCGGGACATTCCAGCTCACTGTCTTGTCAGTAGAGCCAAGACACGGGCACCCATTGTGGTGTGGTGTGTACCCGATCAATGGCCGATTCCAGCGTAGCAATCGTCTCACTAATGTCGTTGTTCACAATGGTCAAATCAAAGAAATGTCCATATAGCTGACGCAGCATATCCGACTCCTTAGCCAAACGCTCTAAGCTACCATCGTACTGCAATTATAAATAATTATATCAGCTACCATAGTTCTATTGGTGTAACTCCAGTCTTACATCTGCAATGTTCTGCAGTGATGGTGCAGCTATAAACACCACATAGGGCGTGAATTCAGCAGTGCGAAGTATTTTAAGGGCCTGCGGCTCCACGTCTAGTATGGCCATTTTGCCTTCGGTATGTATGCGGCGAATTGTGTCCAACTTGGTGCCATACATGGCGTCCTCATGAGTTCCTATTTATATACAATTTATTTTAATACTAGTTCTATATAAACTAAAATCATTTCATATTCTACGCGTACCGTATTCTAAATACTCGTTGGCACCAATATCGGCCATCATCTCGTCATGTGAAACAAAGTAATAGCTGCGTCCGTTTTCCTCCTCGGGCTTAGCAGGTCTCGTTGTATCTATTAATGAAATAAGATCTTATCAATCATGTATTCGGAATGGATTCATCTAGTTGACTTACGTGGTATGGGATAGGCGTACTTGTCGGGATACTTTGATATTAATGTATTCTTAATATGCCGCCTGCCCACGCCATGTGCGCCTAATAGCACCAAAGTCTTGCGCTGAAAGTTCGGATCACCAACTAAATAGCAGGCATTTCATATTGTTTAATCTTTTGAAGTTGAATAATTTAGCAATTATTTTTTACCTGGCACTTTGACAACCTCTTCGTATGTGACCACATCAAGCGTATCAAATATTGCGTTGTGTTTGGCCAAATATTTGTCTCGACATTGCTTCTTCTTCCGCCCGAATATGGAACAGTTCACTGTGGGTTACAAAAAGCGATATGCTTAGAATCAGTTGGTTATAGGCAAACAGCTCAACATTTTATTGTTTTGAAACATGCATTAAATGCTGTAAGTGTACGGCAAATTCAAACGAGCATTAAATGACAGTCGAATTCGTTCATAATTTCATAAATTATCCCACTTTATACATTGTAACCCGTATTTTTTAATAAAAACCAAAAATGATGTGTCATGCAGTCTTTTCAGACAGTAAACTTAAATATTTTATCGGGCTTTGTTTGATAAAAGTGTTCGTATTATTGAAGCGCATCTATGTATGAGTATATTTATATGAATGTCAAAGCTGCATCTTCGAACTGCATGAAAAATGAATAATTAATAGCATTGAGCAACGAGTATAATATTTTGTGCGCTTTATGAAATGCTGCTGTAAGTTTTTTATCCTTGCAGAGGTAATACTACCATATTATTCCATTGCCATTGCCATTTTTTTACGTTAGTATTAAAAATTCAAATTTGCATATAAGTATAAATTAAAATTAAAATATTTTTATTGAAAAAAAAAATAATAAAAAGAAACACTGATATTGAAATATTCATAGAACAAAAATATGTAAATATAAAAAAAATTATATTTAAGTTGAGTTTTTATTATTATTGAAATGAAAAAGAAATCATCGAGGGTAAACTTTTTTTGCATTTAAAAGTTGCCAAAACCTCTGCATGGGTAATCGGCGAACCGATAATGTGTTTTATGGCATAAGAATACTTTTCTAAGGTATCGGGTGTGGGTGTGCCGTTTTAAATGAACTTTACTACGTTTGGTGACGTGAAAGAAATTTGAGTAAACATAAAACGTTAAGAGTTCGGTTGTTGTTCAAAAAGTTTTTTTAACTTGGGTCTTAGGAGTATTAGCTACCTGCGGATCCATCACACCCATCTGCGTGAGCGGAACATCCAGCACCCGGCTCTCCTGCATAACATTGTTATACATTTATATATATATATATATAGAATATGTGTGATTGACGATTTCACGAGTTTGAATATTGTATATTATATGTACTTGTTACCTACAGATGGGCTTGTGTTTTTAAATAAAACTTTCAATCTAAGCGTTGGCTCTTTACTCTTAGACATAATGTTTTTATTTTTATTTTGAACTATTTTGACAAAATTTAGGGAGCTTTTGAAACTATTTTTTGTCATGCAATTCTCTGTAATATTATTCTTTTGTAATGCTCAGGTAAGTATTCATGTGTGTATGTACGGTAAAGAGTGAGCGAGTGTGATTGTGTGGAAATGTGTACTAGTGTCGCCTGTTAAGGAATGATTTTGGTAAACTACGAATTCGTCACACGCTTTCCAATATAATAGAATTATAAAGCATACGATTATATTTAGCATCCAATTACACATATAAATAGTACACAGATATTTTGTTTACATGTATTTATGGAAATGTTATGTAGGTATTTCAAATATACACTTACCCTGCTCCTGCTTGGTCTTATCAACGGTCTGACAAGCAATGCGCCATTCTTGAAGCTCAGGTGACGGTATCAGGCCAGCCGAACCGCCCACCGTATCAATTCTCGCCTGCCACCAATGATGATCATCCTTGCTGATGATCTATACAAAATGATGTGCCCGGTCATTAGTTAAATCTGAGAGGTTTGAGTGAGGTTTCTTAATACACCTACCTGCAGTATGTCGCCTACTTGGAATGCAATGCCTGCCTGGGCACATGGTATAAGCTCATCATCCAGCGGATTATAATCGAACTGTGCACGAACAAAAATCTATACAAAAAACAAGAGCCCAACAAAAACCATTTAATTTACGGCATTGCAGTCATAGTTCCCTAATGCGTTCGACGGACAGATGCCCGGGTACACAGCTACCCATTAGCAGGGAGTTTGCTTTTGTTAAAATCTGCATGCAAGTGACAATAGCATCAGGACAAGCAAAATCCATTCGATTGCTATTGCTGGTGCTGATGCTGATGTTACTGTAGCTATGTTCATTAATTAGTCAAATTCAACTTTGCATTAAGTCTAATAGAAATACGCATATATAGATGTAGGCTTTGGTATGATGTGTATGCATGTGTTTTTTTCATGCTTTACATGTTGATTTGTCTGAACGTGATACTTACAAGCACTGGAGCAGGTCTTATCCTGAAAAGCTGCATGTGTGTTAGGAGGAGGAGGGGTGAAGAGCGAGTAGGAGTCATGTTAATGTTTAACAATATATTTAAGTAATTGATTTGAACTAGTGCATTTCAAAGTAACTTGATATTAGACGAATCATACACACGTATGAGGAGTAGCGAACCAAAATGAACACGAATTAAATTTCATTCTAATTACAAAGGCGAGTTATACTAAAATTTTACAAAACAAATTGTTGATTTATTTGTCTCTAATTTCTTATCTCATTTCCAATTTGTATCAAATTTGTGTCACAAAAATATTTGAATTTAATTATTTGCTGTCATGGCTGCATATACATATATACACATGTACATATATTATCTCTGTTGCTTGATTTACAATCAAAACGAGATTATACATTCGTATAAGCTCTTGAGAATAAAACTATTGTTGAAATTTTAGATAAAACCCTATTTATACTCATTCACGAAATGAAATAAGTATATTGTGTAATGGTTGTCCGTCCGTCTGTCTGTATGAACGCTATTGAAACTAGAAACTTGAAATTTGGAATATATATGCTCGGGTGTTGACGACCCAAAAACAATAAGATACAGCTTATATGTCTACGCCCAATATGTCTATGCAAATTTAATGATTATGTTTTTGTTGACCTGTTTTAATTTGGCAAAAATTATATATAAGCATAAATTGAATCTTGCAAAGTTTTGGAGCGGGCAATGTTTGGACCGTAAATGAGTATTCTGCAGTCGGTATCGCCTGACTGCAACGGTCTTACTTGTTTTAAACTAAAACATTGCAAGAATTTGACAAACGTCATTCATGACCTAAATCTTTTTTAAATTATATAAAAAGTGATATAAATAATAAAACTAAATGAAATGACCGCAGTTTAGTTTTTATGATGGGTTATAATAAGGTTGAGTTTTTGCCTGTCAAATTATTTATTCGTGCTCGAGGCCACACAGGTTATATGTTAAAAAAAAAAACATATCAACGATTCTATTTTTTGTTGGAAATGCAGCTTAGGAATCACAAAAAAAATGTTTATCATGATGTATACTTAAATTATTGAAGTGGATTAACATTGAATTCTAGCTATACCAAAATGTGTAATTCAAAGGGCGCAACTTAAGATTTTTGTTAAAGTCACAAAGTATATATATGTATATATTTATAATTATAACTTACCTCACAGGGTGGTGGTGCGCTACGGTAAGAAGGAACTATTTTAAAGGTAACCGAACCACGTGCCTCGCGCTGCGCAAAAGAAAAAAGCCTACTTGGTGAACGATATTTTATCTTAAAGGGGAACACACAGCTTACCAGCATTCGTTGCAATTGACCCACTGACTGATGCTGCACCGGCTGACCATTGATCTCCCGTATCTCGTCTCCCACGTGCAGTGTGGCCTGTCTGTGTATCATGCCACCGTGCATGATGCGCGCCACAATGCATCGTCCGTCCTCTGTCATTTTAAGCGTGATTCCCTGCGGCAGCGAAAAAGGGAAAACGGCAAAGGGATTAGAATGACATTGGCTAATTGTGGCGACAATTTGACTTACCATGGGCTCATCGGTGTTCTTTTGGAACTGCACGAGACGTACACGTGTCACATGCTGCAGCTCACCGCCCTCAACGTTGTCCAGCTCATCGCCATTGAGAAAGGGCACCATTGGCGGTGGAGTGACGCGTAGCGCCTCCTCCCCATACACGTCCCGGGCAACAACATCGTGTGTATGTAGAAGAGCCTATCAAGCAACGGCAAAAAAGGATGGTTTTGTTAAATTTTTTTTCGAGGTCTGGGCTTTGGCCGATGGAAGACGACTGGAGGCGACACTAAAAATTATAGCCGGCAATTAAGCTGCCAGTTATTATGCGGCTAAGAGCCATTACAAAGCCACTTTCTGTGGAAATTAAATTTCCGATTTGCTATGCCTGTCTCATATATCATAACCCAAACACAAACAGGGGTTCAAGCCCCGTAGAACGCCCACACAACTTGTTTACAACATTAACTGGCAACATTTGTTGCCAAGAAAGAAACAAAAAAAGAAAACACAAGCCGCCCATTTTCAAAATTCTGTTCTGCAGTGACAGAGGCACGCACATGAACCCCATGAACTCGAACCCGAGCACGAATACGCATCCAATCCCAAACCAAGAAGCTTTCCAGCTCAGTCCTGCCAAAAATAACAACAACGAAAATCACAAAAATTTATTACCACCCTCAAGTGCAGCAGCCTCTGCCAGGGTTTCAGTCTAGGAGAGTACGGCTTGACTTTATACAATTTCGTTTTTAATAAATTATGTTTAATAACACTTTGAATATGCTGCGAAATTAATTTGTGCGGCGTCCCCGACAAACCGCAAGATAGCAAGACGAGGGCAACCATAGCACAGAATTCGTAATACCCGCACACACACAAACACATACATACATACGCACGCACACTCAAAAGCATACGCATTGGCAGGACCTCTACTGGGCGAGCGACTGACTGGGTCATAAAAAAAGGATTTTACTGCCTGTCCATGCTGCGTCGCACGCATGTCGCACACCTACCCAAACGAACGCACACACTCACACTCACACACACACACACAACATACACACTCTGATATGTACTTATACATATGCTAAGTATAGCTAGGCCATGTCAGCGCTTTGGTGGGTGGCTCCATAAAAAAGCAATTTTCAACGTTGATGATTACTCAATGCCAAAAACACACAAACAGGCACTGGCACAGACACACACATCAGGCACGTACATGCAGCGCTCTCGCTCGCACGTCCCCACAACTGCACGTTTCATTTTCAAAACAGACGATGCTTCAGCATTACAGAAGGAACCGCAGTTGCCTTTTAGTTGGTCTGTCACTAGTTGGTTTTGTATTTGTTGACAGCGATGGAAATATTCTTCGTTCCGCACTTTTAGGCGCTACTTAAAAGTAAATTGGCTTTTTACTGCTACTCTCCATTTGCCTCTGCCTCACTGGCCCGGCCCTCTTGCTTTCTGCCTGTATATTACTTCTTTGAGTTCTTTTTCAAAGTTTAAGCCTCTTTCACATTTTCAACGTCACTGTCACTGTCAATGTCACAGTACCAGAGTTTCTGGCAAAATCACAATCACCATCGCTTGGCATTCACGTCGGACAAACATCCGCAATGCCGATTGCATAAATATTTCAAAATGCTTTTAGCTTACTGTGGCTTGTTGCCACCACGCTAAAGTAAATCAAAATATGATATTTAGGCATGTAGTATATGCGTAAACTACATACACAGATGCTGCATTTTCTTGATGTCGATAGATTGATTGAGTTTGTGGATTTGCTGGTCAATTCAATTCAATTCATAGCAACATAATCCGCTTGTCTATCAAAGAAATGCCTCTAATTGCTTGCACATTTCTTATTAACAAATCGTTGAGACAAATAAATATACCTGAATAAATAAGAATTCTTTATGACAAAGCAGACCAAGCTATAAAGTAAAGTATTAATCTACATTTGATTGAGGGATGTAATAATTCAATATTATATGAAACAAATGCATCGTTTTTATGTGATTTATGTTATGTCGTTTTAATACTTGTTCACAAAGGAAACAATTGCATAGTATCGGTATTCCTTTCAACAAGATAGACACTAGAGACTTAACTTTAAATTTTATATAAATTTATTTGCTATTTTTGGATAATGTACGAGAACTGCGAACGCACACGATCTTAACTACTTTATTTGTTGAACATATTTTTTACCATTTATGTTTAATTACAACAAAATAATAAAACATTTAGCACTTCGCCAAAATACATGTTCAATTTTAATACTTTAAGCTACTTAGAGTTCTCTGGTTGAGCTTCCGCAAACTACTTACATTTCCACTCAAAACTGTTGTTTTAATGTATAGCAAAATTTAAAAAGTAGAATATGGCTTAATTTGGTTTGATGAATAAGTTGAAAATTTGTTTAACTTTACAGTGATCATTTTGAATATCTGATGAAGACAACGCTGCCTTGGAAACTTTTATATCCAATTACCAAAACTTGCGTTAGTTTATCATATTCCAGGGAAAAAAAACTTCATCACTTTGGCTTAAACGAGCTAAGCACATTGCCTATTTCTTAGCCATCTATTGCAGAAAATTCGACAAAATAAATGGTTAATACAATTTCCGAAAATGAAATTACGTACTTGGAATAAAATTTGCTGAAGTTCGCAACTATTTAAATATGGCAGCAGGCTCAGGAAACGAGTACGAGCTCGGTGTGGAAGCTTTCATGTAAATGGGAGTGGCTGTGGCTGTGTCTGTGTCTGTTGCTGATGCTGCTGGCTGGCTGGCTGCTGCCCGGTTGACTGTGCAACCGCTGGAAGTAAGTGGTAAACAACGTAATCTGATTTCAGTTAAAGCCTGCCCCCGGCACGCCCACTGGACAAGCGACAGCCCATAGTTAACACCAAGTTGTTGGACCAATAAAACGGTAAATTTAATAAACGCTTGACAGGCGAAAAGTTGAGCAGTTTGGTTTAATGCCTCATTAGTCGTCGCCAGTTCCCCGACACTGAATCTGAATCCTGGAGGTTGTGACATTGATAGCCAAGGCAAGCGTCAGCAACAAAGTTTTGGGCAAAGCTAACACCCACGCACACGCCCATGACCACACATACACATATACACTCACACATACATACTCACACATACAAATACACACACTCGCACCACTGGTCCGTGTGCCTAACCCGCAGCTGACTTTGATTTCCATGATTAATACTTAAGTGCTTGTTAAAGTTTTACCAACACATACTCGGTCAGCAGCTGATACCCACCCGTGTGCCTGCTCGGCTATGCAGCGAGGCGCACAATATGCAGATGTTAGCTTACCCTATGCCCGCCTGATCCTAAACAATCGTTGACTGCGCATTTGGCTGTTTGCATACCCCTGTGTGTGTGTATTTAGTAGAAAATTTGCTGAGGCTGCAGCAAAACAAAATCCAACACAGCTTAAGACACTGTCTAACAGGGTTTGGCATCAGCTTGGCAACGAAGAAAAACGCCAAGATTTCACCAAACACTAGCCAAACGAAGAAAAAAGCTTATATTAATTAGAAATTCTGGTCGAAAAGGAATAGATTGAAAGAGCTATTAAATTGGCTAAGGGACTAATGAGATTAAATACATTAAAAATTATAATTTCAACAAAGAATTATAAAAGCAAAAATTAACTTTGAAGGAAATAAAGTTCAATAAACCAGTATAATAAATAAAAACAGTAAACTTTCATTAAAGGCTGAATTTCAGTTTATAAAATCCCAAAAGCAAAGCAGTAATTATCTTTGAATGAATTTGATAAATAATGAAAAATACTAACAAAATATAGTTTTTTGTTGTAAGTAAACATATACCGCATTATGTTATTTTTCAATATTTAATCAATTGGATACCTGAACCTGCTAAAAAGCAGTCAACTGCAATGTTGTTTCGTAGTGTACTAGCTGTCTGGCTACGTACTGGCTGTTGGCTGACCATTTTGCCAGCTTTGCCCTAAACCAACCATCCGCCCTGCGGATGAGGTAACGAATGAACGTGGAAACCACAAAAACCTCACGCCGACCACATGAAACTTATTTGTTGGTTTTAATAATTACATATTACTGGCAGCAGTAGCAACAAAACCCATAGAAAAAACAGAGCGAACTGTAACTTTGCTGCCATATTACGCCCTTTAATATGTCAGGCCACGGTTCAATTACACACGTACACAATGGACGGGTTGGTCAGGCCATTCTTAACTGAGAAGCTGAAAAGCTGGTACTGGCAACAGCGTCAGTATCAACAGCCGCATCTGGCTTCATTAGGGACAACTACAGTCATCCGGGTAGACGTTGACAGCTGAATCATCTGGATTAATGCCGAATTTTAATTAGTACAACGTGCGGCCAGTATACCAACCAGAGAGCCAGTCAGTCAGTCAGCCAATGAGTGAGTCAGTTAATCTTATGGTTTGGTCCGCACGTTTTATCGTTCTTGTGCTATTCAACTGGCAGCTGATGGTCGTTCCTCGTTCACATAGTTATGACACTTGGCGCCTTATCAACGTTCTTGCAGCGACCGATATGAGCAGCTTATAAACGCAGCCAGGCGCAAGTTTTGGGAAATCCACAGGGCAGCATACAAACATATACATACACATGTAAGCGCATGCCCCACAGAACAAAACCGCACCACCCACCCACCATATGGTCTAATGAGCACGCATCATATACATGATTAATTCGCGAAATGAAAAATTCCTCCAGGTTGTTTCTTGACTGAGCGAGCTCCTGTCAACCTGTCAGATTGGGTGCTAAGGGTGATGGCACCACAGCCGAGAGTCTGTCATGTCTGTTTGTGACATCTGATAAGCTGGCAAGCAAACGCAACACCGCCACGCGGGAAGCAACCCGGCTCAACCCAACCAAACCAACAAAAAAAAAAAGTAAAGAAAAGAAAACAACAGCAGCAAAACTTAAAATGTACAAAAGAAACTTTACACTTAGTTTTGGGGCACAGCTTGAAAACGGTTTTCACATCCGTTTGCCAAAGTGTTTTGGGTCGCTGTTGTTTGGCTACAACCACCGAGACACAGTCTTACAGTTAACATTGGACTCCATAAACAACATTCACCGTACGACTATGTCACGGTAATTGAGCGGCGACTCACTGCCCTTTTAATGCTGGCAGCATATATATCCTGTCTATTAGTGCAACTGGTCGGCTCAGTTATACAGCCAAGCAGTATATCATCGTATATCAATGTACCTTTACGTTGATTGACGCAGGTAATATGCTCAGTTGCCTTATCAGCTGAACAATGGTTCTGGCGCCCTTGTAGCGCTGTCAGCTGTATCCTGTGCACCGCGTACTTTGTTACGAAGCTCCATCCATACCGCATAGCTCGTCACGCATTCCACAACCCACATCCCGCATCCTTCGGCCCGCTGCTGTCATTCACAAATCATTCAATTTTGATGCCCGACATGAGCCAAAATGAAGAAGAAAAAAAGAACTACAAATTTTGAACAAAGGCGAAAGACCAAAATATCACCCGATTTGTTGCAGTGGTTGTTGCGGTTGCTTCCAAACCCGATTATTATTGTTGGCAAACAACAGATACATACACACATTTACACCGACTTGGAAACCACAAATTTCCGTTGTACGTGTGTGTATGTGTGTGTATGCATTATGCACTTATCAGCGCCATCTATCTGCGGTACGTCAACTTCTTCCTGTTGCTCGATAGACAACTGCGAGGGTGAGAGTAGGGCAAAGGAGTCAATGCAAGAAAGCCACACATAAATCCGTTTAAACTACCAAATGTTTGCTCTCTCGTTTGGGTTTCTCTTTCTCTCTGACTCTGACTCTCTCTCTCTCTTTCTCTCTCTCTCTCTCTCTCTCTATTTTTCGTTCTCTATATCTGTCTGTTATTTCATTCCACAAGAAACTCATAGAAGCTATGCATGGCATCATCTTTACGCGATGCCTTTTGGTTAGGCAACACTTTATGCACGTTATTTTAACATTGCCCACATTTTTTGAGTTTATTATATTATATCACCCACTCAACGCTTGCGCTCTTATATAATATATGGGCAGGTTTGTTTGTGTATATTTCCTTTCATTCAATTCCAACTAGAGCAACAACGCAGTGACACAAAGGGCGATAACTGAGTTTTGTAACAAGTAAACTAATTATTTTTCGACTTTGTTGTTGCTTTTTTTCTGTGTCAGTGGTTGGCAGTTGTTTTTGCAGAGCTTCTTCTTGTTTGCTCGCCTTGAGAAGAGGAGAAGATGAAAAGCTGAGCAGCATATACGCATGTCCATGTGCTTGTGTGCGATGCTAAATTGCAAAATAATGTACACACTTGGCGTTGTAATCGCCATTGTTGTTTGATGTTGCTGGAACTGCCTCTAACTGCTTGTTCATGCCATTGTGCTTGTTCATCATCATCAACAGCAATGGCAACAGCAGCGGCTGGCCCCAGTGTAAGTGCGAGTGTGTGTACACATAAATACATATGTGTTATGTACACACACACACACACACATGCAGTCTTAGGTAGGGAAGTGCTTGAGTATACGTCTTTTGCCTTGCTTGCGCAATTAACGCATTCACAAATGAAGAGTGTCAAGGCAAGCAGTCAGAAGCCTGTCTGTCATTTGGTCCGTTTGTCAGTTGGCCACTTTTCCCTTTTCATGCAAGTTAAGCCAATAATGTAGAAGCCAAAAATTTACAGTCTGCAGTGCCCAAATATCACACACATACACATGCAACCAGATACTTTTCGCAGTTCAGAAGTTTCTTAAAAACTTTTGAGGATAGTTAAAAGGCCGGCTGCTATTAGCAGCACTCAAACGGAATATTTTCCAACGGTCAAAGTTCATTAAAAAGAGGCTTAAAGTATGCCTCAAACCATTAAAAAGTTTAAAGAAAAATTATTCCCAAAACTGACGTAAAAGTTATAAAAAAAAAAACCAAATAGGCTTTTCTTTTTACAAATGCAATCGCATTTGGAATGTGCATCTCATTCTAAAAAAGCAATTGAAATTGAAATATTTTTGCAGTTGACTGGGCACAAATATCATAAAATAGCAGATGCAAACTATTCGGCGGACAAAAAAATTGTTTGCATGTTAACACAATGGATTCTCGCTTTCTAACAGAAATCAATAAATAAAAATATTAAAAATTTTCAAACAATTTGAGAAACGACGTCGCCATGAAATCATATTAATGAACATTTATACTTTATTATTTCACCAAACTGAGTTCAGGGTAGACAAATGAATAAGCAGATTATAGACAATTGTTGTTGATTTCCAGAACTATAGCAATAAAGTTGTAGAAGGCATATCAGACTCCACATAGTCTGCATATGCTTGAATTGACAATGAAGAACTGAGGCGAACAGTACATCTGTCTTTAAATATCGGGCGATCAAAGTAGATTTGAAATATTTAACTTTCTCAGAAAATTGTATATTGCCTGATGATTATAAGTATACTTAAGAAAAAATTGATAAATAATGGAGATAGATTTCGACAAAGAAAAAAATGAACTCGTACTTCGTGTAAATACGCGAATATCCATATTAACAGACAGATGAATGATCTTCTACAATATGCTTTCGTATCAAATAGCGATGAGGATTTGGCAGATTTGTGCCAATACTTTGCATAAATAAAACTAAATAGTTTTTTATTAGTAAAAACTTTTATATAAAGTAGACTGTTATACTTTTATATTACATTTCATAAACTTGGCTTAGAAACTTAGGCAAGGGTTTGCTACTTGCCACATAAGCGACATTAAAACTCGGACAATCTACATGAATATCCCGTCAATTTGAGTGCGCCGCCACACCTTTTGGTAGTGCGCCGACAGTTTCAGGCCGGATGATCTGGCAAAAAAGGGCCAACAACGCCTTCGAATTAACTCCCCGACCACTGTGATGGCCCCGACAAGACAGCATAACGAGCCTATTTGCAATGCTGCCCCAGAGTCTAGCCCCATCATCATTGCTGCTTGCTTGTGCTTGTGTAATATTTATGTAAATTTGCCCCGCCTACCACAGAAATTGAAAGGCGTAATGGTTTGTTGTGCTGCCTACTTTGCATATGACGAGGCTTGGCTTCGTTTTTTTTGCTTCATGATGTCGCTGCTCGCTTTTGTGTGTGTGCATTTGGAAATTGTTCATATTAAATATATATATACACACACAGACACACACACAGGAGCACAAAGCGAAAGAGGAAAAAGGAGAGAGAGAGCAAATATACAGTATATTATATATACAACTGACATCAGGCATATTAAGCGCTATAATCGAGTGGAAGAGAATTATTTTGTGTGAACTAATTGCATTAGTGACATTCAATTTGACGCCCTGACAGAGAAACAGCGCTAAACGGCAATTGTCACAGAGCACCGCCTATTCTAATAGACCCCCTTACAATATCATGGAGCTAATGTTATTTTTATTTTATTTTTTTTTTTGTTTTTAGTTTCTCTTTTCATGCCCATATAGATTTTGTGCCCTGCTTTTGTGCTGCCTACTTTCGGGGGCAGTCAACCAAACCCAACGCCTGCCACTGATTTGGGATACGAAACCTACCTCCCAACTTTGGGTCCGGTGCGTGACGCTTGGGCAATCATGTGAATCGAGCTCTATATAATTTGCAAAACTATGCGAGTCACTAAATATACGCAAGTCTTCGTACTATGTAAAACGCCAGTTGCCTTATTAGTATTAGGGTCTATTGGACCAGGACGCTAAGTATTTCAGAAGTCACGTTTTTTTTTCGAGTTGCACTAAGTTAACTTACAAAGTCTATGCCAATAGGAAGCTATAACCAACGTTAACTAATGCTACGATCATGGCTATGCACTTTTGCATTTTTAATGTTTTTGTTTATTTTTTTTTGCATAATTGGATTGGATAATCTATTGTAATATATTTAAAAAAGCATGAAATGAATCTCACATATGAAAGAAGTCTATATGAATATCAGCTTTAGCATTTTTGCAACCCATCTTTTGTAATATATTTAAAAAAGCATGAAATGAATCTCACATATGAAAGAAGTCTATATGAATATCAGCTTTAGCATTTTTGCAACCCATTTTAGAGCCAATAGGTAAGTGTTAGATAATTATTTAAATATAAAATATCGAACATTTTAGTAGAAAATCCTATTATAAATGTTTGCAAAAAGTATTGAGCCACCCATGTGACAAGTGTGTATGTGTTTGTGTTTCAGTGTATTATTTGTTTGTGCCTATGTGTTAGTGCATGTGTATTTGCCTCTTGTGGCTTGGACTTTTATGTGCCTGCACGTGGGTCAGCCAAATGAATTAATCTTACATGTCGTTGACACATTTTCGGTTGTTGCCCAAATGTGTTGGGCACTTGGTTTCCGGTACGGATTTGCTTACCTGTGTACGGGTCCAGATCCAAGCAAACAGTGGAGCGTGCAGATGGGAAGAGAACAGAACAGAATACGTAGTTGTGTAAGCAGTTGGGTACACTCACGCACATATACAAAAAGAAATGATATATCGTATAGCTATGTTGATTTACAAACATATGTATCTACATATGGCTTCTAAAGCAATTTAAATACGAAATGAAACTCAAAGGCGCAAAACATTTTGTGGCAAGCTGTGGCTGCTTTTAGGTGAATGCAATTAGTTAACGGATTTTAGACACAGTCTCTAGTATATATGTACAACTGTCCCACACTCCTTGGCAGTCGTTGCGAGAGTGTGTGTGTATGGCTCACCTGATGTCCGGAACATATGGAGCCATTGGGTACACGCACACGAAACGGACTATGCACGGGGCAGGAGGTGCGCGGTCCCCAGCGCGAGGTGACCGCCTGCTGAAGGGACAACGCTGAACTGCAGGGATTAAACAGCGCCGGCGGCGGCGGGCAGGGCGGCGCTGACATACTTAACGAACTGAGACCGCTCATGCTGCGGCAATGGCCCGACAGCATGGCAACATCAGCAGCGGAGCATTGGGCCACTGGTATGCCCTGGCCACTGCTGCCGACGCCGCTGCCGCTCATGCCGCTGCTGCCACTGCTGCCGCCGCCGCCGCCGCCCAACAGTGACATGTGCGAGCCACAGCCACCGGACATCAACGATTGTGATGTGAGCCCATGATGCTGGCACATGCCGACGCCGCCGGATGCTGTCACGCCCGCTGTTGACCATTGACCAGTCGACGCTGCCGCTGCTGCTGCCGCTCCTGATGCTGCCGCTGCTGCTGCAGCCTGTGTGTCACCGCCGCCGCCGCCGCCACAGTAGTGATCCACGGTAAAACTGTCTTGGCTACCAGAGCATTGCAATCGATGCGGTGGCGGTGGCGATGATTGACGCGAGTAAATGTTGTTTTATATGTTCCCCTGTGCCAAGTCCTTTAGCCCGCTGATATGCTGCTCTTGTTCTTTTGCTTCTGTTTGTTGTAGTGGCTCTTCCTTGGCTTGTGCAGCTCCTCTTGCATTTCCTGCTCTATTAAACGTTATTTTCGTATCTCCCCTAATATCTCAACGTTTAGCTATTCACTGAATTAGTCAATCGCAGCGATAACTAACTAGAACAACAACTATTAACAACTATTAATATCGTATATGTATTCCGATTGTGGATTACAAAGCCTTAGATCTAAAACTATTGAAACTATTCTGCATTTTCCAGTTCTTGTTGGCGTTGCTCTAGCTTGGGTAGCATTTAAATTCCTTAACTCTCACTTTACTTGTCTGCATATATGACTAAAGAATACTATTTTAAATCCATGTATATATACATATATAATTATACATATATTTTTATTTATATATATATGTATGTTTGGAAGTATGTTGTAATAATTTATATGCGCCCTGCAGTGTAGACTTGATGTCGAATTTTTTTTAAATTATTGTTTCCTTTAATTGATTTATGTTGTGTTTTTTCCCTTGTTGCTTTATGTTTTTATTTTGTTTGTTTACGTTTATTAATATTCTTTTTTTCGTGAGTTATTTATTTTTTAGTTGTTATGAATCACAATCGTGTTTATTATTGGTATTATTATTATGTATTTAGTGGCTGTGTTTTAAATTTTTACAAGTGTCAAGTTCACTATTTATTTTTTTTTTTAGCTGAATTTAGTTTCAAATTTTGAGTTGCCTTTTTGGTTAATTTTTTATTTAGCATGCGAGTTCTGCAAAAGAAAATCTTTGATAAGCCCAACATAAACAAAATCTATAGAGGGACTTGTGGAAAAGTGGGAATTGTGAGAGGAGATACTAGTTAAGCTAAACTAATTGACTCTACTAGGTCCTTAAATGTTGTTCATGACTCAGCTCAGCACAGCAACTAAATGAAATATTGTTTAAATACATATGTACAATATATGAATGTATGCGAATAGGGTTGAATAAAATATCATACAAATAATAAACACAGTTAGCCGAGAAGAAGACTGCAATTTGAATAAGGTAGTCGAGTTTTTGCATTGAATAAAAATGTGGATATTTTCACCCACAGCCCAATTCAGACTTTTAATTAAACCAAACGACCAAATTACGACAGACTGCCTAGCCAACAAAAATATAATTTTATGCGCCTAAAAGATAAAAAATAGAAAAATGCCCATGGGAGGGATGCTATCTAAATTGGCCCAGCGGCCAGCCAAAGGAAAAAGTTCGTCCGAAAGGCACCAAAAAAGAAAGGCAAACAAAATATATTTTAAAACTCGACCGAACTCGAATTCCCCGGCGACTACTGTATATAATAACGATGGCAGCAGTGCGAGACTGTTTATGTTAAATACATAGTTTGAAACGTAACTCGAAGCATCCAAGGCGAGCGAGTGCCGAATTAAATTATGAAGAAATTGTGAATGCTTTAATAATATGTTTCTAAATGTCTATCTTAATAGGCAAGACAATCGGACGGACTAGCAGACAGGCAGGTGTATGGTACAAAGGCACAGGTAACGGTATTTGTTAAGGGACACAAAGGTGCTGAAATGTTTGTTTTGTCAGTTTCCGCTGCCACATTTTAAGAATGCTAATGTTGCTTTGTCGCTTCCGCACCATAATTGAATGAGAACGTGCTGAGCTTTTCGCATTGGCCTGGGAATGTTGGGAGTTAGGCGAGAGCCCAAAGGCCGCTGACAGAGGCAACTTTGCAGCGCAACATACGCGAACAAAATAACGAGATTCAATTCATAAAATATTCAAAACAACAAAAAAAAAAGAAAAAGTGAAACAGAAAAAAGGCGAACACCATATATACAGAAATTTTCATATACAGCAGCCGTAGCTAAGCGAAAAACAGCAACAAAAATACACGGAAATGTTGCTGAAGCCAATAAATAGGCGGGCGGGTAGACGCAAACGGAGGATCTGAATCTTGAAAGTCGGAATCTGAAGTCTGTACAGTGAGTGGTCTCTCTGTGTGGGAGTCAATGGATACTGCAGTTGGACTAGGGCCAAGTAAATGATACCAAACATTATCTATGTATTGGTGCAATGCTCTCTCTCTCTCTCTTTGAAACTATGTATATATACATATATATATACATATATATATATATATATATATATATATATATATATATATATATATATATATATATATATATACACATATATATGTATATACACATTTTTGATAAGGCAAAAGTAGACGGAAACGGCATAGGAAACGGAGGTGGAAAATAGAAGGCAGAAGGCGATGGGCGGCAGTGGGTGGTTAGCTGCTGTGCTTGAACTGAGGCAGTGAAGTGAAAGAAATTTGTGGAGTGTAGAGATGAAATGGCATACTTTAGGGGGGGTCGGGGTCTTCAGGTGTTACGGGGGTTGCTTCGCTATCCTGCTCATACTTACTGCAAAGTTGTAGCTGTAGTTGAAGTTGTTTTTATTGTGGCTCTTTTTGTTCTTGTATGCATCTAAATCGTTAAGTTGTTGGTTGTTGTTGTTTTTATTGTTGTTATTGCTGTTATTTAATTTTATTGTAAGCAGTTCCAGCTGTAGTTGCTGTTGATGTTATTGTTGTTTGTGTGTCTGAGCCAAAATCAATAATGAAAATAAGCGAAGACTTTGTTTTTTCGGATTGAGGGTTGATCTCTTGCACTCATCTAAACAAACAGTCAAAAGCACTTGCTGCAGTTACAGACCATAAATTGATAAGCCAGCTGTCACAGTTTATTCAATTTCCGCAAAACCAGACAAACCGCGCACAAGCACACGCACACGCACACGCACAAACACCTCAACACTTACACACAGGCAGAAAAACACGTCAGCCACATGGGCGTGAAGATAAACACGAAACATGAAATCAGATTAATTTAATTCAATTTGTAACGCGTTCGCTTGTCGTTTGCGAAATCATTGATAATAATTTTGGTCAAATCGATTTTGGAAATGCTGGTGGTTCGATTGCTGGCTCGGTTCGTTGCCCACACCACGAGATGCTACGCTACGCCACGGCAAGCAATCGAAACTGGAGACACTGCGGTTGTTGCTTCGAAGGCACGAAGGCACCGCCGTCAATGACAACGACAACGACAGCGACAGCGACAACGGCCCGAGAGCAGCACACATAGCTCGTTGCTTCGCCTGAGACTCTCGTGCCTTGCCAGCGTACGACCAACTCCCACATACACACTGAAATTTCTATGCGTGTGTCTGTGTGTGTGTGTATGTGGGTCCGCTTGCTGCCTCGAACCAAATATGCAAAAAATCAGCAGCCCGCAGCGAGCTTAAATTCAATGGCACGAAAAAGTCGCTAAAAGAACACATGTGTGTGTGTGTGTGGTGTTAACGCATGTGTGTCTGTGTGTGTGCTGATTTTTCCATTTTTGAGCATGTGGCGTGACTAAAAATCAATTTGTGTCTAAGTTTTTTCATCATTTATGTTGCCTTGGCTCTTTTTAGCTTTACAAAAGGCCACAAATTTTCATGGCCCACTTTTGTGCGCCGGCAGTTGGCAAACTATTTCTTTGCTGGGCCTCAAAAGTTTTTGAGCACTTGGTTTTAAAATTAAAAAGTTTCGTTTCTCTTATATTTCGTACATTTTTGCTTATAGCTTCACTCATTTCATTTCCTTTTATTTCGAGTTTTCTTTATTTAATTTTTTTTTGCACTGGCTTGCGCCGTATGGCAGCGCGTACGACAACAGCAACAACAACGACGGCAACAACGAGGATGAGCCCGATATATGGCTCATACTCACTCTAGTTGGTATATGTGAGGGACTGCGTGTGAGTGTGTGTGCAGTAACCGTCGACGTTGTTAAAGCCGTACTGAATGTTGCTGCTGCTGCTGCTACTACTACTACTACTGCTTTTGTTGTGTACCCGTCCTATCCAGACTAGGGCTCGCGTTACACTGCCACAGTTCCAGCCAGCAAGGTGTACAATTATAGACTAAACTCCGAGTTATCAGCAGCAATTCAACAATGCTGCCATCTACTTAGCTCTCGCAGCTGAATGCAGCCAGCGTCAACAGCAGCAGCAGCAGCAGCAGCAACCATCGTAGCAGCCGCAGCTTCAGTTTTTCACCTAGCAATCAATTTCCGGTGCAGATGGCAGCTTTATGTGCTTTTTTAATGCGTGCAAAAGAGATGACTATATTGGCGATTTAAGGCTGGATGTCTGTGGGCGGCTGGCTGGTTGGTGGTGGGTTGCTGGTGTCGCTGGCGCTGCTGCGGCTGCTGCTCTTGTGCTTTTGCTTCTCTTACTGCCACAGCTCTGGCTGCTGCTGTTGCTGAATCTGTACAGGATGCTGTGTAGGACATGCGCACTGCTACGATGAAAAATTTTAGGCTGGCCAAGCAATTCTTACTACAGGCACATGCTGACAGCTGCCAGCAGCGCAGCTGGCGTCTCAGTCGACGTGAACGCCAGCAGCGCTGATATTTGTCTAACAGTAGCAACAGCAGCAAGTAACGTAAAGGGCTTGCAAAAATATTCGTAATTTATGGCGCAATGTCTGCGCCACGTAGTCGTTAACCCAATCATCACCGGCGTTCTCCCGTCATCATCATCATCATCATGAACGGAGTTGCTGCTGCTACTGCTGCTGCTGCTGATTCTGCTGCTGCTACTGCTCCCACAGTTACTACTGTGGTCGCATTGCTAAATCATGCCATCGCCCATAGTCCAAACTAAAGTAGGTGACTTGTGTCCACACTCACACACACACACACACATAGACACAAATTCTTGTACACAGATAGCTCTGCCCACTGCTTATTTGACAACCGCATGCGGGTTTGCGCCAAAGGAATCATGACCAAAAGGAAAGAATGCCGAAGCCACAACCTAATTACTTGTGTGTAAGCTGGCCAGTTGGCAAGAATGTGCAAACACTGTACAAAGCAGATAGATGGGAAGGCCACCTAGGGAGCTTATAAGTTATGGAATCTGTGCTGAAGAACTGGCAAATAATTATGAAATGCATGCGCACCAAGGCCTACAGACAGACAATCGATTGATAAACAAGGACAACATGGGCACGCCTTTACCCCTGTCCCAGTCACTGACGGTGTCCCTGCTGCTATTTCTCACAAATGCTGTCACGTTTAATGCGAAACATAACAGGCTTTTAATTAATGCACAATAGAGTGCACGGCGTGCTACAATCCCGTCAAGTGCTACGACAACGATTCGGAATGCATTCCGCGCCAAGGTCCCAATGGAGGCGCGGGTAACAAACAGCGCGGGTAACAAACAGTACCCTGTCAAGGCACATCTAATTCTATAGTGTAGGTCAAGGCCTGAATCACATGTTATACTAGCATCGAGAGTATCAGCCAATAAACTATTAACATAACACTTTTGTTGTTATTGTTGTTTGTTGCTGTTGTTGTTGTCTTTGTCGTTGTCGTTGTCACAGTCTCTACCGCTGTCGTTCTCATTGTCGTTGTAGTTTGCGCAGTCGTTTAGTCGAAGAGCAATTTGGCAACGAATTTGTCATTTTATCGAAGTGGCAACAACATTTACTCGCCGCATCAACAACAGGCTGCACACTTTAGCCATTCTGACATTTATGTGTGTGGCCAAAAGGAGTACGCTTAATGTGTCAGTGGGCCGGGTCGGGCCACAACGTGGTTTGTGTCCGGGCCAATTCTGTTCAGGTGACTGCTGCTGAACTGAGCTGCCAGTTAGCCTGCATGCTTGTTGACACGTTTAGTTGTCGGCTCACACACAGACACACACACACATGTTACTGGGCTATATGTATTTGTATATAGTCACATTCGCATATAGATAATATATATGTGGCTTTGTGTGCATTTGCCAAATCACAAACAAGTCAAAGGTACATTGAACATTGTAGTAAAACTTGCTGGGACGTTTGCAGAAATTAGAATTAATGCAAATTCGACAGTCATGGTAAAATAGTTTTGTAACAATAATATGTCCGTAACTCCATGACAATAGGCAATGCTGCGAACGTCTTTCAAAACAATATATACGAAATTGAATATATTTTGAATTATGTCAGAAGCTATGAATAAGCATGATAGACAAGGTGTGCGTACGAGTGAATATTAATTGGATTAGTTAGTTTGCTAATTAATTTCAATATAATGTAAATATACAGTCCAATTAAATTCACAAATTCGCAAATAACCTTAAAAATCGCGTGATAAATATCATTTATTTACAAAACAACTGATGGAGAAGTAATAATAATATTCTTAAGGCAGTTATGTATATTACATTTGCTAACGAAAATTGAATAGACTCAAGTTGTATAAGCGTAGAAACAGACTAGCAGATTTTTGAGGCATTCAAACTGCACACATGCGAGGGAGTTTATAAAAATTTCCAAACGACTTACAAAACATGTATACCTTATGTTCCCTTTAAAAAATCGCTTGGTTTCCCTTAACCCCTCAACCCCGATGTGTGTATTATTTAATAATTATGTAATTTGGACGAAGCATGTTGGTACAACAGATAAGAGACATGCATATCAACTAGCTAGTGAACAAGAATTTCACGAATTTCCAATGAGCAATTTAACCAACTTTAACTCATTTTCAGCTAGTGAGCCAACTAAAACTTAGCGCATTAGTGGTCGAAAATTTACACATCAGGACGCGTCGTCATGGCGAAACCAATGCATCCACAACCAAGGACTGTTTGGGGCACATTTTGCTCATGTGACTTCATTAGCGAATTTTTTTAATGAGCAAAATGCTAACGTTACGGTCAGTGTTAATTAAGGAGAATGACACCGATGCTATTTAGTTTCAGCAGGACACAAAGACCTTTAGTGCAGTAAAATTTAAATTCGATATCTTGCGCATTACCTGCAAAATTAAAAAAACAACTCCGATTCGACTGACATTGGTAGATAGGCGTAGCATTAAAAAAAGGTGAATTCCTGTGCATGAACGTTATGGAGTCCGAGATATGTTTAATGCCCCTTTCACTTAATTTCGGTAAAGACAAGGATTATACTGGTAGCAATATTGTGCACATCATCTAAATTTATCACTAAATCAACGTTTTCCAATTTAGCACGCATCAATAGAGTACAACAAGCCACATCGCGTATCTTCAAGTATTGTTAAGACTAGCTTTAAAAGCTTTAAAAGCAAAGCATTACACCAGAAATTGCACCTATAAATATAATCTTTTCTGTGCTTAAGAGAATAGAAAAACTGCTAAAGTGATCCACAGTAAATCTAAAACTATTCAGCTGTCGCATAGAAACATTTATTTTATAGACTACTAAATCAATTAAGCATTAGTTTAAAATATTCAAGTAAAATATATATTTCGATATATATATATATATATATATATATATATATATATATATATATATATATATATATATATATATAAATATATCTAGATATGTATAATTTTTATATAAAATAGAACCGAAGTCAAAGTTTAATTTGAATAATCATTTTTCCTGTTATTTGGTCTTGGCGCATTATGTAAGTAAGCCCGAAAAAACAAAACAATTTGTTTTAAGCCAAGCCCAGGCGATAAGAAATAAAAAAAAATTAGCCCAACAACAATTAAAATTGGTCAGACTAATGAAAAATTAACGACGTTTTTAAAGTATCATTATTAATCAATTAATTTGTTCCTTTTAGTAAACAAATTGTGGGAAGATGCTCAAAAAATGCTCAAAGCTTCGAGAAACTAATCGTGCAATCAAGAATCATATTTTCAGCATTGACGTCTACAAATGCCGCTTCGGCTGCTTTAATAAAATTTACCTGATGATGAAGGTTATTGTAGTAGCGCGTTATGTGCGGTGGCAAAAGCTCAGCCGTCTCGAGGCCGATCCACTGAAAGATACTGTATTGTGGCGTTGATGTTGTTGCTGTTGTTGTTGTTGTTGCTGTTGTTGTCGCTGCTATTGTTGTTGCAGTTGTTATGGATGTGCTATCGCAGCAACAGCAAAACTCCTCCTCATCCTCTACCACGACCTCATCCGCCATTCTAAAGTAATATGCTAATTTCGTTAGCTTGGACCGATATTGGCCTCCGCTTTATAATTTGTTCACTTTTTATATTTTTTTAGTTGCACACATTTGAATTTAAATTGAGTTATAGACGCGCAGTCGATGCTGCAGCACCGTTTTGTTGGTCTGTCAATTTATGAGCATCGCCACGGCGCGGCCCCAAACCAACTCCCAACGCCACATGGCGCGGGTCGAGAGCACAACGTCGCCAATGACAGCGGTTGCCCTTTTGTCAATTGCTCCCATGTGGGTTTTGCCGCCAAACACGTGGCTGTAAACTTGGCTACAAACGTGGAGGTGTCTGTGCATGTGCCTGTGCCACTGTCTGCACCTCTGCCTGTGGCTGTCGTCCTTCTGTTCGCTATGCGCCGGAGGTTACTGCGGAAATTCGCGCGTAATTGGCACACTGACACGACACTATCCACTCCAGAGACAACTTCGCATTTGCGTTTGAATCCACATCCACATCCGCGAACGCGTCCGCGTCCGCGTCCTGTTAATTGGGTCAAGCGAGCGGAGCGCGGCGCGGAGTGACTCACTTGAGAAATAGACTTGAGTAAACTAAACTTAACTTGACTTGACGAAGACGAAGGTTTCGCCCCACTATTCCCAGAGCTTTGTTTAGCCCAGCTGCTAACCCTTTTGGGGTCGGGTCGCCAATGGCGTGGGCACAGACTGACGCGAAATCGCTCGTTAGGCGCCTCTTTTACACATCACTTGGCAAGTGTCAAATAAATCCAACTGGGGGCGATGCCGTGCCTTTCCGTACGTTGCCTTGCGCTGCTCTGTTGTTGTCGTCGTTCCCTCGCGGCGACTGCGCCGCAAACTAAACAGAAATTTGTGCGCGCTTTTTGTTTAAGTCAATCACGAATGCTCGGTTGGTTAGTGCTACGCATACACTCGCATTCTCACACACTAAGCTTACATATACTTGGGCACATGCGTGTGTATGAATGCAAATATACAAATGCATATGCATTAGTATATGTATGTGCACTGCTCTGCTCCTGCGGCAGCATCGGCAGAACGCTCGCTGCACTTTGCAGCGCCAATGAGCAGAGAGTAAGAGAGTATGAGAGTGAGATTTGCAGCGGTTGCTTGGACTGCAACCGAGGTCCTTACAATAGTTGTTGCTCTGTTTCTTTTTTTTTTTTTACCTACGCCTACCCGACATCCAACACCCTGAACCCAGTTCTCACTCTGCTCTCTGGTTGGATGTGTGCGTGGTATATAGCATTAACACAGTTGCTCATTGCTCGTTGGGCCTGCGTTTGTTCAGTTGTTCATATCGTCTGTCATTTTTATCCATCTATTTCATTTTTCCTTGTGTTTTTTTGTCATGAATTTATGAAAATGAGTCGCTGGCACATAAGCTCAGCTTGCGTCACAAACAAAGCGCCTGTTAGACAGTAGGCTTGACCGGGTAAACTGTACGAGGACTCACTACAACTCAGAATGAATTTGCCGTCTGGATTTTGACTGTTAAATATCCTGTGATCGCAATCTTAAACAAGAGCTTTCATTTATCTAATATGAGTGTTGTAACACAAATGTGAAAAAAACATAGGCAATAAAAATGCCAATGTAATATTGAGAAGTTGATTTTAATAAATAAGATTTGTTTGTTTTTTTGTTTTTACGTTAAAAAGGACGTATTTATAATATTTTGCATGAATTTTATGGACACCATATAAAAATATTTACATGATTGGATATTCATGATTCGATATTAAAGGAATAGGAGTCCTTAAACAATATTGTTGTCGACAAGGACAGTCATGATGTTAGACTGTTTAAATGCATTTCTATGTACGTTGTAAGTACAGGGTATTAAGATAGTAAAGCAACGCCGCTCAACAGCAAAAGTGTAGTTTGCTTCAAGGAGCAATTACCGCCAGTGGACAGCACAGAGTTATAGCGCTCATATCAAACACACCCAGGCACAGAGCATGGCAAACGATGTTGAAAAAAGCTCAGCATTGATTTACCCTGCATAGAAACAGGAGTATTAAATATCTAATACATGACGCACATTGAATTTAAAATCAGACATATGCAAAAATTCCAATAATCAACACAGAATTTTAAGTAGATAATATTAAAAATTCGCATATTTTTAGTAAAATATGTATAATCTCAAGATTTTGAAGGGCAAAGTCAAATAGTTATACATTTCTTAGGGAAATTTTCAAATTGTTAGTGTATTTAAAGTTCGTAACGATATAGTGTCAGCACTAAGCCATTTTTTTCACAATCGTTAAATGGTTTTCTGTTGGCCTGCTGCAAATATGTGGCGCACACCTACGACTGTGCAGCACTTAAGTTGTGTTGCATACTTTTCAGCGCAAAAAAGCCTTTAGGGAGAAACCTTAGGCACAGGCACGAGCACTGGCACAAGCACTGGCACTGATACTAGAGTTGGATTTGGTTCTGTTGAGCCACCATCAACAGCGGCAGCAACGTCCGAATTTCATTTAGGTTTATTCTGATTAAATTGTTTGTATTTTGGTTGCATTAGCTGGCGCAGTCTGTTTGCCAATGTATTGTGTGTACATTGTATGCCTGAGAGTGGACATACATATGTGTGTGCCAGTGTTTGTGCAGGGGATTAGTGACTGAGTGCGACAAGTAGAGACAGCCCTCCGGAAGTGGATAGTTTTAGTGTGCTGATGGTGGTATAGAGGGGGACGATGTAGCTATGTAGTGGCGGTTGTAGCTGTTCATGTGCATTTGCCATTGCTTTTGTTTACTAGCACTAAATACATTTCAAATTTGTTTTAGGTTATGCTAAACCGAAATACAGAGTGGACCACAGATTGATATAACCACATCTCCTGCAACTGACAGTCGCATGGGACATATAAACAGTGCAACAATGTAAAGAATCGTGTTCCCTAAGCTCACAGCTTGCCTTAAAATGTAGCCACAAATACACACTTAATTATATTTATATATACACAAGGTTAAAATAAATATAATGAAAAACTTACCTGCAAGTGCGGCGTTGCGAGCAGCTGCATCAGCTCATCCTTGGCATACTTATTGCCAGCACTGACGCCAACTGAAGACAACTGCTCCAGGACATCGCGACTGCGCGCTACGGCTTCGGCGGTAGGCGCCCGGCCATTTGTCGTGATGACCGTGGAGCTAATGCGATCGAAAAGTTGCAGAAATTGTTGTAAACGAACATCACGTAGCATATCGCGTAGCACATCTGCATCCACATGCGCGTCCTGCAGTGAATAAATATCATCTAGGCAGTCCAATATACGCTGCACTGCCTCGATCCCCGCCTCTTCATCTGCCCACTCATCCGGAGCACCCGCAATAGGCACTACAATAAAAATACAATAAAAATTAATCTTCTTGCTTAAGTATTTCATTAGCCCACACTTACTATCCGCATCCGTTGCGTACAGAGGATCCATGTTAGTGCCACCAGCAATGGCCTGCACAGCACCTTTAAGCTTGCGCCGAGCATTATAGCGCTTCAATTCCTCAACTGTCTCCGCTAGATGCGTCCGCTGTAATTTGTCGCGATCACGTATCCATGGATGCTCTAGCACCTCGGTTATAGATAGTCTGTGATGTGGATTGGCAGCGAGCATTTTCATGACTAGATCCTTTGCATTGGCCGAAATAGATTTCCATTCAGGTGCTTCAAACTGCAACCAAATAAGAGCAACATTTAATAAACAATTTATCAAAAAAGCTTGCGCACACTTACCGATAATCTTCCGCGTGCTATAGACTGTTGCAGTCGAACACCAGAGCCCAAAAAAGGCAGCCTGCCCGAGAGCAGAACGTGCAACATGACACCAGCACCCCAAACATCGCAGCCCTTGCCATACAGACGCCTTGTGACCACTTCTGGCGCCATATAATGCGGACAGCCCACGCGTCCATGTGTTTCTATGGTTTCCCGTGTGCCCGGCAACTGTATTGCCGAACCGAAGCCACCCAGCTTCACTGGCGCCGAGTTATCCACTGTCGCCAAAAGTGCACAAGCTGGTCGCACATCCCTATGCAGTATATCGTTCTCATGGCAATATCGTAAAGCTTCCAGTATTTGGCGCATATAATGACTGTTGGCAATAAGAATATAAAAATTAATTAAAACTATCCACAATGCTCAAAAGAATTGATTACTTAGTGTAGAAATTTCGTTCAATAGTTGACAATTGTGAAAAAAAAGTGCGTATGGCTCAGATTTACCGAGTATTTCAAACAAATAAAATCAATTACAATTGAATTTGAGTGAATGTATAGAGTATAATAGAATTAAATGATATATTTATATTTACTTATTGAAATATATTTAATGCTTCTGAAATAAAGTACGAAATTTGAGTTAGCTAAATGGCAATCAAACTTGCCTTTTGTTCGACTTTAAGCTTTATACCAACGCCTAATCAGATATTATCTTTTAAGTTTTAAGTATAAAAATATCTTTTGAGTTTCAAAATTTATAAGAATGCTTTAAAGTCTCTCTGTTTAAGCAATTGTTGTGAATCATTTTGTATATACATATACTTAACAGAACGTTTTAAAATTGTAGCTTGCAATGTTTCATAAAAATACATAATAAATTTTCCAGATCATGACAGAAGTAAATGACTGTAGCAAGATAATTAATAATTAAATTCGAAATCTGGTCTCGAACATTGTTGCTAAGTACTCAATTTAAATATTTATTGATTGTCCTAATATAGATACTCATCTGCTATGAGCAACCCATGTACTTGGGATTTCGAAGAAAAACTGGTGTCATAATGCTATAATTATAGGCAATGTTTCCATGCTCACCAAGCCACTGCCTCGCTGTAGACAAAACCTGCGACAGCGCGCCGCACAACCTCAAAGCACAAGTCGGAGCCCTCCATGCTGGAAGCGAAAGAAAACGAAATATTTAAGTGGCCTACATCCAAAATGTAAGTATATATGTATGGAATGAGTCTGGATATGTGCGGGTGAGCGTTACTTACAACTCAAATACCATGTAGAGCATTCCTTCGGAACTGTAGGTTTCCAGCAGCTCAACTATGTGCGGATGCTTCAGCATGTGACATATTGTGGCTTCGCGTTTCAGATCTGTAATGACACGCAATTAGTTAATATTAGAATGAGCAGCATTTGTATGGTCGCCCGCGCAGCCGACACAGCAACAAGGCGCCCAGCGCCCTTGTCTGGCACAAGCTGTACGAAAGTCCTAATGGATTTAGCGCTGACTTATGTGCCTGCCATGTATCATTTAGTCAATATCCGAGTCCAGGCGCCATTGCATTTGAGCAATACCTTTTTAATTGGCCCATGGACTGGGTTGCGACTTGAGCCTGTTCTGTCGTGGCTGTCTTGTAGCATCATGTAATGGGCAAAAGTGGGCGGCACGTGCCAAATTGTGTTCCGCTCCGTTGTTACCGCACAATTAGTAGCAAAATATTTTATATAATTCGCGCAGCTTAATTATAATTTATTCACCCAAAGTACCTCGGGTGATTCGCTTGGGGGCAAGGTCGTTGCTGAAACTTACCAGCTGTGCTCAGTCCTGGGCTTGCCGTAAACTTGGCCACATCAACAATTTTGACAGCAAACTGCTGATTGGACTCTCTATGTATGCAGCGGCGCACAATGGAGAAGGGTCCTCTGTTGAATGTATAGAGTGTAACAGTATAATATATGTTTAGTAAAAGTTACCAACTGATTTCAAATGTCCGCTCTGACCTTATCAGGCAAAAGGCTTGCAAACTTGCTATAAAAAGCAGCAAAAGCTTTCATATTCATATCACAACTAGCAACATTTCTCTCTACTTAGTTCAACTAAACGAGCATCACATAAATATTAATGTATAATGTAAGATTCGACACCCAAAACTTGCTTTGCTCAACTTTTGAGGCAAGTTTGAGATGTTAGCCAAGTTTGTATTGAAAGCTGTTGCCCCCATTTGAGGCGTCGACAGATGATTTAGTGCGTGCAACACATAATGAGATATGGCAGCCAAAGCAACAAAATGAAAGAATAGGGAGCAAACGAGACTCACTTGCCAATGACCTCGCACAGTTCGTAAACATCGTCAAAGAGAATTTCGTCTTCGGTCATTTTGAATAATTGATGAATTAATGCCTGTGCCCGCCTGGCTCAATTGCTTTTTGGAATATTGATGAGCTGCACCACGGCTGCTTCTGTTGCTGCTGCTGCTGCTGCTGCTGATGTTCCCGACTGTTGCTCCAGCTCCTGGCCAAACAGCACTTGGTGTTTGTGTCCACCTCCAAAAACTTCAGTGAACTTTAGTCTGTGCTCTGAGTAACGAATTGTTAGTATGCGTGTATGTGTGTGACTGTTCTTGATGTTGTTGCAATTTGTTGCTTCGTTGTTATTGATTGTTGTTATCGTTGTTGTTGCCACGCTGGTGCTAAAGACTCATTTCGTCGCATGTAGCTAAAAAAAAAAATGACACAAAAAGTTGTTAATGTAAGTAACAAGAATAGAGAGAGGGAGACCAAGTAATCGGAAATAAAAATGGGCATTCATCAAGCCATGCAGATGTGTCAATCACAGGTGCCCAAGTGCCCAGACAACCCAAATCAATTACAGCCACAAAACGCTCGAAAATGTGTTCTCTGAATGGGACTCTGACCAAAAAAGGAAGTTTCACTGTCAGCTGGCTGAACAGTAAACGATTTGAATTTTGAATCGGAAATGGTTACTTGTGGTCCACCCGGTAAACAAGGCAATCGGTCTTACACTGGCCAACCTAGTTGGGGGCGGCAGAAGCCTTGAAGTACAATAGCTGTTAAATGTTTCTACGAGTATTGCTTTACCTTGTTTGTCTTCTCCTTCTTCTTCTTCTCCTTCTTCTATTTTTTTTTAGCATATAATAGTAGTTTTATTACGGACAGAGCACACTTGAAGTCGAAACACAGTTTTTTGATGGTACTCCAAACTATAAGAGTGAGAGTGAAAGCGAGTAGCAGAATGAGTAAGAGAGAAAGAGTGAGAGAGGAGCGCAGGCGCAAGGCGAAGTTCGTGGTAAAATCTTAAAAATGTAATCGTAATGTAAGCAATGCTACAAATTCGCGACGCAGCTACGGGATATCCGGGACATACACATATATTCAATTTGTGAACTGCAACAATTTAAAAACAAATGCACTATGCTTTCACTGAATGTATGATCAAACTGGCCAGAATACATATATCTATATATATTTATATATATATATATATATATATACTTAATGTCAGAGCGCGCATTGGGCGCGGTATGGCTCGGGGCTTAGGGCTCGGTCTCGGGCGAAGGTTTTACCTTGCTCGTGAGTGCCTATGCTGCCGCCGTTACCGTTGTTGTAAAATTCCTTGACACTTTCAACTGGGCGACCTTACCACACACATACATATACACATGTACACACACGCACACACATGCTAACAGGAACGACTTGTCGCGACAAGTGCCACCGCCTCACAATTAAGAAATTGATTCTTTGTCGAGTATTTTTACAAAGGATTTGCATTGCTCAGCCACTGCCACTGCCGCTGCTAGTCTTGCTGATATTACCTCGCCTACACCCCCACACACATCAACGGAGGGGCGTAGAATCTCACACACACACACTGTCACACATCCGCACACCCGCATACATTTGGTGTGTTCGTTTAGGTACAAACCCCTCCAATCTCAGCGCCGAACAACCGAAATTTGTGTAGAATTTTGCTTTACGTTTTGTGGCATATCCAATATTTATCTTGTATTACCGCTAGAAGTTCGCTTGATAATTGTGCACATGTGTTTTATAGTGTTACTAATTTATTATTGCTATTTATTCACTTATTTTAACTTAAAACAAACACGACCCGTGAATTGATTGGCAAAGAACTGGCGACAACTGAACTGGTTCGCTGCGGAATGAACTAGAGGGCTCAGTGAATCTATTGTGAATGTGTTAAGTTTATCAGATGGCAGCACTGAATGACATTCATTCCATTCCCCTTACGTAAACAATAATCTGATTTTGACAGTCTGGTAGCTTCCTCAATTTTAAATTGCCAATTGAATTATATTCTTATAATTTCAATTAATGCTTTCAATTAAGTTGCTTTTTAAGGTTATCCATGCGTTCAATAATTAAGCCACCATAATTAATAACTCTTTGAAAATGAAGCAGCAAACAAAGTGTAATTAAAACTATACACGGATTGACTGATTTATTCATATTAAAAATAGACTACAATCTTAAAAATAATAAATTCGTTTTACTTTTTAAATAAACAGTCAAATAGAATCTGATTTTTACAGCAAGTGCTAACAGTGATTCATCGGAACAAGCTGTAATTAAAAAAATATGCTAACTCTGTGCAAGTATTAAAACATTCTGGCAACTCTACTGGCAACTTTTTTCATTTAAAAAACCGCGAAATTTAAAACTTTGGCAAGAACATATTTAGATATTTAGTCTGCACATATTTACATCTACAAAAATTGGTTCATCTGATTGACTGAAAGAATTCAAAATTCCTGATATTCCCGATTACGAAAATCGATTTTCTTTAAATTGACAGCAACGTAAATAGCTTTTATATACATATATATGAAGAAATATAAACTACAATATCTGTATGTAAATATATTGTAATTATCATTTCCTTTAATTTATTTTATATTTTTTTATCCATATATTATATATATGTAAGTGGAAGAGCAAAGCCATTATGATATGAAGGCTTTTCAGATATAAGTGTATTATTGTTTTGCATCTCGAGTTGTTGTTGTTGTGGCTTTACCATAAACCATTTGATAAATCCATTAGAAATTATTAAGACTTCAGAATTAATATGCCGGTCACATACAGCTCACTCTCTGATACCCACACACAATAGGTGCGTAATCTTTAAATCAACTGCGTCTACAAAACGAGGGACCGGGACCTCGAGCGTAAACATCATCAATTACACAGCCCTCGAACGGCAACAACAATAACAACAATAACAGCAGCAGCAGCAGCAGGACCAACAACAACAAGTCAAGAATCGTAGGTCGCAATATGCAGTTGCTTTCTGCGTTGGTTGACAACAGGAACAGGCAAAGGCACAGCCACTGCCGCAACCACTCAGGTGAAATCAAAATCAAATTCAACGCCAACCAATCGTCGCCGTCGCCGTCGTCTCAGTGCCCACTGCCTTCTGCCCGCTGCTCGGTTACTGCGCTGCCGCCTCGTTTTCGTTTCGTTGTCGTCATTATTTGGACGCGTCGCGACTTGCGACTGTCGCGCTTAATGCGTGTGGATTGGACATGGACGTGAACGTGTAGGATTCGAATTGACATTATAAAAACTGGTTTGCTGCCAATATATGTATACATGTATATATGTATGTATATTGGTAGTTAAGCGTCCTACGCAGCGGCGACGCAACGTCGACGTTGCCTGCGCCTGTGCCTGCGCCTACTCCAACACCAGTGTTCCCGCCTCTGCCGCTGTCTCTATCTTTGCCTTAGCCTCGGAGTACCTGCTCACTTGACAGCGACTCCTGTTGTTGTTATGCCTGTTATTGTTATTGTTGTTGTTATTGGTGCCTCTAGGAAATTATCCGTAACTAGCTGCAGCAGCTCTGCAGCAAACAAATGAAAAATCGAACAAGTAGGGAAACTAATCGGGAATGCCCGGCCACGGGATACCCTGAACGCCAGTCGGACTGCATTTTAACCATAGAATTTTGTGAAATTCAATTTTTAATCGAATATATGAAAAAAAACTTTATAATATATACAAAAAGCTGAATGCAAAAAGTGATTTTCTAGCCTGTAAGATGTTAGTGATATGATTTAATAGGTAAAGATCGAGAATGTTTTACCGATTTCATGGAAATGAAACAAGTTATCTATTGTTTGAAACAAACTTGATTCCTCCAGCCACTATAGATAGCAAGATAGATGTGGACAAACAAACGGACGGGACTAAATTCACTCGGCTGTTGTAAGAGATCAAGAATATATATACACTTAGTGTAAATACACTTAGTACATATACACTTAGTAGTGTCGGCCACTCCTCTCTTTCTCTCTGCCTGTTACATACAGTTTACCAAAACCATCATACCTCAACCTCATTTCACATTATCAATGAGCTCAGGGTGTAAAAAGCGCGCCAAATGAGAAATACATATAAAAACTGCTGCAAGTGCTGCGATTACACTGACTGAGGTCACAACAGTTTGTCACAATAGATACTCTGCCTTATATTGTATAGTTAATAGACAGTAATTGCGACGTAATCGTCTAATGACTACTAAATATATAAAATTACAGTAATTGGATATGTTTTCTATGTCATATATTTCTATATATATTTATAACATATATATAGAAATATATATTATATTTTATTTACTATAAAAATCATACACATTACGAGTGTAAATAAAAGATGGCTATAGAAAAATAAATTTTAATAACTTAATGATATTCGATTTGAAATGTATTTAGAATATGACGGTAAATGCAAAGTTGTTAATTGACAAGAACATAAAATTATCTTCAAATTTAATTTCAAATTATTTTATTATATCTTTGGAGAGACTTAAACTGAGATTATTAATGACATCCAAATGTGTATATTCTTCAAAACGAAACAAGTCTATAATATTTTCTTAATTTTTAGGCAGAGGGGGAGGTATCCATAGTCCGAAGTAGTCAGTCTCACCTACAGCTTTTGTTGTACTCAACTCGTCAAATGATTTATTATTATTGATAATAAGAAGATTAGATGACCTAACAAAGAAATAAAAACTGTTAATACAAGACAATACATTGCAGTTGCCCCGTAATATGAGTATACCATTATTATAGTTTTATCACTAATTTCAAGTCTCTAACTTCGTTAATGTTAAATGACAAAATACTGTCTTAACATTCTTTCAAATTTTGCTCCCACTTTGCAACCGTATTGAGGCATAGTCGTACACACAACTACTTAAAGTTTATTAATATGTATTACACAAATCACTTTCTTATCAAATTGTGCACTCGAGCACTTTTTTCCTCTTTTTCAGTCGCATTCATTCAGGAATCAACCTATTTTATGTACATATGTATGTAACCCAATACCCAAAGATAAAAGAAAAACATAAATATTATTGCAAAGCAATTGCTGAGCAATGCACTTAGAATACTCAATATTCAATTTGGGATCGCTCGATTGAAATTTCAATTTCGTTATGGGAATACCAAATTAAAGTGCGCTTGAACTAAATTTTGAAAGTTGTTTTATTTATTGATTAAAAAGAAAACGTTACATAAAGATTGTAAAATAAATTTAATCAGGTGAATATCAGTGGGGTCAATATGTGAAGTTCTCATATTTCAGTTGCAGCCAATAACAAAGTTGTATTTAAGATCTGCAGTTAACGGATCATCAGGAACTGATCATGTGGCGATGCCTCACTGCTCATACATATGTATGTATGTATGTATTTGTTGCCTCCCCCAATTCGATATTGATGTACGCATATGTAGTCAAATTACGTTGCCTGGAAATACCATCACTTTGGCAGCTATACGCATATTTATTTACCGTATTGCCAGATCCGATACCCTGACCGTAGACCCATATGGCAGCCGCTGCCACAGCAGCAGCAATTAACTCAAAATGTCATTAACCAGCGTCGTAGGTGAGAGACGCTCCCACCAGGCACAGACTGACATCTGACAGGCATCAAGCAGACATGGCCTGGACAGGCACAGGCAGAGATCAACGCATACTGAGTTCTTCTCGGTTTAGCTTCGCTGGGTTTTGTTCAGCATCAGCATAGTAGAAACGAGTCAAAAACGCCCTCGCTGCCAGCGAGTTGCCTGGCCCTCTGTATTATATTCCTCGACGTTCCACCTTGGCATTAAACGCTTGATTAAATTTCACTACAAAATGGGCTGGACAGCACTATGGGCTGTGTGCATATATACACATACATAGCATACATTAATACGTATGTACATATGTATGTGTGTATATCGGAAAAAGGTCATATCTCGTCTCGACCATATGTTGCTTATATGCAACTTTGCTTAAAGATATATTCATATTTTGACTGTCATGGCCAGCACTAAGGCACTTCACATAGATAGTCAGTTAGAAAGCACAGATCATCACATTCACAATATGTGTATTTGTGTGTGTGTTTTTTTGTTTCTTTTTTTTTTGCCTCATTTCTTACATATCATTTCCCATGCAAGTTTTAGTCGGCCTTTCCCCATCCGGCAGTAGCTTATGGGGGAAGCCTAAAAAGTGCGCCAGCAGCGGAACGTGGTGAGAAAATGTTTTGCATTATTTACGTTTTTTTTTTACTGCAATCGCTGTCGGCTTTGGCTGTGGATCTGGCTGTAGCTGTGCCTCTGGCTCTGGTTCTGGCTCCGGTTCTGGCTTTGGTTCTGGCTCTCTTTAGCAGGACATCCGTCATCCCGTCAGTTGTTGTCCGTTGCGCTTGCTTTGGTTTTTGGTTTTATCGCTTCGCTTCCTGCCGCGTCGCTGAACCTGTTGCTCTCATTAACAAATTGTCAGGTGTGCTAACGTCAACGTCAGCTCTGCCATCGACGCTGCAGTTATTCGTCATGCTTTGCTTAATGAGCACAGAGGATGGAGACGGTGGCGGATAGACGGCTTTACGACCAAGCAGAACATGTTTGCAATTCAACTGTAAAACCATTTAAACGGAAAGTTTGTCGGCTCTCTCACTTGCACACTCACACACTCTCTCTACATCTTGCATTCTCTATGTAGTTCTCTCCCTCCCTCCCTCTCTCTTTTTCTACCCCACTCACACCACTTTCTGTTTACCTGCTTGTAAACAAACGTCGCCTTAATCAATTCGTAAAAATACTCAAACTTCAAGTGATAACAAACAAAGGCGAAACGCAATGAAAGAAGGGCCCAGTCTCAGTCTCAGTCCGAGTCTCTGTCTCAAATACAGTCTTCAAGTCCGATGCCAGTTCCAATAACCAGCATCAGGCATCATCTGACAACGGGCTGTATCTGCCTGTTTATTTTCTCACAAAGGCGGTAAAACAAATACAATTTGACTTTGGGAATTGATTTTGAAAACCTAATCGAATTGAGCATCCGCGACAGCAGCAGCAGCAGCAGCAGCAGCAGCAGTGTCTCTAACTATACCCTTACAAAGTGGATAATACGAATTTCAGAAAATTACGCTCACGTAATATTACTTACTATATATTATTTATACAAATTCTTTACTTCTAAGTCCAAATATTGAACTCAACCTACAAAATATATAAGGTTTATCATCCGAGTCAAAAACTATGTATACCGAATCTAAAGTTTTGTTATTTTTACTGTTGGTTTATCATAAGCCTAACTATATTTTAGCCATGACCTTCTGATTAGATATTGGTTTGGAATTCTGTTTCTAATTATTCATTTTTTTATAGCTACATATTTCTCTATTAACAGTTTTATGAAAAAAAGATGATGGTTTACAGTGCAATGCTTGGTTAACTTTAATCAATACTTGAGATTAAAAGGGAAAAATTAATCAAATTATCATTCAGGTTTTGTCCCCAGATTAACTTTACTTCTAGCTAATTTAGCGAAAAACAATGGAGTAAGAGAGAGAGAGAGAGAGATATAGTGAGAGAGAGAGAGAGAGATAGAATGGGAGAGAGCATACAGCAATCGACTTACTTCAACAGTTTTTCATTTCGCCCCACCCAGAAGTCACTTTTGAATCTCTGTTTTCCCTGGCAACGTATCGATGTTTGGCAGTGCGGCGACTCCAGCATCTGTAACGTTGTGAAATATCCAAATTAAGCGCAAGCAAATGCCGCCTCATAGCTATGTAGGGGTTGCATCTTTTGTCTCTGTAAATAGCTAAAGCAACGCATCCAAGTGTGGTATTTTATGCAACACACGCCAAAATGTGAAGCCGTCTTTGGGTTGCAGCCACTTGGCCTGGCCCCAATGGATCACAGTGCAGACAGCCAGACTGACGGACGGACAGACAGGGCTCATCATTTGCATGGCCAGACTGTTGTTGTTATTGTTGTTGTTTATGCAAACGCATGGGGCATGTCTCCCGCAACTCTAATGACTTCAATGCCTGCTGCGACTGCAACTGCGTCCGCCTGTCAGCTTTTCCAAGGCACACAATGAAAAACATTTTCCTGCTCCCCCCTCCGACTGAGTTTTTATTGTATTTTATTTCAAATTCTTTATATATATATTTATATGTATATGTGTGTATGTATATATTACTGTTGTTGTTTCGTATTGCTGCATATATGCAGTCAACCTCTGCTCTGAGCCCCGATCCCCAGGCCCCAAACTCCAAGCCCCATTGCCCCTGTGTCCCTGATGCTATTTCTGACGCATTTCTTTGCCACTGCCACGTTCAACATAAATGAAAATCCATATGATGTCGATGACTTTTTTGTTTTTCTATGGGTCCGACAACGTCACAGTGCTTCGATGAATCTCTCGCTTACACACCATCACACACACACACCGATTTGATCGCACATTCACTCACACACACACATAGCGGCATATTTAAATGTGCATGTGCCGCACACTGTTGTTGTTATTGTTGTTGTTGTTGCTTGTGTATTGTGAATGCTCTCTAATCTCCTAATGTCATTGAACTTTTTCCTTGATGTTGCTGTTCGCATTGCGCACAACTTTATTATTATTGTTATTATTCCCGAGCATTTTCCGCATTTGATTGTTGTTGTTGTTGTTATTTGCCTCTGCCTCTGCCTCTGTTACTACCTCTGCCTATTTGCAGATTCTGCTCATATTATCTGCCTACTCTACCTCGTTCAGCTCTTGTCTCGTATTTTATGTCATAGTAGAAAAACAACCACAACAACAACTGATGACAACGATAACAGCAGCAGCAACAAAAACAACAACAAGAGTTGCACACGTGCATTCTGCTGTTGCTGTTGCTGTTGCTGCTGCTGCTGCTGCTGCTGCTGCTTCTGCGTCTCTGCAATTATTTCCAATTTAGCAATACAACACTGGCTCCAGCAGATACTTCAGCCTGCCCCGCTGCAGCGTCAGCTCCCGGGCAAGCGCTCGAGCTGCGGCCTGCTCCTATTGTCTTTTCAGTGGCAGTTCATTGGCCGCCAGTTGATGGAGCTCCAGCTGCAGCAGCATCACGGCTGGGGTCAGGCTTGCTCCATGCAATTACTTCATGTACTTGGGCTACAATAACACGGACGCGATGAGTAGTGGAAAGTCGAGAGTTGGGCATCAGGCATTGGGCATTGGACGAACTGTACGTAAACTGGTTGCAGTTGCAGGATGCTGTACTGGACGAGTAGACGCTGCATAAAACTCTACTATCTATCTATCTATGGCTGGGGCTAGGTTAGGCTAGGCTTGGCTTCCATTGCTTTTGCGTTGGGAAAACCAGTTATGGGGCAAGGCTTGTTGCACGCCTGCTTGCCGCAGCGTTGTCAGCGGCACTGATCATGCCAGGAGCAGCAACAACAGCCAGCCTAGACCTGTTGCTGAACGTTGTTGTTGTTATTGTCGTTCTGACTTGTTGAGGCAGCAACTTAAAGGCTATTGACTTTGTTTTTTCTATTGCCAGTCTTTGGGCACACAACACTTCCTCCTCCAGCTGGATATTGCTGTTTGCGTTAGTTCATTGAACCACGTCACATTCTAATGTCCAGCAAACGTGTTTGGCAGCTTGCAACAGTGGGAGTGTGGCACCTTCGTAACATCAACATAGACAACAACAACAACAACAACAACAACAACAACAACAACAACAACAACAGCAACAACATAGCCAATCAACATCAACAACATGCAGACCTTTGATAATAGTTTGCCAGTAAATTGAAAATTAAATGCATTTCGTATTCCAAAATAAAATTTGCACATTGATTCTGGGATCGAGCCTTTTTCTATTTTGCCAACTTGTGTATGTTCATATATGGCTTGCAAGGACATCATTGCCATTTCTGTATAGCGTGTCCCATGTATAGCAAAGTAATTAAGTCAAAACAATTAAAGGAGATCTGTCTATCTTTGGCAGATTAAATAATCTAGTTTGGAAATGTGTTTTTATTTAGAATATATATTGTTCCCATAGTATAAGGAATGCTCCTTTTTGGTTTTCAGCTACTATACAAGAGAAATTTAAAGATAAAATTACTTTGATTTGTCAAAATTTTATAAATAAATTATAGATAAATCATATTAACTCATGATCCTATTGAAATATATATATAATATCAAGATTGTTCAACAAACTAATTTTCGTTTTTTTTTATTTTATATTTTAACTAAGAACTGGTAATTATATTTGATTATATGCAAGAAGTATAGGAAAACAAAGAAACGTCAAATAAAAAACAAATTATTTGATATGATAAACCGATCAGGCGCATTCAAAAATATATTTGAAAACTGTGGGACCTGTTTGCATAGTAACCAAACAGATAAGCAGTCGTAATTTCGGAAGTGGCTATATTGACTCAGCTGTTGAAGCGGATTGACAATTTATTCAGTTTCGTCAGTGTATTATTAGAATACGTTCAACAAAGGAACGTAAGGGTTGTCGTATGCCGGTCTTGCTAGGGGCATAACACACCTCCCGATTATAAAGTAGATAAATAATAATAATTTACTTTATTGTCAGAATAATTTCTATAGGAATCTTATCAGTTTTTGCTATTGAAAGCCAATAAATAGTTAGAGAAGAAATTTAGATTTGCCACAATTCTTAAAAGTATTTGCTCCAATGTGCACACATGGAGCAAGGGGTGATCGGGCACAGCCGTGGTCAATGGGCACTCTTGGCCTGTCCATCAGCGAATGGGCATGCTCTGCTCATATCGCGATGAACTCCGTCTCTGTCTCCGTTTCCGTCTGTGTCTCCGTCACCAGCTTCGGCTTCGGCTAATCAGTCAGCAAGGCACTCAGCGAAGCGTGAAACGCAATTGCTGATATCTAGACACATTCAATTAATAAAATCAACAGCAACAACTGTGCTCACATCCATGGCCCTTCAATACTTGGCCCTGCCCTGTCAGTGGTCAGGACAACGCGACGAACGAACATGGGACATATAGAGCAAACATTTCTATATTTTGTTCAGCCAGTCAACGCCTGGCCATGCACAAGTACAAGCCAGCGGTTGGTGGCGTGGAGCTCTGGTCACGCCGTCTTTTGCTAGCGCTTTACCAAACGGCTCGCGGCTTGTCGCTGCTCTCCAGCTCGCTGGATGTGGAACGGGAGCAACTGCAGCTGAGGGCGCCGCGTCATCAGTGCAACCGACTCTTGATCATACTGTGGCGCGCCATATTGGTCAGCATATACTGGAACATGATTCCAGGAATCTTCAATACAGTGAAATGTACACAAACCTATGCAGCTCTAATTGTTCTGCTGCAGTCCAGCTCTGTGACCCTCTTTGCCGTCGGCTCCTTCATAATGCAAGTGCGTGCAGAGTCCAAATTTACAGCCGTATTGAATCATTATATTGCTCTCTATGGTCGCATCTGTGTCCTAACCAGAGTCAAACATCTCTTCACGCTCAAGTTTCCCATTCTCTATGCTCTGAAGCTAACTCTAACGCTCTGCGGCTGTCTCTACGAGCTGCCACAACTGCTGCCTATGCGGCACATTGTGCATATGGAGGTTAGTCATATTATCGGCGGTGTAATTGCGATTTACTTATGGCTAGGCACAGTTTTTCTGCTGGATGCATGTTTTCTCGGCTTTTTCGTATCCGGCGTATTCTATGAGCACATGGGCTCACATATTGCGACGATGCTGCAGCACATGCGATCCATTGATATCGATGACCAGGACCAGTCATCGGGTGAGGAATCCGAAACGTATCTTAGTACGATGCCGCCGTGGCTGAGTCATTACAGACGTATGTGTTTACTTTGCGACTGGGCCGACGAACTGGATGCTTGTGGCATTATCTATAGTGAGCTTTATAGAGTGACTCTCTCGTTTCGCGACATTTTCCAATGGCAAATTTTATTTTACATATACTACAATTTAATTGTGTTGCTTATAATGCTTTACGAGTATATAGTTAACTATTTGGAAGGAACCCAGGGTGAAATGGTGCCCGTGGTAATGGCCTGCATTAAGATGGCCAATATTGTGCTTCTCATTATGTGCGCGGATTATATGATCAAGAAATCAGAGATGCCACAGATGTTGCCATTGGACATTGTTTGCACCGATATAGATCAACGATGGGACAAGAGCGTATGTTAAGCAAATACAACGAAAGAAATCAGTAAAAGTGATGTTTTGACTTTTCTTTAATTTACATCTTGTTAGGTGGAGTCCTTTTTGAATCAGCTGCAAGCGCAACAACTGGAAGTCAAAGTAGTGGGCATCCTTCAGCTTGATAATAGATTCATACCAACGATATTATCGGCTATTGTAACATATCTTTTCATATTAATACAATTTACTTTCACTGGCGGCTTTGATGTAGCCGAAGAAATCGCCAGATTGAATTTAACAACTTAGAAAATAAATAAATAATAAAAGAAAATATAATATTTTAATTGCTATAAATTACCAAATTTTGACGGAGAGTGAAAATCGAATAAAGTGTGCGAGTAACAAAATAAAGAGTGAGATTATAAAATAGAGGGAATAAAGCTAACCCTTTATAATTTATTATATAAATAAAATAAAAAGTTATTCAAAAAACTTTATATAAAGTATATTTTCTCCTACATATATTGTTGACGTACTAATGTACTTGCTTGGAACTTATTTTTAACAAAGTTATCAATTATACCCTTTCCTTTCCAATTTCAATGGGTAGAGGGCATGAAAATGTTGTGAAAAAATCATCCCCCAATCCAGTTGCAATAAAAAATCATAAATTTTCCATTGTCATTGAATAATGATATAATTGTTAAATGAAATTTATGGGTGGAGGAAAGCGTTTTTACAATTTTTTGGTATCTATGTAACTCGTGTTTTACGACACCAGATGGGTCCACGTTAGCTGTGGTTTCATGAGATCTTATGCGGTTAGTTCACGCATGTATTTGAAAATCTCCAATTTCTTGGCCCTCTTTCACTGAACTTTTTAAATTTATGTTGGCCATATTATCGTTCATTATATTATGCCCCATTATACGTACCAGCTGATACAATTCGGACATGGGTGGTGCTGAGCAGTTGGTGCTCGTTAGGCAGCAGCATAACATCGACCCGACGAATTCGGAGCTAACACGGTGTAATTATCATAGCTATGTCTGGCCTCTCAGTTCCTGTTCCGCCCACTACGCCCGCCCCAATTATCAACATCGTCATCTACAAAAGCGTCTTTGTCTTTGATTATTTTTGGGCGCCAGCCGAGCGTAACGCGCTTGTCACGCCTATTATACAGATATACGATGTTCAAGTACATATGTATGTATACTATATACATATATACGTGATCGTTGAGGTTAGTCGGCGCTGTCGTCGTCAGCTGAACCTGAACTCAGCACCGTTGTTGACCCGTGTGCGTTCAGTGTGTGATTCGCTTCGCAAAATACTCGTGCACTGAACAAAGCAAACAAAACGGCAAAAAAAAAAAGAAAACAAAACGAAACCAGCGAAATACTATAGAGTAATATTGCTAGTCGAAAGTGCTATACCCTCTAAAGCCCATTAGCGAGTCATTGCGATCGACACTTTGACTCATATTTTCAGCTATTCATTTTAGCTATAAAATATCTATATATAAAAAAAATATAGAACTTAACATTTTTCCCTTAAAAATTTAGCACTTCGATCATGATTCTATGATTCCTCTATTGAGTATAAAGATTTAAGTAGCGGCTTAGACATTGGAGAGTTAAGATTTATATATGTACTTAGATTGTTCTTCTTCTAAAAATGTTATTCAAATATGTTACGAATCTCATAGCAGAATGATAATACCTTCGGTGTGTCTGCAGGAAAATAAACAACTAAAACTCGCCTACATTGCAACTGAATTAATTTGTTATTTTTTTCATTTTTTTTTTTTTTGTGGTCTGCTGCACACGCTGGCGAACAATGTTGGCAACAGAGCTCCCAATTCTTCCTGACAGGGCGCATTCAAATTTCTTTTTGCCCATTTGGAGCTGCTGGCCAAAAGGCCAACCAAGCCATGCATATTTCCGGCCAGTCACCCATTCCCTTCCAGTCCAGCCGCCCCATTAGCCAGCTTCGATTTCCTGCCTCAACCGGGCATTCCAAGTATTTGCCATGTACTTAATTAGCTCAACTCCCCGTCGGCTGGGTGTCTTTGAAACTACTTGGTACACCCTGTGCCCTATGTGTGTAAGGGCGCATGTGCGGCCAGGGGGTTAGCGGTTTAGCTGATGATGAAACAGCTTGAAGAGTCCAAGTAGCTGCTGCTGCATTGTTGTTCGCATGCCGGCGCTGCAGTTGAAAGATGCCGCACACTCCAAATGGCCCCCATGCTAAGGGCACACACAGCTCCCATGTTCCACGTACAGCCAATGCAGTGGCACTGTGTGTGTGGTGTGGTGTGGTGTGGTAGCTGCGGTTATATATTTACAGGCATGCGTAAGAATCGTGTGTAACTAGCGGCACATTCTGAGCTAATTAAATCCACATTCTATTCAATTGCTGGCCACACACTTGCTTATCAGCAGAAAAGAAAACACCACGATGATCATTTTGACCTCTTGTCGTACTCTGTAGAATTACAAGAGTAACAGCCGCATACAAAATGAAGCTATTGAAAGCTAGTCTATTCAATCTAATCGGCTGTTGACATCAAAATTTCTTAAAACGAAAAAAAACTATAACTTTCAGCAAAGTATATCAGATTTCGAAATACGAAAAAAAATTGATCATATACTAATAATTACAAGCAATTAGACTTTTTTATTATATTATCAAACTTAAGGTACGATAAGCCTTTAAAAAATTGATAATTTATAGACAATAGTGGAAACAATCGCGTCCTACGCAAAAATTGATACGCTTCATTTATGTTTGCGAAACAACTTTCACTAGCGAATGACTAGAAACAAAATAGAAAACGCAATCGTGATCAAAGCAAGTGCTGCCCATCGGTTATTGAGATCGTGTGCTCGTAAACGTGACACAAACAAACAACTTCATTTGTCATCCCAAACGTATACAGACAGACATACTACATATAAATATATATATACACATACAAACAAACATACACATACAAACATTTGCTCATGCTTGTATCCCCCAGTATTTGGAACGTGACTGCGTAGTATGACCAAGCAAGCAGTCGATAACAAACGTGCCCGAATATTGTTTGAACTTAATTTAGAGCAAGAACATACAAAAGACGACTGTAGACTATAAACCGAATACTGTAGACTATAGACTGAAGCAAACGCAACACAACCCGACGTTCAGCAACATCTTATAAAAATAATAACAAATTCCCCGCATATGTTTGTTGCGGCATTTGCAAAGTGCATTCGAAATCAAGTGGGCAACGAATATAAAAAATGAAAAAAAAAACATGCTATGAGTATATTAAAAACAGAAACAATGTACCCCCTCCCATCCACTGCGCCAACAAGCCAATAACAGCAAATGCCAATACTCGCTTTGGCCTAAATACACAAGGCGTTAACAAGTGGGCAAGCGAGCAAGCGTTACGGTCTTCAACGAATCTTTGCTAACCTGCAAAGGAAATAGGTCGGTCAACAAGAACATTATCTACAATTTATGTATTATGTACTTGTATTGTATTGTTTTTGATTGTGGCTTCCGGCACAAATAACTTGCCAAGTGCATAGATCTATCAATAAAAAATATTTCATCATACATTTTTTCAAGTGATATTCGTTCCTTTTTTTCAATGTTGACAATTTTTATGGGAATTGTCTTAACATATATAATAAATATTAGAAATGTTAGCTAAGAACTTTGAAGACTAAAGTTTAGGATAACTTTCTTGATGTAAATAATTCTAAGAGATATCGACATATTTTTTAATTTCTATTTATGAAAGTGTTTCATAAATACATATGAACATATAGTAAACTTCTACGGAACATAACATTTTTGTCAGCTTTCACAACCATCAAATTGATTAACGGCTTTACAATATATGTATGTATATCGGAGCAAGAAAATAAAAGTGAGTATGTCAGAAAGGAATGCGACGAAGAGTTTTTTTTTGTTATTTTGCTTTGACTGCAGTTGCATGAATCACAGGTCATCATGGTAGAGTATTCGAAAAAGAATGAACACCCAAATCAATATTGGATTCAGTTTGGCGGGAGAGAGGGAGAGAGAGGTTGCCTAAGGCCGCTGCGCAGAAGTCGGGGCCGGGCTGCTCACGCACACTCAGCGCTGACGCTTTGTTATTTGTGTGTTCGATGAACCGAAATTATTGCTGACCCACTTTCCAACAAATTTACGCACTATATGGCAAATGGAATCCACAAAAAGCACACAACGGCGATAGAAAGAGAACACGGGCCCAGAGAGCGCGCATCTGTGTGGGAGAGAAGAGCCAATTGAGGACGGCGTCGCTGTCGACGTTACGATCGTAAAGAAAAATAATAATAATTTGCTGTTGGTTGTGCTGTTTGTATGTTTGTGTGTGTATATGTATGTGTGTGTGCTTGGTTGTAATTTACGCAACGCTCGCTCGTTTGTCGCTGTCTGTTTGCTACTTGTTTTGCGGGCAGCGGCCGCAGCACGAGATCAACAACCATCTGCAGCAGCAGCAGCACAACAGCTCCAAAATCTGAAATCAAAACCTGTTCCAAAACTTGAAGCTTGCCACACGTCTCGGCCAAATCAAAAAGCTGACTCAAACGAAACGCTGCCAAGCTTTGACGTCAGCAGCGTCGCTGCTGCTGTTGTTGTTAATCGTTGTGACTGTACTTTTTTTGTTGTTTGCATTGAAAACTTGTTTGTTGTTGTTGTAGTTGTTGCTGTCACAGCGTCTCAGAGCTTTGCTTGAGCTTTGCCGGGTGTTGATTGAAATCGATCTGTGCAGATCTTAAGCAGTCCACACAAGGGGGGCTTAGCGGTTAAGTTCTGAAGCTTTGACCTTGTAGCCTCAATCTTATCAGATACAAGTGCATTACTTGCACTATGTATTTGTGTGTGAGTGTGTGTTTAGATACATATATAGTACACATATAATTTAGTAGGGCTTAAAGTGGGGCCTGTCCATGTAATTAATAGTGCTGGGGCAGACTGCAGGCTGTGCCACGCCCAGTGCTTGTCGTTTTTGGAACGAGCGCTTAAATGACGCTTTCCTGTGTATTTAAGGTGTCTAAACTTGACTACCGTGCGGAGTGCCTGGGCTTGCAACAACACAGCAGAACACATCTTAGCACAACGCAGCAGAAAGCGACGCAAACGCTCGCAGCATCCGTAACCTTGCCCAAGACTCACTCAGCAGCCAGTAGCCAGCAGCCTATGGCCCCCAACCCGCTGCCCCTGCCGCCACTGCCGCTGCTGCTGCTGCTGTTGCTGCTGTTGCTGCTGTCGATGACCATTATTTTAGCCAGCCCAGACACAATCTCAAGCTACGAGTGCGGACTGAGGACTCTGACTGCTGGCTACTGTTGTGCTTTTTGTTTTTGCTGTACCAATGCTGGCTGGTGGCTGGTGGCAGGCGCAGACGCAGCCGTAGACGCAGCAGAAAACGCAACTCGGAGCATGACAAACAGTTGCAGGCAAAGCAAATAATTAGTATACATCGATTATCTTGCGCCCAGGCTCAAATGTGTCTGTCCATATGTGTATGTTTATATGTACCTGGCCCGTTGGCTACTGTGCTGCCGATGCTGGATTCGAACTGGTCCAACTCCAGATGTTGGCACATCGCACACGCGCTGCTTCCTCCCAATGATGATGCCGTTGCCGCTGTCGCTGCCACTGCCGCTGCCGCTGCCGTTGCAGCGCCTACGCGAGCGCGCGCCCATACAGCCCACAAAACGAGTTCCCCCGAAGCCAGTCGAGCATTCTGCATTCTGCATTCGCCATATGTGCAGCCATAAAATGCCGCGCCAGAACTGTACACAGCGACAGACTCGGCCCAAGTCACATCCAAGTTCCATGGAGCACAAACAACGTTGATGACGCTGACGGCGACGTGTGCTCAGCTCGTGCCAATTCTTCGACTTTAGGTTTGCGTTTGCGTTTGTGTTTGGGTTGAGGTTTTGCGATTTCAGCTTTGGCAGTTGCATGTAAATGGCTAAGCACACATATACATACATACAAATGTACATATGTATATGTGTGAATACATACATACATACATACTTATGTACAAGCATTCATTTGCAGTCGCTCAAACGCCTTAGAAGGCCATCAGACTGCAAAAGGTAAAATCCATTTGCATTTAATCAAAATTGTTTTTCATTACGTCCATAAACACAATCGGACCACGTATCCAATTTCAAGACTATGTATACTCATGTACATATATGTACATACATACATACATGCCATTCTAGTAGTCGTAGTGGAAAGCCATAATAGCAACTAGTTACAGACTAACTGAATGTTGTGCATATTTTAGTTAGATGCAAATGAATATAGCCCACATGAGTTGTACATTTTTTAAATATTCCATGTCAACACAAACAGCAATCAGTTATATTATAATTTTTTAAATATTTCATTGACATTTTTGGAATTACAATAATATTAAAATTGACTCTTTTTAATGTATGTTCGAAATGTTAAGTATAGTAATATTCTTTTGCTGTAAGTCTTTGTTTATTATGCCGTCAATTCATTGAGTACGCTCAAACTCTCTTAAACTGTATCGAACCTCTCCAATTTATCCATCCAAGCGTATACAGTTAAGTCGTTAATAGATTAATAGATAGATATCATCGATGATTGATAACATAAGCTCTTGAAAAGAATATACAGTTAGCGAAGACGTTTTGAGTGCCGCCGCCATTCCCCCATAATGAAAAAGCTTTATTATGGTAGAACATTCGATTATATAAACGATCATTTTGTGTTCCGCTCTTAGTTATATGAAAATGTTAGATTAAGTAATAAGAATCTCTAGTAAAATCTAACAAATGTATCAATCATTAAAAAGAAGTTGTCTAAAATGCAATAAAACTTTCTAATATTTTTGTTGAATTATATTGTTATTAAATGAAATTAAATTGAATTGAATTGAATGTTTAACAATTGAAGCAGAAAATACAAAATGATTCTCTAACAAATGTATATGTATTATTTTAAATTTTTTTTCGCCCATTATGTCTCCTAATCGACATTAGTTAATTACGAAGAGCAAATGGTGTCATAATTAATGATAACTGCCCTTACATGTCAATTTGTACTAATTGAGGCTTCGTAATTTGGTAGCTAATGTGGTGATATTTGGTTTCGGGGAAATGTTACATTAAAGTCATTTTATTTGAACAATAAGATGTTTCATGTGCAAAACTTTTTAGCCCTTCCGTTTTTTTGCTGCTGGCTAATGAGTTATCATCGGATGTTGTTCACTTCGTAGCCTGCAGCCTCTAAAGGCAACATACATATTTCTGCCTCTCTCTCTCTCTCTCTTTCACTTTTGTACAGGGCTCTCAACTTGCTGCGTGCTGCCTGCTGGTGGCTACTGTCTACCGGCTACTGTCTAGCGGCTACTGTTCCAACATGTACATATATATAGAGAGAATACATAATCTTGATTGACTTACGGCTTTCAGTTCGTAATGATGATATTTTCATCATCCGTTTGTTTTATCAGAATATTCTTGACGCTCATGTTCTTCAAGTAGCTGTACTTTTGCCCAGGTCCAAGTAATTCGGAGTTACCAACAGCAAGAGCTACCTGCACTTGAGCTACAACTTCAACATGGGCCCGTGTGCTTTTGTCTAGTGAAATGTTGAAAGCATCATTAATTTTTTTATAGTATCTTTCGCCTCTTAGCCCAAACTTTAATATACATACACAGATAGTATGTGTGTGTGTATGATAATTGCAGGCGGAAAGAAACGACAGAGAAAGAGAGAGAGAGAGGGAGAGCACCCAATACTACACAAGTAGCAGAGCTGGATGACCCATAATTACCGCACACCGGTCCCAGTCCCAGTCCCAGTCTCGGCCAACAGAACAATCATGGGAAAAATGACTGTAACTCGGTCTGTGTTCTGTTTGTTGCCTTTTAAAAAGTACAATAATTTGAGCAATGGCAACGGCAATGGCAATGGCAATGCTTCGTTTTATGATTATCTTGCCGTTTACACGGTACGCATAAACACAAAAAGCACGCAGCTGGAGCAACACCAGGTCGCAACGGGCCCCCAAATACTGATCCCATTCCCAGTTTCAGTCACAGTCACAAACCCCAATCTCACTAACTCTCAGTCGCAGACCAAGACATCGCCCAATTCTCTTTTTGTCAATTTCGAGATAATGTTCGTCACCAACCCGCAATTTGATTTCCATACCCTTCCACTGGTAGAATATATTATTATTCTCATGCTATATGTAAGTTATTATTGTAATATTTCCCAACTCGCAAGGTATATGTAATATACAGTGCCGCTCAATTGAATAGGTTTGGCATCTTCAAAAGTTTGAAAAGTTAAATCTCTTCAACCAAAATATATGTAGGCAATTGTCATTGTATAAATATATTGTCGTCATATGAATGGTAGATTTTTGTTTGTATATTATTATACATTATATTTTATTTATTACAGCTTTATTATATCGTATATGCGTATTATAATTAAGGTAAAGAAAATAAAAATTGAGAATTAACTGAGACAATTGATTAACGCAAACAAACAACGCAAACAATTCGCAAAATAAATTATTTTTTTATAATATTTGATTAGCTATAATTTATTATTTTCTATAAACTTTGATGTATTAGTTTATTTTAAACATTTGCTTGTGCAGGGTATTGCCTGTGCGACTTTCTGCTAGCACTCGATCATTCTTTTTTTTATATTTTTTTATTATCGGCAGCGCTGACGCAGCCCTTTTTGAGGTCTGGAACAAGTGCAGCGAGCAAGTGCACCTTTATCTGTGCCTTTACCTTTACCTTTACCTCTGCCTCTACCTCTACCTCTACCTCTTCCTATGCTAATTAGTGCAGCGGCCTCGGCCTTGTTTTTATGCGCTATTCAGCGTGAACTGTCCAACCGGCCGTTCGGTAGCTTCGTCGCTCGGATAGCTGCATAAATTTTCTGCTCCAAGGCAAAAAGAGCATACCAATACTACATACTCGCACATAAATAATTTATGCGCCAACTTTCATGGGAAAAGTGAGACAGAAAAACGTTAAGCGGAAATTAAAGTTGGTGTCCTTACAACGGATTTTTACATGCGGCCGCAGGACAGGTGTGTGCAAGAGTGTACCTTATACCATATCATAGTCAGAGGGTTGTTAATAAGCGCCCACAGCGTGACGAAGCTCTAAAGATTTTCCCTTTGCATATCAAACTGTATTATGTATGTGAGATAGGTGACCAGGCCGGACATATAGATCAATATCAGCTCGTTGGACACCTCAAATAGACCCAAAGGACGCACTCGAATTTGGATAGAATTCAAATGGCTCAGGAACATTTCCAGCTATAACAAATACAATAACAGCTATAACAAATATGTATAAATATTATAAGATGCCACTATAACACTCACCTTCATATGCCAATCTTTGTTCTCACTAATGTAGTAGTTCTCCAAGCTGAGCCATCCAACTACACGCGAATTGCTGCTTGCAATGTGAACGGCCAGGGTCAGCAGTAAAATATCTAATAATATCTTGATAGCCATGAGCCATAAGCTGACGCCTCCAAGTTTTTTCATTATGAAGAACGCAATAGACCCTATGCTTAAGAACTTAAACATTAGAACAAAACAAAGTGGGAATTCGAATAGTTTGTGAAAACTGTTGACTACTCGAGGAATCCCGTCGTAGATTTCCAAACACTCGTCCATGCAGTGGGCAGCTGCTTTTAGCTTTCTCCGACTGATTGGAATGCCGTTAATTGTTTTCAGTTCGCTTAGTTGCTGGCGGAGCTCGTGTCGCACATAGCAATTAACTTGGTCATAAATAATACCAATGCTGAGGTATGCCACGAAGTATATATGCAATATTATGGATGCATTGGCCGTATTATATAATTCGCAAATTGTGGCCAGAACATAAAAAGCATCCAAATCTAATATCAGCGCTGGAATCAAATAGCAACTTTCATAAATCAAGCCGATAACCTTTAAGACCAACAGAGTCAAGACCCATATGCCGCCATAGCCCATATTCTGACATCCTGGAAGTGCATTTATCCTTTGAAAAAGTCTCAGAAACCGGTTAACCATATCAATTACTCGTTGTTCATACCAAAACTGTATCACCAGGGTGCAAATGGTGCAGGCAGTGTATATCCATAAACGAATGATAAGGATTATCGTATAATGAGAATCATTGAGCGAACCCATAAAGCTTCTATACATTTGAATATAGAAACCACACATTACTATCCTTGAAATCAAACAAAACCATTTGTAGCACTTCCGATTCAGGGCCAACTGACGACCATCGCATCCATTGTCTTTCACGCTGAAGCAGATGATTCCCATAAACGTGGCGTACTTCAAAGATCCTCTTAAGATGCTCGTGGAGACAGAAGAGACGTTCAACCGCCACCGACGACTTCCGAACATGACTAATCCAATAATGACTAACAACAGTACTTATATGTATGTACTCATTATGAACTCGATTTTAATTGTTAAAGGTTGACGCTTTAGAGCTCCATTGATACACATCTCAAGAATTCAATTAGCTAATTATATTATACCCCACACCAATCAGTAATTGATAATTGAAATTTAAAATGAATGTGACCGATATTCCGTATTTAAAATAAATTTAAATGAATTCATATGCAAAGCTGTCAGGGTTTTTATGTATACATATATTGATATTTATATATATTGAATTACATTTAATTTTGTGTAATAATAGACAGCATCCTAACTTTGGTTTCAATTTTGATTTCATTGCATGTCATACTGTATTATGATGGTGAGATAGGTGACCAGGCCGGACATAAAGACCAATATCAGCTCGTTGGATACCTCAAATAAACCAAAAGGATGCACTCGAAATTCGTTATAATTCAATCGGATCAAGAACATTTCCAGCTATAACGAATAAAAAGCACAAAAGTAATATAATTGAAGTCCACTTGAAATTATCCAATCTTGCATAGAAGTACTATGTATTGGCACGCATATGCCTTAAAGTCACATGGTAGAAGCATTTACGATATGTGTTGCTCATCAAGCATTGTTTATAATAAAACTCACCTTCATATGCCAATCTTTGTTCTCGCTTACAAAGTAGTTCTCCAAGCTGAGCCGCCGAACAGCTCGCGAGTTGCAGTTTGCATTATGAACCACTATAGTCAGGAGTAATATATCCAATACTATCTTAATACCCGTAAGCCATGATATGTTATTCTCAATATTTTCTATTACTAGGAACGCAACTGATGCAATAAGCAAGAACCCAAAAATTAGAATAACACAAAGAGGGAACTCAAATAGTCTGTGAAAACTTTTTCCCACTTGGTGAATCTCATCGTAGATGGCCAGGCACTCGTCGAGACGGTAACCAGCTTCTTTGAGCTTCCTTCGATTAACTGCGACTCCTAAAATTGGCTTCAGCTCGCTTAACTGCTGGCGAAGCTCATACCTCACATAACAGTTAACATGATCATAGATTATGGCAATGCTAAGGTACGTCACAAAATAGACATGCCAGATAATGGACGCATTAACATTATTATATAAATCGCAAATTATGATCAGGGCAAAATACTTATTAAAATCTAATATCAGCGCTGGAATCAAGTAGCAACTTTCATAAACCAGACATATAACTTTCAACAGCAACAGAGTCAATACCCTTTTGCCGCCGTAGCCCATATCTTGACATCCTGGAAGTGCATTTATCCTTTGAAAAAGCCTCAGAAATCTGTTGACCAAATCAACCATTTGTTGTTCATACCAAAACTGTATCACTAGGGTGAAGACGGCACCGAAAATATAGATGAATAAACGAATGATTAGGATTATCATAAAATAATAACCATTGAGCGAAAATGCGAAATTCCTATGAATATTAATATAGAGACTACACATCATTATCCTTGAAATCAGGCAGAACCATTTGTACCACTTCCGATTCTTAGCTACCAGACGGCCATCGTGTTCATTGTTCTTCACGCTAAAAAAGATGATTCCCATAAACGTGGCGTACTTCAAGGATCCTTTTAAGATGGTTGCTGAGACAGAAGAGGCGTTAATCCTCCAACGACGACTTCCGAACATGACTAGTGCAATAATGACTAATCATACAAGTACAGCACTTATTTTTACTCAATATGAACTCGATTTAATGTGCTCAATTGTTATTGATCGACGCTGAAGAGCCTCAATGATAAATATCTCAATTCAATTATCTGATTAGTAATATATTTTTTTTCGTAACGCCAATCATATATCCTGTTTGTTAATATTTCAAATAAATATGGTGATATGGTGATAAGCTAAATCTTCTATAGCTTTACAACTATAAACTCAAAAATTTAAATATATTCAAAGTTTTTGAGTTAATATCGTCAACTTTTACAGGTAATTCCACGGCTCCATAGATAAACCTACACATTTTATTAGCTCTCCACTAGTGTGGCAAATTTTAAATGAAATTGAGTTTTAAAAAAAGACCTGTTTTTGGATCGTGAAAGAGATTTTGCAGTTGGTCACGTTTCAACTACTTGATATTCTTCTCCCTATTCGTTGATGCAGAGTAAAATATTAAATATATTCAAATATTTTACTTAAAATTTTATTTTATGTATCAATATATAAAATCTCAGCTTTAATTTCCAGTTGGATTTGATTGCATGTCATACTGTATAATATAGGTCAGATAGGTGACCAGGCCGGACATAAAGATCAATATCAGTTCGTTGGATACATCAAATAGACCCAAAGGATGCACTCGAAATTCGTTATAATTCAATCGGCATAACAACATTTCCAGCTATAACGAACAGTAGAAGTTTTGTTAACATTTTTTAATGTAATGTACAAGAAGGCAGCATGTATTTCCTTGGCAAAGTATGTGGATTTAATCTTTTTTCATAATTTAATTTAAAATATAATTCAACCCCTATGAAAATATGACACTCACCTTCATTTGCCAATCTTTGTTCTCGCTTAAGTAGAAGTTCTCCAAACTTAGCCGCCGAACAACTCGCGAGTTCCTGCTTGCAATGTGCACCGCTACGGTCAACAGTAAAATATCCAATAAGATTTTAATGGCAAGTAGCCATAAACGGATGCCGCCATATAGATTTAACATGATGAAAAATGCGATAGATGCCAAGCTGAAGAACCCAAACATTAGAATAATACATAATGGAAACTCGAATTGTCTGTGAAAAGTTTTTCCCACTTGATGAGTCTCCTCGTAGATTGACAGACACTCGTCGAGACAATAGCCAGCAGCCTTTAGTTTCCTCCGACTAACAGGGACTCCTTTGTTCCTATTAAGTTCGCAAAACTGCTGGCGAAGCTCGTGTCGCACATAACTGTTGACTTGGTCATAGACGATACCAATGCTGAGGTATGCCACAAAGTTGATGTCTAATATTAAGAAGACATTGGCAGTATTATAAACATCGCAAATAACGGATATAACCACATAACCACCAAAATCGGAAATTATTAATGGAAACAGGTAGCAAAGCTCGTAGACCAAACCAATTACTTTAAAGAGCAGTAAGCCCAGCACCCATTTATCGCCGTATCCCATATCTCGACATCCTGGAAGTGAATTTATCCGTCGAAAAACCCTCAGAAAACGGTTAACCATATCTACGACTCGTTGTCCATGCGAGAACTGTATTATCAGAGTGAAGATAGCGCAGACAACACAGATGAAGAAACGAATGAAAGCGATAATTTTTAATTGAGAAATACGTAACGTGAAGATAAAATTATTGAAAAGGCTAATATATAGGCCACACATCAAAATCCTTGAAATCAGGCAGAACCATTTGTAACACTTCCGATTCTTGGCCACCAGACGACCATCGTGTTCATTGTGCTTCACGCTAAAAAAGATGATTCCCATTAACGTGGCGTACTTCAAGGATCCTTTTAAGATGGTCGCTGAGACAGAAGAGGCGTTAATCCTCCAACGACGACTTCCGAACATGACTAATCCAATAATGACTAATCATACAAGTACAGCACTTATTTTTACTCAATATAAACCTTATTTCATTTGCTTAATTGTTATGGGTCGACGCTGACGAGTCTGATTGATATATATCTCAATTCAATTATCTAAATAATTATATATTTTTTTCGTAATGCCAACCATGTATCCTGGTTGTTAATATAAAATAAATGTGACGAACATTTTTTATCCTATACTCGTACACAGTGAAAAAGTATATTGCTTTTGTATGAACTCAAAATATTTCGCTATTGACACAAAACAATCTAAAAATATTGAATATTTGTTGGAACCCCACAAAACCCCTGTACTTCGTAAAATATATATGCTAATTTTAAAGGCTCTGCAAATCTGAATAAAGTGTGGCTTCTGCAGTTTTTCAGCAAGAAACTCTAAATTTGACAACTTACATCTTGTTGATGTTCTCTTTTGATTCACGAATATATATATATATATTCGATATATATATACATATATAAATATATATATATATATATATATATATATATATATATATATATATATATATATATATATATATATATATATATATATATATATATATATATATATATATATATATATATATATATATATATATATATATATATATATATATATATATATATATATATATATATATATATATATATATGATATATATATATATATATATATATATATATATATATATATATATATATATATATATATATATATATATATATATATATATATTATATTATATATATTCAAGCTTAAAAATGGGAAAATCTATATATTTCAAAGTCTTCGAGTTAATCTCCTATAATTTTTCAGGTGGATACCTCCCCCAAAAATATACGCATAATATTAAAACATGAACGAGTATTAGGCAGTCGCTCGCGCTTAACTACAACATTCTTACTTGGTATTCTTTTCTCTAATCATTGATGCAGAGTAAAATATTACATATAATCAAATATATTATTTTAAATTCTATTTTATACAACAATATATAAAATCTCAGCTTTCATTTCCAGTTGGATTTGACTGCATTTTATACTGTATTATGTAGGTGAGATAGGTGACCAGGCCGGACATAAAGACCAATATCAGTTCGTTGGATACTTCAAATAGACCGAAAGGACTCACTCGAAATTCGTTATAATTCAATCGGCATAAAAACATTTCCAGCTATAACGATTAGAAAAAGTTTTGTTCAAATTGTTAAATGTTATATGCTAAAAGGCAGCATATATTCCTCTGACCAGCTCTACTGGTTAGCTCTACTTTACGGCTTTAATCTACTTTCATTATTTAATTAAAAATACTGGTCAACACATAAGGAAATAGGAGACTCACCTTCATATGCCAATCTTTGTTCTCGCTTACGTAGTAGTTCTCCAAGCTGAGACGTCGTACAACCCGCGAGTTCCTTCTGGCAATGTGAACTGCCAGAGTCAGCAGTAAAATATCCAGTAAGATTTTAATCGCCAGTAGCCATAAGCGGATGCCTTCAGATAAGTTTAATGTGAGGATGAAAGCAATTATCGCGACGCTCACGAAACCGAACAATAGAAATATACATAATGCAAACTTGAAAAGTCTGTGAAAAGTGTTTCCCACTTGATGAATCTCTTCGTAGATGACCAGGCACTCGTCGAGGCAATGGCCAACGGCTTTTAGCTTCCTCCGACTAACAGGGAGTCGGTTTATCGAATTCAGTTCGCAAAGCTGTTGGCGAAGCTCGTGTCGCACATAACTGTTGACCTGATCATAGATGACTGCTATGCTAAGGTATGCCACAAAGTTAATATGTAATATTATGGAGGCATTGGCAGTATTATAAAAATCGCAGATTGTGGTTAAAATATAATAGCCATCCAATGATGGTATCATCACTGGTATCAAGTAGCAACTTTCATACATCAGACCGATCACCTTTAATAGTAGCAGAGTTAGGACCCATTTGCCACCATAGCCGACATCCTGAAAGTTCATTTACCCTCTTAAAAAGCCTCAGAAATCGGTTGACCAAATTAACCACTCGTTGTCCATACCAAAACTGTATCACCAGGGTGAAGATGGAGCAGGCAATGTATATGCTTACACGAATAATAAGGATTGTCGTATAATGAGAATCATTGAGCAAAAGCATAAAACTTCTATACATTTCAATATAGAGGCCACACATTACTATCCTTGAAATTAGGCAGAACCATTTGTACCACTTTCGATTCTTGGCCACCAGATGACTATCGCATCCTTTGTTCTTTACACTGAAGCAAATGATTCCCATAATCGTGGCGTACTTTAAAGATCCTCTCAAGATGCTCACTGAAAGAGAAGAGGCATTAAGCCGACAACGACGACTTCCGAACATGACTAATCCAACACTGACTAATCATATACGAGAATAGTACTTAAATATATATACTCAATACAAACTCGATTTTATTTGGTTAATGTTTATTGCTCGCTGCTGAAGTGCCTCACCGATAAAAATCTCGAATCAATTATCTAATTAGTTATATATTTTTTTCGTAATACCTAACTTACATTCTGGTTGTTAATATCTTAAATAGATGTGAATAGATATATGCTTGATGGTACCGCCACCTTGTAAAATAATACATTTAAAAGCTCAACTACAACATTCTTATTTGCTATTCTGCTTCCTATCCGTTGATGTAGAGTTAAATATTAAGTATATTAACATATATCTCATTATATTAACATCTATATAAAGACCAATATCAACTCGTTGGAAACATCAAATAGACGCAAAGGACTCACTCGAAATTCATTATAATTTAATCGGCATAAAAACAATTCCAGCTGCAACGAGGAGATATTTTGTTTAATTTTTAAATGTTATATGCTAGACGCCAGCATGTATATTCCTGGTCAAGATGTTGATTTAATCTACTTTCATTATTGAATTTAAAATATTAGTCTACCCATATGGAAACAGGAGCCTCACCTTGATGTGCCAGTCTTTGTTCTCGCATATGTAGTAGTTCTCCGAACAACTCGCGAGTTCCTGCTTGCAATGTGCACCGCTACGGTCAACAGTAAAATATCCAATAAGATTTTAATGGCAAGTAGCCATAAACGGATGCCGCCATATAGATTTAACATGATGAAAAATGCGATAGATGCCAAGCTGAAGAACCCAAACATTAGAATAATACATAATGGAAACTCGAATTGTCTGTGAAAATTTTTTCCCACTTGGTGTATCTCTTCGTAGATGGACAGACACTCGTCGAGACAATAGCCAGCAGCCTTTAGTTTCCTCCGACTAACAGGGACTCCTTTGTTCCTATTAAGTTCGCAAAACTGCTGGCGAAGCTCGTGTCGCACATAACTGTTGACTTGGTCATAGACGATACCAATGCTGAGGTATGCCACAAAGTTGATGTCTAATATTAAGAAGACATTGGCAGTATTATAAACATCGCAAATAACGGATATAACCACATAACCACCAAAATCGGAAATTATTAATGGAAACAGGTAGCAAAGCTCGTAGACCAAACCAATTACTTTAAAATTATTGAAAAGGCTAATATATAGGCCACACATCTAAATCCTTGAAATCAGGCAGAACCATTTGTGACACTTCCGATTCTTAACCACGAGACGACTATCGTGTTCATTGTTCTTCACGCTAAAAGAGATTATTCCCATAAATGTGGCGTACTTCAAGGATCCTCTTAAGATGGTCGCGGAGACAGATGTGGCGTTAAGCCGCCACCAACGAGTTCTGAACATGGCCAATCCTATAATGACGTGCCAAACGGGTTAATGGAACTTATATGTACAAAATATGCGCTCTATTTTAATTGTGTTATTTTTAATGGTTGACGCTGAAGATCGCACGTGTTAGATATCTTTAGAGTCCAATAAGCTAATTAGAAATTGCCAGTATTAAAATTATTATTTCCATAACAGAGGCACCCAAACCGCTTACATATATCCTGATGGTACATCTTTGAAATTAGTAAATTAATATATTTTTTTTTTAAATACAAATGTTCTTAAATAATATTATATAAAATAATATATTAATATAAAGTCTTTATAAAAAAGTTACGTCGAAAATTCGTGGATGCAATGGCTCTGGATGATTGTCGTTTGGTGGGCTTTTGGTTCATCTGAAGCGGTTCTAATATTAAACAATCTTCGGATTTAAGTTATATTGGCTGCATGCTCATCAAGTCAAGTTTCAAAGCTTATTGGATTGCATGCCATACTGTATTATGTATGTCAGATAGGTGACGAGGCCCGACAAAAAGACCAATATCAGCTCGTTGGATATCTCAAATAGTCCCAGTGGACGTACTCGAAACTCAAAAAAATTCAATCGACTCAAAAACATCTCCAGCTGTAATGTATTAAAAAAAATGTAGACGTAAGACTTGTTAATAGTAATATTTTACAAAACTTTAAGTGTTTTGTACAGAAAACAAAATAAATATAAAGAGTGTTGACGGGATTGACTCAGACCCTAAACGGTACACTCGGAAATCAATTCAACTCTTTGTCTACAATCTTCATTTTGATTTTTACAGCGTCAAGCTCTTGCTTACTATACGTATAAACAGTTACATTTGTTACTTAAAAAGTATTAGAGCTTCTAAAGAATCTTCTCATTAGATAAAGACTAACACTCATACAGAACATATTTCATATTAAATACAATTACGATAGGTTACTATTAAAGTTCAGGTATCAAATTCACAAATTTATTTATTTTTCATGATATAAATTAATAAATTCGAAAACAGAACTAAATGAGAGATTTCATTTGTTTGGGAGACAAAGTTTAGGCTTACCTTCATGTGCCAATCGTTGCGTTCGGTAACGTAGCAATTGTCGAGGCTTAGTCTGCGCACCACTCGGGAACTGCTGACGGCACCATGAATGGCCAATGTCAGCAACACCACATCGAAGAACAAACGGGCCACCAGAAGCCACAGCGCAACATTCCGAAATCGCTGTAGCATGATAAAGTAGGACACTAATGCCATGCTCAAGAAAGCGAAGAGCAGTATGAGACATAGCGGTAGCTCCATTAGGCGATGAAAGGCGCTGCCCGCTCGCTGAATGTCATCGTAGATGGCCAGACAGTCGTCCAGCCGGTAGCCAGCTGCCTTTAGCTCTCGTCGACTGGCTTGACAGCCATTTGGCTGCTCCAAACCTCGCAGCTGGCGTCGCAACTCATGACGCACATAGTGATTGACCCGGGCGTAGAGGGCTCCCACGCTGAGGTAGCCCACAAAGCAGACATGTCCAATCATGGTAGCATTGGTGATAACGTATATTTCACAGAGTACGGTTATAATTAATCGCATATTTAAACCAGTGAACAACTGTGGAAGCTCGCAGAACAGTTCATTTAAGAGGCAAATCGTCTTGAAGATCAACAAAGTTAACTCCCGCTTGCCGCCAAAGCCTCGCTCCTGACAGCCTGGCAACGCGTTCACCTTCCGAAAAAGCCTCAAATACCTGTTGAACACACGGAGCACATGTTGCCCAAACCAGAATTGCATTATCAGAATGACAAAGGCACAGATCAGGCTGCACACCAAGCGAATCCAGGACAGTATAATCAAATGGGAATTATCCAATGTATAGATGTATTCGAGACTTAGGTAGCCATAAATGCCACATATTAGCAGCCGTGATAGCAGACAGAACCACTTGTACCAGAAGCGATTCTGGGCAACCAGACAGCCATCGGTTCGATTGCCCTCGATGCCAAAACAAATGATTCCCAGAAATGTGGCATAACGAAAAGCTACATGCAAGATGCTCGCAGAGAGCGAAGAGGCGCTCAGCTGGCGACGGCGACCGAACATGACTAAGCGAGGGAATTTGCGGAATGTTGTGGTGTTGCATTGCCTGGCAATATTTATAAGCACATGCACAGTCATACATATATGTAAGTTTATGTATATATGTATATATTAACTGATTGCTTGGTCAAGGTCGGGGGTTGGCAGTCTTTTGTCCACTTATCTTGAGGGTTCATTAAGCTAATGGCAAGTTGGCATAATATTTTGATAAGGTCTGTGCCACTAGTGTTTGCTGTTATTATTGAAAACAATTTAATAGCGCTTGCAAGTGGTATGTATTACGATAATTGAATTTAGAACTAATATTTGCAATGTATATTCATTGATACCATTGACACCCTATATTTATTTGGTGTATATAATTTTCAGGCTGTACACTTAAACGTATACTTATTGCCAAACAGGTCAAACTCTAAATCTAATCGGTGCACTCTATCTTATCTTGGAAAGATTCACCACAGACTGCTGGGCCGCACATTATGACTAAAGTGTTGCTCAAGCAATCGTTGATATGAAGCATTCTTGAAAACCTTTATAATAATAAATAATATTCATTAAAAACTTCTGCCATTCAAGTGTTTAGTCGGTGGGTGATACATAATAGAAACAATTATGAGTGCTCTAGTCGATTGTGCCAGACGTGGAGATATTTACCAAAGCACATTTCCCAAGTTCAAGGCTCTACTCTAAATCAACTCAGGTCTGCCACAGCTAATTCTGCCTATTACATAAGTTTTATAAATATTGCATATATTCCCATTCAGGGTATAAAACTAGACAGAAGATTGCAGTATACTAGACTCTGGTACAATTAAATGTATTTTGTATATTTGAAAAGTTTTTTTATCATAAATTGAACTCGTTAACATACCAATATTTATAGTCTTCACTTAGGAAGCTAACATTTTCCACTCAATCGAAGAACAGTTGTAACAGATATTGTATGAACATATTCACCTGAGTAGAGTTCCTCATATAGTTTGGTTGTTCCACCATTGGTTTTTGATTCACACGCTCACGATCCTGTCTGAGTGATATTGTTGTTGCAGTGAGCTCACGCTCTAAGCTCCCCCATGTAAATGACGCCCCCATTTCATGGGATGCGTGTACGTGATCCTCTGGCATATCTTTCATACTACATCTTCTCTCCTACTCCTAAATATTGTATATGTCTGTGCACGATTACAGCGCTCAGTGATTTGCGCCCAGATCGGAGAGATCTCTCAAGCTGCTTACCTCAGACAGCGCCCCTGCCTTTTGAGTGCCATTTGAAAAGAATTTTCTCATTGTTGTTGCTTTTTTTATACATTTTTTTAGGTTTGTTTTTTTTTTTAGGTAATTACAGTAACAACAACAAGAGAGTGAACAATGCGAGGCCAGGGGACAACGAACGAGGCACGTACATTTTCCAGCATTGTACGAAAATTGTGGGAACAATCAACGAAATGAGCACTGGAAACCAAAAGTGCTTTGCATGTTGTGTTTGCCGTTCATTTGCCGCAAATTGGCTTGGCTCAACTCAGCTCAACTTAGCTCAGCTCTACTTGGGTCAGCTTGACTTGACTTGGCTTGGTTTGGTTTGAAAATTGCGAAAGCAAGGCCCGGGCCAGACCAGACCAAAGGAAATCATGCGAAGCGGCTGGCCACAACTTGGTCAGCAGATTAGAGCAAACCGAGGGCTGCCAGGTCTGCCAATTGCTCGGCGTGACCTCACGTCCAAAGGCAGACACGCAGCCTCAAAATGCGAAAGAGAGACGGAGAGAAAGAAGGAATGAGAGTGATACGTATGGCTAGGTGAATGGGTGGTGCTATAAAAGCACACAGCTTGCACCAGGGTTGGTGATTGATTTCTACTGTGCCAACTGTGTGTGTGTGTGTGTGTGTGTGCGTTTGCGTGCGTGCAGCGTTTGTATGTAAGTGATTCACGGCCTTGGCTCGCTTTTCACGCTTTTCCAGACATTGCACTCTCTGAATGATCTCTGACATTAATGATGATTAATGAAAACGCAATGCTATTATATTTTTCCCCTTTCCACCATTTGCTATAATTTATTGCGATTTCTTTTTACAGATCTCGTTTTCGGAGCGCCGTTGCAAAAATGTGAAAGCCGCCAAATAGAAAAACGACAACACAGCGAATGTGTGTCTGTATGCGTGTGTGTCTGTATGTGTGTATGTGTGTGCGACTGTAGCTGCACAAGTTTTATGGCACCAGAGCTTGGCTTTACCGTTACAGCAAAGCGAGAAAAGCAACAAATCAACGCAGGCTGCGTCATAAATTGTTGTTGTTTGTTTTTGTGTGCGCTTTGCTTTTATAGCGAGGCCAAATGCAAAAAGGTGCAGGCGAAAATGCGGCCAACGCGACTGTGTGCTCGTTCGTTCACTCTCAGCTCCGCTCTCTCTCTCTCACCCTCTCTCATAGTTTCTATGACTATGTGCCTGTGTGCGTGCATGCGTGTGCCCATGTGTGCGTGCATGTGAGTGCATTACGAATGCCAGCATTAAAAATCTTGAAATTGCATGCTAATAACCATACCCGGGCAGCTACTTAAGTGGGCAAATAGTATGTTGGACATGCTTGTTACTAAATGCACAGCATGTAATTTAGTTTTGCGAAATGCCATTATTACATAAAGACATTCGTATGTTCAAATACATACATACATATGTTCATTTGTGTGTGCATGTATGTAGTTAAATACAACACAAACATACACACATGCGCATTCACTTCCAATTGAATTCAAAAAGTTACTATTACGCTGCATAGATTCCACATATGAATGTATATATGTACATATGTACATATGTATGTATGTATGTAAATGAGCACAGCCTCGAATTGAAGCACACATGCATGTGCATATATGTATGTATATGTACATATGTACATGTGTATATTTCTCTATATGTATCTATGAGAGCGTTGGGCGCATGGGCCGCCAACTGAGTGGCCGCTCTTCAGGCAGCATCAATCTTCATCAAGCCGATGCCGTCGCCGTCGACGCTGACGCTGACGCCGTAGTTTGCCTAAGGCCTGCCGGAAGTGACAGCCAATCTAATGTTAAGTGCCCACTCCACGGGCTACACACATTACAACTGGAAAGCATTTTCTCAAATGTCTGCTGCCTATTGGAAACAATGTAGCACACACACAAATACACTTGCATGTTAAACTGTGTACAGTGAAGCTTCGATATGGGAAACATGGCGGCAAGAGAAGTTACAAATTTCAAGTTGAATATCTTAATTTGTTATTTATAGTTATATACAAAGAACAAATAATACCAAATAAATATAATAAAGATATATATGTACGTATACTGAATATATTCATATGTTATATGTATGTATATAATATACAGTTATGCATTTCTTTTCGGCTTAGTTATACAGTTCTCATATGAAGAACATCGCAGCGGTATTTCACTGTATCAAGCAGTTGCCCTTGCTTAGGACCGCTTCATTCGTTCATTCGAAAGTTTCGCTGACTCATTTTCATTTTCCCTCCTCCTAGACACTCACTTTTCTCTTTTCGCTTCACACGAATCACGCTATCAAGAGCGCCCTCCTCATACACAAATAAAACGCTTTTAAGTTGTGTTTTTTTTTACATTTGTATTTTGTATCTGTTTTCTTTTGTTTTTTTTTTTCGTTTTTTTAATTTCTTTCTTTTTGCTAAAAAGTACATTATAAAGTGGTTTTCTTTTGTTTTTGTTTTTCACTTTTCATAATTTCATCGTGTGTTGTGTAGGTTATACAATATTTAGTTTCATTTAAGGAAATATGCACAGTTTGTGTTTTTTTTTTTGTTTTGTTTTGTTTTGTTTTGTTTTCTACTTTAAGACTTTTTCCTCCCCTAAAGAGTGTCAACAGGTGACAGCTGTCTTTAGCGGAGCTTACAATTTTGTTTACCGTAATGCGAATTAACATATTATACACAATTAACAAAGAGCCAAATGCACAACAAATACAACAAATTGAATATTGTTGTACTGCGCCATTGTCTTTGTAGTATGTTTGTTTTAAATAATTTCAATTAATAAATTACATTTAGACAAAATAATGTACAATTTTTTTATTGAGATCATGACAAACTGTAAATACTTTCGGCACACGCGTGCAGCAGAAGCCGGAAACACGCTGAGAACGCTTTGAAATTGGGGGTTTGTTATTAGTAATTAATTTGTTTTTTTTTTTTTTTTTTTTTTTTTGTTGTTTGTTTGAGTGTGCGTGTTTGTGTGCTGTTGTATTTGAAGCCCACTAAATGTACTGTTAAGTCTTGGTTTCGTTTAAACAAAAATATACACATATAAAAAAACATAAGTTAAATAATAATAAAAAAAAATATTTGTAATAAATATCAATTATTGCAGTTATTGTTCCTACGCCCTTTGCACATCCGATTCTCCCCATTTGGCCCCATTTCGCTATTATGGCTATCAGCCTCAACGTGGTCGCTGCTGATCTGATTAATTTTACGTTTTGGCACTCTCGAATCTCCGTTGTAAGTTTTGCGTACGGGAAAGCTGCCTGCAAGTAAAACAGAACCAAAATGCAAATTGCTATAATTAGATACAGTTTGAAATATGTTTGTGTGTATCGCTGATGTGTAGCTCTATGTGTGTGTGTGCGTGTGTAAATAGCTAAAGTGTATATGGGTTGACCTTCAAATGTGAACTAAAGGGAAAGCGACGACGACAAAACGCAAAGGCAAACGCAAAATGCAAGCGTGTTGACATTTACCGCAAACAAACTGCAACAGAGTAAACACATACATATGTCTGTATAGACGTCAATACACTCACACACACACACACACACACACACTTACACACACGCTGTTCTCTTATCATGGGGTATGCATGTGTAGGTGCGCACGCTTTTATTATACCCTGCGCCCAAAGTCAATGGATAAACAGGGTATGCTTTTTTCTGCAAATGTATGTAACAGGCATACCTGTTTGCTGGTTTCCCAAGGTGCATTTGCTGACATGCAATTAAAATTGATATACATACATAAGTACGTACAAAAAACTATATCGCTTTTCAATATATGTATGTATAATTATATATATATACATACATATGTATGTAGTGGTCATAGAAATAGTGGTGCGGCTCGAAATGTGATAGTAAAATATTGTGATAAACATAATATTTGGAACACATACATACATATGTATATAAATATATATTTTATTTTTAAAACAAGTTTCAAATCGTTTTCGCATCATTTGGGTCGCACTACTATTTCTATGAACACAGCTGTATGTGCATATCTCATATAAGTTTTATCACGTTAAAGGGAAAAGTTGTAGTATATTCTACTTTTAATCAGTCAGTTAGTCATTTCTTTACTTGCGCAATTCAAACTACTTTAAGTATTGATACAGAAGCTAAGCGAACGCAATAGAGATAAAAGCCATTTGTTGTAGGTGTTTTTTTTTTATATATGTATGTACATAAATTCATAATTATTTTAAGTAATATGGTCTTGATTTGCGAATGACAGGGGAGGGCAAAAAAGGATATAAATTTGAATCTAGCATAGCAAAAAATAACTTCTTGCTTTCAACTTAACTACTTTAATTTAAAATCTATATCCCTTTGAAATATTTAAGCCATTCAGTTTAAAAAACATCAAGTCTTTTGAAATATGATATCTGTATGTACATATGTATCTACATATATACATATATTTATACATATGTATATGTTTACATATATGTACATATCTATTTGAAAACACGACTCAAGCTATCGGCACGCGCTCGCCTCGGCGCAACATCGCCATAGCAGCAGAAGATGAGAGAAGCGCTAGCGGCGTTGTAAGGCATTTACAGTTATAGAAAATTATAAGCCGACGACAACAAAGAGCGTCAAGCAATGCGGTCAACTAAGCGGGCGGCGTTGGCGGCAGCGAGAGGGGGGGTTGGTCGATCGGTTAACTACTGCCCGTCGACTGTCGCTCATTTCAAGCATTGTAATTTACCGTTATGAGCACGTAAAGCTTCTCAATGCATTAAGCGCTTACAGCGCTTTCTACAGCGAAAAGAGAAAGAAAGAACTCGCGCCAGATAGGACGCCGAGACGACAACAAAACGCGTTTTGTTTACGAAATGTGTGTGTAGCGACGATGAAACAGGAACGGGAGACAACGACATCACATAACATAAATATTTATAAACACACACACACACACACACATGTATGCATGCATATGTATGTATGTATGTATGCATAAGTATGCATATTGCTGAGGCCGTGAGAGTTGCTGCATACATAATTATAAGCTTTAGCTGGAGGCGTGTTGAAAACTCGAAAGCAAAACAAAAACGCAAACAGCTCAAAGAGAAACAAAACAAATGCTTCTAACTGTGAAGTACAGTGATGGTCAAAACATGGCGAATGTATTTCTAACTGACTTCGTATTTCATCACATGTTCTCTCTATAAAAAAATATATGTATTTCGATAAAAACGATAACTTTTAGAAGCCCTCAAAAATAAAATTTTATGTATTTATTATCATTTTGATGTTCATCAAAACATTCGCTAAACTTACAAGAGGAAATAGTTTTATACACTTCAATAGATTTGAAAACCATTCGAATAGAAAATCTAATTTAAGCAGTCAAAAAATGCCAATTGACAGTGGCAGATTTTGGCTGGACCTGCCACAAGCACCAGACGCTGACGCTGCTTACGTATGTACGTAAAGCGTGAAGCGCGTGACCTTCAGAACGAAGAACAATATCAACAATAACATGCGTGTTATTCCACAGCCCACATACACATTCATACATATGTACATGTATAGGCGCACACACGCTCACGCATAAGTTAATACAAACGCGCTTATCAGAAGTCGGACAAAATATGTTATTGAAAATAAAAATCTCAAATTCGCGCCAAAACAAAATATCATAGGCTCTGCAAACAAACACCGAGTTCACCATCTCTGTCTCGCTCTCTCTTTCTCGCTGCTACTCTCGCGCTCTCTTTTATTGAGAGAGCAAGATTCGATCAGTGCTTTAGCCTGCCCGATTGTCTGGCACTGTAGCAAGTGTGCTTGTGCGTGTGCGTGTGCGTGTATGTGTGTATGTGTGTGTGTGTGTGAATGGGCTGAAAAGGCCTGTGTATAAGAGTCGATGTCGGCGACGTCGACGACGTTGTTTTCGTCGTTGTGGGTGCGGTTTGCTCAGAGAGCAACAACAATCTACAATGTACAGTCGCTCGCGGGCGTGTGCCAGCATTGAATTTTCTCTTTTCATGCGTATGACTGTGTGTGTGCGTGTGTGTGTGTGCGCGCGTGTGTATGTGTGTGTATCTGTGTGGTAACCAGCAAAGCAAACGCGCGCTGACAGTGATTTCCATTTTAATTGAGGCCTCTCGATTAATTGCCAACCAACTGCAGCTGCAGCTGCACCCGCTGACGCAATCAGTTGTACATTTTTTTGTTCGTCTCGCTGCTATTTTTGTGCAAAAAAAACTATTCAAATTTTGAGATAGATACATATATACATAGACATGTACATATACTTATCATGGACTATGACTTTTTGGCGCGAAAAATATTTGGTCACTTGAATGCCGCTTTCAGCGTCAGCGTCAACAGCAACGTCAACGTCAATGTTGTTATTTAACATTTTTCTTTCTTTATGCTGATCTATTTTTATCAATTCTTTTTCATACTTTCTATGAATGGTGTTAAATGTGTGGGGAAAGCAGAGTGTGTTGGGAGTTGAAATCGCCAATCAATCAAAAGAGTGCGAAAGAGACAAGACAAGTGTATGCACATGCAGACATATATACATAGACACATACATACATATATATACATATGGGAATTCACAAAACTGTTTAAGAACAAGCACAAAAGTGAAACAGCGCAAAGCAAACGTCTATCAAAACAAAACTGCAAAAACACGAGACTCAAAGCAAAATACAATTTTTTTAGGCGGGAATCGCCTGATAAAAAGGGACAACGCAGTAAACAGTTGAGTTAGCAAAGCAAAAGCAACGCAACGAAACTGCACAGTGGAGCAAATGTCGATGTGAAGTAATAAAAATACGTGCAAAGGTTATTTGAGGTCTGAAAAACAGCTTGACAGTAAATAGGGCAGTGCACCTGAGTACAAAATCAATTACAGAGCTGAATTGAGAGGGAAACAGCAAAACTTTTTTGTTGTTTTTTTTTTAAGACAATATAGCAACAATTAGATTAAATTAATTTTACTAACTACGCAACTTATTTTGAACGTGACTTTATGATTTCAATCAAAATCGCAAAAAAAAAAATAATCACGAAAAAAAAATTAATCAAAAAAAAACTTATTTAAAAACAAATTACAAAAATTAATCAATTCATTTAAGGTGATTTCAGGTGATTTCCAATTGGTACAACTTACATTTAATGCCATTTTTTTGTGGAACTGCATAAATTGGCTGCTTAGCCAAGTCGGGAAATTTGCAAGTTTTCTTGCCGCTATCGCTAACGTGGTAAATTTGAGGTTTTGCTGTCTCCACTGAGCCCTGTTGATTGCACTTTTCCTCCAATTGTTCGAGATTTATTTTGTAGCGCTGCTGCAGGTGGTTGGCCATTCGATTATTCTCCTCCTCTAGCTTGGCATCGATATCGGCGCTATCACACGTACCGAACAGATTTCGCCTTTTCGACTGCACTTCCGCCGAGGACATGCAGGGGCGTTTTCTGGGGGTGGCTAATGGCTTCGCCAGCGGGGCCACCATTATAAGTGATGGCATTTTGTTCCCAATTAATTCGCTTCTTTTTTTTTTTTTTGGTTTCTATTCGCGATTGGGATTTCTCCTCTACTTCTTCTTCTGTACTTCACTAGAGCAATTTCTTTGTCGCCGAATGCGAACAAAAACATACCACACAGAAAATCAGGTGGAGATAAAGTCACGTACCGCACGGCGAGAGCATTGCAAGCATGTAAATGTTAACGCAAATTTTTAAACAATTTCTTTATTTATTTTTGTTTAATTTCTCTTGGCACAGTTCTTTTTTATTTTATTTAATTTTGCTTTTCTTTTGAGTTTTAATTTGACGCGAATTGAAGACGAAACGCAAAGTGCACACGGAGCGGCCTCGACCTCCCGAGCTGATGGTTGAAACACGAATAACATTCGGTGCTATTTAACGTTGAGGAGACTCCATAAGCTGTTGTTTAACAGCGACGTAACAGTGGCGAGAGAAGTCTGTTACCCAAACATGTTAATAACATTTTGACTCTCTCTCTCTCTTTCTTGGTGGGAATGAGGAGGTGAATTTGCAGTATGACACAGTCAAGAAAGGTTTCGCCAAATGCAATATGTTAAAGTAGTGTGATGTCATTATTTCTAGTTTGAAATGTTATTAAATTTGAAGCAAATGCTTTGTTTTGTTTTGTTTGTTTTTATAAAAAAAAAATAAAATATAAAAATATAAAAGCTGAAACAAAATTGCTCTGTTGTTATTTTTTTATAATGTGTATACAAAGATTTAATTAAAGCAATGATTCAATTTAGTATGTAGTTTCTTTAAACTTTAATACAGAATTTTTGACCAAAAATAAGTTTCAGACACAATTGCCTATTCTCTTAGGAGAGCCAAACTGGTTTTTTCTCGCATTTTTAAGAGCGAAGCCTCGCTCTTAGACCAGGATGTTATTTAACATATCGGATAATGTTAAAATTGCCAACGATTAGCAGCCGCTAGAAAAAAAATATATGATAGACATTGTTGGGGTGTGTGTGTGTGTGTCTGGATTTTATATGTGCATACATATGTTAGTATGTATGTATGTATGTATGGTCGTATGTTTATACATTTTATAAATTTTACATTGTTTTGTTGTGTGTTAATGTTTTAATAATGTTTAGGGCCTAGTCCAAGGTCAAAGCCAGTTTCATGCAGCATTAAACGGCATAAGTAGTGAGGCGTGTTTAAAAAAAATAAATAAACACAAAAAAATAGTACGACAAAAAATAACACTTTCCCGCTTGCGGCGTTCGTTCGAGCGTTGCCCGCGAATGAAAGTGAAAACCGTTTGGAAGCGGCATAGAAACAATTCTGAATGTATGTGTGTATGTGCTTGTGTGTGTGTGTGTGTGTGTGTGTGTGTGTGTGTATGTGTGAAGTTGCTTAGCGTATTTGCGTTTGTGTAGAAAATGAATCTGAGCGATATGAATCAGTTATTTATGCCTCGGATCTGTTAATGACGCGACGATGCCGCGCTTATGGGCCACATTGGATTGGATTTATCATTTATGTATTTATAATTGTCGGAACTCTCTTTGGCACCAATCGCTACCACAAACCTATATATGTACCTGCCCCCCAAGCAGACAGCGCCTGCAACAATAAGGGTTGGGTTCGAGGGTTGTGCACAGACAGGTCCTATGCACAAATCAACCCTCGCGCCAAAACGAAAAGAATGAAATAGGAATTTTGCGCTCGTCTGTAACCGACTGTCGAATACGCGCTCACAGTTCAGTATTACTACATATTGATAGCTTCACCAAGATATCATATGAAACCAATATACTCGCTTCACTTTGCAAACGGGTATATCGAGTATTGAGTGCGTCATTTCCATTGCGTCATTTCCATTGAAAATGCGTTTCAATTTGCTTTGCACTTTTTAGCTGCAGCGCCAGTTGCTTTGCACACACTCACACACACACGCACATGCATGCATGCAGATGTGTGTGTGTGTGTGTGTGTGTGTGTGTGCATAGAGAAAAGATACATTTTAGCCACTGGCTACGTGACCGGCCTGCCACTGAGCGACTTTTGTGGCCCACTTCCGGTAAAAGCAGCTTGCACTGCACAAATCACAAAATCAGATGCAGTTTCGTATTTGATTCAATTTGTCATCATCGGCAACGCGTGCAGCAAGATAGAACACGTACAGCACGAGGCACTCTCTGGCTGTGGATGTGTGGCACGCGAGGCATGCCACAGGCAAAGACATAAAATAGTTAGGCATTGCAGGGCAGAGGGTTGCCTGTCTTTGTGTATCTGTGCCTTGTGTCCGCTGCCTGTGTCCCGTTGTTCGGCGACGCTGACGTCACGTTCGCCTAATTAATAAATGAGCTCATTAAGCAAGTATCCCAGCCAGCATTGTGCGCTGTGGGCATACATACATATGTATGTACATATGTACATACATACATATGTGCATGCGCGTATATGTATCTGTATATGTGTGTGCGTTACATTTGTAAAAAGTATCTAGCAGATACATTAGGGCCCGTCGTCAATCTATTTTTAGTGCGTGGGGCGGTGCGACTGCGACTGCGACTGGAAGCATTTCGAAACGTGGCGAAAGTGCAGCCAAAGTGCTGCTGCTTCTGCTCTTCCCTCGCGTCTTTGACAAGCCAGAGATAATAAATTTTGGCGCACAGCTGAGAAATAATCATGAGCCGCCAACACCGGCGTGCGCGTCTCCTACTTCTGTTGCCCTCTGCTCTGCTCTGCTCTGCTCTGCTCTCATTTTCTTTCTTTCTTTTTTTTTTTTTTTTTTTTTTGTTTCTGTGTATTTGTGAGGCATCTGTAAATTTTGCGCCAATTTGTGCGGCTGCTGCTGCCGCTGCTGCCCTGGCGAAATACCTGCTGCCAATTTTGAGCGAATTTTTGCGCCAAAAACCAAAACCAAAACCTGAATCAGACACAGCCGGGCACCAGGCACCAGGCAGCAGTCACCAGTCACCAGTCGCCAGTCACCACCTGGAACCTGGCCTCTCTTCCGTCTTCCCGCTGCCGCATCTTCCACATTTTGTTGAGCCACAGCTCAAGCTGAACAAGTGCTTTGGTTTTTTTCTTCCTCTGTTTTATACCCTGTAATTATCGAAAAGCGATGAGCGATGAACGTATAGAAGCCAACTGCATAAGCTAAATATATATAAATGAAACAAAATAAAAACAAATTGATCAAATTTGAGTCAAAATAAAGCCAACACGAATTGGTGACTTCAAAACTATACAATATGTGAGGAATTTTAGACAAGCCCACAGTAATTCTCTTGGAAATCTGCATAGCCTGTCCCACTGTACCAAATCACTATTCAGCTGCAATCGATCCGACCATTAGGAAAATTACCAGTTAATGGCCAAGCCGTAAACAAATTCCCGTTAAGCAACTGTTACTTATGTTTAGATAAAAAACACGGCGCAAGTGCTGAGCCGTACAGGGTATGCGCCAGTTGCGTTACGAGCGCACTTTGCCGTGCGGCTCAAAGCGAACGCAAATTCTTGTTTTGAAAGAGCTGGTGGGCGAGGTAGGTGGCTAAGGGGTAAGTGCACAAAATAACATCTGCTCCCGAAAAACATAGACGGGAATTGTTGTCGCTGTCTCGATTGCCGTCAAATGAACAGGCAAAAGAGAAGAAGAGACAAATGCGATCTTTTGGCATCTAATGATAAACGTCTCGTGCTTTGCATTTTACAGACCACAACGGTAATTCAGAGAAATATCTACTCTAGATATATATTATAGTGGAAATATACATATGTATATATATAGAAATACATGTGTATATGGAGTATATGTGTTCGGTAAGAACAGTTCCGGTTCGTATATCAGCTTCCACGTCTCACATTTGTAATTGTCGTCGCTGTTGATGTTGTTGTTAATGTCCACAGTGCTAATTTGGTTCATTTATCTCGATTCTCGTGCACACACACACACACACACACACATACATACATACACATATGCATACATATGTATGTATGCTTGTATGTGTGTGCTGTGGGCTACAATTGCTCTATGTGAGCTGGGCTGTTGGGGGTACGTACGCCTAATTGCAATAGTTGGCCGCTGTCTGAGAGCTCATAAATCTCACGCGCCTCCGGTTGCAGCGCTGATTTCGCTGGCTGTGGAGTGTCCAGTGTCCAGTGTGCAGGGGCCACTGTCTAAGCGCATAGATAGCCACGGCAGCCGCAACTGAGCAAGGAAGGTGATGTGACTGTGGCCCGCTCTCACAGGCGTCAGACCCATCAGACCCACCAGCTGGCCCGTTTCGAGTGACCACTGTCCAGCTCATAATTCACGAGCGAAGGGGTTGTGTCTCTTGTTGATAGATGAAAGGCGACAAACAGCTTGCAAATGATATATGCATGTGAGAAAATGCATAAATATATATATATATATATATATATATATATATATGTATATGTATGTATATATCATATGAGTATTCACATGATGTCTGGCGGCTGTCGGCGCTTGAATAAATCAAAGCTGCGCCTGCGCATGTGCGCCTGCCTGCCCAGAGTGGGTCAGTTGCACGATCGCACTCTGCAGTTGGCCTCTGCCTTGCCGTGTGGCATGCCTCAGTGGCGGCCATTGCATGCCGCACGCCAAGCAGTTACCACTGCAACTGACCCACTTGTGGAAATCTTAGCGTTCCGTTATTTCTCACACCCAAACTGGTTGAGACGCAACGCGAAAACTAGCGACAATTGTCGCTCGACAGAGGCAGCCGCGTGGAAAATGCCAAACAATAGGCACTCAGAGTGGAGAACGGAGACCAGCATCGTTGATAGACATTTAGATTGCGGCTGTTTTTCTAACTGGTTTTTCTCCGTCGTCTTCTTCTTCTTCTTCTTGCTTTTTGTTTTTATGTTGTTTTTTGCCTTTTTATTGCTTCGCCTTTTGCCTTTTGATTGTCTGAGATTTTTCCCGTTTTCCGTTGCTTTTCTTTTGTTGGCTCTTGCAATGCAGTGTGAACAAAAGAGTTTGTTAGGCCGCTTGACTCGGGTTCAGATGAGTTATAGACCTGGCTGTGGTGACCTCTTGACACGGACACTCGGTGGTTGCTTTCTCCGTGGCTCTATTTTATATGCACTTTAATCTAAAATGTTGTATAAGACCCAAATGGACTCTATTAAGGTAATGCGATATGCGGTGCATGAAAAATCAAAAGAAATGATCTGCTGCCCCTCGCAGATCAGACATTGATGTATCTCTGTATGTGCATCTGTAGCTGTATCTCAGTAGCTTTGCTGCGCTCAGCTGACAGCATATGGTCAGCGAGCGATGATCAGTAAAAAGAACAAATTAAACTATTTTTGGCATATTCGATTACATTGTTGCCCACACGGGCCGACGCGCAGCTGCCCAAATATTTTGGCCTACGCTGTCATCATTTCTCTAATGGAAAATTGGTAGCGTGCAAAGTTTTTCAGCTGCCTCCCCCGGCGGAGGGTCGAGTCAGCGGCGGAGGCGGAGGCGGAGGCTGCCTTCCCTATTACAGAGTCTTTTTTCTAATGCCGCCGCCACACGATAAACTTTTCATTTGTTTGCAGTGCGTTCGCTGCGGCTGCTGTTGCTTTGCCACGCGAGACCGAATATACATATTTATCTATCTATATGTATACTATATATGCATATGTGTATATATGTATACTAGTTCCACATCCAATCCCTAGCTCGACTCTGCCCTTTGTCTGTCATCAGAGAGCGCGCGCGCGCGCCCGTTTTGTTTATTTTTATCTGGTGCTATTTCAGTTATGCGCCGCCGTTTCGTTGGCTTTTCATTTATTTACTTGAGTTTTTGCCTTTTGCTTTTTTTTTGGCTTTGTTGTTGCTTTGTCACACGCCCTGCGCCTGTTTGCATTTCCACGTCCATCTCCGGCTGCAGATCGGCGGCAGCTTCAGCCTCGTCTTGCATCTCTGCCAGCAGCTCCGGCTGACTTCCTGTCTAAATAATTGCGCATTCAGCGCAAACACATCCAAAGTAAGGGGAGAGCATGAAGCAAGTCTAAGCCGAATAATATGTATACCCTATATACATACACATATCACAGGTATTCCTAATCTCGATATATGATCATGTATTAAACTTCAAATATCATATAATATATATGTATATAGAAATGCATTTGTCAGCTAAATACTTAGGCCTACCTGGAATCATATTGAATTTGGACATACCCTATAATAATTATATCCAAATCTGTGATTCCAGCTCTACAGCTGTGAAGTATACAGCTTTCTTCAATTTATCACAGCCCCAGGGGGCGTAAGTACACTTACATATATGCTATATACATACTGGGGCCGATCACAAGAGTATATATTTCAAGCTTTCAAGCTGTCTAAAGCTTTGAAAATGTCTTCAAAAATAGCGAACGCACATAGACGGCCAGCAAGACGCACATTAACCAAATCCAATATAATCTTGCAAGTGCTTGACTAGAAGATACCCTCTACTTAGTCTACATAATTATACAAAAGGTAAAAAAAAACTCTATGATAAGATTTTTCGAACTAATTAATTCCTAATCCTAAATGTTTTATTAAGTAATCTCTGATGGATTTGGATCTCTTGCAAATACCCCATCCTGCCATAGACAAGAGGTATAAGTATGTACAGTTTCAAAAGAGACGCATGCTCTGTACATGTGAAATTGACAGCCATAGCAAGTTTATTACTTGCATAAAACACGTAGACACACACACACACACACACACACACATGCTGTACCTAAATTTAGGTTGCATCTGTGTGTGTGTGTGTCTTTGTGTGTGCATAGCGAAAGCTTATCGCCAAATATTTGCGAATTGCATGCAAGAGACGCAATCAAAATAAACGACGCGACGCCCTAGGTAGAATTTTGCCCCTTGTTGTTTGTGTTCATTCGTTGAAATCTGAAAAATCAGAAATGATACATTCTCAGCACCTGCAAAAACTTTACATTATTGAAAATGGAATGAGAACGTCTAATTGGAAACTTACTGCCTCTTAAGTAGCAGCAGATACATTTACGTTCATACATATGTACAAAAGTATATATACGAATACCTTTTTATAGATTAAGAGATTAGTTGTCAGCAGATGTGCATTGCTCTAATTTATATTATTTTTATGTTTGTTTAGAAACGTGTGGCTAGCCAAGTAATAAAGCTACACAAAGACACGATTGTTTTATTGTGATGAATTGGAGTAGGGAAATTTAGTGGCCGATAAGCACATCACTACTGCGCTACTACTGTGCTCATCACTAAAAATTACAAGGAGTACGGAGTGTGTAAGAAAGTCAGAGGTAGATCAAGAGAGTGCGAGGAAGTGATACAGAAAGAGAGAGAGAGCGAGAGAGAGAGATAGATAAATAATGACTCCCTCACAGTGGGATGATGTTTAAAAATAAATTTAATATAAATATGCATCATTTCAATACCAATTAGTTTGATATATGTATGTGATATTTATTGTGTACAAATTAACTATATTAAGATTTGTGTTAAAACAGGCATAGGTAAAAAAAACGCAAAAGGCAATCATTCTGGTTTGTATTTAAACACAATCTTCTTAGCCCTATTTAGTTCTGAATTTCTACATAATTAGTTTGAGTTAGCAACATCAAAGTAAGGTATAATTAAAATATGACGGTCTATTTCAGCTCTCATTTTGTGGTTAATGCGGTCTATTTTCTTGCTAATCAACGGACTTATACCGTTAAGTAGTGTTATGTGCCACCGCAAAGAAACACATAAAGAAAAGCAAAGAATTAAACTGATTGAGTGTTATGTGATGACGTTTGACTTTGATCGCATAACTCTGTTCACGATTCACACAGAGCCCGCTGCAATGACGCATTCTTTCAGCGCATTCGAAATGTTGCTGGCATCATAAACAAAAGATCGAAAATTGCGTTTTATATGCCTGCAACATGAGCAGCTGATGAATAAATATTAAAGATCATTCAGTCAAACATGCGGGCAAATGACATTCTGTCGCATTATTATAGAATTTAATGCGAGCTCTATGATCCATGGGGGCGGGTTAGCGCTATCATCGATGATTAATTGATAGCTTAGTTTAAGATGTGAGATTAAATACCGAATAACTACTAATAACGATACTCATACTGGGTATGATCTATCTATAGATATGATATATATGCATAAGACAATTATTTGATGAATATATATTTCTAAAAACTTTGGGATCTTGTTTAAAAATGTTGCCTTTTTCTAGATATGAAATATTTCATTTGCTGGTATCTAAAACATTCAATTCCACTCCATTGTTTTCATTATTTAAAATATACTTTAATAGTTTCATTCGTTTTAATTTTGTCGTTGGCAACACATTCAAACACAGCACAAAGGCCTCTTCGATTACTTTTCATCGCATTGATTACATTTTATATCGATAGTTAGTTGCGATATCAACAGGTCAGCTGTTTTTAAGTGTGCAGTGCTGTAAAATGCATTTGTTGTTGTTTTATAATCGTTCAGCTTAGATTTATAAAATTGATTTATTTTTAAATAAAAATGTTTCGCAAATTGCATTGCATACTGCGATTCAACAGCACAATTACTCAAAGCAGATATAAGCAACGGGGCCCAACGCTCTTCTGTAACAACTATGCAACGGATGGAGCAAATGCAAATCATAACAAAAATAACAACTCCAATACAAAACGAGCAGGTGCTGCCGGCTCGTCCAAGAATCTGCCCACCATACGAAATCCATTTTCAGCCGCTCATGAGAAGACCAAAAACTCCTATTTGACCATGGTGGAAATCTTTGAGGAACGCGATGTGCACCGGCGAAACCATGTGGAGTTCATTTACGCCGCATTAAAACATATGCCCGACTTTGGTGTCGAGCACGATCTGGAAGTCTACAAGGCGCTGATAAATGTTATGCCCAAGGGCAAATTCATACCAACCAATCTGTTTCAGGCCGAATTCATGCACTATCCGAAACAGCAGCAATGTATTATTGATTTGCTCGAGCAGATGGAGGACTATGGCGTTATGCCTGATTACGAAATGGAGGCTATGCTGTTAAATGTGTTCGGCAACAAGGGACATCCGTTGCGCAAGTACTGGCGCATGATGTATTGGATGCCAAAATTCAAAAATCTGTCGCCCTGGCCGCTACCTGATCCGGTGCCCGACGATACGTTAGAAATTGCCAAGCTGGCACTGGAGCGCATGTGCACGGTGGATCTACGATCAAAAATCGATGTGTTTGAGACAAATGAAATCAAAGATTCGTTGGACGACACGTGGATTGTGAGTGGCATGAGCCCAGAGCAGTCGAAGCTGTTACGTGAGCACTCCCGACAGAAGGCGCTCTACATTGAGGGGCCTTTCAACATCTGGATACGAAATCGACGCATCAATTATTTTACACTACGTGCCGATGCCGACACCGAGTTACTAGCGCAATTGGATGAATGTCAGGTGGATGAAGATGATGTGACCCAGATTGGTGTGCCGTTCTTTGGACGTGCGCCACCTAGACGCCACAATCAGTTGGGCAAACTGCGCTCGGTACACCAGCAAGATGATGGAACAATATTCGCAATCTGCGCCACAGGCACCTCCACTAAGGACTCGCTGCTCTCATGGATTCGCCTACTGGAGTCCCATGGCAATGCGTCGCTGGGCGAAATACCAGTACTCTTTAGATTTACATCCACTGTGCCCGCCAAGGCCGAAGAAATCGAGGGCCCCTCTAACCTGCCAGCGCACTCCAGTGATACTACTAGCAATAAGGATCCTCCGGGCAGTAGACCGTAGTGTGATAATTAAAATAAATTCAAATTGTTGAGCAATTGTCATGTGGAGTATATTATCGTCTAGGTTTTATTAAGTATGCGTGAGCGAAATCAAAATTCGTACATTGTTTTCAATTTAAAATTGCATTGTCTAAAGATTCAGAATATATATAAATATATATATTTTTTTTTATATATACTGGAAAAGTTGAGCTTAAAAGAAAAATCACAGAACTCAAACTAAATGTAAATAAGATCTGCTACAGTTTCAGCATATACTCAGTTTTATATATGCTTAACGAAATCTCTAAACTCTAGTTGAAGTAATATGTACATGTCTCTATATGTAATCCTTGTTGAGATATATTGATAAGCTTTAATAAGTATTAATCTGCTCACTGTCCTGTCCCGGAGCAGAGCCGATTCGCGCGTCTCTTTGCCATATAGAAGAATTCCCATTTGCCCCGGCGCAGATTTGCATCTACTTCGCACGTGTCTTGTTAACGGGAAATACCTGGGTAACCACACCGATGCCCTTGCTGGACATGCCCTCGCGGAACAGTATGCGCATGCCAGGTCGCACATACTCAGGGTGTCCAACGAACTCAAACATGACTGAGGCCGAGTCATTGGTGCCCAGTTTCTCACCACCCATGATACCACGTATAACAGCCGTCTGACGTATGCTCCCAATGTGGACCGTTGTCTGAAAGCCCACATAAATGGCGGTTGCATGGAAGAGTACCGAGACCTTGGCCTGGAATGTTAATGAACTTACTTTAGTTGTGTTTTAGGTGGGTCTACATCTTGAAAGTGCTCAGTGCACCACTTACTTGAAAGAAGTAAGTGCCATAGGGTTCGTCTATATTTCCTGAATCGCCCAACAGAACCATTCCACTGCGTAGCGGTGGCAGCTCTTGCGTTGGCGTAAACGATAATGAGGCACTTTGGCCAGCGCGCACCACTCGACATGGAGCCTTGTTGCGATGTATGGTGTGAACGGTAACTGAATGGAAGCTTCCATTTGGTAGTGGTCCAATTTTCATGGGCATATTTTCCGTGAGGACGCCCTGTACTAGCAGGCCGCCAACAACGGATCCTACGTCGGTAACCCGAAAGATTTCGTCAATTTGGAACTCGCACGGCTCTAGCTCCAAGCGATCCTTTTCCGCATTGCTGATGCCCGGCGAAAGCACGTACAGAAACTTGGTCACCAGATTAAGTCCAATCCCAGTCACATTTGAGACACAAAATATGGGCACAATATTTTCAGATACCTGATTCGAGCCAGCTGAAATGGCCTCATCGGTATTGGTGATAATAAACGGCACTTTGCGGCAGCCAATATTTGTGAGCAGTGTGCGCAGCTCCTGTAGCGTAGCATCTGGCGATGTAATATCCGTTTTGGTAATCAATATAAAGAAGGGCATATCTAGTGCTCGAACAATGGCCAAATGCTCCTCAGTTGTGTCATTGCATCCACTGCCAGCGGACACCACAAGCATCGCATAGTGAGGCGAGTAGCCGCTCAGAGCTTGAACCGTTGTGCGCATATAACGACGATGACCTGCCAGGTCCATGAAGGTAACCAGCTTTGTTGAACGATCGCTTATCTCCTCAGCAGTCATCATTTCATTGTATTTGTAGTTGACCACATTGCCCAAAGCATCGAAGCCTAAAGTTTCATGCGAAATGCATGAAGTGCGCCCTGAGAGGAGATTCCAATTAGAGACTGTAAATAGTAGTTAGCTTCAGTTATTACCCGACTGAATCTCGTGCATATGACGGAACATGTTAAGGCGCGCACGCCCATGTCCATTGTCCAGTTCGTCTTGTGTGAGCACGCCCAGCAGCGTGGATTTGCCTGCATCAGCGCCACCTAAAACGGCGACGCGCACCTCAATGTTGTGCTGATCATCCGGAATCTTGCGTACCAGTACTTCGGCAACAGATCGCCTCATGTCAACCGTCTTGCGTCGCAGTACGGATGTGCTGGCGCCCAAATGATGAGCCATATGCTTGAGCGTGGTAAGAGATGCATTCATATCCTTATCGCTAAGGCCCTGCAGATGGCCCGCATCGGAGACGCCGATCTCATAGATGGCCTCGCCCTGACCTTCACGTAGACGCCATTTCATTTGAGTGACCAAATGTTCAAAGCGTTGCTTTGATGGATTTACCAATTTGAGCTTGTATTCCACATTGCCCAGCTGTGGCTCCGGCGGCAGGACACCCTGCTCAAAGTCAAAAATTAGATTGCTTTTGACGTTACTGCCAGTGTTGTTGTTGCCGCAACTGATTTTGCTCCCATTGAGATGGCCATCCACCTCGAATTCGCTGCTGCCGCTGCTGTTGCCATTTAGCTCTTGCTCCTCGTCGAAGCCATCGTCTGGCTGATTCGGATCGAATAGGCTTAAAAATGACTCCATCTTGTGGCTTCGAGCTGTTAATGAGCAGAGAGCAAAAGAACGATCACATCATAATATTTGTTGTTCAACATTTTTGGCCAAGTGCGCCATTGAGCGTATACATTATATTTTTGTCTTGGCCTCTTTCGCTTGCAGTGACCTTGAAACGCTTGTTTATGTTTGGTGCGCCATTGCCTGTACATACATACACACATACATACAAGCACTACTGGGGGCGCGTATACATATATTTCTGTTTCTAGTTACACACACAATTGTTTATGCTTATTTAATATTCTTACCAAATTTAAATATTAAACTTTTATATTGAGCGCCTAAATCCGAGCGTCTTCGACCGAGTTCAACTTGATGTTTCGCTCTGTGCGCCGAATGTGTCACTGGCACGAAAAAATCGATTTTAGGGAGGCTGGCGGCGCTTTTGGCCCCGTCGTTTTACAAACACATGTAAAACTTATGCATGTGCCTAAGCACACGCACATGCACATGCACACACACATACATGTATTTCACTTGGCTAACTTGCTTTTGGGTCGCGCTTCGCATCTTGCATGAATTTGAGTGCTTTTCGTTTTCAGTTGCCTTTCGATTTTGTTTATAACTTGTTCTGCTTTGTGGCAATCACACGTACACAACTGCCGAAGAGCTTTCTGTTTCCTGTTCTCTACATTAGAGCATATGCATAATGCTTTATCGCGTGTTTTCTTTTGCACTGCTTTTCACAACATTCAATTGTGTAGCGCATACGCCAGTCAGTTAAGCTTGCTCTGCTTATTATTGGCTTGTGTTTTATGTTTGTTTTTCGCATTTTGGTGTCGTTGGCGATGCTTCTTGACTTTCTATACAAATCGCGCGTTATGTATTTGTTTTGATCAGCTGCGTCTGCGACTGCGACAGCTGAATGAAGAATTCAGATAACAGATTTGCACTTCTGGCGTAATTATTATCTATTCTTTTTGTTTTCTTTCACAGAAAGCTTTCGATAGGAATTACGTGTTTATGTTTATGAGTACGTGTCAATTGAATATAAATAATTAAATGCAAAAACCACACATTTTTTATAAATATATTTTTATTAATCTAAAGGTTAATATAAGAATTTGTTTATATTTTTTTTTTTTTTTTTTTGGAATTTTATAAAAACTTTTAAATTGTAATGTTTTATCAGGCAGAAGATTACAGGTGCATACGTGCACATTTCATCATACTTACATTTCACAATAAATGTTGAAGTGGCTTTTAGTTAAACCCGTTTATTCAATGCTATGCAATTTATGTTGAGTAATAACGTACTTGGATTGCGTGAGACGCTTTTAACTTAGTGTTTGGGCAATTAAATCTAACAGATATTTACGATATCACCACCATTGGACACTGTAAACTAATAATTTGGAAATTTGGCGCCAAGAAACACGCTAAACATAAACAAAACTTCTTTTTCCTTACATTATTGTTTGTAAATAGAGTTTAGCTAGGCTGTGCAAGTGTATAAATGAAAACAAGACACTAAGCGTCTTCCCTCACCTCACATAATTTGATTTAGCTGAAACTTATCGATAACAGATCAGCTGTTGCCTAAAAACTATAACTGCAACAAAGTAACCAGCTTGCTAACAGATAAATTTGTTTTACTATTGAGCTGAATAAAAAAACTAAAATGATGCTTTTTTTACTTTTGGGCTATTTAAAATATTAATGAGTTCTATAATAAACATATTTAAGTTCTAAATCTGCATAAGAGAACTGTCAACGTAGACTATAGCTACGTATGTATTAAAAATGACGTAAGTGAATCCAAGGTTCTCTTAAATTATTTGTAGCGCCAAAATTATTTGGCCATTTACCGACACTGGACACAGCTGGTGCTGCCAACCGTTTCGAATGTGAAAACCATACTGATAATAATTTGAATACTTGTTCATCAAGCATTTCCAATTAGTTTCTGGTCGTCGTTAGCGCAGAAACACGCACGTTGACAGTGAACATGCCCACCGTATATCGCGGAACAGTCGTGCACACGAAATCTTTTGATGAATTTGAGTCGTTTAAGGAAGGCTTTATAGCTGTAGAGGATGGCAAAATAATTGGCATTGGAAATGATTATGACAATTGGTTGTCCACAACAAAGATAAATGCGGACGCGATTACCGAAGTGAGGCTGTCTAAGTTCCAGTTTCTATCTCCGGGTTTTTGTGACGGGCATATTCATGCTCCGCAATATGCGCAAATTGGCCTGGGTATGAGTGTTCCGTTGTTGGATTGGCTAAATGCGTACACGTTTCCAACTGAAGCGAAGTATGTTGACAAAGAATTTGCGCTAAAGATCTATAGGAGTGTTGTTGTAAGTACAGCTGTAACCTATAATGATTATTAATAGTTTATATTCCTTATCAACTTTTCATCACATTGCTTCACTTTCGTGTGCCCACACACATGCACACACACACACACACACACACATACACAAAAGCAATTAAATAAGTTTCGATAATAAGTTTTTGCTGGCCGATCTCTTTACCGATCGGTTTCATTCGCACACACGTACACCCAACCTTACTGCATGCATTCGTATGTGCTTAGTTACAGCAGTTGATAACTTGATACTCTATAGGAAGCTACACTACGTTGTGGCACCACTTTGGCCTCCTATTTCGCTACCAACAATTTGGAATCGACACTGATCTTAGCTGAGGAAGCGGCACGTCAAGGTCAGCGCGCACTGATTGGAAAGGTCTGCTCCGATTGCAACAGTCCCGAGTTCTATGTGTAAGTGTGAAGCCTGACAATGGATCATAAGTAATTAAGTATTATTTGCTCTTTAGGGAAACGACAGAGGAATCGGTTAGTGGAACGGAAGCATTTGTTACGGCAATACGCAAACTGAACAATCCCCTTGTGTTGCCCACAATAACTCCACGATTTGCGCTGAGCTGCAGCAATGAACTTTTGCGGAAACTAGGTGACATAGCCAAGCACTATGACTTACATGTGCAGAGCCATATTAGTGAGAATTTGGCTGAGATAGAGGTTGTAAAGGACATCTTTAAAACTAGCTATGCCTGTGCCTATGATGATGCGGGACTGCTAACCAAAAAGGTTTGTTGAATTTCAAGGCTAGCCTCAGCTAAAACTAATTAATACCTATCTACAATACAGACTGTCATGGCGCACGGAGTGCATTTGCAGGATGATGAGATTGCTTTGCTTAGAGAGCGTGGAACGGCCATTATTCATTGCCCTGCTTCCAACACCAATTTGAATTCGGGTATTTGCGATGTACAGCGTCTGATTAAGGCTGGATTAACAGTGGGCCTGGGTACGGATGTGTCTGGAGGAAATTCCGTATCTGTGCTAAGTGCCTTGCAGCGCGCTATAGATGTTTCCAAACATCTTGATTTCTTTAAGAAGCAAGATATTCTTGGCACGGGGCGCGCTCAAACTTCAGATAACGACTACCAGCAATTGTCGTACAAACAGGCCTATTATTTAGCCACCTTGGGTGGCGCTAAAGCATTGGCTCTGGACCATATCACGGGTAACTTTGCCGTTGGTAAAGATTTCGATGCTTTGCTGGTGGACGTAAGTGTGCTGGAGAAACCACATCGCGCTCTTACTGTTGACGAGCTCTTGGAGAAATTTATTTATACTGGCGATGATCGCAATATTACCGCCGTTTTTGTGGCTGGAAAGCTGGTGAAGGGCTCAATATAATAAGAGTAATAAAACTATGATTGCTAACAATAGCGCCTCGCTGAGAAATGCATAAAGAATTTATTACATATTTCCGTGTATATGCATGGGTCTATTTTAAATGCTGAAAATTAAGAGCAGTTGCTGTTATGTAGTAACAATAAATCAAGCGTCTTATACTCTATTCTATTTAGTACAGTTCGCGTTGGTCGACCACATACATTATTTCATTTTTACAAACAGTTATATATGTACTCGGATATATATATATATGTATATATTTAATTAAATCAGCTTATTTAGTTTTCTGAATTGCATAGGCGTGTATCATAATCACATATTGGGTTTGGGGCCAGGTCCTTTTTGTTTTTAACGCCAATAATAATAATAATTGAGCTTTTCGTGTATTCATGTATTCATATATATATATATATATATATATATATATATATATATATATATAGAATTGTTTGTTTGACAAATCATAGCTATAGAATGTGCAGTTACAATTGCTTTAAGGATTATATGCTGTTCAGATCTTTAAACGTACTATGAACAGTCTTAACTGCACACACTTTGTTAATTAAAATTTATTAAATATTTTTTTTCTCTCTTGCTTTTGCTTGTACACAATATTATTATTATTTTTTTTTTGTGTATTTGTGGGAATGTGGATGGGCACCTAAGATTTAGTTACAAAATTAAGTAAATTGTCCATAAATATTTTAGAATTTCAAATCGGGTTCATTTTGGGCTAACTAAAATGTGTATGCCTTATGTGGCATACACAAATACTTTCACTTTACACATTAAAGCTTACACTCTTACATGGCTTTAAACTAGGTTTAGCTAATAGAATGATTGTTAAAACTACTTGTGTATATATTGATATATACTTATAATAGCTTTAGGACACATTTTAAGCATTGAACATGTTTTGCTGTGTGGCATCGTTCTCGAAATCCGTCCAAGCATTATTTAATTCAATAAAAATCAGTTTGGCGATTTCCTCGTGCTCCGTTCCATTATGCTGTAAATATATTGAGATATATAATAAAAAGCCGCTTGACAATTAATGAATGAACTCACCTTATCTGGATGCACAGCTAGACAGGCGCGTCGGTAGGCCTTTTTTACCTCAGCTGGCGTAACCATAGTGGACATTTCGCAACGCTGCCATTTGGCGTTCTCCCAGAGCACCATGTGCATGGAGCATAGCAGAGCACGTATATTGTTTTTCTTGCCATCGGTCTGTAATTCCAATATTAATACAAGTTTGCTTAATTAGATAGTTAGTGATATTTACCCATTCCATAATTCGCACTTTCTTGGGATCCATATCTTTGACCAACTCTTCTTTGCGCATCTCGTTTATGGATCTCGGGCCCTGATGCATTTTGCTACCAAACGAGTAGCCCTGTTGTCCCAGAATATCTGCAAAAATATCTGAGCTTTTGGCCCCACCACCAGCGCCTGATTGTTGCGTTGACTTTTGCGCATCGAAATGCGTCCGACTATAGTCGGGACGTGATTGTGAAGTTTGTGGCTGCGGATGCGGCTGCGGCTGCGGTGGTGTCCTCACAAACGGTGGCTGTGCCTGCTGTTGAGGCTTAGCTTGTGGCTGAGATTGAGGTTGGGTTTGGGCCTGTGGTGGACTTGCCGTTGGTTTGTGCGTCGGACTGGAAAATTGCGTGGGCTGTGGACTATGTCCAACGGGCGTGCTACCCGCCGACTTAGCACCAAGCGTGCTACGATTAAAATTTATATTTAGATCTGAAGCCAAGTTGGCAATGTCAGCAAATGGATCTAGTGGTTTTTGTGGTTGCGTAGGGGATGGTTCCTTTCTGGGTGCAGCTGGCGTTGTCACGAAGGTCGGTACCGTGTTCATAAAAGGCGGCAGGTTGCTGCTGGTTGTTGGTTTTAGATTGGAAGTGCCGATACTACCGTTTTGATCCATAGAGCCAAATATGTCAAAAAGATCAGCATTGATTTGGGGCTGTTGTGCAGACTGAGGCAGCGGTGGAGGCGGCAACACGTCCGGAACGGGTGCCGATCCAATGCCTGTGGAGTCATCATCTCCAAAGGCACCTAACAGATCGAAGCTAGCATCCGAGCTTGGCATGGCACTTGCTAGCGGATCAGCAGCAGCTGCTGCAGCGCCTGCACTTGGCTGTTGATTCAGATTGAGCAAATCAATGGGTGGCGAGGGTTCTGGCATTGCTGTGGGTGTATCATGAGCAATTTCAGTGACATCGGGCAGCACCAGTGGTGAGCTCGACCGTTCCGCCTTTTTAACAGGCCGTGGCGGCGAGGATTGTGTATTAGGCTTGGTCACTGCAATCCAAATACATTTATCAACATAATAATAATTTATCGCAGTTAAATCTTGCGCAGGCTCACCAAAATTATCCAGCATCTCCACATACTCTAAATCGGAACTAAATAAATTTTGTGCAGCTCGTTTGGATTTAGCTGGTAGCCATGGCGGCTTGTGGCTGGGCGGAGTTTCCGTGTCCGTTACGCTTAACGAGAGCGACACACAGAAGTTTGGCGGCACCTGCTCCGGGTCAGGCAGATCATCGAGATCATGAGCGTTAAATGTGATGAGTGTCTCTGGCTCGGGCACAAAGCCAGTATTAATTTGAAATTGACAAATCTTCAGGCCCTGTGGTCGCACCATGCCCTTCAGCGCATTGCGCGCATGATACAATACAACAGTTAAATCACCACAAACTGTTAAATTAATTGGCAATACAATTTTGCCAGGACCCGCAATATAGAGGCTGAAAGAGGGTAAAATTAAAGTGAGCTTATCTATCAAAACTTTTGTGAAGGGAGTTTTTTAATTTACCGCATTTTTTCGTAATCTTGCAGCGTAGTGAGGAGCAACATTTCGTTGCAGTAAACTTCCATGTAAATGCGGCAGCCATCGCGAGCCTTTGTCATGCGCGGCACGGGCTGACAGCTGAGCGAAACCAGGTTGATATTCTTGTAGTGCGGCAAAAGCGGTGTGGGGCGTAAAATATCACCAAAATAGTAGAGATAGCGAAATTCAGAGGCACGCAAATTAATGGTGTGGCGCTTAACAGCAAACACCTGCACTGCATCCTCTGGTTCCTGTAGCAAATCTGCGTACATAAGCAGAGCGCAAATAACAGTGGCCGCCGTACAGCCGCCGGAGTCGCCAGTTTGCACAATGACAACAGATTTGGGATCTGCGTTGAGGAAGTTATACATATCCGCTGACACAGTGAAGAGGCCCTGCAATACAGTTTAATTGTTAAAAATATTACGAGAATGTAAGTTTATATGTCTTGACACATACCTGAAGATTGGGTGCATGTGCTTGTGGACAACCATATACAGAGCCCGCCTCTACAGTGCGTACCGGTGGCGGCAGGCGAGGCACTGTCCGTGCTCCAAAATTATAAATGCTTATCTTTTGCGGTGCAAAGCGACTTTCCAACGATAGACGCACATCCTCAATGTTGTTCGTTTTGTAGGTGGACTCAAAGCCATCCGAGGGACAGGGCATGACCAGAATGCGCGAAGTAATGTGACTAATGTCTAAATCGTTTCGCGCAATTGATTGTTGCATTGTTTGCATCACCTTAGTTGAAGTATCCTTTATGTTTTTGAACAAAGTACCAGCACCGCCACGCAGTGAGGACAACAAGCTACCGCTGGCATGATTGCCCGTCGAGGTCGGCCCAGCAGAGGCAGTTTGTGATGCATTCGCAGACGTCGGCGTTGGCGTAGGCGTAGCCGTGGGATTTGGATTGTCGCAATAGAACTCGGAGTGGATCGTTTCAGGCATACTTCTCTCTGGACTTGGGGCTGGCGATGTTTCTATGGGCATGCCGCGCAGATCCAACGGTCCCTTAAGCGACCAGTTGTTTGTCTCAGCAATGGCTGCCAAACGCTCTAGCACCATCGAGATGTCATAGCGTTCTACTGGGTTCACTTTAAAACAGCCTTTTATAATATCACGAAAGCAATGGTAACGAGAATCTGGTGGCATAATATAGTTGGCATTGATGATACGCAGCTTGCCCCCATCCTCGTATGGATGCTTTTGATAGCACAGAAAATATAATATACAGCCAAGGGCCCATATATCGGCTTTGGGACCAATTGGATAATTCGACCACGTGTCCAGCATTTCGGGCGCACGATACATGGGCGTGGTCACCGTATTCAGTTGATCCTCAAGCATATTGCGTTGATGTGCGGTCCATTCAAATGTAGGCGCCAACACCTCCTTGCTGGCTGACCCAAAGTCGCAAAGCTTGATTTGTTTATCATTGCCAATAAGGAAATTTTCAATCTAACAATGAAATAGTTTATGACTTAATTAATATCTTGATTATCATGTATCATATATGCAGATATGGACTGGTGAATATATTACTACATACATACATGCAGTGAACTTAACTCTCACTCGTTATAAATTGCTGAAGTTGCTTTTCATTTGATTCTACTTGAATAATTATTGTTTCATATAATAGCATAGACAATTCCGAATTACCTTTATATCACGATGAGCTATGGGCGGCGATTGTGTATGCATGTGGGCAACGGCGCGTGCCATTTGATAGAATATGCGCAAGATAACAGGTGGATCGAGCGCTGAATTGTCTACCCGAAAACAGTCCACCAAAGAGCCACCTTATGAAAGTATATAAAATATCAAAAAGTGTTCGATATATGATATCATTGTAAGCCATCACTTACCCTTGCACAGTTCCGTTAGCAGCAAAAACTGTGCGCCATGATGGGACGTCGGCGGAATGCAACTGGTGCCAATGCAAGTGACAATGTTCGCATGCCCAGATAGTTGCTTATGGACGCTAATCTCATTGTTGATAGTTCGGCAGGCCTGCTGATCGGCGGCGATCAAGCGCTTGAGGGCGTATTCCGTGCCATTTTTCACATCTTGTGCGACGTACACAAAGGCATACCCGCCTGCAAATAGAAGGGGAAATGTTGATAACGAATCACACTGATAAGCGGGGGCGTTCCATTTCAGTAATGAGCCAAACTCATTTATAATAATAAAATTGCATTATTTATGAAACCAAAATTCAGAGTGTGGATACTCTTTTGTTGTGAATACGTGTCTGTGTGTGTGTGTGTGTGACAATGTGACTCATGGGTCAAGAGAACAGCTGAAGAACATTTGAACTTCAATAATAACTTGAGCACCAATACTAATGCACAACAAGCATGACTCTTAGCGCACATCTCATGCTCGCTAACAAAGCAACAAGTTTTTCATTCTGTTTTAATGCGAAAATCAGAAAGCGGAAACGAAGACCCCGTAGATGACGTTTGTGGTGTCATTGTCGCCAGTTTTGATAGCAGTTTAATATATGTATATATATTTTTTAAAGAATACAGCCATATTTAATACTCTATTTTCTATTGATTTTTATGCTCTTGCATTGTTTTTGTTTGTATTTTCTAAATCTTTCTAACCTTCGGCTATGACACATTTCGTGCGCAGCTTCTGTCCAGATATTTCCGCGTACTGGCCAACGTAATCATTGTCCATACTCCCACTGTTCACTGTAGCACTAGTGGAGCCTCCTCCTCCTCCATTGCCACCTGCATCGACCAAGCTGGACGTGGTGTTAAAGTAGTTAAAGTTGAGCGACTTAAAGAAATCGCCCATATTACTCGACAATGGTATGTAGTGAATTAAACTTTTTGATTGCTGAATCGCGAGCTAATTGTAGGGTTTTTGTTTATTTTAACCGAGCTTAAACATTTTCGCTGTGGACACAACAAAAATTGCTGCGTTGGTTTAGTATTTATTACTTCTGTTCTGGTATTTTTTTTTGCTGAGTTGGACGGACAAAAATGGTCAGCTGTTTGCTTAACACCGAGTTTAACAGTGAACCACTTTAACATTTAGTGAGCTCATATTGCAATAGCTATATTACTACTGCCGTTGCACGATCTTAATTTTCAAAAAGATTTAATTTTGAAAATTGGAAATTTATTGTTATTAAGTTGTCATCAGCTATTCAACACCGATGTGAAAATTGGCATATTTATTTACATAAGAACTCTGTGATTTCTGCATGAATCAATTTCTATAAAGTGGAGCTCTATGTAAAGTGTGGAGTAATTATGTTAAATCTAAAAACTGTTAAGACTCCGCGTTATTTAATATATAAATTTATATAATCTTTTAAATGTTATTAAGTATATGTTATTAAGTAAGTATCTATTTATTTTTTTCTGTGATAAGGAAATTTGTATTAGTGACATGTGCTGTATAGTTTAGTTATAGTAAATATTGGAATATACTTCTTCTGAATATAATAAGTTAACATAATTACACTATGCAACATGTATAGATTTTTAGCAGTAAACAAGCTATCTTATTGGTACATTAAAAAAAACTGCAAAAGTACAAAAAATATTTCAGTTTATTTGGTAATTATTAAATCATACTTTCATACTTTTGGAAATTAGTATTATAATTTTAAGCCCATTTAAAATAGAGTTATTACAAATTTTAAACTATTTATTTAATGATTGATATGGTTTTGAAAAATAAGTTTTTAAATAAGAATTTAAAGAATTTACATATAAGCTCAGATGTCTCTAACCAAATTGTTTACTTATATCTTTTAACAATTAATATTTTTTTTTTTTTTGTATAAAAACAAATAAATGATAAAAAAGGAAAATTTAATAAACTGTAAATAAATAGAGCAATTGATATACATATTTTTTATATCTATGTTTTTCAAACTATTAATAATTAATTTCTTTCTCGATTAACGGATATTAACCTTTGGCCTTCCAATATTAATTAGCGTCACAAACTGGGCTGATTTTGTTGACCTTGCAGGTGGAGTTGCCCGCATCTTTAAGTAATATAAATACATATCTATGAATAGTTAATTACATAAAGTATAAACCCAAAAAAAAAAAAAAAAAATAAAATAAAAATTTTCCAAACATGTTTTCGTGCCTTTGAACCAATACAAGGTCGTCTCAACATTTGTCAATTACAGATACGCATTTACGCATTATGCTGTTGAAACAGTTTTCGATTTCCGCCGACACTTATAAAAGACTTAAAACAAATAATCAACAAATCATCGAGAAAAAAAAAACAATTTATAGTCTTTGTTTTCGTTTGCAAACAAATGTGAAATGCATGACAAAATAAAGAAAGAAAGACCAAATACGATTTTAAAAACCCATTTGCGGCACAAAAACTGTCTCTATCTGTTTGAAAGCAAGGTACGTTGCGGATTGCGATACCAATGACAATTTTATTTTGCTGCTGCTTTCCTTGTTGTTGTTGTTGTTGTTGTTGTTGTTCATTGTTGCTTTGCGTAAACTGAGCGTCTCAGGTAATTTTGACACATTTTAAAGTGTCAAGTGTGCAATTTTGTTACATTTGCATTTCTAGCAAACGTAACAAATACCACACAGTAATAAACTAAAAGAAACATTTTTTAGATAATGTGTTTCGGCTTATCATGAGACGCAACACAAACAATGTTTCGCAATTAGCCAAATGAGTGCAGTTATTCTCGTGTAGCTGCTGCAGCCTTTCGGACTTATCATCAGCAATGCGATTTAGCATTGACACAATTTTCGTCAGTTGGCAATAATTGAAGTTAATAAATATTTTTCCACGCCATTTAGCTGCATAACTAATGTGGCTAGAACTTATGAAATGTAACGAATTGAGCGCGTATAAAGTACACATTCTGTTTGGACAATTGTGCGGGAAAACACGTCCAAAAGTTCTAAGCCGAGAACAATGATGAGTTGCCTTGCACTACTTTGGATGTTGGCGGCATTATGGATGCATTGCGTATACGCAGAGTATTACCAAGCGATACCTAACGATGTGCTGAAGTTTAATCTGTTTGATCCTTCGAACGGCAACCAGTTGGTGCCAATACGCTTTTTACGTTCACGCAACATCAACGATAATCTAATTGAGCTGCCCACGATGGGCAGGCCGTGCTCCTGCCAGGACCACGCCTGCAAATGCTGCCTGGGCCTGGGCTTTGGCATGATAAGAGAGGGTCTGTGTGTTATGGTCGTATGCAGTCGCCGTGACCTAAGTGTACACTTTGGCGTTGAGCTGAACCAAAGATCGGTGGCAAATTTTGAGATATCGCCCAGCAATCTGCCGGATTTTTGTACGCCCTTAATGCTGCCGATTCCTGTGTTTGCCTGCCTACGACTCTATAACATACATATCATCGATCGCAGTTTGTTCGTATGCATTTCGATGGTATTCAAGATACTTTTCCAGCAGATGTTTGAGTACAAATTGAATTGCTTGGAATTCAGCTTCAGGGGCGTGGCAGTTGTAGGTGAAACGGATTGGAGTAAGGATCGGATTCAGCTAAGAATGCATCAGCAACAATCGCCGAATATCAAACTTGAAGTCTACTCTGCATAAGTTAATTGTTTCTTATAGCTTATCCATGTACACTCATCCATCCTCCATTCATTCTGTTAAATATTAAATCTAACAAAAGAAAAAAAAGTGAAATTTTGTTAATTAAAAAAAGCATTTTATTCAAAAGCCACACCAACTAGCAACGACACAAAAAAGCGCTATGAAAACTGCGAAAATTACTAATAAAAAGTAAGACTAAGTGTGTGTGTGTGTGTGGCAGCTGCGTGCGTGTGTTTGTATATGTGCATTTGATGCGGCTGCCTCGGATTTGTATCTGTATCTCAGCATCTTAAACAAGGTACACAGCTCATTGGAACACACCTACTTCTGGCCACTTTCGTTTAACCACTACAGCACATGGCAATTATTTTTCTGCTCGCTATCAAACGGCATGCATCTGAAGCCGACAAAACAGTATGCAAGCATACGAGCAAGCTTAGCGGGACTCGGAAGAAGAATTGGGGCTGGGGAGCGCCGTTGGCACTTTAGCGTGATGGGCTGTCAAATGGCAATTTGTCACTTTAAGCATTTAACTAATCGTAGTTAAAGCCTAGCTCTTGCACTAAACAAATTTTATTATCAAACCTTAAGTTCAAAAAACACTGGCCAACACAAGTTTTATATAATTTTCCGAGTTGAATCTAACTTTGAGTCACAGAATTAGCCAATCAAGTCTTAAAGATGTTCGTATCTATCATATTTATTTATTTTTTATATATTTATTTTTTTTATAGAATCTGACGGTAATTGCGCATAATAATGCTATCCTCAATATTTACAAATTATAAGATCTGCTCGCCTGTTTTATATGATATATTAAAAACATTGTATACTACTATTTTTTTATTTCTAAATACAAATAGTGTCCTTTAATGCTTTATATAATTTAAGAAATATAGTTTTTAGATTAGCCAAATGAATAAAAATCATAAAAATTCTTTATCACAACTGAATGATTTTATGGTAAAACAAAACTGATATTATTCAAATCGGAGTTTTCATTGAAGCCTATTCAACTGACGTTTATTTTTGAAGAAATTTGTAACCTTATACCGCAAATGTGATATATGATTCAAATAATCGGCGATAAATTACAGTTACTCAATCATCGAATCAACTGCACTGATGCGAAACAAACGCCGCTGACTAGTGGATCGCCAAAAACGAAATGAAATGTTGTGAGTAAAATTTGGATCTCTGCATTCGCTCTTTTTGCTGCTGCTGCTGCTGCTGCTGTTGTTGTTGTTGTTGGTTACTGTTGCAATTGCGCAATTGTTCGCTGATTTTGGCCGCTTTGTTGTTGCTTTGGCTTTTATTTGGCATGCTTTGCTTGACTTTTCGTCTGCCGCTGCCCCTTCGATCCACATTTTGTATTTGTGTTTTTTTTTCTTTCTCAGCTCTTGTGTTTGTTTAGCTGTCTCAAGCTCAAACTCCAGCTCCAACTCGGTCTGGGTCTCTGTCTGAGTCCCAATCTAAGTCTCTTTGGCCAGCTGTTGCTGCTGCCGACGTCGCCGTCGGCGTCGCGTCTGTGTGTATTAGTGGTTGTTACCGTTGCCAACAGCGCAGTTACCTTCGCTGCGTTTGTTGGCTGCGGCTGCTGTTGTTAAGTTGTTGTTGGTGTCGGCCTCCAAACACACATAGATCCATACATGTGTACATACATATGAGTGTATGTATGCATAATAATTTTTACTTTTTTTCTGTCGTTTTCCAGCTCGATGCTTTTTTACTTGCAAGCAAAAGTTTTTCATTTGCGTTCAGTTGTATTTCGGTTCGCGTTGCGATCTGTCGCACATTTCGTCTGGCTCGCTCGCAGATACAATAAAAATACAAATTAAGAGCCGTTTGTTGTTATCGTTGTCAGCAAGGCGTCAAGGAGCAGCAGCTATTGGACTACTTAACAAACAGGATTTCAAGTCGAGCGTCAAAGCATAACGTGAGTTATTGTTGAGATTGATGAAGAAATAGTTTTATATTTCCAATTGTTTCAAATATTTTTTTTAAATTTTTGTTGCCTTGCTAAAAATTTGATCATTATAAATAATTAGTTCTAATGATTAGTGATTTAAATTCTATTTTTACAATATATATTCTGTGAAGTATTTAAAGCCAAATATTTTCTGATATGACATTGATGCCTCTTGATATAAAAGCGAGTGGTTAACCAATTTGATAGGTCCACAGCTTACCACAGTTGTGCGTGGGATATAATGGTCTGAGGCAATAGTTACATGCTTATGGATAATATTTTAGATGACAGGCCTTGTCCGTCAAGCCTACGGACCTTTAACTTGGTGCTCGATTGATGTGTCCGAAAGTAAAAAAATTTCACTTTCAGTTGCGACACTTGGGCGCAAAAAAACCCAAGCGCCAAAACACATACATTTACATTTATGGACTCTTGTCATAAGCCGGAAAGTGCTTGCCAATGCTGACTAACAAGCACGTGTAATTAAAGATGCTGGCGAAAAAAAGAAAGAAAAATAATAGTAAAAAGTAATAATAAAAAAGAAAAAAAAACACACACACATAAGTAAAAAGCATTAATTTTAAGAAAAGACCAGCTAAAAGACCACTAAGGGCTACAGCATCTTTAAACTTTACGATCTTTCAAATTTCACATTTCATAGTCGCAGTAACAACAAAAAGTACAAATATGTTTAAGTGAAAAAAACAAAAAAATCATGTAAAGTTTCTCACTTTTGGGTGGGAAATGTTAATCATAAAAAGTAAAAGTGAAATTAATACAACGCCGGCAAGCATCACAAGCAACAACAACAACAGCAGTAGCAGCAACAATAACAACAAATTACATTAACCGCACAGGCACATTTGCATTTTGCACATGACAACAACTGCAGCAACAACAACAACACCACACAAACATTACAACAATCGCTGATAACAATAAGCAACGAACGTTCGATTGTTGACCCGACTATCAATGATATCGGACATCGTTAATCGACAACGACTCCGATTTAGATTCATTAAGTGCAGCGCGCAACGTGCGAATATTAAAACAAAAGAGAAGAAGCAGAAGAAGAAGAAGGCGCTGCTCGCTGCTAGCTGCTAGCTGCTTGCAGCTGCTGTTGCCTATGAGGGGGTGTATACGTAATTTGAATGCAGCCTTTGTTTACCAGATCAATTGGAAATGCTCGCAACGTTGCCAATCGCAGTTGGGAAGTTGATGTTGCCTTTTGATTGACAAACTGACAAGCGAAGCGACCAAGGGCCCTAGAAGAGCTGCTGATGCAAGAAAAGTGAGAGTTTTGTGTGAGCTGCTAGAAGCTCGACACAACTCGAACTCGAATTCGAATTCGAACTCAAACCCAAAGTCAAACTCAAGCTCAAGAGTCAATGAACAAGTCGGTGATTTGTATCACAGTTGCCAGCAATTGTGCTCAATTGTGCTTGTTGCTTATAAACGTAATACCCAATTAATGGCAAACGGCACGCCTTGAGTGAGAAAGCCCATCATTAAATGTGCGCCGTCTGTCGCGCTTACTTGTTGTCTGTTGTTGTTAGTTTGTAGCAGTATGTAAATGTTGAGCGTTTTAAGTAGTAGCTAGTATATAACCTCTGCGAAAAAAATGCAAACGTCAATACAAAAAACCCCAAATAGCCAGAGATGAAATGAAACTAAGACCTAAACTTCAACTTAAATTGCACTCACATAATAATAATTGCAGTTTGCATTTCAACATAGTTATGCACATAATAACAAACCCGCAGGGCTATGACTCCGACTCCGACTCTGACTCTGACTCTGACCATGCGCTGATAAAGTGTTTCAGTCGCATTTCCTGTCTCGCTTCGCTTCAAAACTTGAAGTGATGTAATTTTCATTGAACAAAAGTGGCCGAAAAAAAAGAAAGAGAGAAAAAAAAAAACAAAAATGACGCTACGAAGACGCAACGGCAAAGCTTCAAAAGGCGAAACACCAGGTGACGGCTACGAAACAACGCGTCGACGTCGGCAGCGGCTGTGCCGTGACATTGAAGCCGAGAGCGCCGGCATCGCTGCTGGCGTCGACGCAGCTGTTAACGGGCAGCGGCCTAAAAACGCTGGCCGACACTTAAGAAAAGGCTTATAGAAAAAGAGACCAAGCGCTCAATAGCAAGCGTTGACTTCTTTTTGACGTTTGGTTTTTTTTTTTTTTTATTTTATTTGATTTGTTGTTGTGCAAAAAGTAAAACTTGTTTTTGTTGTTACAGTGCGCGATGATTGCGACGATTTCATAACAACAAAAACCACAGAGCCAGCGGTAGCAGCCAGTTGAACTGGGAGCGCGGCGCACTCAGCCGCGTCGCTGCCAACTTTGAGTTGAAAGTGAAAGTCAGCAAGTCGCGAGTGGCGAGTCGGCAGTCTAAGTTTGAGTTTCGGCCACGAGCACCCAGATTGACCGAGTCGTAGTCGTGCCGTGAACTTTGCCGTGCGCATTTATTGAAATTGCAATTTACAATTCACAATTCACAATTCGCTTAATTGTTTTTCTCATTTTGTCGGTAAATTTTCACTCATTAGTGGCTCGTTGGTAGCGGTACGCGGCGTATGCGTAATATCGCAGTTCACTCAGCCCAATTATGCAGCCAATCAATAGGCCAAGCTTAAATTGATCTGACGCAAATTGCGATAAATGGTACTGCAACTCGGCCATCAATCTTTGCCGCAACACTTAAATAGTTAGTTACTTATCAGATTGATTGGCGTGGGCTACGCCTTCGAGGCGTGATCGCAAATCAACATTAATCAGACCGAAGCAATCGTGAGTTTGTCAGCGTTCGGATGCCAAAGTAAACCAAGGGCTCTGATTATGATAGTTATGTGGTTAAAGCTGAAATGAGCGTATCCAATTTGGATGCTCTTCTTTGATTTTTTAATAATTACGTCAAAGTTTTATGGCAAAGAAGCTACATCTCCAAACCAACCATATCAAGGCGAATATCGAATTTACATCTTTATCTCTCTAAATCCCATTAGTGGGGAAATATAAATATAGCTCATAAGTTGATATAAGAATGTGCACAAGTTGAATTATGAGCCCGTGTTATCGGCGACTTTATCAATATATATACAATATATCTTCTTTTTTTTAATAAATGCAATTTCAATATTTGTTGGACACAATCTAAAAACAAATTAACAAATATTTTCTGATTACTTTGTGCTCACTACCGTTTATACATAGATAATATTTGTTTTTACTTAGACATCAAGTCGATAAGAATTAGTATGCTATATGCTGTAACATTTTTGCAGATAGATCAATTGTATGAGCAGAAGTCGTTTACTATAGTAAGCAGATATGATACGGCTGTATAGATATTTTAATAGAATATTAGAGTATATTAGTATTAATAAATAATAAGCTATTTTTAAATGTGACACAATTATAACATATTTAAGTGCATTCAAGTGAACTTCCTGTTTTAGATAAGCGATTGCGATGGCTACTTTGACAAAGTTGAATTTAGTTTGAAAAATGTAACAGTGAAGGGTTCTCCAGGTGCAACAGCAGATGACAGCATAAGATTATCAGAGAAAAGTTGTTGTTTTGTCACTCATAGCCAAAGGGAAGGCATTGACTTTGACGGTATGGCAGCTGCTCGACTGTTGTAAATCAACTCTAGTGTCTACTAGGGCTTAACAGCTTAACGCAATTGCAACGTTTGACAACTATGAAAGAGGCGTGGCACTTGCAATTTCACGCCCAAACTGTCGGGAGTTGTCGCGTTGGCACTGAGTGGAAAGAAATGTTGTTGCCGGCAATCGACAACCGACAACCGACAATTTCCTCATGCCACAGCGGCAAACGAAAGTTAGACATTGCATTTTTTAATTGCTGTTTCGCTTTCTGAGCCCAGCTCACCAACACCAACACCAACAGCAACACCAACAACATCAACACACACATAGACACGCAGATGCAATAAAAAAACAAAATAATTTGCAGATGCACTCAGGCTGTTTGGCTGCTTGACTGGTTGTCAATAATTAAATAAAGAGCCGCACAACCGCCAATAATGAGCTAAAATCCAACGAGGTGTTGAAAAGTATAACAGCACGAGTCAAGCCAAGGCTAATTAACCGGCGTGAAAACACAAACAAATAACATTTGAAAATTCGCATATTGTACGCATAAAGTCGTATTTGGATACGTCGAAAAAGTCAGGAGAAAAAACAGGAAATAAACGATATGCCCTGGCATATGTTTTTTTTTATCCCAGTCAAAGATGCAAAGAAAGTTCCGCGCCTTGAGGCTCTTTCATTTTATAAATACGCTTGAATTCTTTAAAAATAAAAAATATACAATCATATTGAAAAATAATTTTTCTTAATTTTCCATTCAGACAAAGACTTGGTGTCTATAACTATAAATATAATTAATATAATAAGTTTTTTTATTGTATTTATTTATTATTACTCAACAGATCAACAACAATTTTTAATTTAGACTCACTTATTGATCTGCCTGGCTCTAGTTCAAAAAATACTATTAAAAAATAACATTATAAATGAGAGGCTTTTTTTCAACAGCTTAGACGTATTATCACTGAAGAATGAGAGTATTTCGTAAATATAGCCTTTAAGGGGTATTTCCTTCTTTATTTTATTTTAAGTTAAAAACTAATTATTTCGAAATTTACAAGCAATGTTCAATAGCAGAATTTTTCTCACGATTAAAAAATGTATAAATAGCACCAATAACGCCCTTTTTAGGTTTCTTGCGAAACAAATAATCAAATGTAACAAACTCAAACATAATTTATCTTTATCAAAGCTCATTAATTAACTTTAACCTTTGAACCTAAGAAAGCTGTGTTAAGCCATTGGGTAGGCATGATTTACGTAAGGCAACGATGCGACGTAGTAAGTCTGAAGACTCATACCATGGGAACGAAAATCTTTAATTTAAGATGTTAGACATGTAAAGCTTAGGAAAACTACACTAACACTATATATACTATATGTAGTTCATAGTCTGTTATTGTCAGCGCACAGTTTATTCGAAGCTGTTGGATGAACTCGTTAATCATCAAATTATGATAGCAATAAGAAGTTGTTGCGGAATTGAAGATTTGTTGACTGGTTGCCGTTGCACCCAGTCAAACTACATATATAATACAATGTTCGCGTAATTAACTCTCACTAATTTGATACAATTTGGCATCAATTTCACAGCATACGCACCAAAAGATGGCGACAGCGACGACTTCAAGGGCAACCGCGCCAACGGGTCCGATGAGTGCTGTAGGATTAATTATTTGTGCTGCGCTGCTGATGGGCGTAACTGATGGCAGCAATGGCAATGTTAGCGGTGGCAGTAGCGCGACCGGTAAGCCTTCACTACTGCGCACCGAATTACGCTTTGGACGCAATCTGGATCCATCAAAAGTGCGCGTGGTGAACGTGAAGTCGAGCCAAGGCGAGGACGTGGAGATTCTGGTAGGAAAGAATAGCCGCAAAGCACGTGCTGAGGAGGCAGCTGGTTCATTCTTTGTACGTAGCTCAGATGTCAAGCGCCCAGCGGTTCAAGCAAGAAATACCAATGCCAATCCCAATCCCAGTGGCCACCAGCTGGTTTTCGAGCATACCCCAACATTGCTAAAGCAGAGCGAGCTGGCACTGCAGCAGCAAGATTATCGTCAACGCAAGGCTGAAGCCGAACAGCGACAGGCAAAATTTATACAGCTACAGCTTGCCAAGGCGCACAGCAAAGCATTGGAACAGCAGGCGCTGGACAGCGGGAGCAGCTCGCGAAGTGGACGGCAGCTGGGCAGTAACGCTGCCTGGCAGCCAGTGTATTTCCAGGCACAGCCAATGGCATACAACAACAACTTCTCATTTGCGGTGGAGCGTCAGTGGCAGCCGTACACCTATGCTGCCCCAGTGGAAGCACAGCCACGAGTGTTGCGTCAGGCTCAAGATACACCAATCAGTTTCCCCAGTGACCTGCAGTATGCTGCCTCCGAGCCGCTGGAGTATATCAGCCGAGATGCACGCGGTTATCCTAACCACAGATCACGGCCACCACAGAATCTGATTACCAAGCACAACTACAATACCTTGCCACCAAAATCGAAATTTGTCAGCTATATGCCACATTCTGTGGTGGTAACGGCCAGCGCAGGCGTGGCTGCACCTTCAGCAACACCCACACGCCGCCCCGTTCAGGCCAGTCCGCATCGCAACCCCATTGGCCAAAGCACGCACAATGTCGTCGATGGGCCCGCAGTCACACTCATCGAAGGTGTCCGCGTTCCAGACACTCCCGAGGACAAGGTGAAGACCTGGCGCAATGCGCGTGTGCTCAACAACCAGCTGGTGCCATATCCCGAGGGCTACACGCCGCCACGTGTCCAGATGCCCAGCTTTGACAGATAGGCGAAAGCCGCTTGTGCTTAAAATATTTCTATTATATTTATTGATTTGTTTAATTGTTAAGTTATTTATAAATGTTACATTAAATTTGAAAAGTATATGCCTATACTTAATGCATAAACTGATTAACGGTCCAGATATTAAAGTTGGTCTTGCGCCATATGCGTATGCAGGAGCTGGCCTCAATGGTCACATGCACCACATGAATGGGTGTTGTTTGCATATAACCATTCTCGGATAGCTTATATCGATAAGGCAGCTGCAGCTCCAGGTAAACAAATACCGCAGGATACTTCACAGTGATTGTGATGCTGAGGCTGTTCCGTTTGCCAGTTGGGGTATCCACGCATATTTTCGACGAGAACTCGTACTGTAAAAATAATCTTATTATGTTCAAAATCAACTAATCGAGACGGCCGCATATGAAACTATACTCCACATAAGGAATAAATATATAAAGGCAGATCAATCCAAATCTTATTTCAGGATAAGCAAAAATTATAGATATAACATATATATATATACATATATACTATACATTCACCTTAGGGAATGGAAAATATGAAAATTCTTCGATGACACAAAAATAGAGTCAATAATATACGAATGCAACGTTCTTGCTTTTTACTTCTTTTAAGTATTGTTGATCGATGCAGATAGTAAAGTATAGTATTCACTGCAACATGGTTTACTCACCTCTAGCTCCGGATCGGTAATGCCCACAGCACTGGCAATGCTACTAGGAAAATAGTAGGTGCGGGAGAGTATAGTTTCATCGCGTCTCAGCTGAAACTCTAGATAGGCGTTATGCTCATTAAAGTCCCCACTCAACAATTCCTTTATTGGTATGACCTTATCATACTGTACTCCATTGGGGCGCAGGGTGACCGACCAGTTGCTGGAGTTCCGTGGCATTAGCTGCGACCATAAATGAATGTTGGCAACGACATTCAAATGTCTGGTGTTTATAATTGGCTGGTCACAAACTAATGAAATGTTGAGAGATTTTGTGGGCTTGTCGTAGAGCGCTACGATGGCAACTGGAGCAAGAAAATCGCGTGCCCAATAGTGCAGCAGCTATGATGGTAACACTAAATGGTATTAGCAGCAAAAAAGAGTCGCAGCAGTAGCTCACCTTCCAGTTTCCATAGAAATCAATTCCGGACCACGAAGGCGCTACCCAAACATCATTTAGCTGCCAGTAGAGCGCACCCATGGTATTGTGCTCTGTATCGCGCATAGTGCGATACAGTTCCGTCTCCACTTTGGTGGCCATGGCATGTGATATTTGACTGAAGTAGATTAGCGCCTGGTTATAGTCCTTGTCCTCGGGCAATGGCAGCGGCAAATGACGATGCACTTGTGTGGTGATGGGGACCATAGCAAGTCGATGGTGCTGTCGATGGCCCATTAATGTAGCCAAATCGATGTCATCTCCTTTGATGCGATCCCAAGCAAAGGATCCAGGAAGCGATTGAACGCCATACTCGCTCACGAAACGCGGTCGTGGGTAAATATTTGCATCCCAAGCATCCTTAAAGTAGTCGTAGAAGTGCACTGCAGGCAAAAACAAATGTTTTTGATGAGCTTATTAAGTTTATTGTGTGCTTCTGATCATACCATCCCCATTGTGGTTATCCTGTGGATTCTCTGATATATAGTTGTCCCTCTCGCTTGCCTTGCCATTAGACGGCGAGGATACCAAGGGTTCGGGGCGGCCGCTGTGTGAGACAATCTTCAGTTCGTGCATAACATTGGCCAAATACAACTCCCGATATTCGGCCTTAAAGCGATCGAGATTCTGATACGTGTGATACCAGTTCTGCACGAGAGCCGCCTCATTCTCATTATTGCCAGCAAAAATAGCAATACTCGCGTGGTGGGACAGGCGTTTGGCATTCTGTCGCACTTCTTCGCCCACTGAGGCAAGAAAGTCGGGGGTTGTTGGGTACATGGCGCAGGCGAACATCATATCCTGCCAAATGAGTATGCCCAGACTGTCGGCCATATCGTAGAAATAGTCCGATTCATAAACACCTCCGCCCCATACACGTATCATATTCATATGCGCTTCCTTGGCTGATTCCAGTAAATAGGCAACTGCAAGGATATTAACATTAAGGGTATCCCTTCTCCATAAGAACATTTATTTTAATCAAAACTTTAGGCTAGCTCATTCAAGGTGTGTTCAATACTTAGAAGGTAGAGATATAAAATGTATATCAACTCAGCTATCGGCTACTGTCTCTCATCAAAATCGACAATTATCAATTTCTTATCTGAATCTGTGAAGAGTCTAGCTTTCTGTGTGAAATATAATTGTAAACCAGAATGAACGACCTTTTAAAGAGAAATGCAGATCAGCCACAAATTATTAGCTTCGGATGAGAAACAGAGCCATATCTACAGAATAAGTTGCACCACATTAGCCGCTTAGGTAATGGGTACCTGCTAGTCATGTACTTGGCATTCTTATAAAAATTCTAAATAAATATTTGTATATCAGTTATGCACTTTAGTAATTATCAGTAACATCAGTTCAATTAATTTAAAAATAACGGGGTAAAACCAATCTTACATATTACTTGCTGCTTGTTTAAAAGTAAATTAGGATGGGATTTTCCAAATTGCAATTCATTTTGATTACTTCGCATTTGCGATTGGCATTGAGGTCATTAGGAATTGCAAATCAGATTTGTCTATAACATATTTAAATTATATTCATACTTACTTCTTTCAGGGGTTTGTTGCTCTGGCAATATATGGGATGGTATATAGTTGCTGCCCTTCATGAACATCTCCAGTCCGTTGACACGAAAGAGAAAAGTGTTACCTCGACCATCCGGCGCTGGACGCTCAATTAGCTCCAATGTACGAAAGCCAACGCGCAGTGACTTCTGTGACTTGGTCTTGGCACGCACATCCGGTCCAGATGCGTCCAGCCAGGCGTTCAGTGTAAAGTGCAGCGGATAGAGCTTCTGGTCGCCATAGCCATTGGGCCACCAGGCAACGACTTCCTCCTGCACAAACAACAAATGCACTTGACACAAATGCCAATGAGCTGAATTGCCGGCCAAACAATTAGCGGGCGGTACTCACAATTGGCACAGCCTGATCAAAGACAATTACGGGTGCCAAGTAGCTGATCGGCTTGGAGGTGTATGTGTCTATGACCACTGTCTGGTTCAGTAGCTCGCTGCAAGCGTTCAACCGTTTCACATTCGGTAGATTGGAAGCTTGATAAAGTGATTGAGAGAAAATTTCAAGGTCTACTTACACGGCATAGAAGACTATCTGAGCATAAAAATTCTGTTTGGCATTGGTGTCCATAAAGCAGCTAATGTGCATATTCCAGTGCGTTTCGTTGCGACTGATGTCCACATCGACGTCACGTAGCAGCGCCACTTCGTACATCTCCAGCTGCACGCTCTTCCACAGACCCATTGAAGGCACCGCCGGTCCCCAATCCCATGCAAAGCTTGCCTGCATCTTACGCAGCATATTCACATGACATTCACCATGGTAACGTTCTGGCGGGCAGGCTGGTGGCACACTGAGATTTTCAGAGTCCAAGGCCCTCGCCTTGGCTAGGGCTGCCCACACTGGCGATTTTATTTCCACCTCCAGCACATTGTCCTCCTCCAGAAGTTTGCTTACATCGTACGAGTAGCGCACAAACATATTGTCAGTGCGGCCCAAGAGCTGACGATTTAGCCGAATCTCGGCTACTGTGTCGATACCATGGAAAGTCAGATTAAAGCAGCGCACACGCTTATAGTGCTCCACATCAACTGAACATGTTTGGATTTAAATGATTATATTATATTATATCTGCACTGGATGTTTATGTTGCACTCACACTTGAATTCATTTATATATGTCCAATTGTCGTAAGCCAGCCAACGAAGATTCACATCGTTGTACGCTTCCAGCACATTGGGCAATTCAGGGTAGAAGGCACTGTATACGCCAGAGGGGAGTGTCTGAGAACTTAGTAGGGTAAAAGCTGCAACATAAAATTGCACACATTAAACAATACTTAATGAATGGCTATCGTCTATTTGATAACAACGTAATGCAAGTAACCAAATTAAACACACACAAAAAGCGTATCGATAAGCAACAATCACTCAATGTTGACTTTATGGCCATTCATGCAGCGTGTTGTTTTTGTTCTTCTTGTTCGTAAATTAGATTATTCGAACGATGATCGACAGCCGGCCAATATTTACCTAATACTTACACCCATTCTGATTAGATATACTCCAATTAGTGCCCAACACGATTACTTCGACAGCGTCGCCTTTGACCCGCGTTCCCAACAGGTAGAGCAGCAGTCCAAGTCTGAACAATTGACCGTAGTCAGTGTCATAAACTTTCTTAAGTAGCGAACACCTCATTTTTTGTATTTGCACAACCGCTGGCACAAACTTATTTCGAAATATCTCTGAACTTTAAGATTCTGGATGCTTTTTCGTTGCTAAAAAGCAATAACTTAAATTACTTATATATAAATACACTTTTCCTTTTAGAACGTTGAATGTGTTCCGCCGCTACCCAAATTGCAAATATTTATACGTCTGGCAGCGTGAAGGGCTACTAAGAGACTGCTGATTAGTGCCGATCGGTCGTATTTGACGATCGCTGGTCGTCGGCTTCTAGAGAGAGTGGAAACGTCATCAGAGAGATAGAGAGAAAGAGAGGGTAGAAGAGAAAGATTATGTGTGCCGATAGCACTAGCTAACACACGAATGTTTTCATTTATTTATTTTTTGTTGTTTTTATTTATTATCAATATATCAAATATTTATTAATATAAGCCCAAAAGTATTTTATTTTGGTTCATGGATTGTAAAGTTAATGAGAAAGCATAGAACTCTGTTCAATATGAGAAAAAATTGTTTACTATAGGAAATCAGAATTAGGTATTATTTGAAGCTTGTCAATTTTAGATTTAATTACAGCATTTCAATATAAATATACCTACCTGTTGGAAAAGCCCATATACTCATATACTGTAATACATATCAAGGTGAGAGTGATCTAGTCGCGAGTGCTCGACTACCAGATACCCAGTACTATGAACCAAACTTGGTATATATAACTTCTATGGTGTTCAAGTTATATTTATTTATATATTTAGTTTGCCGATATTATGGATATTATAGATATTATGGAAATGTAGTGGGATAAAACTAAATAAAAAATACGTATAAAACAGATCGATGCATTCAGGGATGCCATGGATTGGTTCTAATTTATTGAAAGTCCCACTTCTTCCAGTTACATTAATTTCAACTTAAATTCCCATTTCAAGATATAATTTCATTAAATAATAACTATAACTGTTAAGTAAGTGCCCTAGACTGAGAGATACCCTTTGTTTTGGTCTGTTGTGTCCCGAAATGTAAGCAAATATGTATAATTAGCTACAATGGTGTTTTGCAGGCATTTTGAAGTGTTTCTTATCAACATCGTTAGATAGACTAGTTAAAACTAGTTAATAAGCAAACATTTAAGATTTGTTTCTATCGAAAATTGAAATATTTCGATCCGCAGGGAAAAACACTATCTTTATACATTTCAAATGGAGCATCAAAACAATCTACAGTCAGGGGCGTGGGAACAAAGATAGAGAAACTTTTTAGGTTAAATTTAGACATTGCATTTTGAATCAGATTCTTTAAAATCTTTATATAAAATCATTTTCTAGTCTGTATGTGTATAATAATATGTGTATATATATGTATATATATTTAGCAAAATAATACTCAAATCATATATTGATTCATGGTCTTTACAGCGATGTCCTCGGAATTGAGTTTTATGCAAGACGAATCATTTTTAAACTCCAAGTAGATATTTTGCACCGGTACCGTCTGTGTAAAGCCATTCATGGAGAAAATATGCATTTGATTTGCATGCTCGGGATTAGTCAGCTCCAGGTAGACGAACAGTGCTGGGTATTTAACAGAAATACGCAAGCTAAAGCTGTTTGCATAGTGCAAGTCTATATCGCTGCAGTCGGATCCGACAATGTCGAGCTATTTAAACAAAACCTTAATAAGAGAGTCTAAGAATTTTAAAAAGGTATTTACATGAAGTTCCGGATCTCTCAGGCCAATAATATCCTTAATGGGCACCGGGTAGAAATAGTTTTTTGCCACTACTCGATCCTCCTCATCCTTCAAGAGTATTTCCAAGAAAATTTCCTGCTTAGAATGGTGTTCGTATAACACTGACTCTAGAGGTATGGTCAGCTGATCTATCGAGTTAGAGCGCTGCAAAAAATTCAAATTTAATTCCCCAATAATCTGTATGTTTGCTTGTATTTATAATTGCTACCAGACCGATGGCTCGAGCGATAGCCTTTTTGGAAAATATATCCTTCCAAAGAAATGTATTAATGAATATATTATATAGCTTCATGTCGGGACTTTCCATATAGTCTTCGCGAGTAACGGTTATGTTCAGTTGATCTCGGGCATCGTTATATAGTATAATAATATTGGTGGACGCCAGGAAATCTTTGGCCCAGTAGTACACGATCTTGTAGTTGCCAAAGAAATCAATGCAGGACCAAGTGGGAGCTACCCAAACATCGTTCAATTGCCAGATAAGAGCACCCATTGTCTGATAGTCTCCACGTCTGCTCCGAAACACATCAATAGCCAATTTGGTGGTAATGGCCTGTGACACTTGGCTAAAGTATATAAACTCATCTATGTTGTCCTCCCAGTTTTGAAGTGTGAATGGAAGTTGGTAAGCGATTTGTCGCAATATCGGTATAAAGCCTTTGGGATCATGCTGACGTTGACGTATTAAAGCTGCAAGGCTCTCCTCACTCGTGTCCTCGCCAAGGAGACGTTGCCAGGACGAGCGCATGGGCAAGCTAGCGTAACCAAATTCAGTAACGAAACGAGCTTGTGGATAAATATTCTGTGCAAGCGCGTTTCTTTCATCTTCATAGATATGCACTGCATGTATAAAATGAAATTATTATGTTAAATCGAAATTAGTATAACAATTAAATTTACCATCGCCATAGTCAGGACTCTGCGGATCCTTGGCTAGTTCTTTGCCGGGCTCTATAACGCCCAGCGAAGGCGTGGAAATCATGGGCCCTGGTCGTGGATTAAAATCATTCCGCGAGATTATATTTAGTTCAGCAAAAAGATTGCCCATGAAAAGCAACTTATATTCATCCTCCAGTCGCTTCGCTTCAGTGCCAAAATCCGTTCGGTTTTTTACCAAATATAATTCGATCTCATTGTTAGTCACAATCAGGGTGAGACTGGCATGGTAAGCGAGTCGTTGGGCGTTTTGCACAGCCTCTTGACGCATAGAATCCATACTTTTACCATCGATGGGATAGGTTGCCTTTGTGAAGGTCATGTCCTGCCATACCAAGAACCCATAGGTATCAGCCAGGCTGTAAAAATAGTCCGACTCATATAGGCCACCGCCCCAGACTCGGATCATATTCATGTTTGCATCAAAGGCCGATTTGAAAAGATGTTTCACTATTAATAAACAGATTTTAGACTAAATTCAGTCGATTTACTTACATAGGAGTTAATCACTCACGTGTTTCGGTATCGGCTGATAATTCAGGTAACGTGTGAGCCGGCACATAATTCACGCCCTTTATGAAGATGGGATGGCCATTAACACGGAAATAAAAGGTTCGTCCCCTCGCTGAAATAGCACAAATGTATTAAAGAGCCTTTTATAGGCATGGCTTCCATATTTCCCTACCATCTTTATCCTCCACTAGCTCGATGGTGCGAAATCCAATATGCAGCAGCTTTTGCGAATCAATTCGTGAGTTTAACCTGGGCTGCCCCTTGTTGCGATAGCATTTTATGTCGAACATTACGGGGTAGAGCTGCTGTGCGCCATAGCCATTTGGCCACCAAAGCCTAACTTTCTCCTAAGCATTGTTAGTGATAAATTAAAGCACGTCTAAGGCAAATACTACGTACTTTCGGTATGTGAACCTGAAACTCCAAGGTAGGTGAAGCATAGCTTAGTTGTTTCTCTTCTATGATAAAAGGTTCATCCAATAGTTCGCTATATTATAAATGGTATATTGTAGAGAAAAAGAAAAGAAACTCTCAAAATTAAGTTTTTAAGTGAGGAAAAAAATTATTTTACCCAATCGGATATTCTGCTTACCTGGCATACACGGCAAGTTGCACATAGAAATTCTCGGAGTCGGGTGTATTTAGAAAAGCACGACAGTCCATTGTCCAGTGGGTATCATTGCGCTTAATGGCCACATCCACATCTCGTAATATTGCCACCGTGTAGTACTCAATGGTAACCGCCTTCCAAATGCCGGATGACAGTGCCGTAGGATTCCACTCGCCACCAAAACTCATTTGCATCTTACGCAACATGTTGCGATGACATTCAACATCGCCGCGAGATAGGGGACAACTGGGTGGAGCACTATTGCCCTTTTCCTCCAGCTCCTGGGCACGTGCATTTGCCTCTACCAGCGGGGAGAGTATCTCGATCTCAAGTTGATTTTTCTTGGGGCTAAAGTGCAGCAAATGACCCACAGAAAAGGAGTACCGGACGAACATGTTGTCAGTTTCGCCCAGAAGTTCGTCATTTAACCTAATCTTGGCCACCGTATCAATACCATGGAACGTCAGATTGACCAAGCTGTCCTGACCCAATTCATCAGCTAGAAATTTTTGTATGTAGAGAAAATAAAGACAAATTAAATTAAAAAAAAAAAAAAACTGAAAGGATGTGCAAACCCATATCAAAAGTTGTGCTATAGATCCATGTCTTGTTCGCTATCCAGCGGAGATTAACATCGTTGCCCACCCCCAGCAGATCTCCATATTCATTCTTAAGAACTGTATAAACGCCTGAAGGTATTTTTGACACCCTAAATTGCTTCGCTGAAAATACAAAATAAAAACTTAGGAAACATTTGCAAATCACGGATGTTGCAGTTCAAGAAATTTACAACCAATTAATTGCCACAAGCGTTGATAGCAACAAATCGAAGTCGACGTCAGATACTTTATCTTATCGCACATATACGACAGTTTGTATATTTCTGGGGAGGCCGGGGACAATGCGAAATTCAATATTGAGCACTGAATCAAATCAATTTAATATTACTCAGCATAGTCACACAGACCAGAAATATCCCCGATCAGTGTTTAACTATAATTACTTACTGGAACCTGCCTCCTTCAAGGTCCAGCCCCTGGATAACTCATCGACTTGCACCTTCTTCGCGTTCAGTTGCGGGAATGCGAGTATTAAAAAACATAAAAAACTTATTATTTTGAACATGATTTCTTTGTTTTCAATCAGAGTCGCGTTCAGTTTATTGACATCTTTAGTATGCGCTTTGTTATTGTTTGAATCTTATCACTGATGTAGGCGTTAGTTGTATTTCTTTTCCACAATTTTTAGAGCACAATGTATCGGGTCGGAATCACGTTAATAACTGAACAATTGACAAAGTCTACAAACTTTCCGACCCATTTATGGCCAGGCTTATCAGCTTGACTGGCTGTGGTGAGATTTGCTCAGCGTAGCGTGGATGTAGCGTAACATAATCATCTAACCACAGCGTAAGCTGAAATCGTGGTGAAATTGAGATTATCGAACTACAACGAAAATATTCTCCTTTAATACCTGAGAACATCATCTCTTAGCCGAAGGGGGACTGACTGTCGGAATTAGACCACTTGTCAGATTGGTGCTCCAAATAAAGCTTACCTCAATATGCTGCTTGTTCTTAAACTACTTCTATTAAAACCAAGCATTTCAACTTGTAACAGTGAAACGTATTGTCACCTGTAAGACGTTATTACCTATAAATGTCTGTATTTTTTTATTTTTTTTTAAATAATTTTTCTAATTTGAACACACAATTTACGTACATTTTCAATAAAGTTTATGTTTAATCACATTTAGAAAAATATACAGCGTTATATCTTAACTAAGGTAGAAAATGTTCATTTTGATTATAATATAAAGAAGTTCAACCGATATTTTTGGCGAATTATTTAAGTTAAGTATTTTTTATTTTTAAGAGTTGCATTACGTGACTGCCTTGGTTTAATTATGTTAAGTTCGTAGCAGTTGACTGCTCAGTGCGCATGGAATTTGAGGAACAAGCCAAAGAACTTAACTAGATTCTAACAGTTAATATTGGTATTTCCTTATTGTTAGTCCCGGATTCTCTCTTTTATTTGCATAGCTAACTAAGACTATATAATACACCCACCACATATACAAGCATACACAACACACAACAAACAAGCATACGCACACACACACACACAGTTATCTGGGTCTCATCTATAGATGACACTTTGAGTGGATGAATGCTACCATGATCATCAGACCCACCGTCAGCGCTAGCAATGGAAGCTGCGAATGGTGGTGGCTATGGCAGCCACCACCCATTGCCGCTAGGTACTCTTCTTCGGTCAGATACTCTCGTACATGTCGCGTCTTGTTCATCATCCAGTAGAAGGCCTTCATGTTACCAAGTCTTTTAAGTTCGCCGCCAATGTGCTTACGTATTTTGGCATTGTATTTATTAAGCATACGCTTCTCATCCGAGCTCAACATGGAGCCATCGATAAGCTTCGGCTCGTAGGGTACCAGGGTGACAGGTTGGAATGCTAAAAAGGCTTCACCGCTGGTCGTCGTTTTGCCCGTGTCCAATACCTCTAGCACGTTCTTGAGGCGCACTCCATAATCATCGCGTTTATAATAGCCAGACTCTAAATCATTGAATGATTCTTTAGGGAGATATCTAAGTCAACGGTATCTCAGCGACTTACCACTGGAGAAAAAGTAGCCTTGCTTGAAATGGAAACTGCTATTCTGTCCGTAGGCCACTGAGATAGGAGCTGTAAGCCAAATCATAGATTAGTCAAATTAGAGATTAAAAGTAGATCTACTTCACACTTACGCTCCTCGACAGAACCGTAGGCGCCAATGCCATGACCAGTTGCCTGTGGGTAGTCTGTCATCTCGTGCCACACCTTGGCGCGCACAACGCTGTCCAGACCAGATGGCTTCACCGAAGCGGGAAATTTTAGATCTGATATGTGGAGAATACCCGCTAGCACAGCTGTGTAAGCCCTTTTCATTTCGCGCGTCGGTTCGCCGAAAATAAAGGTGCGTGACACATCCGTTGTGCCCTCCAAGTACTGTACACCGGATTCGATGACCAGCAGACTCTGATCTGAGACTTCAATGTCTGTCAGATTGTTGGATATATAGTAGGGCAGGGCTGAATGTTCGCCGTAGGCAATCACTGTGCGCAGTGAAAGGCCTTTGGCATGGGTCTGCGAGAGCAACCACAGTTCTACCTCGTACTTAATCTTCTCTTCAGTCCATTGCTCCGTATCAAATCGGGCCTCTAAGTTACTCATTGCCTCGCAAATAGCAGCGCCATCGCGTATGTGTGCCATGCGCATGCCTTCCTGCTCCTCAGAGTTCTTCTGCGCACGCATAAAAATGATTGGCGAAATATGTTCCACAACAATGTTGGCAGGCACAGCCGAGTAAATGGCTTCCGAGGCACCAGGCTCTTGAACACAAGGCGCTGGCACAAGGACACGCTTCCAGATTTGAACATAAGTTCGTATATCGCTCCATATGTGCTTGTACTCCTTAATCCTGCAGAGAAAGAGTAAAGCATAAATACGAAATGTGTTATTGATTTAGAGATAGTAATTTTCTTTTGCTTTCCAACTTACCTGACACAATTGTCGTTGTAGCAATCGGTGCGCAGATGCAGATCAATGCCAAGACTGATCTTTCCATGATCAACATAGAAGAAAATGTCCTTCTGACTGACAATAGCAAATGACTAAAAAGGAACAAATGTTAAGCAGTCTTAGGTGAATAATACTGCTACTACTGTTTAAGTCATACCTTCACTACAGGTGTATAGGGAATATCTGTGCCCCGGATGTTAAATAGATACGCGATTTCCGTTAGCGAGGTAACAATCATAGCGTCGCAGTTCAGATGGCTCAGACGTCGACGCAGCTCATTTACTTTATCCTCCCATTTCTCGCCAGCAAAATCGCGTGCTTGCACTTGTATCACGTGATGCTTGGGTGTCTCTGGACGCTCAGACTCCCAAATCATATCCACCAGATTGCTATTGATTTTGATCAGCTTCAAAAACTTGTCAGCCAGCTCACGCTCCCATCGCATCCATAGATGATGCGGCACCAGCTGGGGATCGGCGCCAATGCGTTTATTCATGCGCAACTGACTGCTCAGCCAGCTGGCAATGCTGACATTGCCATCAGCTAGATAAATCTGCCAATCACAGTCTAGCTCTCCGTCCGCCTGCTGCAAAAAACGATTTTCCAGCCAAATAGCGGCGCCACCCTGCGTAACGGCTGCAACGGCTCGATTGCCCGTATAGCCGCTGAGATAGTGCAGTCGCTGATCGCGTATCGCTACCTCCTGATTCAGATGCTCATCTGTGGAGGGCAATATATAGCCATAGATCTCCGGCCCCTCAAGTGTGGCGCGAATCAACATTTGCTCCCGCATCGCCAGCAAACGGCTGCGATACATGTTGGTGGGCTGCATCTGCAAATAAAAGGTGCAGCTCGTTAGCATTGATAGATAGATAACCTAATAGGTAGTTAATACGAACCGGCCTGCCCTTGCGATGTTCACAAATCTCACGTCGATAGCCGACGGGTGCCTCTGCACCAGCGGCGCACAAAACTATCAAAAGAGAAGGCAATAAAAACTAGTGTTAAATACGTTAAAGGAATGTTGATAAATAACGTTAAAATTATTGTCATTTGTTTAAAATATGTTTGTATATCTCTTAATGGCCCCACTAGACTCACTATAAATGCCTAAGAATAGCAACAAGTGCGTCACAATATTCTTTTTTGTAATCCAAACAAATTTCCCACGCTCGCTAAAAATTCGCATGGCCGCGTCGGCGAATGTTTATTTTTGGAAAAGATTGAAATGTCGAGGCAAGCGTAATGGTTTTAATACAGCGTCAAATTTACTTATATTCAAATTAATTGCAATTTCAATTTCGCTTTCAACATACAATTTTTGTGCTTCGTCCACCTGCCGTCCAGCTGAGTCACGCAGCGACCACGCCGCGTATGCGTAATATAAAGTGCTCATCGTGTGGGCCTCAACAATTGCCCAGCGAGACTTCCGCTGTGACAAGTGAATGACGGCCATTCCATTGCCAAAATATTGTCCAACCGCTGACGTGCGATTTGTCAAAGCAACTGAAGTGTTCTCTATGGCTTTTGCTTAGTCCATAGCATACTTATACATGTATGTAGCGCTTGTATAATGGATTGATTTATGGCCCCTCCCACAGACAGGCTGGGCCTCAATTTCTATTATTAAACTACAGTTCGAGAGGCATAAGAACTAGGTCATAATGTTTGCTCAGGTATAAAGAGCATGTTTGTGACCTGTTCAATTTAATAGTCAACAATGACTTCAATTCTTGAGAACATTTTTAAAGAATTATAAATATTAGTTTGTAAGCAACTTTCTGTAAATTAAGGTTTTTATTTGACTTTTTAATATAATGATAAATAAACATTTTCGACATTATTCAACTGACAAGGTAGGGAACGCCAAAGAAAGCGTATTTATGTTTCACCGTATTTTATTATTTTTAGGCTTCTTACATTTTTTTTAGTGAATATATTTGAATTTAATTTTCTCGTTAATAGGCGCATATTCATATGTACCGAATTAGTTTTTGCGATTGAAGAGAATTATGTGGAAAATATATATATGTACATATATATATATGTATTTATATGTACTCAGCTAAGTTCATGTTTGATTTTCATTCTTTTTGGATGTTTAAATTTAGACATTATGCCTCAATTGATGAAGCATCTGTAGTTCTAAAATCATGAAATTTTTTGCTTGAACGCTGAAGGTCATCGCTAGTATTACGAATTTTCAAGTTTAAATAGCCATAGCTGTAGCCATAGCCATGTGCAAAATGAAATCTGGTTTTTCAAAAACTAAAAACATAAAATAATGTAAAAGCCATAAAATAGCACAAGTACTTACCCAGCAAGATGCTCAGTGCCAAGCGGCAGATCCGAATCCAAATCCAATTCCATTCGGCTGTCGTCATTGTTGTTTGTTTTTGCACTTAAGATTCCCCAGAGCATAAAACTTGTGCTCCAACGGTCGAGAATTGTTTGTTTTTGGCCAGCAAAAATTAATAGCGCTCTTCTTCTTCTTTTTTTTTTTTTGGTGTAAACAAATCAAATGGTTGCAATTAATGAGCAAGAACTATGGTCTAAGAAATGGAATGCAGTGGAAGCTTGGCATCTTTAATGGCCATTTGTCAGTGCACTGCACTTTTCCGGTTAATGACCGGAAAGTGTATGTGTGTGGGTGTGGTTGAGTGTGTCTATGCTTGCTTTCTTTTCACTTTCATTTAATTACTTGGTTTTTTCTCTTCGTTCTAGTTATTGTGTGCAAGTTGCGGTGGGCGTGGCGCACTACACAACAATGTCTTTTATTCCTAGCCATCTGGGTGTTGGCTCTGTCGCTTTCTACTAATTGATATGCGACTCGTTGGACATTGCAACTTCTAACTATTCCCTCAGCTCAGCGGCTTAGCGGCTATAACTCATTCAACTGAATATTTAGTGGTACGTGCATATATGCAAAAATAACTATGATATCAGACCATTTTGGTATTTATAACTTCCGTTCTTTTGCGATATGCTGGCCTGCCTTTTCGGTTTGTGTGTGTGCGTCTCATTTTTCATTTTTGGAAATCCGAAAATTTGGCAACTAGTTTTGTTTCCTTTTGGTTTTTTGCTTTGTTTGGTTCTAATTTGGGTAGTTTTTACGAAACTTTTAATTGTTTTTCTTAATTGATCATGCGTAAAGGCAGAAATAAAAAGAACTTGCTACTCATGCTGGAAATGAGCCAAGCTCTATGTATACATATGCATAACAATCCCAGACTCTGTGTGTATATATATTTTTAACCAATCATTCATTTGGAACTGAAATAGGCTTGCGCCAAGTTCCATGTGTCATATAAGGCAACTCAAAGGGAAGCGCAACGCTCGTCATCTGCCGTTCCGATCTGCCCGCCAATCAGAAATGGCAAGCAAGTTGATTGATTGTGATTGATGGCGATTAATGACTATTGATGCCCATCAAATTCAATTCAAATGCTTCGTGATATGCTTTTTAAAATTTCAATAAATCGACTAAAATCATTTTGTATTTCATTTTTGCAACAATTTGACAATTTGATAAGCTTAATTGCAGAATGGATCAGATAATTCCAGGCATGTTTTGCATTTCAAATAAACTTGAATCGAATGCCTGGGCGTTGTTATATAGTCATGTTGTTACTATTATTGTGGTTGCCCTTGTTGTTACACAATTGGCACGCCGCACAGCAAATGCTGCCCACAACTATCAACAATTCCATCAATTGCATTGAAGGCAAAATGCCATAGAGAAAATTGCTATTAATTATAAATAAAACAAATGCAAAAAATTTGTGGGCGCACACTTCATAAGTACTTAAATGTGAAAGCCCCAACTTTTGTTTTTGTCACAACGCCCCCGCTTGGCAATTATGTGCTTAACTTTGGCAGCCAAGCCAAGACGAAAACTCAGAGCTATCATACAAATACATATGTATATACAATATGCATATGTATTTTTCGTATAACTCTTATATGTGTACATATCCTTGAGTGCATGCTAAACAGTTGCCAGCTTAACAATAATATACACAATTGCCATGATAAATGCGCTCATATTACACTTTGACTGCCAACTGCCAACTGGGAACTGGCTGACTGCCTGCCCTTAGAAGTTCAGTGCGGTTAGTTGTTAAGAAAAATATACACTACAAATAAAACATAACAAGCAAAACGAAAACAAAAATAAAAATTACAACTTGAATTGGTAAGCCGAAGATGAAATGCTCTTTGCCCTAGAATTGGACGATCTCTCAGTAGTCGTATTACGAATATTATAGTCGCATTTTTTTGGATTATAATGGGTAATTCTGTACTAGTTTTTTAAATATACATCAAAAAAGTTAAATAATTGTTATTTTTTCATTGATATAACCAAACACAACTATCCGAATTTACCTATAGACCTCTACAGTTTGTCAATAATGAAACTGTGTATATAGAAGAGTAGAGACTTTCTTTGATGCGTTACACATTTAATGAGATAATCATATTACTCCACTACCAGAACAAAAACAAAACACACCTGCACTACAAATAGGACAACACAAAAAAACAAGGCAGACAATTTATGGGCGCGGTCTGTTTATGTAGTGCAGGGGCATTGAATGTATTAAAGAAGCTGCATTTGCTGTTTATTTTATGCTTTGTTTGTTTTTTAGTTGTTGATCCAATGCATTTCGTTTCAATTTCAATTTCAATTTCATTGCAATGCCGCGACCGCGACCAACAACGAAGAACACACTCACAGGTGACTCACGCACAGACAGCTAAGACATTGTGCCAAAACAAAATAATATAAATATATATATATATATAGGATGTATATATACAACATAAACATATATTTACTTATTTAATTTTACAAATTCTTTTATAAATTCACTATGTATATTGAAACTGCAGACACAATCCGGAAAGTTTCTGTTTTTATGCGGAACAAAGGTCATTAACATACAAACATAAATGGTTTATAACTTTCGACCCTATCAACAACCATAGACTGTGTAAAAAGTTTAGAATGAAGTTAACCGAATTGGGAATATATTTTTCCAAGAATTTATCCAGCTTTGAAGCTCAAAAAAAATTAATATGCTATTTTCAACAGTTCAAAAGGTTAGATTAAATATGAAATTATCCAATGGATGTTTATAGACTTTACGCTTAACAAATTTGTTTGATAGGTTTTAGATTAAGTTTTGAAAAGCATTTAAAGTATTTAAAAGCATTAACAAGGGACTAAATAAATATTACTAATACACCCAAAATAATTTCAAATTATCACAATTTGTACTATGATAATCACTTTTGGTAAAAATCTTTTTGCTATATAATTTTTGTTTTCAACGATTTCATTAAATTTCAACAAATATATTTAATTCTCTTAATATTTTTAAATATATTTCTGATCTCATTTCAATGTATTTATTGTTTCTTTTCAAATTGTTTTTGTGTGTGTTTTCTTTTTTAAAATTTTAGAAGTTTTGCAATTCATATAAATACTTAAATTTCAATATAAGTTTAGTCACAGTCCAAAATACACCTTGTAAAACGGACTAATTTTATGCAAGAAAGACAAACAGTTTATAAAACATTACACACTGTTTATTTTATATGTTGAATTGTAATGTAGGATAGTACGTATACGACGCGTATGTCAACTTTGCACAGCTGTTTAAAATAGCAACCGCATTTTAAAATATATGTAGTATTCTACCTTTTGTAGACTTTACTGAATATGCTCGCACGACTCGCTTGAAGAACGAGCAGACAGAGAGGCAGAGAAAGAGAGAGATAGGGAGAGAGAGAGAGCGAGCGTCAAGCAAGTCAAATGCGAACCGCACGCGTGCAGAGCAACAAGCAAACTGAACAACATGTTTCATGTTTGCTATTTTCTGTGCTTTCAAATGTGAAAGATGAAAACAGTGCTCACACACACACACATACATACGCGCGCACACACACACACACACACACACAAACACACACGCTCATGCATTCATGCATACCACTATTTAATTCGTTTCAAATAGAATTTATTTTGAACGCACGCAACAGTGGGAGAGAGATGTAGCAAAAGCAACAACAACCAGTCGAGCGAGAGGCGCGTGAGCGTAAGCTTTGGCTAACGGCAGACGCGCATTAGACGAGCAAATGACAATGCCGCTGGCGTCGATTCCGCCGGGATATGGGTTAAAAAGCAAATTGTGAAAAACACGTCTCTTCTGGGCTGCAGCACAGTGGTTGCATTTCTTTTATGCGAAGCATTCCCTTTTGTTTGTGTAACTTAATCTAGACTATTATTGTGTGTACTTATAACTTTTTTATGTGGTTTACATTTCGCCTTTGACAGACAAGCTACACTGGCGTATCGTCTGTCTGTTGGGCTTCAAACTATTTTCAACAATTTTGCAATTGCCAGCGTTAGAATTAAAGTTGTGAAAATTATGCTGTCAATTGACATTTTATTGCTTTTAAATTGACAATGATCAGGGTAATAGTAAAGAAATCGAATGTTTTTTACGTTTTTGGCAATTAAATAATTCAGCAACCACTGTGCAGGCGATTGCATAAGATCATATAAACAAAAATTTAACACAAAAATGCTGGCCATCAGAAGACTCTTAATCTCAAAATGAATTTGTTTATTTCATTTCAGTCACGATGCCGATGCCGATGCCGATGGCAATGTTGATGTGCGCGCCTCATCATTTCGCCCATTAAGCTCATCAAGCTCATCAGACAACTACAACAAGATCGCTAAGACAGAAGACTCAATCAAGTAGCATCGTAAGTTCTCCTTTCCTCCCTTATCATCTACTCTCTCTCTCTCTCTCTCTCTCTCTCTCTCTCTCTCTCTCTCTTTCTTGTTGCTGTCAATATTTATGGCGCATGGAAATGTTCCATCTGTGCCCATTGTGCTGCCTGCATTGAAAAAGAATTGTTGTTGCCCTCGACTTTTCTCACTCTCTCGATTCTCTGTGGCGTCGTTCAATAGATCGTGCTCTCATTTGTTAGTTAATTAAAATACGCCTTTGATGCGCCGATGTGGCAAAGCTTTTAATCCAATGCAATTAGTCCCTCTGGTGCGTTGGCGGATTTTTGAAAGTGGCAAAGTTTTCAATCATTTCTGGTTGACCTCTGTAAGTTTTTATTGGGGCAGACGTTGATTTGCTTTTTGTGGCATAGTAAAATTTTTAATTAAAGCTGTTGACCAATATGTAATATTGGGCAACATCTAAAGCGCTCAATAAAAATCAGAATAACTGTGCTCTCGAGAGTAAATCTCCACGAACTATATTGACCATTGTAAATTTAATTTTTTTCTAAACAAAAATGTATATGAATATAAACAGGGATTTATACTATATGATATGCTGTTTTATTTAAAAAAATAAATGGACATCAAAAATATATTTTTTTAGAATACTTGCAAATTTAAAATGTTAAAAAAAATATGATTAGAAAACTCAGAAAACTTTATAATTCTTTTAAAAAAAGCTTAATGCACTATCAATACAACGAATGCTCCTACTTCTGGCATTTCAAAAAGCGTTGCATACTTTTAGGCAGTCCGCTAAAATGTTTCTGTCACTTCCATCTACATTTACTCTATGCATGTTGATAAGCAAAACATTTTATGATTCTGAGAGATATTAGTTTTTAAAAGGTGTTTAATGCGAATTTAAAGACATTTATTTGTGGGTTTTCATAAATCGAAAATATTTATTCTGACTTATCAGAGTCTCAATAAAAGTGTTCTTAAATCTAGATCAAAGTACTAAAGATAAATAATTTTGTTTTGTCTTGAACAGAGAAAGACTTATAGAATAGTGTGAAATTATAATTAAACAATATGGCAATTTATTACTTTTTTCATTTTCTTTTTGTTTGTTTTCGTTTTTTATTTTTACCGCATTTGGATGATGTGCTTGTCGACAAATGTTGCAACTAGTTGAAGAAGCTGGCACACGTGTTGGATGCCTCTCCATTTAATAAAAAAAAGCTCAATCTCAAAATTTGAAAATATTTACAATACACCACAAGCACTCGGAGTAGGAGACTTAGAGACATTCATCGGTTTCCTCGTTGCCCATGGCAATTATTACAGGCGGTGATAGCTCCACATCGAGTAGCTTCATCTGTGCATCCTCCTGGTCCAGATCATCTTTGCCCAAGCGCTGCTCCTGCATCTCAATGTCCAGTGTTCCATGCTGACGTTGAAACGACAACACAAATATGACCAACGAGATGACAATGAACAAGACGGCGGTGCCAGAGCAAAGGGCAATGATTAGAGTGGATCGGCTGGAAGATGCCAGTGAGAGGTGTGCGCTGCGCTCGTCGGCCAAATTGCTATCAAATGTTTGACCCGCATTGTGCGGCGGATAAGAGACGAGAGGCGTTGCGGTACTATCTTCTGCCTTGGCCTTCGGCTCCTCTTCCGACAGCTCTTCAGATTCCTCGGATGAGTCCTTTTCAACTGGCTCGACCACGACGCGTTCCGTTTCCGATTCAATTTTTTCGGCATCGCTCTCGTCCTTGCTCCCATCTTCCAAAGATTCATCACTTGTTTCAGATTTAGGTTCAACTGGAGAGGCTGTTGAACTGGGTTCACTTGGTTGCACAGATTTTGCAGAGCTGGGCTCAACTGCTACAACATTCGGTTGCACAAGCTTCGGTTTGACTTCAGCTGCATCCGGTTGATCTTTGTTAGCTTCGGTTGGTTCGACCGCATCTTCAACTGATTCCTCAACTGGTTCTTCAACCGATTCCTCAACTGATTCCTGAACTGATTCTTCATCTGATTTCACAACTGCTGCCTCCGTTGATACCACATGTTCTGGTTCAGCAGTGCTTGGAGCTGCAGGCTGTACATTCAATTCTTTTTCTTCGCTTTCAATAATATTTCTTTCAATTTCATTTTGATCAACTGATTGAAGTGCTTCAACAGGTTGAGCTGTTTCAACTGACTGAACTGATTGAACTGATTGAACTGATTGAACTGATTGAACTGATTGAACTGATTGAACTGGTTGAACTGATTGAACTGGTTGAACAGATGGAGTTACTTGAAGAGACAGATCTGTTTGAACTGATGTTTCCGCAGTACTATCCATAACATTTTCCAGATTGTGCTGATCTTTAGTATTCTCAATTAATTCAGGCTTAGGTGTTTGAATTTCTTTTACATCTGGAGCAGCCTGTGGTTCCTCTTGTTTTTCTGCATTCACCAGCAAATCTTCGACACCTTGTTTTTTGGTCACCTGATGCTTGGGCACTTCAATTGTGGGCTGCGGTGTTGTCGCCACCTTGCGAAAAACTTCGTGCTCCTTTTCCAAGGCTAACAGGTTGGTTTTCGTTATGGGCTGTTCAGTAATCGCACGATTCTCATCAAAGATGACGGCCACCAGATCGCTGGTCACACTGGGCAGCGGTCTGCTCTCTGACTCCACCAAATCACTGTCAATTGCTGGCTGCTGTTCGGTTGACTTATCAGCTAGTTCAGGTTGCTTTGCTGTTAATGTTGGCGTTTTCTTTTCCGGTTCATTTTCAGTCTTAACTGTTTCCTCATCATTAACTTGCTCAGCCTTAGTAGCTATCTCTTCCTTTACGGGCTGCTCAACATTTTCAGTATGCTTAGCCTCTTCAACTTGTTCAAGCTTTTCATTAGCATCAGCATCTAGAGTTTTTGGCTCACGAACGCCTTGAGCTGTATCTGAAATAAAGAAGCCGTTCAGCACTTTTTCACCAATAGTTTTCTTTGTGTAAACCCACCTGTTTGCTCATTGTTGTTAGCTGTTGTTTTGGGTTCATTTTCTTCATTTTTAACCTGTATGGTTTCCACCAGAACAGAGGAGTCTGCTTCGATTTCCGACTCCACCTCACTCTTTACTGCATTGCGTATACCCTGCTCCAGGCCTTCACCACCAAGTGCAACAAAGCCGTTATGTTCAACATCGTCGTCTACATCAGCAGCAACCACAGCAGCAGCAGTTTCCTCGGCCTCGAGCCGAATTTTCGTCTCGTTGATAGCAGCAACAATTGTCGGATTTAGATCAACATTGGGTACGTTTGTCGGCAGCAGTGGTGTGTTTGCCGTGGTGACTTCATCAATTTCAACAGACAACAGGGTTGTTGACTCGGCTAAAATTGAAGTGGGAAAATAAATAAATATAACTTGCTAATATTTGTTGTCTGATTTTGATAGTTATAATTAATACGTTATCATAATAAATTCATAATGAAAAAGTAACAAGAACCGCATTTCACCAGCTCAACTTTCTCTCTGCTCCAATCAATTCAAGATTTAAAAATATTATAAATAATAGAAATGCACGAAATGCATTCTCATATACATTTCATTAATAGCTAAGACGCTACAAACTTGATAAACATGCCATTTAACCAAATCGTAAACTAATATAACTGCCATCACATACGCGCATCGATTGCCGTTTTATGGCCACGACAACCCAACCCAATCCATTCAGACATATACATATGCATTTATATATATATACAATTATACATTTGTATGCATCCACAAAGCTATAATCGCCGTCATCAGCAGCTCACATTTTCTCACACATTTCCATTCAGAAATTGTTTGGCTGACGTTCCCCATTCCGTTGCACTGCCTATCTAGATACATATGTCCATGTCCATGTCGACGTCACGAGCGTAGCAACCCAAATTCAAGTCCAGAAAAACGACCGCGCCTCATAATTCAAAATGCGTCCAATTGTCCGCGATGCAGTGATTAAAATTCCAAACACACATATGACAACAACAACCACAGTGAAAAAAATCGAGGAATCCCAAATTAGTAACACAATAAACAAACCAACGAGACCAGTCCGACCGCCCCATCCAACAGGCAGTCACCCAAAGTAGCTGCTTTATTTATGATTCGATTGTTCTTCCCCGACGCACGCACACACACACACGCACACGATACACATGCCTCACATGGATGCAACTGCATTCGTGGAAGTTGAAAATTAGTTATCTACTACCCTGCACGAGATACGCATCTACGTTGGGCTCAATGACCATTTCTCTGCCACATTCACATCCACTCAAATCCCTTTGGGAACGCCTCGTAACAAAAATAACAAGAACAGCGGCAGCGACCAAGTGTCTAAATGTCTTAAAATGGGACAAACCATGCGGCACAAACAAAAACAAAGACACAACAGAATCCAAATGAAATGGCATTTACACAAAATAAAAGAAATCGATTTTCGACTCAGTTTTTGGTGCCTGCTGCACCGCCCGCTGATGCGGCTGCAGCGACTGCAGCGACTGCAGCAACCCGAACGGCTGCTGCAGTTGCCCAAACCGGAGCAGTGTCATCTGCCTGTTCCAGTCTAGTCTCTTATAAATGCATAAATGTATATGTGTATGTGTGTTAAAAATTATCTTTGTGGATGTCTTCAAATGGCTTCATGTTGTGTGGCATGTTTTATAGGTGGGAAAACATTCGTTCATACATATGTTGCACTGTTCAAATGTGTAAAAAATAATACCACCTAAAATATCATATCTCCCAAATCGTTTATATAAATCACGTAATTATACATAACAATCATTATAATTTAGCCAGCCAGCTTGTAATCATATATTTGAAATTATTTCTGCTTGCGGTCTAATTAAATAATAACTTAAAGAGAACAGACTTTTTATAGACAAAAACAATATTTTTGAACTCAAATTTCGTAAGTTTTTCATTATTATTCTAGGAATTATACGAACTGAATATATGAACCATTGCTGAAAATTTTAATGATTGTTTCTTACTTTAGTCTCAAGCGTAAGAAATAAAGAAGGAAAAAGGCGAATAAAAACTTTTGGAAACCTTTTTTTCAGTTCCGTTGAAATTCCGTTAGTTCTTGAATTGTTTATAATTTTTACGCATGCAAGCGGAAATGCGATGCAAAAATTTCACTTGGTAAACTGCATATCAATATAAATCCATATCTACAATTGCGCCTAACTTCCGCAATAAGCAATATATATATATATATATATATATATATATATATATATATATATATATATATATATATATATATATATATATATATATATATATATATATATATATATATATATATATATATATATATATATATATATATATATATATATATATATATATATATATATATATATATATATATATATATATATATATATATATATATATATATATATATATATATATATATATATATATAATTTTCACTGACGAATATGATTAATCTAATCATATTCATATTTATATACAGCTGCTTGTAGATGAGTTCATAGACATCTGTCCTTTAAATCGTTTTATTGCGTTTGATTCCATTGTTCAAGTTTCTGACTGCCAGAAGCTTCTACAATCGGTCTGCTTTCTTTGGTATTGTGTGTGTGTGTTTTTTTAAGATGCCCACTAAACCATACAATGACAGCAAAGAGTCTAAATGTGAAATGTGAAAAACTAAATATTATATTCAACATCAGAATAATCTTTTCTACGAATTTAGTTTCTACTCATGCCATGAGTGTTGAGAATATTGGCTGACCCCTTAGCATGGAGTTAATCAAACTCAATTATCTGAGCGGCTCCTCTTATCTGCGTTTTATCGCACAACTTGAACCCGCGGCAATCGTCTCAATTGCCATGTTACTAAACATTATTGAACTTTCGCACGGTGCAGTGGGCGCTGGGATTGGATTCGATTGGATTGGATTGCGGTTACCAAGGGGGCATTTATATGACACCCAAAAGCTATCGGAGTTTTGCTGTGGCTTTGGTGGCGCCTCTTCCGTGGCATAATTACACGAACCGCACAGGCAGCGCGACTCTTTTGAATTATGCCACCAACAAAAGCCAAAAGGAGGAAAATGCCAATGATGCCGATGCTGCGGCTTCGACTGCGGCTGCTACTGCTGCTGCTGTTGATGCTGCAGCAAAATAAGTCAAAGGCCTATAGCGATTCCAGCAATAACAACACAACACAACCAAAAACAACAAACACTAACAACTACAACAACAAGTTTATTACGGCAACCATAATAATGACGATGAAGATGAAGTAGCTGCAAAATAGATATGCAGCCGCAGCTGATGAAGTTGGCGTGTCTGATACGAGTACTTACAAGTCAGTGCCAAGCACGAAGTGGGAATCGCAGCCAGCATCATAAAGAGCAGCGAGAGCCGCAGCAGCTGAGACGACGACGACGACAACGACGCATGTGCGGGGGCATGTGGCCTGTTCCTGTTGTAGCATCTGCCAGGAACGGCTTTGCAGCTGTCCAGTAGATGGCTCTCCGAAATGGCCATGTTGAATGAGTGATTGATTATTCTGTCGTTTCTTGTTGCAGCGTTCGTCCGAATAAAACTGGCCCAAAGCCCGACCGACACGCACACAGTTATAGAGTTAATATCAAACAGGGAGAGAACGAGAAAGATTATGTTCTTTCCCACTTCGTATACAGCTATCACTTTCACGTTTTCTTCAACTTCGACTCAGGCCATGCAGCGAACCGAACGCGTTGGCCACTCACAAAGAACTAAAGTTGAGAACGCGTGCGCTCTGGAATTTTGTTTCCTCTGCCTGTGTGCTGCCAGGCAATGCACACCACACACAAGAGTCCGTCGTTTATTGATGACGCTGACGTTGTCGTGTAGGTCTCTGTCTCTGTCTGTGTCTCTGTCTCTGTCTATGCCTCGGCCTCTGCCACTGTCATTGCCTCTGTCGCTGCCGTCTGCCGGCTGCCTGTTGGCCCCTATACCCGTCTGCCTGCCAGATCCATCAACATGCGACCATTTGGGCGAAGCTGCCTTGCATTTATTTGCTTTTGGATAATAATAGGGCATAGGCAGGCTTCTGCTTCTGCTTCGACTGAGTGGGCCTACTGTGTGTGTGCGTGTTTGTGTGTGTGTGTGTGTGTGGCTTGTGTTGGTCTGATAAGTGCCTATAAGCGCCATAGAACTCTTCGAACCCCTCTGATCAAGCTTCTGCGTGGGGTGTGTAACAATGTGTACCAACATTTTTGCTCGGCTCTGGCTGATATACTTTACATCATCATCATGAAAGCCTCTTCAGGTTCGTAGGTAGCCAACCTCGCACTTCGTACTGGACACTTAGGTCGTCGTGCCGCAGTTTCAGTCTCTGGTCGCAGCCTCTGCGCTGTACTTGTATTGTTTATTGGACACAATACAAAAACCCCTCAATACAAAGGAGAGCAGGAACAATGAAAGAAACAGCTTCGGGCCAGCCGCCGCATACGGCATCAGCTGTAGCTGTAGCACGCAATGAACCAGGAATGGAACGGTAAACGCAAGAGCCACAAGGTACACTTGAGTAACAAACATATATTTATATATATATGTATACATGTGGTGTGTGTTCAAAGCGTAATGTGACGTCGTACGATATCTGTTAATTCAAATTGATTAAACCTATTAATTCGCCTTAACTATATTTTATTTAATGCTCAGTGACCAAGCATTACATAAACTTTCAGAATAATTTTTTTTATTATCTAGCATTGTGCTATTTTTATGCCCTTGTTGAGAATTTGTTAATAATGTCATTAAAGTGTGCTCTACACATATTTATGAATGACCCAATAAAGCCAAATCTAACTATTTGTATGCCCATTTGCCATTGAAACAGGTTTTTTTTTTTTATTTTCAATTCAGACTTAAGAAATATTCTTAAATTGTGATATAATTCATTTCAATGTAAAATTATTAGGTTTTACTGCACGAAAAGCTGTTCATTCTTATGAATAGAGTTTTTAAAATGTTTCAGAATATATATAACTATACCCGATTATAGTATATGTTAGAAATATTGTAGGAATTTTAAGTGAAATATTATAGTATATCCAATATATTTAACTTTCATTCAGCAGATTAACCACAATATAGTTTTGTTATGAGTTCACTTGGATTATCAAGCCAGATACTTTACTCAGTGGGGAACAACATGCAACATGCAACATGACAACTGCAACCACAAAATGACAAACATCGCATAAACCGCACTTCACATAACTGGCAGATGTCCGATTAATGACTTGTTAAAAGTACATACATAAAAGTACACATGTAAATGTAAATGTTAAAAAAAACTTTTTGTATTACGAAAATAAATATATTTTGCAAATTTTCCAATTACATTTGCCAAAATCAATTGGCTAAAATCTGGCACGCGCAAATATCGTAATTGAATGCATAGTAAATGGAATATACAAAAATAGATAAACTATAGATTGCACTCGACGAGCTCCATCCCAGCCAATTTCAGCTCGAACCTCTATCAATGATCTGATTCGAGTTGTCCGCTCAGACCCAACAAAGCAACGAAGCCAACCAAGCCAACGGTTGTTCAAGTGCGCTCAACTCGCCTGTAAACTGTGGTCCATGGGGGTCTTTCAATGCAAGTTGACTGAAAGGCCGGTCCATTGACTGACTGACTGACTGACTAACTGACTGATTGGCTGATTGACTGAATGACTGACTGGCTGGTCTGACAGAATAGCCAAACGAAACTTCTCGATAAGCTGTCGACAATGACGACAAAGACGATGACGTTGACGACGAAATGTATGGAAATTTTCACATATACTCAAATACACTTAAAAAAAAGAAGTATAAAGCAAGCATATATAAAAAATGTTTAATAATTTTATCAAATAGTATTTTGAGTATCGAAAAAAGTTTATAGTTATGTAATTTATTCATTGTAAAATTAAAGATTAAAAATTAAAGATGATAGATATATACAATAGAAAGTTCTTATTTTTATCTGAGTGTATTCAAAAATATATTTACATATTATAGTATTTCTTTTTTTGTGTGTTTGTTGATGTTTTTGTTTGAGTAGGTTTTCCTTGTAACATTTGCCGTTACGTGATGCGGCCAGTTCAATGGGACGCGGGGACTCGGCGTCGCAGTCGGGAACTCTGCTTCTGGCTCGGCTTAACTCGACTCCGACACAACTTGTCGGCCCACTGTTTATGTTTTATTGATTATGGCGGCAGCAGCAGCAGCAGCGGCCGACAGCAGGTAAGCCCGGGTCGTGGCATGAAAAATTTGACTAATGTGAGCGCGCCTTCAGATTCAATTTAGTCGTTAAATATTTAGATTTCGTGTTTTTTTCTTCTTCTTTTAGATCTCATATTGTAGTTCATCCAAGCAACAGGAAGGAATCAATTGGTTTTCCTTAGTCATGACGATGAGACGGAGATGGAAACGACTGTCGACCGTTGGCCACTTCCTCCTAAAACCTTACAGTGTTCCTTTTGTTGTTGTCTATGGCGACGGCGGTGGCAGGCGCGAGTTGTAGTTGTTGTTGTTGTTTTTCGTTTTTTATTGTTTACTTTTTGCTTGCCGCAGTGCTCACAGCATTTTACGATCGGCAATTGCCCAGCTAGACAGCTCGCTGTGGCATTGCCGTGCCTCATGAGTCAGACCGATGCGGGTAATACCTCGGCAGCTCAAGTTGTACATATGTAATTAGAGACGCGAGCGAACCGGCCAAGATGTACAACAGTTAAATGGTTCTTGGCAATTGCAATCTGCTACCTGGTCATACTATTTGACTTGGACTCATAAACACATTAAGAAACAATTAGCGGCAGATTAGCGCAGAGCTGCTTAGCTATTTTGCTGATTATTTGCTACAGCCAAGGCCTGCATCGGGTCTTTTCCCAAGCGGCATCAATCACTTTCATTTTATGACCGGCGGCAGCTATACTGCCCTTGCTGCCCCTGCTGCAGCTGATAAGCTGCATGGGACTATGTATATACTATGTGCATACGAATGCAGTTACATATACATATGTAAATGTATGTATATACAGAGGCAGCTCTTTGGCTGGCGCTGATGCGATAACCAAGTAGAAGGGCTAACCCTGGCCGGAAATGCAATGCGTAGGGCCTCAGTCGAATCGTATTGCCTCCAACTGAAAATGACCAAAATAAATAAAATAAAAAAAACCACAGAAAAATGTATGAAATGGTTAAGTTTATCAGACATCAAGAGCACTCGCAGTGAAAAGTGAAATGTCAACTCATTGTCCCAGGGAAAAGTTAAATCAGCCTTTGATTTATGGCCGATATATTGGGCTGTGTGCGCGTTATTATGCAGATGTACAGTAATTCGAATTTCGAGTTTCAAGTTCAAAGCAAAGCTTACAAAACGGCAGTCCAAATCAATTAAAAAGCGAAAGCATAACCAAGTCTTTCATTACTCTTTCTTTGCACAGAAACCAAAATAAATAAGTTGAATACACTGGCCGCATGTATCGAGGAACTCAAACAGTAATTCCATTTTCCATAAACGAAAAACTTCATTTTGAAATATTTCACTTGCAGACTGATAAGCTTTCTATATGACGTGTATCGGGCATCAAGAGCATGCCTCAGACAAATCTGAAACTGTCTTGATCAAAGATCACTGTTGTCATTACGACAACAATCTAAGTTCGTAATTTTATTCATATGATGAGCACAGAAAAGTTCACTTTTTGGTCAAGTTATGGTTCAATTGGATTTCAATCTACACAAAGAGGTCAGACCTTAAATTTAATGACCTGATAAAAACATACATTAATTTCTTTTTAAACGAAATGTATTTTTTATATGGCAGCAAACCTAAATCAAAATACTCTCGTCAGACAGTGTATGAAAGTGGCCAAAGCAAACCAAGTTACATTACATAATTATCACACGTGCGAGTTAATATGAGCAGATCATATGTAGGAAGAGCAAAACAAATATGTTGGGCAATCGAGTGAGGTATAAGAGTGCAAGTGCCTATTACATAGAATCCATTAGGCGGCAACGAAAGAAAGCTAACAAGGTGATAAATGGTTGGCCTTAAGCTAAAGCCGGCGCCTTGGTTGACGGAGTTTTAGACAAGCTATGCCCGTGGCCTCAATCCCTTTTAATTACCGGCACTCGTAGGTTTAATTGTCAAACCTTGTTGTCAACTGTTTACCGACTCGGACGCTGGCAGCACGCGTCAAACTTAACGGATGTGTCACAATATTTAAATTAGCGTAAACTGTTTTAACGCCAAAAAACCAGACACTGGGCAGTGAGCTTGCCCAATGCAATGTAAAACACATACAATACTTATCGTACGTGAATGTATGGCCAGCCAAACAGCCAAACAGCCAAACAGCCAAACATTCAGACAGTCAGACAGTCAAACAAAGCCAGCAGCCAGTCGACAAGGGGGTCAACTGTGGGCCAGTGGGTCGGTCGGTAAATTTGACCGGGAACGGAACGGAACAAAAATCGAAATTGAGTTGGACTGCGCGCTCAAAAAGTTTGCCCACACTTGTACGCGTGAGTGTGTATGAGTGTATGCTCAGCATTTTACAACCCCTTGCCAACTTGTTGACGCGTTATTAAAAAGCCATATAGACAAACAAGCTATCCGTAATAAAAGCTTTTGAGCCAACTGTTGTGAACGATGTGTTGTGATGGCGATGATGACGGCGGAGCACGTGGGACGTGCTGTCAATTGTTTTCAAGTATTTAAGTACACACACTCACACAGTCAAGCGTATGAGTAGCCATAGAAATCTGGGTATGGGCTGGCTAGCTAGCTGTCTGGCTGTCTGGCTGGCTGGCTTGCTGACTGTCTTGGCCCAGAGCTGAGATCCTAAATAAGCAGACGCTCTGCCGCTACCTCGTCGCAGTCGACGCAGCTGGAACTCAGCCACTGCGAGCAGCGCTTACATTAGGCAACAGGTTATTGCAATTCGGCAAAAATAACGGAGACGGAGATGGAGGCAGAGACGACAATGGGACGTGGTGGAAGCCGCGCCAACTCAAGACGACAAAAAATAAAACAAAAACAAATATGTAAGTAGCTCCCAAAAAATTAATACACTGCGCCAAAAATTTGTTGCATGCGCACAAAATATGCAAGGTGTGTGCCAATACATACACACGGCATTATATTGAATGGAATTTTCATAAAAAAATTCCCGTAGAGCAACGAAAGCTTCATTGTCGGCTCTTCAAAGAAGCTAAATAAATAATATTACGATATTGAATAACAAATAATAATTATCGTGAAATTGTTGGTACCAAATGTTTTGAAAAACAAAATTTAAATTATTTTCATAAAATATAAAATCAAATTGAAATATTAGAAATACTAGATGCGTCCTTCATTCAGTTTGAATGCCTTTCGCAAGCGAACATTTTTGTAGATTATTGAGAAAAACTGCTCAAAAGTAATTTTAATAGTTTAAAGTTTAATAAAAACTTTTACTAATATAGAGTTTTACGAAATTATATTTTAATACTTTGTGAATTGAAGTTGATGTATTGGAGTTAAGCCTGAACTTTCGAAGTCAAACACATTTCGAGTACATAATTTAACACAAATATAAGGAATAACTTTAAAATACACTCTAAAAAAACTATACACACAATATTTGTGATAAATTATACATTATTATTTTTTAAACACTGTAATTGAACCGTTGACAATTTTTGGTCATGGGCTCTCTTTCAGTAGTGTGTTGCTATAATTAAAAAACTACCATGGCATTTTGCCAAGTCATTGGGCAGAAGCGTTGCGAGAAGACGTGTGCCTGAGGGAGGAGGGGGGAGGGGGAGGGGGGGGGCATGTTGCAGGAGGAGAGGGGCCAATTGGATACAAGTATTATGCGCAGTGTAGAAAACTGACGCTCACTTGAAGGTAGTGGCGTCCGGATGCGCCGCAGCTTGGGCACACGACATGCAGGTGGCTTGGCTGGCTGGCTGGCTGGCTGGCTTGCTGACTGCGCTCAGTGGCTCAGCCGTTTGGAGCTTGGAGCGGCGTGAGTAACAAGCCCTGCGACTCGACGATTGTCGCTCGGTGCGGCCCAAAGCCGCAAACGCGTGCACAGTCGATAAAACACATTCGAATCGAACGTTAGCAGCGAGCGCTGGCCACGATCGTGATCGCGACGACGAAGACGACGACGACGACGACACCGACGACGAAGAGGGCGACGGTGACGGCACTTTGATTGCAATTTTCATTCATATCCATTCATGCGAACATATTGCGACTGCTTCTTGGCGCTGGTCTCTGTGCCTCGGCCGTTGTTTTTGAAAGCTCCGGCGGCACTTTCTTCTTTCATTGTGCGCTCGATCCTTTTGGCTGGCAAACAAACGCGTGGCAGCTTTCATTTTCGATCGATAGCGAACCGGTTCGGGCTAAACGGTTAACATTACTTAATCCAGCTTTCATGCAATCGCCATCCTGCCAGCATGAGATTGTTGCGTCTGGGCCTGGATTTCGTCATGGTGGCTTTGCTGCTGCGCCAGGTGCTGGCCACCATACGCCATTCGCGCGAAATTATTATCACAGATGCGGTAGGTGTGGTGGTACCAGCTATATCTGGGGAGGGGACCGCTCCAAGCTGTGACGTGCGCGCGCCACTGGAATTCCTAATTACTTGAATGTCACAACGCACGCGTCGCTTGGCCTCCAAATGTCAAGCAATAAATGTGCCAACTGAGTGTGTGTGTTTGCGTGTTTGTGAATCGATGTGTGTGTGTGTGTGCGTGTGTGTTTATGTTTGTGTTAGCCAAGTAAATACCTGAGTGTAACTTCCTGCCAATGTTTGCTCGGCTTTTGTGCTCGTTGCAGGTGCGTCGCATACAGCACGATGGATACAATGTGGAGCAGCACACGGTAATTACTAAGGATGGCTACGTGTTGACTCTACATCGCATACCCCAAGTCCAGCTGGATGCAAATGGAACGTTTTACACCGTACTGCGACGCCCTGTGGTATTCTTGCTCTCCGGCCTCTATGCCTCGTCGGATGTGTACGTATGCGTGCAACGTCTTCCGTTTGACCTGGTAACTGATATTTGCAGCTGTGCATTTGCAGGTGGCTACTGAACGGACGGGAGGATTCGCTGGCATATTTACTCTGGCGCGCTGGCTACGATGTGTGGCTGGGCAACAATCGCGGCAACATCTATTGCCGCCACAATATGTGGCTTAACACGACAGATCGTGAGTTTTGGAACTTTAGCTGGCATGAAATGAGCGTCTACGATATGCCCGCTCAGATTGACCATGTGCTCCGCACAAGCGGGGTATCACGGATGCATTTTGTGGGCATCTCGCAGGGCGGCACAGTATTTCTGGTGCTGAACTCAATGCTGCCTCAGTACAATGCGGTCTTCAAGACGGCCACACTGCTGGCGCCGGTTGCCTATGTGGACAATACGCAAAGTGGTTTGGCCAAAATCATTGGACCGATCTTGGGTACGCGCAACTATGTCTCGAAGATGCTCGAGGGCATTGAGATGTTCTCAACGAACAAGTTCTTTAAGAAGTTTCTATCGATGACATGTCTGGATA